>CM032402.1:2064191-3264191 GCA_019049475.1 Eueides isabella
TTTACAATTTAATAATGAATTAATAATGAATAGAGAACATAAAAAGAATAATCGAAGAAAATAATAAAAATTACAATTTTCTTTAAGTCATATTAAATTATAGTACATCCTCATCTCATGAATGGAGCTACATGTTCATAAGCTCGCTGTTGACAGATTAATAGCGACTTTAATATGGTCGATCGAATGGACGTTGTACAAACCACTGAGGCCCAAAGGTTTGCTATGTCATGTCAACATATTTACAATAGAATAAATACTAAATTACAATGTGAAAACCAAGAATGTAACATTTAGATAAATATTTATTTCAAATTATATTTTAACAATAGTGTATACAAATGTTGTTGTTGTTTCTGAAAGGACAAACAAGCAAACTCTATTTAAAAAATCTTGATCTGAAAAACACTACTTAATCTTGGAAAGGTACTTGTAACTCCTTAACTGCTAATGTGTTCATAAAACATAGGTAAGAACCACCGTAATGAATAAAACTACAGATTAAAATAAACCACCTTAAAATCGATATATTCAGTCAGGAGCTACATTGTCAGAGACGGACACACAGCGACAGACCAAGGGGTCAAATAAAATAACACATTTTTTGCGTCAAGTTTTAAACATTTTTATGTAACAAAAAATTAAAAATACTTTTTTTTTTGAGAAAATGCTGATAAATGAAGATTAGATACTTTTTTAGCTTTACGCTTTAACACGCATGGCAGAGTAGGCAGAGATAACCTACACCAGTGTTAAAACACTCCGTTGAACGTCTTTATGTATTCAAATTCGAGACATTGGCGAGTTAATTGGCAGAACTCTACGCTGTACTTTAATACTTTAAACCATACTTCGTCGCGTGATTGATTTGGAAATGACTAATACAGCCATTCTCGATAAATGGTCATTCATGTTTTAAAAATGCCATATAAGGCCGCTAATCTATATAATATCCGCTAATCTATTAATATCTAACTCATTTAATTGGCTAAGGGATGATACTGTATTTCTCAAAATATTTGCGAAAACTACCCTGTTATTGTTTAATTTGTAAAACATAAAAATGATTTTTTTACTGTTTTAAAAGTGTTCATTTACACTTAGGAAAGGAAAATACTTACTTAGAAAAATTTAACGTAATCAAAAACGTATCAAAATTTGAACGTAAGCAGCATTTGAACCTTCTTCTCGTTTCTTGAAAACCGTTCAAGCGCTCTGACTAACTAAGCCTACATGCTTTATTATAACATATTTATGTTTTTAGTATCTCTGTAGGGATTTTTTTTTACAATGGGCCAAGTTGTAATAAATAATATTAGAAAGCGAAAGTAACGCAGATCAATAAATTAAACCAAAGCCGAGAACTGGTCGCTAGCTATTAATAAAATTTAAAGTCCATTATCAAATCTATAATAAAATAACTATAGTTAACATTTAACTTACTCAAAATCAAAATATTAAAACGCTTGTTTGTCTATTGCCTTCAATATTAAACATTACTACACATAACAACAAATCGTCAAATTGTAGCTCTTATTTGAACAGACAATTGATGTTTGTAACTGAATTTTCGAATTCAGTGAACCCTATCCCTAGAGATTTAGATTCACATTCAAAATAAATGCTAAATTCGTTGACGAGTGACGATTAATTATATTTATTTTTGTTTTTTTTTTTTTTACTAGAGATAGAAGGGCAAGGGCTGTGGGCCACATTCGAGGAAATCGAATATTTAATATTCTTATAATTTTGCCCTGGTTACGAGCTTAGCGCGGCGTTCTGTTCCGACCAAACCTCCCAATGCCCCATCTAGTGGAAATCGAACCCACAACCACGCAAATACAATATATGTATATGTAAATAACGTTGCTTTAATGTAGCAAGGTACCTTACTGATTGCTATCTACAATTAAAAAGGAAGCAAATTTAATAATATTTTCAAGTTGGTACAGTAAAGAGACGATTATCCGAACTAGGTAATTGGGGGTGCATAGTACATGGCTGTTCGGTTAAACGACGCTGTCGTGTCGGTAAAAATGCGAAATACGGAATGGAAGTTACTCAAACATTTTTATCAATGATATTAACGAAAAAAAAAATTCTAATCTTCTAATCTACGATTAAATAAAAATCGAGTATAACTTATGAAATACAGTTACTTAGCTAACTGTTAGGTACCACAACAGTCACTTCATCTAGCCCACGCCCTTGATCTCAACGCATGTTTTCATTCAATCAACCCGGCGCAGGTGCGTTAAAACTGTAGCGCTTATCGAATTACCTCTAGATGGCTTTTACAACGTTTTCTCACTAAAATCAATTGGGAAATGACAAAAAATACTTATACTACAGTCATGACAGTTTTTTTTTATATTTAAAAAAAAATAAAGATTAACTAATTACTACATCGTACAAGTATTACTATCGTTAGCTTAATCTTGTTGAATCGGAAACCTTTTAACTTTATTTATTTCTTTTCGTTTATAGTTTACGTGGTTAAAGCGCAGCGTTGAACTCCGCGACCGTCAGATAGTAAGGATAAGGCTTTGTTCCAACAAAGTGAGAATAGAAAATCTTTTTTCCATTAATTTTATTTCTACGATCTATTTCCTGTTTTGAGTTTTGACCATTTTCTGTTATTAAAACCATATGATGCAAGGCATTCGATAATACCTGAACACAAGACTGTACTGTTGATAAATAAATGTTTTCAATGCCCGGGGATTTCATCTCTGAACAATAGGATTCTGAGAACAAAAAATACTAATAAAATCAAACTATGACATTCTTCAAGCGGAATTAGAATATGACTGAATACTTCTAATGGTCATGAGTTCGATTCACTTTTGGGGATTTTTCATATTTGACGTAACCTTTTCCGTTTTGCATCTCAAAAGTAACATCGATATTGTTATTACAAGTTGATAGGAAACAAAATAAAAACGCTCTCTGTTGGTTTTTAAAAAATATCTATCGACTTTAGTAGGTATATTTTCTAGTTAACTAAAGTCTAATTGTATTTATATTTATAGCTTTTTTGAAACATAGTAATTAATCCAATAACAATATAATGTTTTGCCCTGCGTTTATCAAAATACATGTAATCAATTTAGAATAAAATTTACAGCTACGACTTATAGAACAATTCAATGAGTAAGAAGTACTCTACATAAGCCAAAACAAATTAAGAAGGGAATTCGGCCGGCCGTGAGCTTGCATTTTTATAGAAAATTTTGTTAACATAATTATTTATGTAAGTACAACAAGAACCTACGAAGCCACAAAATATGGAAAGTTAAAAAAAATGTGATCGATTAATCTCTTTAAGACAACGTTAGTAGTAGAGAGATATGAGAGGAGACCTCGCTTGACTCTCGAAAACACAGTATCTACGATACTGGAGGAAGGTCACGTAAATAAGCGGAGGGCGTGAAGAGGTTGATGACAGTGGACAAGGCGTAAGAGGTATGCCGAGTCCGTAGCTCTCCGTTCTAACTGGCTACCCTGCCACTCAGTTAAAAAATATATATTTTATAGTTGAACAGATTTCCTATACAAAATCAACGACCGTGCACTTTGTTTTCGAATTCTTTTGTTTAATGACGTTATAAAATTTGAAATTTATTTAATTTATTAAGTCTTTTTCTGGTGTCTAAGTTGGTTTTTTGTGTTGACGCTCTCTCCCGGGTGTGAGTCAGAACAGGCAATACTCATATCCGGGAGAGAGCGTAAACCTAAAACCATAGTTTTTTTTTTTATCAGAGGAATCTTGATAACCTTGTGTCCTTACCCGCCGTTCGGTTTCCCACTTTAAGCCGAATTTGAGGCATTGCGTGTAGAGTGGCGAAACACAATGCCGCGATCTACCTTGTTACGAGTGCGAAGACATGACAATATTAAATATTTAATATACTTATGTGACGATCAAACCCACGATCTGTCGCGTTAACAGTCGGTAGCCTAGCACCAGAACCACGATACTCTTCAAGATGATTATTGGGTGCAATTTCGCAGTTAATACATACAAGATTTGCTCAAAGTCATGAATGTACAAACACACAATTCATTTATTATAAGTAAATGTCCGCCTGCTATTACATGAATATTAAATTGTCTTATGCAGCTATATCTTGTAAAAACATGGAGGCCGGCTGGGCTTCGCTTATGACTAAACACTACGCTAAAAACAAAAAGCGCGGCGTTGAATTCCGTTATATGCGTGGAAACGAAGTTTGTTATTATTAGGTTACCACTGCTTACCATCTTATATGGAGAATATAGGGTAATTAATAAGAAAGCTTCGTATTGCTATAGAGAAAGCTCAGTGACACATTCCAAATGATATCTATTAAGAAAATGCATGTCGGTTGATTGAAGGTGCTATGCTTTACAATGAAACAATTATTCTAGTGTTTATATTTAAATTATGTTCACATATTCGCTTTTATAAGAGTTAGTACGGCGTTGAGTTCCGCCACCAAACAATATCTACAGTAGAAAATTGAAAACAGGGTGTCTAGACACAAGTTAGACTGCTACATGCGAAAAAACAAACGAATTAAGAAAACAAAAAGATAGAAGATATATATATATATATATATATATATATATAGATATATATATATATATATATATATATATATATATGTATATATATATATATATATATATATATATATATATATATATATATATATATATATATGTATATATATATATATATATATATATATATATATATATATATATATATATATATATATAAATATATATATATATATATATATATATATATATATATATATATATATATATATATATATATATATATATATATATTATATATATATATATATAAAATGTTAAAATTTATAATATGTTTGAGGATGGATGTATCTTCCATTTGTACACGAAAATTACAGAATTACAGAATGCAACAACACATATGCTACTATTAATGTAGAGATTTGTATTTGGCTCTAGAATTAAATAATACATATCAAATTATATAACTAAAACATACGTAGTTTTTTATTCATCTTATATTTGTTTTTATAATCTTTCAAACGACACAGTTAATTTTGATGTAGTTTTTATAAATTGATAAAGATCTTCTAGATGATTTATAGATGTAAGTACAACAATAACGATTAGTATTTGGACAGATAAAACGTTCTCTCCTCAAACCGACCTCTCTTGCCATTCATTTTTTCTTCATAAATATTTTTTGCCTAAACAACCTGAGCACGTTCATCTTTATTACCAATAACCGATCACTAGTTAAATATAAATATAATAATAAAAATCATTCTCATTTAAGATTCAATAATATAAAAAAAAAATAGACCCATTAAAATAAACTAGCGCCAGCTCTCTTTATATACAATTGTTTTGTTGTTATAAGCTCGAAACACTATAAGAATCTGAGATCTACACAGGCCCGTGCCGTGGAGTACTGATGAATATGGAACAGGCAGAAATGTCTCATCTAAGACCACAACGTTTGCAATTCAACAGGTTACACAGCAAGGTAGTGCATTTTGCTTTACGTTTGCTGTGGAAAAAAACTTTTAATGTATATTTAATCTCGAGATCTAAATGAGGCTTCGCCAGCTTATACTAATTGTTTTATTATAAGAAAAAAAATATGAACATAAACTGTAAGTCTATGTGTTATCAAAATATTTTTAACCTTCACGCTGTATTCCGTACACCTATACCGCCGATAGGCAGAGGGAACGTGGGAACCTAGTGTTAAGCCTCCTTCCTTTCCCCACTTCTTCCGTTATTCTGTTGTATATGTATGTATACTGCTGCTGTAAATTTCGCCAAAATGTATTCAGTTATAAATATACAAACTTCTTAACAAACTTTAACATAAGATTATATAATTAGAGAATTAGAGGACTGTCGTGTGCGCAGCAGACGTGTGACTGTAACGATAGGTTGTAGGTTCGATCCCCACTCGAGGAAATAAAACATTTATTATTTTCAATTTAAATATTTTATATCTCTTCATTTCTTCGTCTTAAGTTTACGTCTCTAGTAAAACGACGGAAAGTGGGGAACGGAAGTGGAATGGAGTGTGTTAATATTAGGTTCCCAAGTTCCCCCTGCCGACCCTGCCAAGTGCAGGATACCGTGTGAAGCTGGGTTATATATATAATATTTCTTTAAATAATTGTCTCTGTAAATGGAAGATATGTGATACAACTTATTACGGGGGGTATTTAGTCATGGAAATGAAACACAAAACTTAGTTATTATTTTTATACAATTTCCACTATTGAATTTTGTTTTATTTCAATCAGTTCGAGGTTCAAGTTTTATCAATATAAAATTACTACAGTAGTACTAAATGTAATTAATGTATGTAGACGTAGGCGTAGACGTAGACGTTCGTAGCAAGATTGGAAAGTATATTCGTCTACGAGTCTCTAACAAGCAACACTCTTGTATACTGCAGCTTAAGAAAGTGCACTTATCACAGGAACACGCACACGCAGATCATAGGAATTACGTAAATTTTCAACTAAATAAAATATGATAAATAGAAAACATGGCTAATTCCAAAAACATTTGGAATTTCAAGTGGTTGAACTAATTCAACAAAAGCTCTATCCGTATAAGTATAGGAAAGCTGCAGTGGTGTACAATTAATTATTTTAAATATGATTATATTGACGCAACAGGGACACACCGGTTTTATTGTCTCTAACCGTTATAGTAAAAGAGTTATGGGGGTAACAAACCGTGAATATAAGATTTAAACTAAGCATTACTATCAATAAGATAATTTGATATTTTTTTAAGAATTTTTGGAATATGCTAAAAAAATGCGAGCTAGATCTTCATATATATATAATTTTTCTTCATTTTTTAACATTTTAAAGTCACAAATGGAAGAACATAGTAAAAAAATAAAAATTAATTATGTATATATAAGAAATGTATTAACCTTGTATTCATAATTAATATAATCTATATACATACATGCGTGTGTGTGTAATCGACAGGTTGTGGATTCTATCCGCACTCGAGAAAATGAAATATTTAATATTTTCAATTTAAATATTTATTTTTTTCATTTGGACGCTCTGATCACAAGGCAAAACGCGGCGTTGAGTTGCGCCACTCACACGATATGCCTCAAATCCAGCGGAAAGAGGGTAACCGAATTGGAACGGAGTGTCTTAACACTGTGTTCCCAAGTTCCCTCTGCCTACCCTGCCGTGTGCGGGATACAGCGTGAAGCTGAGTATATACATTGAATGGCCGTTTTCAATTTCAAATAAGTGATCTAGCATGGCGTATATAACCAATTTTAATTGAGAATTACAACTTTACTGGCAATTATTATTTTTTAATTTTCTATACGTAACCTGTGATTTTTAGTTTTTCTATTTGTATGTTCTTCTTTCCTTGTGTTTGTTATGTATTTTCTAAATACTTATTAAGCCATAAAAACTTCAGTAAGAAAATTACATTACGTAAATAAAAATATATATCCAGTAGAACCAAAAATTTTCCATTAAATTACTCGTACCTACCTACTTTTAAAATCACTATCTATGAAGCCCTATCGCGATTATGAAATTTATAAAGTCTTTAGGCGATTGTAAAAGAGTTTGGGGCGATTGTTGTTGTTCAATAAAAAGTTTAGACCAAGGATTTTACTTTCAAAAGTAAAAATGAATAATTGAAATTATGCATATATTTTCTTAAGCCTGTCGTGGCGCAGCGGCACAAACGTGTGACTGTAAACGACAGGTTGTGGGCTCGATCACCATTCAAGGAAATTAAATATTTTCAAATTAAATATTTAATGTTTTCATTTCTTCGATCTGGTAACAAGGCAAAGCGCGGCGTTGAGTTTCGCCATGCAACAACAACACGCAACGCCTCAAATTCGGCGGAAAGTGGGGAAAGGATGTGGAACGGAGTGTCTTAACCCTGCCATGTGCCATATTTTTTGCCAGTTTCTATTAAGTACAAAACATATTAAATGAGACTCTATTTCACTTTTATAATTTTGAAGTCACATTGTAATCTGATGGCTGTGGGTGCGATTTCCAATTCTTTACTATTCATATTCTTTACTACGAACCAGACAAGTCGCGGCGTTAAATTCCGTCATTAGACATACGTTGACAAATGCACACTTGTGGCCCTGCCCTACTATCATATTTTTTCTAAATCATTTCAAAAGCTACTAATTTGTAGGCAAAATTGTCTCTGAAAATTTTGTAAGGCGAAATTTCGTTAGTTGTAAAGTCAATTTATTGGATATACCAAAGTTTTAATTAGCATTTCTGCTAACAGTCAGAAGTTAAAATATTTGATATTGTAAAGCTATTGTTGCTAACTTGCACTAGGGTGGTTAATATTATTTCAAAGCCCCGTAGAAACAATATTTCACTGGTATTTTTTTTTCTTACTCCACATCTTAAAAATTATAAACACGTTTAAAAAATCGTTTTGTATCGGACAGCATAACAGAAACATTCACACATACTTACATTTATAAAAAGAAAAAAAGTGTCGCGTAAAGAATAGTAGGTATTTATTTCAATCAAAGTCTGATAAAGCGTGTCGCGTCGTATATTATACAAAAAATAAAGATCTTCATGTGTTTTTGTAAAAAAAACCAAATAAATATTTATTTTTGTAAATTTTAATGAGTATTAACTTAATAAAATTTACAAAAATATGTACTAAATTTAAATATATGTATTATATTAAACTTTTAAAATGACGAAAACGTGATTTAATACATATTTCTAAGCTAACAAAAACCAAATCTGTAGCTACTTAGGCGTAAGTAATTAAGTACCATTTTTTTATTTCTCCCTTTATGCCATATCAGCAATAAATTTAAGCGTAAATTTATATCATACTAGACACCTGTCGTAGGTTCGCCCCGAAATTACTTTTTTCCAGCTTTACGTTGTATCCTGAACGGAGCGTAGTATCAAGACAACACCCCCACTACGAGAACGGAAGTGCGAAAGGCGGAAAGTGGGGATTTTCCGCTGATTAGAGGCGGAACTCAACGCTGCGCTTTATCTTGTCACCAGACAGAGGAAATGAAAATATAAAATATTTCATTTTTTCGAGGATGAGCCCACTGTCGACTTAGCCTCAAACTAACTAATTAAGTATTTTTTTTGTCACCATTATGAATATCTATATTCATTATCATTTTAAAGTCAATATCTATACATCAAAAATTAAAGTTTTAACCAACTCAATAAAGAAGCTATTTTGTGGCAATTTTGTCAAACAAAATATTTTATATTGATATATCTATTCTGTTGAAATAAAACAAAACACTTCAACATTAACAAAAGTTTAGAAAACAATAATTAAAGCTGCTTTTTTATTTATTTTTTATGGAAAGACATGACAAACACCTGATAGTAAGTGATCACTGCCGTTCACGGCTCCGTGTAGCACCAGAGGAGCTACAGGTGCGTTGCCGGTCTATAAAGTATCACCCAATGCGAAACGCAGTGGCGCAGTGGTGATGATCCGGTCGAGTCTACATTTATAATGGCTAACTTGTTTTTGAGATTTCCGTGCACAACACATCGACAAACAGAAAATAATAATAAGTCATTGTATTGGATTTTATTATCTACATTAATAATAGTTTTAATGGGGACGGAACCAAGTGTCTTAAAACTAGGTTCCCAAGTTCCCTCTGCTCACCCTTGTATGTGCCGGATACAGCGTAAAGTTGAAAGAAAAAATAATAATAAATATTTTTGTTTCTTGCTATGGTAACCAGACCAAAGCACGTCGTAGATTTTATACTCCCACTTGTTACATAATATACCAATAATTAGACGAAGAATGGAGAAAATAGTACTTTTATATTATGTTTATTTTATCTATTCTGTTTACTTTATGTATTTCGATGCTAAGCTAAAAAATATATATATATATATATATATATATATATATATATATATATATATATATATATATATATATATATATATATATATATATATATATATATATATATATATATATATATATATATATATATATATATATAAAATGCCTATTTTAGTTTAATTCCACTTAATATAATAAAAACTTTCGACCAAGTATACCTTGAAAATTTTTATGAAAAATATACATAAATACTCTAGTTTATGAATATTAATACTTTACATACTTTAAGCGAGTGAGATCTCAGTTGATCGTGAAGGACATAGTGTCCACAGGACAAATAGCTGATGACAGTGGACGAAGTGAGCGATGAAATAAGAAGAAGTATGCAGGAGAAGCTCCAAAAGCTACGCTACCCTTTGGTGCTCCTTTCTTGCTACTTCGTTAGAGTCGTTTGTTTTCAACCAGATATTAATTAATTTTTACAAAACGAAGTCACGTATCGATGTTAAAGATAGAAAAATCAATTCGGAGTTCTTTTTTAAGATATTTTTTTAATTGTATTGCTCATCAAGATTGGCACGCAAGTAAGCCTTCTAAGACCGAAACAGCGGCGTAAATTACATTTTTAATGTACAAAGAGATCAGGAGGGTCAGTCGAAATTATATATTAATTATACTAGTATATGGACCCAGTATCGCTCGCTAGACTATGATAGTATAGTTAGATATAATGTTATTTCCGGTTTTGACCGGATACGCGTAATCTCATTACAATTTTTTGATATTTTCATCTCACTCGAATATAATACGTAAGTATATATTACACACATATAAAAGCTGAACTTTTTCTTGCGAATTAAATCGCTAAACGATGAAAAAATACTCAATACACTATTATTAGAAAGGAAATATGGACTTAAATTACATGAAATAAATGCAAAATATTAGTTAAATTTAAATGTATAAAATAATAGTGGATCGTGGTATGAGATCCCACTCACAGAGTTTCCTTTGATAATGAAAATTAAAACATCATAGGTATTATACAGTAATGCAATAATTTCTTATATATTTTATTCAGTTTTTTTTTAGCTTCACGCTGTATCCCGCCCGAGGCAGGGTAGGCAGAGGGAACCTGGGAACCTAGTGTTAGGACACTCCGTTTCCCACTTTCCGCCGAATTTGAGGCATTGCGTGTTGAGTGGCGGAACTCAACGCCGCGCTTTGCCATATTACCAGAGCGAAGAAATGAAACATTAAATATTTAAATTGAAAATATTAAATATTTCATTTCCTCGACTGGGGATCGAACCCAAAACCTGTCGGTTAAAGTCACACGCTTGTGCCGCTGCGCCACGACAGACCTCAAAAGTGCTAATTTAAAAAACGTATAAAAATTTTAACGTAGCGGAAAATGAACCTGCGCCTCTTGCAATCTGTCAAAGCAATCTGACAACTAAGACATAAATAGGTTCAAACGTATGTCTCAGTGTTACTTTAAAAATAATTACTCAAAGTAATTTATAGTCATAGCATACATTGCATATGAATATTTATATAATAAACAAAAAACGAAACCGTTGTTACTTATTAATTTCATTTTTATTTAATCTTCTTTAGATGATAAAGTTAGCTAGTTTTGCATGTCGTGGCACAGGTCCACAAGCGTGTGACTGTACACCCGACAGGTTGTGGGTTCAATCCCCATTCGAGGAAATGAAATATTCAATATCTTGAATTTAAATATTTAATATTTGCATTTTTAATTGACACTAAGTTCCCAAGTCCCTCGGCCTATCCTACATTGTGCAGGATTCAGCGTGAAGCTAAAAAGATAGAAAAAAATTAAGTTATAGCTCTAATCTAGGGGATAAGTGGGAAAGTGCCTACCTAGGAACGGAGGGTTTTAAATCTAGATCACAAAGTTGCCCCATGAGTAAGCTAATATAATAATAAATAATACAAATATAAATATGAGGCCTGTCGTGGCGCAGCGGCACAAGAGTATGACTGTAACCGACAGGTTCTGGGTTCGATCCCCAGTCGAGGAAATGAAATATTTAATATTTTCAATTTAAATATTTAATGTTTCATTTCTTCGCTCTGGTAATAAGGCAAAACGCGGCGTTGAGTTCCGCCACTCAACACGCAATGCCTCAAATTCGGCGGAAAGTGGGGAACGGAAGTGGAACGGAGTGTCATAACACTAGGTTTCACTTCCGTTCCCTCTGCCTACCCTGTCTAGTGCGGGATACAGCGTGAAGCTGAATACAAATATAAAATATTCTTGTAAATTAATCCATAAAGTGGATCGTTTCTGTCGCTACATCGAGAGCGGTATAAAAGCGGAAAGTGGCGTCCCACGAAATCATAACACGTTCAATTGTCAACGAGTAAGCATAGTTTGTGTTACAAGTGAAGTGATAGGAATGATATAATATTTTATAAGGTAAGCTAGATTTTGATAATATTTTTTAAAATAAAATCATTAAAAAATGTTTCAATTTTAAAAGTATTTTCCATTTTTTTTTTTCAATTTTAAAAATTTTTAGGTTTTTTATTTACAATATATACATATTATTAGGAAATTTCTTTATGAAATATTTTTTAAATTGTGTAGTATTTACAAAAAAATATATACGAGTTAAATAAAGTACCTATTTAAGACGAACTACACATAAAAGTAAAAAGTCGTCATAGAAAATAGTATATAAAGTCTTTAGATAAAAGAAACAATAAAATATTTGATATACATATAATTTTTTATGTAATATTATATAAATTTTGTATATACGAAACCTATTATGCCACAGCAAGACCTCTCAAAGAGTCCAAGCCAATGCATTCGCACGCTCAGTACATACATATTTTGTTTGAGCCAAACAATAATTTAATAAATAAACACTACTGCATATTAAATAACGCTTTTCCCACGTAACAGACTTCTGTTTTCCCTATTTCTGCCTGGAAGGAACCTAGTTTTAAGACATGACATTCCCCATGGTTCCCCGGATATTGTGTGGTGTGGCGGAACTTAACGCCGTGTGCTGCCTTCACAAGGCCAAATATAAATCAATTAATAAACGACATTTGCGTTATAAAATTTCTTCCTAAGTTTACAATAAATATTAATATGTGTATGTCAACTTTAAAAGCATACTATGTGCACTCGCAGAGAGAGAGAGTTTTATCTCTTACTTAACTGTTAATCCGATTTTCATAAAACAAAGAACCTCCGCGATGATCACGTCTTTTGATTAAAGCTACCATACTCAAATCAGGTCATTAATTTGGGAGCTACGGTGCCACAGAAAGACACACGAACAGACAAACAGGTCTAAATTAAAACTTCTTTCTTTTTGTGTAGGTTATTAGAAATGTTTGGATAAATTTGGATTAGATCTACTTACCTGGCTTAACAGTTGATCACTAAATTAAAAGCTCAAATTATTGTTTGATTTTGTGTTTTTTGATAGTTTTTATAGAAAATCGTACATCGTTACTGCGCGAGTTCGATTCGTTAATTACTGTACGGAAAATATAGAAACCTGCTATATGATTTCTATAGAGATTAACTCTTTCAAAGAAGATATCAATTTATAATATTACAATAGTCATTTTGTGAACACGATCTGATAACGATTTTTATTTATATATATGTATGATATACAACAATTTTCGTTTTTTTATATAAAATTGATGTATCGGTTAGAGTTTAGAGGAGCAATACAAGAAGATTTTCCAAAATTGAAATCTTGGAAAATAGCCATCTTTGACTTTAACATTATTAAGCTTAGGCAAATTTAGGAGCCACAATAAATTTTAAATAAAGATATAAAATATATAATAATTTATAACCTATTTTCATATAACTTATCAAACCATCTTTACAGAGGACGTTAATCAATGTTAAGTAGCGAAACCTAGTCCTGTACTTTATCTCTTAAGCCGATTTAATAAAAGATAAAGCGCGGCGTTGAGATCCGCCACTAAACACGCAATGATTCAAATTCGGCCGAAAGTGAGGAAGTGGAATGGAGTGTCTTAATACTAGGTTACCAAGTTTTTATTGTAAAAGTTCCACGAGGCATAGTGGGAATAGAACTGATCACAGCCAGACAATGTCCGATTGCGTCGAGATGCGATATATACTATAACGTACAATAATAAACATAAAAAATAAATAACAACAATATTTTTAACAATTTACACGCGTTACGCGTTTTTGTCTGGAAAATTGACTATTTTAATTTCTTCCCGAGGTCAAAGCGCAACAAAATTAAACGGCACTTGAGGATCACGATATCTTATTAATAAGTTTTCTAAGTCTTTACTGATATAAATAAATAATAATTTGTTTATATGTCAATATCAAACATACATAAAATTATAATAAAATGTGCAACGAATGCACATTTGCATTTCAAATAATATATATAACCTTAAATTGAAATGTGTAAATCTAACCTAATCGGACTTATAAGTATATATATATTTTTTTTGTCTATGCAAGCAGAAATGTAGAGCAAAAATTAAAATATATTGTATCATGAAAAAAACAATAATAATATAAATAATTTAAATGAGTATTCATCTTTTTACAAAAGAAAATAATGATCAAAGAAAATTATAAAAGAAATATTCGCCTGCTACATTGGAGTTTAAAATGTAAAATGGGATTATATTAAATGGAATAACTGTAGTGCTCTCCTATAATTTAAATTCTTAGTCCAACAGTTTCGTCTGTGCTTTATGTATCAGTCAGTGAGCAAAGGAGGAATTATTACACTATAAAATAGATAAATCATAGATAGACTTAGTTACAGTAAGAGAAATGCATGAAAAAGAATAGAAAGGAAAATACATGGAATTATCTTTGCCTAAAAAAATGAATAAGTACAAAGGATATTTCTGTTTTGTTTTATGTTTATTTAATTTATTATCGTTCTTTGGACGAACTCTCAATGATCTCTAAGTTAAATCAACATTATGGATTTTTTTTCTTTTTACTAACAACATGTATTAATCCAGAACACCACTGTTATGTCACATTCTGTTCTGACAAAAAACAAGCGTTAGTAGACTTATTTGTCACAGATTGCCACTCATAACTTCGCTTACTATAACTTTTTCATGTTAGATTCCGCTAATTTCCATTACTGTATAGTTTTGGAAAATCTTCTCCCAGTGCTCTCCAGTACACCCCAAGGAACTTGGATTTCTTTCTACGAGGCGGTGTTTTGAGTGTGCATTGTCTATACTCACACGCGATAGACTAAATCAGATGAAAGTGATGGTTATCCATCACGATTATAGCAATAAATATTGCCACGATGTCAGCAACGAGCTTATCAAAAAAACCGAATGCATATTAAGTTACAACTAGATATCTAGTAGTGGTCTACACCTCTATACTAATGTTTATAAAGTTGTAGTTCGTTTCATTATGTACCCTAATCTTAGGAAATACCAGTTAAAAAAAAAAATATATTTTTTTATGGAAAAGACGGCAAACGAGCGTACGGGTCACCTGATGGTAAGTGATCACCGTCGCCCACGGCCCCGTGTAACTCCAGAGGAGCTACAGGAGCGTTGCCGTCTTTTAAGGCGGAAGGGCGCCGGGGTCCGGCATTACCTAATGCGAAACGCAGTGGCCAAAGCCACTACTTAACGCCGGTCTTAAATGCAGGGGGTGGTAACAATCCGGTCGAGTCTGCCCATGCGTGTTGCCATTACTAGCAACGTGACTCAACCACACGCACTTTAGTCGCCTCTTACGACACCATCAGTACCAGGGTGATCCTATTCTAAGCCGGGATCACACGGCAAGAACAAAAGAAGAAAGAAAATAACGGAATATCATTCGAAAATTTTAGAAAAAAAGAGAGATTCAAGTTCTAAAAAGTCTTAGTTTGGCACACGGGTGAATCAGCAGGTGTGAATTAGTTTAGAATAAAATGATAAAATATAAACAATTTTCTGTTACTTGTACGACCATAAAGTATAATCAGTACATTTTGAAGAAAAGCGGCAGACAATTGAAAGGATTACAAACGGCAAAGGTCTATGAGAAATTATCAAAAGATGTCAGTTCAGCAGTAACTCTTTGTAGTACAAATATTAATGGCATTATTTATATAGTTTGCAAGTCCTCGGGCAATATTAAAATCAGTTATATATTTTTATTTTAAACTTAAGTTACTTATAATCGTAGATATGTATCTATTTTTGATATTTCGTGGTGGATATTAACAAAGAATGTGATGACGCGCGATATATATTTGACACATTCATTACGCAATGGGACAGCGTAAGACTGAAAACGAGACGATATTAGTTTCCATTGTGGTAAATAATTATTCTTTTTGTCACTTAGCGGAGAACTAAGTGTTTTAACACTACGGTCTTTCTGTCTACCCTTCTTCATGCAGCTATACTGTTTTCCCGTCGGACTAAACACACACAAATCCCTAAAATGTACTGTAAAATTAAATTTGGTACAATTCAGCTATCATTTTCCTATTATTATAAGTTCTTGACATCGTACATATTTAAACATTAAAACTAATGATATGACTTACGTATAAATCAAAGGCAGAAAGAACCTTTACAGCTTTCGATGTCCGTCCCGATTGTCTGTAAGAAAACAAAGACATTGAAAGAAAAGAAAATCAGTACCCATATAAAAGTAATTTTTCATAAAAGTAATTCTTCAAATAAATAATATTGTCAAATATCTTTCTATTATCTTATAATAGATTTTTTCGGCGTAAGCTCATATCATACGTGATGTTATAGCTTGGCCGGCTTGATTAGTTACTGCGAACACTGCAGTTATAATAAAGCAGCATAAAGTTATTGAGGCCTGTCGTGGCGCAGCGGCACAAGAGTGTGACTGTAACCGACAGGTTCTGGGTTCTATCCCCATTCGAGGAAGTGAAATATTTAATATTGTCAATTTAAATATTTAATGTTTCATATCTTTGCTCTGGTAATATAGCAAAACTGCGGCGTTGAGTTCCGCTACTCAACACGCAATGCTTCAAATTCAGCGGAAAGTGGGGAACGGAAGTGGAACGGAGTGTCTTAACACTAGGTTCCCGGGTTCCCTCTGCCTACCCTGCCTCGTGCGGGATACAGCGTGAAGCTAAAAAAAAATAAGGTAATATTCTCAAAATCACTTTGACCAATATGGTCGAATACAGGTCAAAATGATTAAATAGTATTTCAATTGCTAAGATTTCTATATAACAAGGTAAGCTTTACGTATACTGTTAAATGTTTAATTCTGTATTTATTAGTTTCACGCTGAAATATAGAGGGTACCTGGGAATTGAGTAGTGGGAACTAGGGAACTAACTAAGATACTCTGATCCCATTAGAACACTTCTGTTCCACACTTAACACCAAATTCTTAAGGTATTTATTGCACGATATGCGGTAGAGCTCAACGCCGCGCTTTCCTTCAAATGCAAAGCGAAGAAATAAAAATATTAAATTAAATAATTCATTTCGTCAAATGGAGCACAATCTGTCGCTCTTACAGTCCTGCGCTTCAGGATATTTAAGATAATTTAAATACATATTTTTATATTTTTTAGCTCAACGCTATATACTTGTGTATATAGTAGGGTAGTCAGAGAGAACTTACTGGCAAAACACTCCGTTTTCTCTTATTCTCCCGAATTCAAAAATATGTTTGTGGAGAAAGGGGAAGTGAGAGAAAAATAATGAAAATCTTCCAGAATGGAGATCAAACCTATAATCATCGCGTTAAAGTCAGATGGTCTTATAATGCACGGTATCACAAACAAATAAAATATATAATAATTAAAAATTTTATTGCCAGTAATGCTATAGCAATCCTGATCAATTTAACAAAATAAATATCAATTTAAAAAAAAACGTCACTCACATTAAAATTCAATACTAAACTTTATCAAAATGTCTAAAAGTCAAAAACTGATTTAAGCCAAGTGATACGAGTATTACAATTCAAGCGAATCGAATGTTGTGGTCGGGCGCGGTCGCAACCACACGTGGTATGTGACAGCACATTTGTAAGGGAGTGAATTTAAAATGTTGGACATTCTGATGGTTGATATGGCTTTTTTCATGTAAACGTCTTGTTCATCATTTTTAAAATATTGATTTCTTAAGTTTTTTTTTTAGATATTTCGACAAAAGCTTTTAAAATTCGAGTAAAATAAGTTTTCCTAGCACCCACAACCAGTTTTCTAGATGGATGTAGAATGTAAGAACATTATTTACTCTGTATTCCACACATGAAGTATAGTAAGGTAGAGGGACCTTGAGTACCAAATGTTAAGACACTCCGTTCCGTTCCCCACTCGACGGCGACGGAACTCAACGCCGCTTTTTACCTTGTTACCAAAGCGATATTTTCATTAGATTTTTTCTCTTTAAATCACAAGAAAAGCCATCTATTAGTGGTATAAGTATAGAGTTTGTCTTCAATAGTAGATATTTCCTAATATATACGTGTATTTTATAATTTACTTTAATCATATATGCAATGAACAAATCTTTTCTACATAACAAAAAAATAACGAAATGACATAAAGATCCCTAATAATATAATGGAAAGCTCAAGTTCGTTCCTTATTTATGTGACTTGGATAAAACTTTTAAGCTCGAATACTCTCAGCTTCACGCTGTATCCTGTACCAAACGTAACAGAACGTCCGTCCATTTTTTGCTGAATTTAAAGCATTCCGTGTTGAGAAGCGGAACTTAACGTCGCAGCTTTTAAGTTAGAAACAATCAAGATCTAGCACACAATCACCTATATCCTATATAATCTGTAGGTTTCAAACGGAAATGAGACCTAGGAACGCTCGGTTAGTACAAACTCAGTTAGATGTTGTAAACGTAAGATAAAAAAATATGTACGTTACAGTTGTGACTTCAAACCTCATATTTATTTAATGTAATTTTTTGTTTCCTTGGTTTTAACCATATAATATGCAATAAAAAGCCTACCTGCAGCAAATTAAAATATTAATTTAATTAAATAATTTACTTCCACTTTTATGAATAATCGTAAGTTATTTTATTTTTCGTTTCACAAATTTGGCAGAAAGTGGGGAAAGAAGTGTCTTAACACTAGTCCTCAGTTCCCCCTGTCTACCCAACCCAGTGCGTGAAGTTGAAAAAACAACGCTAATATACAAAAAACATTGCATCTCCACATCTTCTATCAGTTACATATATATTCAAATCACGTGAAACGAAATCGTTTGAAGCCACTATGAGGGTAGGATATGAAAAAAGTAAACATAGATGCCCAAAATTCAGATAAAAATATGTTGCGTGAAAATTCTATTATTGGTTATTTAGATATCACTTGTTATGTATGATATATATGTATGTACCTATTACCAGAAGAACAAAGTTATTTAGGCAGGGAGAGATGTAGTAGGACGAAAGTACTTGGTACTTTGGTACTGTTACTTTTTAAATGTCGTGGCGCTGGGGCTCAAGCGTGTTAAACGATAGTTTGTGGATTCGATATCTACTTGAGTAAATTAAATATTTAATATTTTCAAATTAATATTTTCATTGAGGCTGTCGTGGCGCAGCGGCACAAGCGTGTGACTGTAACCGACAGGTTCTGGGTTCGATCCCCAGTCGATGAAATGAAATATTTAATATTTTCAATTTCAATATTTCATGTTTCATTTCTTTGCTCTGGTAATAAGGCAAAGCGCGGCGTTGAGTTCCGCCACTCAGCACGCAATGCTTCAAATTCGGCGGAAAGTGGAAAACGGAAGTGGAACGGAGTGTCTTAACACTAGGTTCCCGGGTTCCCTCTGCCTACCCTGCCTCGTGCGGGATACAGCGTGAAGCTAAAAAAATGAAAAAAAAATATTTTCATTTCATCCGGTAACATGGCAAAGTGCGGCGTTGAGTTCCACCATCTAACACACAATGCCTCAAATTTGGTGGAAAGTTGGGAACGGAATTGGAACGCTGTCGGTAGATTCCCAAATTCCCTCTGCTTGCCCTGTCATAGATCCCCGGTTTTGTTTCGTGATAATGAATTATTCTCCTTTTCTTGCTTTGCTAAGATTAAGAAAACGAATTAGCGATAAAAAAGGTTTTAGAAAATGTTCTTGAAAGTGAAAAGTAGAGAGCATAGAGTATGGCGTTTCTTTATACAACTGTCTCTCTGTCCATATTCACGGAGAATTAAGAAACTTTTGATACATAAGGTGGTTGGTTATTGGCGTGTATTTTTAGAAGTACTTAAAAACTTTTAAATATCTAGCCTATAATTTAGAACAATAAAATATAAAAAGCGAGTCGCAGGAGACATCTTATTAAAAAATATTTTTAGTCATTCTGAAACGGGCGAACGATTTCCATTCATTTGTAAGAACAATATTTTTTCTGTATCCCTTTGATGGTTTTGACAAGTACTGGTGGTTTTTTTAAGTCTTTAGTATTTTTAATGGTGACAGTAATTTAACTGCTCGATGAGCACAGGCTAAGCGATATTGTTTTGGTTTGTATAATAAAAAAATATTACATATTTTATATTGTATAGATAGTATAAGTTTATTATGTTTTTAGTATCACGCTGTATAGCGCGTGAGATAGTCAAAAGGAACCTGATACTGAGAACCTAGTATTAAGACACTATATGACATAAGTATATATAAATTGATATATACGTTTATGTAAAAGTTAAATATCTTAAAAGAGTGGCATAATAACTTTGTGTTCACTTGGAATATTTCAAAAAGGGTAAAAACATTAATACACCAAATGATAAATACTAAATTTAAAAACATATATTTAATATAACAACATAACATTGTGGCCTGTCGTGGTGGAGCGGCACAAGCGTGTGACTATAACCAATAGGTTGTGGGTTCGCGTATTCCCACTCGAATAAATGAAATATTGAATAGTTTCAATTTAAATATATTATGTTTCATTTCTTCGGTTTGGTACAAGGCAAAACGCGGCGTTGAGTTCCGCCGCTCAACACGCAATGCCTCAATTTCGGCGGAAAGTGGGGAATGGAATTGGAACGGAGTGTCTTTACACTAGGTTTCCAAGTTCCCTCTGCCTATCCGGCCATGTGCGGAATACAGCGTGAAGCTGAGTGAGTAAAAACATTTAAAAATGTTGAATTAAGCAGGATTTGAACCTGCTTCGTTCAAAATATTTATACGTTCTTAAATTTAGTACCTAAGTGTGGAATAACACTTTAAAAATAGTAAAAAACACCAAAGGATCTAGATTACACTTATTGTTACCAAATTTCAGAAATACGGACTGTTATTAGTAACATTTTAGAACTGACATTCATAATAAGTTTAGTAAAATATATCTATAAATAAATAACTATCCAAAGGTGGCAAGCAATTGTAATTTTACTTTTAACTTGTATAAATCATTTAGCTCTTAACAGTCGTGTAAGCTTTTTAGAAACTTAGCGAAATATTACAAGCTCATATCTCTTGAAAATCGAAATAAAGTTATCTGTAAATTTTCTATACAATTTTATTCACTCAAAGTTTTATACAACTTTGCTAAAGTGTAGTAACCCTGATTATCTATAGTTTCATTTCATATAGAAATAGTAGTGTAGACTATAAAATTTAAAAAAAAACTTTTTATACGGTACCTACAGTGAATGGTTACTAACGGAGTACTCCGCAACCGTAGGAATTTCCGGAAATCCTCTTTTAGTACTTACCCACAGTCCCTAAGAAATTTACATGCCAAATTTCGTTGTTTGTCTTATATGTTAGTGAAAAAGTGTTTAATATGTATTGGCAAGATATCAAGTTCACGTTACAAGATAATTGGAAAATATTCAATTGCAACAGGCACGTGATAGCTGATATGTTTAGCCAAGTGAATATATATAATAAATTTCTCCTGTCTTCTAAGACAAAATTCGGCGTATAGTGCCGAGCGAAAAAAAAACTGAAAAAATATATCTGTACTCTCGCTACCTAGCCAAAGCAGTTGAGAAGATAATAATTAATGAAAAATAAATTTAATTCTACGAGATATAATTTATGTCTTACGCACAAAAATAATCATCTGTGGGTCTTAATTAAATATTATTCCGGTCACACGAAGTTGGTAGTCCCTTGATTAATTTGTTTATTTCTTAATAAACTACAATATTTTATATATTCGAGGGAAATATTGAAGGAAAGATAAATAAAGGGCGACAAGTTCTGGGTTCGATTCCCAGTCGAGGAAATGAAATGCGCGGGATACAGCGTGAAGCTGAACAAAGAAACCTATGATATATAATATATATGATAGATATATTAGGTATTGTACGCGATACCACATTTTAAAAAGTGTAATACAAATGTATGCTACTTCAACGCATATAAAGATCAATTATTATATTTTTTCTACAAAATATAATAATTAATTCCCTGGAGAAGGAAACTAACCCGTAACTGTCGTAATATTCGGTTTCGCTGCGCAACGAACACTTCTGCTACGATTAAATACTTTTGACGTTAATAAAAAAATGTTTTCTTTACAGAACCATGGTGTACTTTTGGATTCTCATCGCCTCATGGCTAGGCTCTGCCAGCTTGCAGTATATCAACACCGCGGGCCCCGAATCTGGAACCCTAGTAGATCCCTCAGATTCCACTGTACATTATCCACCGCTACCATATCTGAACTACTTTAACCATCCAGCTAGAAACTACGAAATACAAAATGACGAAAGCAATACTTTCTATGGGCAAGACCACCTTGAACAGCAACGCAAACGACGAACCGCTGAAGAAGTAGACAATGACAGAGATAGACGCTGGGGATCTACAGTTGATACCGACAAAACCATTTACTTACAGGCCGACGACAGGAACCCTTTCTTAGTCGAAACCCCTACAGGAGAAGATAATTCTAGTGAAACTGAAATTATAACTGCAGCAGAAAAAAGAAGCTTCAGCCCCTGGGGTGGCAAAAGAGATAAGCCTAATGTTGCTGAGCATATGTGGTCTTGGAAGCGCACAGCTAACATTCGGGAACCAAGTATGCCCAAGCGAGTCAGATTTAGTCCATGGGGAGGGAAACGAAGCGGCCAAATGGTATATAAGCCAGGGAGTAAAAGTTCCAAAATCATTTTGTCAGCGTCTGTACCAGAATTGACCCGGATTGTATCAAACTTCTCACCTTCCAACAACAGATTAGACGTGGCCGGTTTCCAGTTTGTCCCAATTTTGGACAAGCGACACCCAATTAAAATACTAGCATTAAGCACAAAAGTGGAAGACAAGACTCTTCGAGACGCTCTACCATTCAACACTTTTTTGGACAATTTACCAAGGCTATACAAACCAGGGCATCCCTACTTGGATGTAAGTCTTAAAAAAGATGGTAAGAGGAAAGTGAAGTTCAGCGCATGGGGCGGTAAGAGGTCTCCCCCAATCATTGGACCCATCTGGACCCCAGCATCCGAAGATGCCAAGGACTCAACTCTCGACACAATAGTATTAGTACGAAACAATCACAATGAAGATGAAGTCTAGAGTTCACAATTGACCTAGCATTGGCACATGGTACCTTTTAGCTACATTTTCTGATACTCATATTTATAAAATGGTGATATAAGCATTTACATATAAATAAATTGTTTTTATGTAAGTGCCATAAAAGAAAATTGATTTTGTCAAATTAATATACTGTCTTCGTTGAATTGGCTGGATTCATACAAGACAGCTAGCGATACTTTTATTATAAAAAATGTAAATTATAGTCAACTGTTATTTTCAAATGTAATATTTAATATTTAAGTGTTGGTGAGAGGCCAAAACACACGCCTATATCTTAATGTGTTATGTATTATGCTGTTTTTAATTAAATAATATAATTTTTAAAGTCTTCATCATTTTATTTATTTATACATAGGACCTAAAATAGTGTTATTTTATTAAAGTTCAGAGTTGATCATTTAAAAAAGAAACTATAAACTATGATGTTATTGTAATTCATATTTTAGATGTCAGCTGTTAAATTATTATGAAAATGATGAACAAAGGAATGTGTAAAACTTTAAAATATTTAGTTAATTTCAATCTGTTAATTAAAAAGAATTATTTTACATAATATGACAATACATTATACAAAAGTTTGTTGATTTTTAAGCAAATTAAGTAATCTACTCAACTTACCAGAGTAGAAGATTTATTGAAAAATTAGAAAAATATTTTTACTCTGTTGAACAGCAGGCAAACCTAGTGTTAAGACAATCCTCCTGTAAGCATTGCATGTGGAGTAAAGTGACTGCCTCTACACAAGGACCAAACTCACATATTTCACTGATGGACTGTCTCATTGGGTCACAAAACCTCCAGAAAATAAAAAAAAAATACAAATCTTTTATTATATTATAGTTTATTTGATTTAAGGTCAATTTTACAAACATTTCATATTAACACAAAACTCATCATCAGAACTAATTAGAAAATTTAAAAAAATGTTAGTACAAATTTAACAATGACATATTACACCTATAACCAAACAAAACATAAATGCGTGAAAAAGGAACAAATCAGACAGTCCTCAATATAATATGGACTCCCGAGTCAGTTTCAACTGGCTTACTCAGCTGCCCAACTTTAAGTTTAAATGCTTCTTCTTCAAATGCCCGCTGCATTTGACCACGACCGAACATTCCTAAATCTCCACCCCGCTTGGCAGAAGAGCAATCAGAAAATTTCATTGCAATATCAGTAAACGCTGCATCATTGGCCACAATCTGTTTACGATAGTTCTTAACCAACTCCATAGCTTCCTCCTTACTTCTAGTAACATTTTCTTCGCGCCAGGACGACGGACGTCTACTTTCAGCATGTTTTACCAGGATGTGGCTGCATCGTACTTCACCAGGGTCGGCCGGAGCATCAGGTCGCTCCCACTGAGATTTCTTAGTGTACATATTCAGAAAATATGTCATACCAGTTGAACGGCTAGTCCTCATTTCCCATCCTTCCGGCAATGGGGCGTCGTTATCCTTGTCATTCGACATTCTGCAATATTTCGTGAATGTTGATGTCTTTTCACAATAACACAATAAAGATATAACCCAATAAATTTATACACCGTTACATTAGTTTGAGAATAAAATACTATTCTTTTGTTCATCATAAGTTAGTTTTAGTACACATCATTAAAATATGCGATAAAAGATTGTACATATTTCGTTTTAAATAAAGAAATAAACAAAATACTCACCTCAGGGGTAGTGTCCGAAAGCGTTTAATTTAGCGGTAGAAGTTAGCGTAAAATATTGAAATGAAATATATTTAATGAAGAAATCTTTATTTTAAAGCTGCGTATCTACTTTTCTTTTCTCTGTTGTAATATTACAAAAATCTTTCCACAATAAATTATAAATTTCTAACACCAAACATAACGATTGACGGCAGATTAGAATAGAAATGCGGTTAAGTAAATCGATTATTGTGTAGAATCGATTACTTGAATCTGGCTTTTTAAAACAAAGCAATGAAAAAAAAACCAATTGACACAGTAATTAATATATTAATAAGCGCTTCACATTGTGATGTTTACAATGTTTAAATGTAGTAAAACTTATATAATTATTGACAATAGACTATTGTTGTCGTATTTCGATTAAACGCAAATTTGAATTTTATTTCGATTCCGATTATAGGCACAGATAATTTAAGATAACACACATGCCATATTAGAACATTCTTTAACAATAATTATTGAATTCATAAGGTTTATAAATTCTGTGATTATTATTATTGCTGTATTATATTTTATGAACAACAATAAATATCAAATATGACCGAAACTGTGAGCGCCATCTGTTATATACATTTGAAATAGGTCATGAAAGTTAAATGGAACTACGTTGTAACGATAGAATCGTTATAACGTTGGTTCATGAGCTTATACAAGATGCCTCTAGTAGCTAAAATTTTGAAATTAATTTTGAATACATATTTTCCTGAAGCCAACTCAAAAACAAAAATAATTATATATTATAATAGCTTTATTTATTATAACATAACCGAACTTTTATATAACACAATCGAACCAAGAAAAAGGGACCGGCCTTTTTATTCACGCGCTGGTGCATTGTCTATCCTGGTGAAAGACCAGGATAGACAATGTTTTAAAATACATCAATACTATGCTCCCAGATTCCTTCTGCCTATCCTGCTATGTGCGTGAAACGTAAAGCTGAAAAAAAAGGTTAAACATTACAAAAATACTTATGTATAATCAATACCAATGAAATCTTTAATATGGTCGTACCGATACGGACGTCCATAAAAACAACCAATAATTCAATTTTCATGATAATACCGGAAAATAAAGAGTAATTAAAGTATTATAGTCAACGGCAGTAAAATTCATCGGCGAATAATGAGAAAGTGAATTTTTAATGTGCAACAATTACTTGTTTCGAGAGAGCAAAGTAAATGTAAAACAGAATTGCTAAGATCAGATCTGGATGTAAAGTATTATTTAATTTTACATCTTGACGTTTGAATGGATTCTTTTCAATTGTCGGTTCTAGTAAGGAAAATTGCGTAAGTCCCGCCACTGATAGTACCATGTCGAATCTGAGTTATCGATTTTAAACGAGGAATTAATGCCTTTAATAAGTATTAATTGTAAAAGAGCAGAGAGGAGCGTTTAGACACTACGTTCTCTGTACATATTTATTGTGCGGTATGCGTAAGACGTGAAGCTAACTGACACTTCTTAAAATATTGCAGAATACGCAATATAAATTTTGTAATATTTTTTTCCACATATGAATGTTCTCTCTCTCTCTTAGCTTCCGTACTTCCACTCCGTTCCACTTCCGTTCCCCACTTTCCGCCGAATTTGAGGCATTGCGTGTTGAGTGGCGGAACTCAACGCCGCGCTTTGCCTTATTACCAGAGCGGAGAAATGAAACATTAAATATTTAAATTGAAAATATTAAATAATTCATTTCCTCGACTGGGATCGAACCCAGAACCTGTCGGTTACAGTCACACGCTTTTGCCGCTGCGCCACGACAGGCCTCTCATATAATTGTTTACATATTTATTTAACTTTATAAAAACATGTAATTATTTCATTGTTGCACCAATTTTGTCTGTGTGTCTGTTTGTCTGTTTGTCTATTTGTCTATTTAAGTATTTACTAAATGTTATTAGTGTTTGATTTATTTAAATTGGTTAAAAATAAAAAAGTTACACCAATGTAAAATATTAAGGTCGCTAAAATTGCTACAATTTTTTTTTTCTGACATTTTGATTTTTGAAGGCTTGTCGTGGCGCAGCGGCACAAGCGTGTGACTGGAAATGAAAGGTCTTGGGTTCGACGAAATTAAATATTTAATATTTTGAAATTAAATGGTGTTTTCATTTCTTCGTTCTGGTAACTAGGCAAAGCACGGCGTTGATTTCCGCCCCTCAACACACAATGCCTCAAATTCGGCGGGAAGTGATGAATGGAAGTGGAACGGAGTGTTAACACTAGACTTTCCAATTCCCTCTTCCTGTACCCTGCCATGTGCGCGATACAACATGAAGCTATAAAAATCCTTTTAGTTTTTAATAATAATAATAATACTTTATTGCACTTTACATTTTGTATGGGATAACATTTCACATATTCGACATATTACAACAAGACAACCTCCTTTTGTTCATAATTTATGATATTAAATGTTAATTGTTTAATTTAATGTTTTCTTTTTCATATTTTCATGTCATAAGTATCTAGACTTTCGAAAACTAAACTCCAAATCTAAGAGTAAAATTAGATTTTCTCTAAACTGAGACACCATGTCACAGTTTAGACAAACAATACAAAACAAACGTCACTCAGTAAACAAATAGTATCGACAAAGTGAATTACCACTTCTACAGTCTACTATATATAATAGAATCACTTTATATGTACATAGTCAAAGTTAGTAAATACACAGAATAGTATCACAATATCTACATAACAGTTTAGTTATTTCTGTTCAATGTAATATTTATGGATACATTTTTGTATATAAATATGGATAGCATCAAATGTTACACTTCTCCATATTTCACCTGTCCAGAGTGACTGAGTGAATATATGTATCTAAGCAGATTGAGGTAGTTGGCTGTATCCTAATAGTAGCGATTACCTCGCTAACGTCATGATAAAGAAAATACTTTTTGAATTTTGACTTACTACAAAAATCACTTTCCGTTATTTGAGAAATTATTTGCACATTACGTTTTTATACCTTTATCTATTAGAAAGATAAATCATAGGTGTACATATGCTAATATTTACTCGTAAGCTTTTGTCAGATTGCAGTTACTTAAACTATAGGTTGTTTGTACTATAGTTTTACTGGTGTAACAATCTCAAGGATATAACAACGGGATATGAATTAAATACTACATCGACATTATACGATATATTATGTATAAAATTTCAATAGATCTAAGTAAACGAAGAGTTTATTTAACTTCACTTGTTGAGTCAATCTTCTAAGATTAGTTTGGAAT
Source organism: Eueides isabella (assembly GCA_019049475.1). NCBI lineage: Eukaryota > Metazoa > Arthropoda > Insecta > Lepidoptera > Nymphalidae > Eueides > Eueides isabella. The sequence goes on from CM032402.1 coordinate 2,092,637, forward strand.
GTTCGTTATAAAGTATTGATAGCGATCGCTATTCAATTCTCTCTTATCATATCTTACAACTTGCGATTGTTTAAAAGATATAATTTGAAGAAAATTTGAATATTTCTTTATTGTTATTCTGTTTACTTATCTACATTATGTTAATAATAATATAATTTAACAGGCTTGTCCATAAAGATTTTAAGATAATATAAACTTGAATTACCTACTCATTATTAGTTAGGTATTATACATTTTATTTAGTAAAGTAATTCTGTCTCAGAATACAAATATTTGCTTAGTTACTGAAATATTATAATTATTTTATATAAAATAAGTATAAAAGTTTATTAATTTGAAAAAAAAAAAAAATATCTATAAAGGTGGAAAATTATCTATTTCCATTGATTATTATAACCTTTATAATATTCCATTCCTTCATATTTTTTAGATAGACAGAGCGTCATTATAGAAAATAAAGATATTTCTTTCGTGTCCACGCGTTAAAATGGATTATCGGCTTGAAGGAACCCAATGACGTACTAGAGTACGTCATTGGGTTCCTTCAAGCATTAACCAAATCGCCAAAATAATGTAACAAAATTTTATCTGTTGGTATTCCAATCAAAAGTCGTTAAATATAAATAATAACTATTCCATAAAATATATTTTTTTTCTTATGAAATGCGTCAGTCACACATGGGAGGGTAAGCAGACTGGAACATGAGTGGGAACCTATTGTTAAGACGCTTCGTTTCCTGCAAGACACCTCCGTTCTTCACTTTCCACAAAAAATTGAAGATTCATTTTTCCTCGAAAATATGAAATATTTCATGTCCTCAAATGATGATCGAACACACAACCTGTCACATTTACTATACACATGCATGCTTGTGTCCTTACGCTACAACAGTCCTTAACAACAACAAAAAATTATAAAACTGAAGCCAATAAAAAGTAAGAGTATGATGATTACTAAAATAAATAGATCGAGTGGCTGAATGTTTTAACACCTAACACATTAGCATAGCTGATGCAATAAAAAAATATAAAGAAACAAAGCGATAATGACACTGACATATGAATCACAATATACAAAAATCCAAAAGCCATTAACAATCAAAAATATTATCTAAAACAAACAGATATATTATAAAAGCATGAAAAGCCTATTAAAGTTTTCAAGTGTGGTAAATGTCCATTGGTTGGATTTTTTAATGGAAAAGAGTTGAGGAAAATGCCGGCCTCCCATTGGCGGGAATTTGACGTAAGTAGCGATGTTTTGGCGCGCTTTCCATCAGTACACAGTTGTGAGTACCACGCGACTGCCCGAGGACCTTCGGTTATGTTTCTATAACTTCGCTGAAATTACAGGTAAGTAATTATATATAAAGTAAATTACGTTTATTGCTTATATTTTTTAAAAGTGTAAATATTAACTTAGTTCAGTATAAAAATAATATTTTCAATAGGTATAAATTTTTCATTTTTTTTTATTTCTATTGTGGAATCCTGTGAAGATAATATAAATAAAGAGTATTTAAAAAAATACAGATTACAAAGTAAACAATTTATAAAATTCATTATTATAATGTAAATGTCATAATATTTTATATTATGAAATATTTAGAAAAAAGTTCATAATTATTTTAAAAAACCAATTATATACAATTCACACCCGCACCTCTTAATTAATTTAAGAGGTGCAGGTGTATAAGTTTAGAAATTTTAAAAATAGAAAAAAATATTCTACTGTCTTTTCCAAACACATATATTTTTTAAATATTAATATATGTTACAGAAAAAAAAATAACTAAAGAACTTTATAATCAATAAATAACGTTTCAAATTATGTATTAAGATTTCCTTGTTAGAAACCATAATTTCTCCAGCAAACAGCCTCCAGTAGTATCCATTGGAAATTGTTCAGGCGAATATCTTTACTAATATCGAATAGGTCACAGCTATTGGTATTTATAATTTTATATGTAGATATTGTTTTGATTTAACTAAACTTAGCACCCGTTGAAACTTAGAAGTAATAATTAATATAGGTTATGTTATTTATATGAGAAAATGTTTTTTAAACATACTTACATACATAGCTTCACGCTGTATCCCGCACATGGCAGGGCAGGCAGAGGAAACTTGGGAACCTATTGTTAAGACACTCTGATTCACTTTCTGCCGAATTTGAGGCATTGCGTGTTGAGTGGCAGAATTCAACGCCGCGTTTTGCCTTGTTACCAGAGCGAAGAAATGAAAGAATTAAATATTTAATTAGATTAAAATGTTTCATTTCCTCGAGTGGGGATCGAACCCTCAACCTGTCGTTTACAGTCACACGCTTGTGCCGCTGCGCCACGACAGGCCTTTTTTAAACGTAGGGAGATATTGAGAAAAGTATAAATACTTTAACGCAGCGGGACTTGAACCCCCACCTGTTTACCGTCAAAACGCTGATCACCAATTACGTCATCCGTTCTCATCCAGTTACGTTGAAAAGATTGTGCTTGGCAAAATTTGCTAAAATTTTTTAGGACTTTTACTTAAAAATGAAAACGGTAATACGAAAAATAAAAAAAATATTAAATAAAGTAATAGGATATATTATTTAAAAAATATTTTTAGGAAAGCAAAATGTTTAGAAAGGGTATAAAACACATGCACATCTGCGTTCAAATAGATATAACTAAGTTTCCTAAACTTTTCTCTCCTATGTCTAAATAGCACTTTAAAAATGTCCTCAATCTTCCAGTGAAAGCTCTATAATCGGTCTAGTAGTATTGGAGAGTAGCTCGGACAAATAGAAGGACAGACAGACAAAAAAAATTAAATTTGAAATCACAGACAGATATCCTAATATTATTTATATGTATAAATTATACAAAATATTATTAATATTTATTTATGCCAGTTGCAAGGCAAAGGCACAAGTTGGGCCTGTAAGCACGATAGTTGTGGACTTGTGTCCCTCTTGATGAACTGAAGTATTTAATAATAATAATTTAAAATATTTTCATTTTCCTCGCCCTGATATCGAGACAAAGCGCGGCGTTAAGTTCCAACACTCAACACGCAATACATTAATTCGGTGGAAAGTGAGAAGGGAAACATCTTAATGGGAAGAGTCTATCAACAATAGATTCCCAAGTTCCTTCGGTCTACTGTGGTATGTGCGGGATACAGCGTGAAATTAAAAAAATCTTATTATTAATATTATTGAATTATTTATCCTTTTTATTCTTTAAACAATATACAAAAATGCAGTTCTATTATTGAACATTTTATAAATTCGTAAAAAGATATTATCATTATATTCAACGAGAACGATTTTTTGTAATATAATATATCAATAACATTATTATATACAATATAGCAAAAAATCGTATTTTGAGTAAATATTTATATAAACTCTCCTTATTGGGTGACTGACAGACAGCACTCGGACGAAATTACCGAACTTAAAAAAACCTTTTTTGCAATAGGTAGGCTTCGGAGTATAGAGAGCCACTAAGCAATAATTTTACGAATTGAAATTCATTTAAAAACAGAAATATATTGTTTAATATATAAAAGTTCATATAAACAAGCTAACTGACGAAAGCTTGTTTTATATCTATAGGAAGACAGCGTATTAAGTCCAATAGTGATCAATCAACAAAATATGTATAAATTGAATATTATCGATACCTTTGATACATTTCTCGGGTCATTTGCGTCCATACAATTTGTAAAAGATCACCTCAGTACATCGGCATACCGACCACCTATTATTTGTTTGACTTGACCGCCAATAGGAAATTAGGTGTGCCTACGTTAAAATATTAAACCAATTATATTTACATAAAAATATTGGATATATATATATAATATTATTAGTATGTTATAAATGACAGAGAAATGTCCATTTGACAAAAAATACAGTAGGTACTCATTCAAGCGCTATTAACACTTAGAAAAAAACATATTTATTTCGAAAACATGTAAAATTTCAACGTAGCACACTCGCCTTCCTCGTTCAAATCCCGCTTCGTTCAAATGTTTAAAGTTTTCTTAATAATATTTATTACTAGTCTTTTTTATCTCTTTATCTCACAAAAAGCTTTTAAAAGATGGGTAAAAATGAAAGAAAAAAAATAACAAAAATCAATGTAAAACGGCTGGGAGGAAATCGAAATTGCCATTTACTAAGCTTTCGCTTTAACGGAAGCAAAGTGTACCCAAAGCTTTTTATCGTGTCATATACGTTTAATGTTTGAAAAACGTACGGCCTCGTGTGAGAGTTACCTACAGTTTAGGAAGGTTTAACAAAAATATCAAACATTTAAATAAAATAATAGAGATGAGGCAGTGGTACAATACTTGCTTGTAAACGCGATGATTACAAGTTCGATTCCCACTTTTATTAATCCCTTATGGTATACGAAGTGCGGCGTTAAGCTTCACCTTTCAATGAATCGCGAAAATTAGATAGAAGTACATATTCTTTTCTGGTCTGAATTTTGTATATTTTTGTAATCCTCGATGTATAAACGAAATATATTAGAATTATATTTTTTACTGTTGTTATAGTATATTTTTTATGAAAATGTTTATACATTTTCTCTCTGCATTGAAACTGAATTTAAACAAAAAAACACTCATAATATTTTTTTTTAATTTATTTCTTTGATGTCACAAAACGAGGCGTAGGCAACGTAAAGTTCCGCGACTCATCGCGCTATTTCTTGAAAATTGGCTAAGAGAGTACCCTAACTCTAGGTTCCTTTACTTACGTAAAAATTATTGTATATATATATATATATATATATATATATATATATATATATATATATATATATATAACTAAGCAGAATGTAACAGAACTAGCTAAATTATAATGTTATAATTTAGTCAACACATAATTAGTTAATATATTAAATCGTGTCATCGTAATTCAATTTGATTTTAGTTTAAATTGTTGATATCAAATAAATCATTAAGAGGGCGTCGTCGTGGCGCAACGTAATCGCAATGGTTATAGGTTCGACATTCACTAGAGTAAATTGCAAAAATATATTTACGGAAACGGAGTGTCTTAAGACAAGGTTCCCAAGTTCCTTCTTCTTTTGCCATGTGTGGTATACAGCAGTGAAATAAAAATTATTATAAAAGAAAGAACTCTACGAAAGTTGCGTGACAGCTTATCCCCTACAATATTTATAATTGAATACCAACAACTCTAATAAATAAAGAGAGCAATACACTTGAACTTGCACAAGTAAACCCAAATACTCGAAAGCTCACTTAAGTATAACTTTTTCAAGAGCTTATACAACTATCATGGAACCTAATCAGTTGAAGTATTTCAGTATATATTTCAGTTACTTCTATACCATTTATAAAAAATACTTATAATAATTTATTTGTTTACTTATAAATATATCTTTTACAAGGCTGTCGTGACGCAGTGGCACTGCACTTGACTGTAAACGTGATAGTGGATTCGAATCCTATTCAGGGATTGAATTACATAATATATTGACTAATCCAACCTAGTAATACATAACGCGGCGTTGAGTACCGTTCCGTTGGAATATGAAAAATGATGTATGTGGCTTTACATTAGCCTCTACAAAATATTAGGCATTTTTTTCTATACGGTATTGAAAGTATATTATGTAACTGTGGCTATATTTCCTGTTAATAATAGACTTATATTAATATCTGAAATTAATACTTTAATTGAAACGTATCTTGTCATAAATTGATTGGTAATTTTATAACAGAGAAATTTGAAATTATGTAAGCTTAATTTTCATATATATTTAACTATTACTAATTATGTGAGAAATAGAAAATAACCAAAGATTTAGATGTATTAAGCAAAATATTATGCATATAATGTTTAAAAATCTTTAATAATTCTTTGACTATCTCGTTTCCTCCATCTGCTTATGTCCTACCGAGAATCGAAATCAAACGCTGCCTTATCTGATGTCCAACAATGGACGAAAATCAGAGTGAACATTCTCTCTGTTATCTAATTAAGTACTTAATTACTTAATTAGTAAATACTATAATTCTTTCTTTCGAAACTTTTTTAAATCCCGTCCATTTGGTTACGCGTTTAATATTTATTTTAAAATATAAACAACCGCATAATTATAAGGATGCACTATTTAATGTTTGTTTATTGAAATTGTCTCATTAATTCACTACTAAAATTTAAATAAATGGCCTATCGAGTAATAACATTTTGTGTAATACTGAATATTTTGAAATTCCACAATGATATTTACATATATATATTTTTTAAAGAAATAATTATTTTACAAGATTTGTCTACTTAAGTATTACCATTCTCTGTGTAATTGGCCTTGAGGCCTTGAAATCATCTCAGTTGATTCATGAGAATACAGTATCGATGATACTGGAGGAAGGTCACGTAAATCGTCCCCCGGATGACATGAACGAGGATTGGGAAAGTGGACAAGGTGCAAGAGGTATGCAGAGGAGGTATTTCCCCTCTCCAGGTTTAAACGAGAAGCTAAAAAAATATTAAAAGCTATAATTGTACTTTGTTAATAATGTTATTTCGACATTACGACTTATATTTGTTGTTCGACAAAATTATTTTGTCATATGAAACATCGTCATAGAAAATATTGCTTTAGGCTATAGTTACAGGTGTTTGTTTTGGACTATGTCTTGTCTTCCATAGTTCCAATTAACGGGATTGTTAAATTAAGCTCACCTAGATTGTTTATACTGAATGTTATTCTCTAAGGGAAAACTTAACTATAAACGAGGTACTCAAACTAAATGTAGTTTAATGTTAACTGGAGTAATGAAAATGATGATTACATTCATTGTACACGTTGTATACGCAGACGCTAACTTGGTTTTATTTTCTTGATTGAATACGGTAGCTGTGAGTTCATATTATGAGTACATATTCATGGAAGGGTAGACGGAAGTACTCTCTCTCTCACTCAGCTTCACGCTGTATCCTGCACATGGCAGGGTAGGCAGAGGTTACTTGGGAACCTAGTGTTACACAACATCGCGTTTTGCCTTGTACCAGAGCGAGGAAATGAAAACATTGAATATTTAAATTGAAAATATTAAATATTTGATTTCCTCGAGTGGGTATCGAACCCACAACCCATCGGTTACAGTCACACGTTTTGTGCCGCTGCGCCACGACAGGCCCCGACAGAAGTAATTCAGAATATTGGTGTTAATATAATCTGTTCCTATTTAAACACTTTAGTTCTCAACATTGCGTCGACGTGTTATGGGTGGCGAAACTCAACGCCGCGCTTTACCTTGTTACTAGGAACGAAGAAATTAAATTTTAAATATTTCATTTCCTCGAATGGGGATTGAATCGACCTTTCATATTTAAATTGGAACTTTAAATTAAAAATAAATATATGGTTTTTTCGTAAAAATATATAACGAAATAACAGTTAAATGTAATCCGAGACTGATTTTAAAACAAAACAACAAATTTTAAAAATATCGTATACAAAATTAGAAAATCATGTAATATTGCACCGCGTTTAATGCTTACTCACCACTTTATATTGCAACGGACGGACGTGCATACGCAATACCTTTCGCCCTCTCATTGAAATTAAATAAATGTTTAGAATACAATTTCAGGATATAAGACCCGCCTTGGCGTAGGGGCGTAGAGGCGCAACCGTGTGACTCTAAAAGCGACAGGTTGTAGATTCGATTCTCACTTGAGGAAATAAAATATTTAATATTTTCAAATTAAATATTATTAGAGGCCTGTCGTGGCGCAGCGGCACAAGCGTGTGACTGCAACCGAAATGTTCTGGATTCGGTCCCCACTCGAGGAAATGAAATATTTAATATTTAACGGAGTGTCTTAACACTAGGGTCCCGGGTTCCCTATGCCTACCCTGCCATATGAGGGAAACAGCGTGAAGCTGAGAAAATATTTAATGTTTTCATTAATATAGAAACTTAAGTCCCTAAGAGAAAGATATGTTTTTCTTTTCTATTGTAATGCTTTATTGATTATATCATATTAAGGAAAAATATATATTTATAAACGTATAAAAATATTAAAGTTCCAACCGATAACAGACATGACGTTCCACGCTAGGAACGGGATGATCTATGATTATTTCGTTATAATGAGACCGTATTGGCGCAGGGCCACAAGTGCAGTGGTTGTGCGATTTGATTTCCACTCGGTTAAAAATATATTTTAAATTATTATTTTCCCTGCTCTGGTAACGACAGACAGACGACACAAAACGCGGAGTTCAGCTCCGCCATTCAACATGCAGTGATTCAAGAATTCCGCGGATAGTGGAGAATCTACCTAGAGAAACATATATCTCTAAATAGAAATATTAATTATCTCGTTATATATAACAAATGTATGTTCTCATTTTTCTCATAACCATTTCCTTTATCAGCAATCACATATATATGTTTATTATAATAACCAATATTTACTAAGTTTTCATCAACGGTACTGTTAGTACTAAGAACATTAATATATCAATCTTATTCTTCTCTTGTTCTTATTTCTTCGATGGATAATTTATAGTTAGTACATAAGTACATGAAGTCGTATAGGCGCAGTGGGACAACGTTCTATTGTGAGCTTGGTGGTTGTTAGTTTGATACACACTCGATAGAATATTTATTTCTTTCTTAGCTTCACGCTGCTATCCGCATATAGGTGGGTGGGGTGGGTAGGCAGAGAGAACTTGGGAACCTAGTATTAAGACACTCTATTCCGTTCCTTACTTTTCACTGAATTAGAAGCTCTGGTATTTTGCGGCGAAGTTCGACGCCGCGCCTGCTTGTTACCAGAGCACAGAAATGAAAATATAAAATAATAGATTTGGAAATATTACATGTTTTATTTCCTCGGATGGGGATCGAACCCACATCTGTCGCTTACATACACGCTTTTGCCCCTGCTCTACTACTTTCATCTCTGGTAAATGATGCGCGACTTTAAGTTTGGAAACTCAACAAGTAACATATCGTACATCGGGCATTTATACTGCCTACTCTCTACTATTCTGGAAAAAGTTAAGTCTCAATTTTATCTGCTGCTTTGCCTTTACCATCGATTTTCATAATTCATATGTTTTGTATTATCAGAAAAAAAATATATTTTGCTAACCGGGAATCGAATCCACTACTCTACCTCGTATAAAATAAAATACTTTAGACTTCATTTCTTTCCATGAGTGTAAAATGTTCTGAAGGTCACCAAAGATCCATATCGGGTATGTATTTTAATGTATTGGCAAGGGTTCGATAGTTTGCATAAAGAGTATTCAACGATGATATCGTCAAACGAGTGAAAGATTGCCACCACGTAGATGTACCAAATAGGTTTTATTAAATTTTTATAGTTAAATTATTTATTTTATGAAAAGTAATTTAGATTTCACTACAAAAGTGAAAATATGTGCCTTGAGGGTATTGTTGTATGGGAGCTTTGTTGTAAATAATTACAGTTGTTCTTTAAAGATTTCTTTTCATTAGAACAAGCGAAGCGAACGTCCCTTTTTATTCGTTTCAATATATTTTTCTACCCTGCTATGTATGGAGTACACTGGCAAACTAGTGTTAAAACACTCTGCTCGTATTAAGACAATCCAGTTTAACACTTTTTGCTGAATTTTCGAGGCATTGCGTGTTAGTCGTAGAAATCTACCGTTCCCAGAGCAAGGAAACGAAAACATTAAATATTTCATTTCCTGGGGCGGGATGGAACCCACAACCTGTTGCGTTTACAGTCGATTGCATGTGACAGGTCCCTTACGTCATAATAATTATATTGAATCGTTTATAAATAAAAAAATAAAGACCATATGACTAAATAGTAAGTTAAGCCTTTCATACAGATTGAAGTACGAGACAGCAAAATAACAAAATTTTTTAACTCGATTACACAACTTTGCGACAGATGTCGACACGACGTCCGCAGATTAATTCATTTAAACCTTAAGGATGGTTAATTTTATTTAATTTTACCGTCAACTGTTGAATACATGTTTTTTTTTTTTAATATTTGTACATGTCTGGCATAAAGCGGAGCAGGAGACAAAGCCATTGCATAGTGCTTAATACGAACTAAATTATATAAAAATATTATTATATAATAAATATAAAAGTCTAAAGACTTCAACGAGTGCTTCCTACCAGTTATGAAATACGGAGCCGAGACGTAGACACTGACAGTGCGTCTGCTCCAGCAATCAAAACACGCTCAGCCATAGAGGGCTATGCCTGGAGTACCGTAAGGATCGAATTCAGTATAAAGGAATAAAAGTTGTCGATATAACTTAAAGAAATAGCAAACTGAAATGACAGTGTAGGTTGTCCTCCAGTTAGGGGGAGCCACGCAAAGCGATTGGCAGAAGTTGTATGTGGAGAGCCGGATCTCAAGGTGACTGGCTTGCCATTGATTATTCATAAAACCAATAAACATGGTCATAAAGAGAAAAGTTGCTAAATTATATCTACTTGGCATGTTTAAAAAAAATACAATATACCGTTTCACCGTTCAATTTATTTAGTTGGACAATTTTTTGGCACATTAATAAAAAAGAAAATGATTTAAAATATTAGTAAATTCATATTTATATTATATTATGAGTTTTATTTATAAATATAGATTTCGATTATAGCTATACAGGAGGCAGACTGACTAAGCAATATGATAACTTAAATTAGTACGTCTTTTTGCTATATATCAGATACAGAATTTTATGTTTATATTTAGAAGTAGAGAAAACCTAATGTTAGGACACTCTTTTCCCAAGACACTTACTTCCCTTTCCATTTTCCACCGTATTCATTCGAGGCATTGCTGTTCAGTGGCAGAACTCTCCGCAGCGCCATTCTGGCAATGATACCCGAGCGAGGAAATGAATAGTAAATATTGCATAACCTCATGTGGGGATAGAACTCACAACTTGTTGCCTTTACAGTCGCACGTTTGTTCGACTGCGTCACGACAGGTCTTACATTAATATGTAATTACTAAAAGCAAAATATATACGTACAGTTATATGTATATTATATATATGGAAAAATAAATAAGTAATGTTAAAGGTACATTACAAAATTTTTATTTCATTTATATAAGAGAACTTTGCCTACTCCACGATAGTGTCACTTCTGTTTCCGCAACACTTGTGACGTGTGATACATCATACAAAATAGTTTTTGTTACAACACTACTGTGTTCAGTTCAAAGCATGGTACAACACTAGTTAGTTAAAAGGATGGAATATGTGTTTTTTTATATATAAGTTGTAATAGTATGTTCGTACATTGTTAATTTTGTAAACTATATTTTAACAAGTATTTTGTTTTATGTTATATAAAGGGATATATTTAAATATTGTATTTATTTACATATTTTTTGTAATGATATAATTATTAATTATGACAAGAATAATAATAACAAAATAAATTATTTGTTATAAAAAGAACTGTTATCTTAACGCGTTTTTTTTGTTTGATAAAAACTTCTGTTCTATTCTTTAATTGCCTTCTGAAAGTGTTAGTTAAGCACTAATCACTCGGCTTATCGTTCAGTTTACAAAATGAAAAACTCGAAATATAACGTTACTTACGAGTACAAGTTCAACCGTGGTATCAAAAAACGTGGCTGGGGGGACTGCTCGAAGGGTTAATGATGTGAAAAGAAAACACAGTATGGTTTTATTTCTAATGTTTTCATTTTGGAAATTTCATTCTGCAGAAAAAACCCCATGGACGGCTGGAAATCCAAGGTAATAATCATCGGTAGGATCATGACTTACCTGTGACATGGCAAAAGTGCATAAATAACAATGGTTCTTACTTTGATTAAATAAGTAAATTATAGTAAAAAAATATTGCACTTTTTGTGCATCGCATACAAACTGTCAATTTCATATGTAACCACCTAATATTTAATATTATATAAATAGTTTAAAAAACGTTTTATAACCTACACGCATACCTATAGCGAAGTTACCAGAGAGAACGGAGAGCCAAGCTCTATGATTTCAGCATATCTCTTTCATCTCGTCCACTGTCATTAACCTTTTAATACACTTCCTTCTTTTCGTTGGGAAACAAAAAAAAAACCATTGAAGAATTCCCAATTTTTAAAATTTAATAACTTTTGATGTGTTCTAGTGGGCAGGAAACAAAAGAAACATTCCCATTGTCCTCTCACCGGTACACGTTAGTAACGACACATCCTTTTTAGTTTTGCCCCGTGGCCCGTGGTGCGAATAGAAGCTTTCTTTTTATATTACTTTGTAACGTTTTCATCTAAAAAATATATGGTTTTAATAAATATAGATATATTATGAGATGATGTGAGGCTGAAAACGCATTTTTTTTTTCTTATTGCGTTGGTGCTTTTTGAAAATTAGGGACAAAATAGGTGTTGAAGTGAATAATTTCTAATTGGATTCATTTTAGATTGTGTCACTCAATACACAATACCTTAAATTCGACAGAAAGTGAGGAACATTATTAATTTAAACGGAGTGTTTTAACACAAGGTTCCCAAGTTCCCTTTGCCTACCCTGCCATATGCGGGATACAGAGTAGCTGACATTTACGTTATTAGCTGACACTTACGTACGTTACTTATTACTCATTCACTCAGTTTTACGCCGTTTCTATGAATTTGGGAATATAGTGTTTAAATATTCCGTTCCGTTCCCCACTTCCCACTGCCCCCATTTCAGGCTTTGCTCGTGCCATTCAGGCGGAGCTTAACGCCACGCCTTGCCTTGTTACCAGAGCGAAGAAATGTATATTAAATATTTAAATTTAAAATATTAAATATCCAATTTTCTCGAGTGGGAATCAAACCCACAACCTGTCGCGGTTACAGTCACATACTTATGCATCTGCGTCATGACAGGCCTAAAGGACTTTTTACAACGATATTATACACTTAAGAAAATGAGAAACGCTAAACAATTTTCACATTTACACTCGTATAAATATAGTTCATCAAGACATTCGAACTAATAAAGAATATCATAAAGAATATATAAATTCGAAATAATATTTGTTCTTAATTTACAACAAAAACACTTGTAATAGAACAAATTGTTGAAAGTAAACATTCCATATTTATATAACACTGTATGTTTGTTCGAAGCGCGTGTGAAATTTTCAGAATCGCCATTTTTCTATGTATATGTCGAAATTTACATTTGTTATTACAGGAAAAATAATATATATGTATGTACCACAGCTATCATTTATGCTACAGCTATCGGTCATGTTATATTACAATTTCAGAAGCTACTACTGGCGTCGTGGCCGTAGCGTCTGACTATAAACTCGACTGTCACAGGTTCGATTTATTCTCGCTAGAATTATTTTTATCTTCTTGCTCTGGTAACAAAACAATGTGGGGTGTTCAGTTAAAAAATGGTCGAGACATAGCTTGAAAAGAGCGCACGGATCAGCGATTAGAGCGCTTGAACGGTTTTCAAAAGGTGCGGGTTCAATAAAAAAGTCATACAATTTTCTTGATGTTTTCTAAATACTTATTTTTTGATAAAAACTATACATTAGTTTATTTACTAATCTCAATACACAATGTACTTTCTTGTTCTAATAAAACTATCACTTTTTAGATAATATTTATGAAAAAAAACTACAATTTTAGCTATATGAATAAAAAAATGTAGCCATTAGTTAAATTAAATATCATAAATGGACGTAATTTTTTCATTTATCAACCAATATACATAAAACAAGCATCAAATATTAAGGAAAGGTTGCCAAAGTATAAAAATGAAAACTGCATTTATTACTGGTTAGCCGTTTTTGAGATTAGCACGTAACACATACAAACAGATAAACAAACAAAAAAATGTCAAAGTCACTATTCTGAGACGTATTTCATTAATTAATGTCTCCTACAAGATATTTTTAATATATCTTCCATATACAGTCGGAGGCCTATCGTGGCGCAGCGGTACAAACGTGTGACGGTAAGGATATGAAATATTTAATATTTTCAATTTAAATATTTAAAGTTTTCATTTCTTCGCTCTGGTACAAGGCAAAACGCGGCGTTGAGTTCCGCCTCTCAACACACAATGCCTCAAATTTGACGGAAAGTGGGGAACAGAAGTGGAACGGAGTGTCTTCACACTAGGTTCCCAAGTGCCCTCTACCTACCCTGCCACGCGCGGGATTCAGCGTGAAGCTGAGAATATACAGACAGTGATCAGTTACAGATTTATTATAAGTATAGATTAGATGATGACTAAACATCCGTAGTCAAGTAACTAAGATCGATTATGGTTCGTCATTTCATAGATGCGGTTGATTGAAACATGACGGCACGTCGTTGCTATTTCCTTCAGGTTATGCATAACTTCTACGACGGATGTAATGTGGATTAATTCAAAGGAAATTCTGTCAATGTACGAAACATTGTATTGTACATATTGTGTTATAAATATAAAGACAAATTAAAGATAGACGTAAGTTTATTAAAAAATTGTGTAAAGCGTTTAATAGAGCACACAGAAACGTTTATTATTATTTTAATTAGTATTAAATCCGAGGCCTATCGTGGCGCATCGGCAGAAACGTGCGACTGTAACCGACAGGTTGTGGGTTCGATCGAGAAAATGAAATGTTTAATATTTTCAATCTAAATATTTAATGGTTTCATTTCTTCGCTCTGGTACAATTCAAAACACGGCGTTGAGTTCCGCCACTCAACACGCAATGCCTCAAAATCGGCGTAATGTGGGGAATAGAAGTAATACGGAGTGTCTTAACACTGGGTTCTCAAGTTCCCTTTGCCTAATTTCCCATGTGCGGGATACAGCGTGAGGCTGAATATAAAATCAGAATATTGCTTATTATGTAGTGGCGCGCGTGGCACAAGCGTGTTACTGTAAATATGACAGTGAGGCCTTTCGTGGCGTAGAGGGGTAAGTCTGTGACTGTAAACACGACCAGTAAAAGGGATAATCTCCGTTCGAGGAAATTAAATATTTAATATTGTCTAATTATATTCAACAAACAACACGTAATGCCTCAATTTCAGCGAAAAGTAGAGAACGGCACGGAGTAACTTAAAACTAGGTTCCCAAGTTCCCAAGTTCCCTCTGCCTACCCTGCCAAGTGCGGGTACATCCCTTGAAGCTAAAAAAAATATGATTGTTATAGATATTACAAACAATTGCCTATAAGTTTTATTTAGTTAACATAGGATTATATACAAAAATAATAAGGAATGAAAACTAAGAATTCTTAAAATTTTATATCAAACATTTGTTTCCTACTTTCAACCGAATTAAGGCATTGCATGTTGAGTGGCGCAACTCAACACCGAACATCGTCTCGATACCAGAGCGATAGAGCGATACGCGAGGATAGTGATAAAAGATAATATTTAAATATTTCATTTTTTCCAGCAAGAACACTCGAATCCACGATTCATTCACGTTTCGTTCACATTTGCAATACTTACGAAAAAAACGTATAAACAAAAAAAATAATAATAAATCAAAAGTATATTACTACATCCTGTAAATGGCATTCTCAATAAAGATATAAGTTGACCGCACGTAAGCCATTTTTGTGGGAAATCACTAATGTCCAGTACAAGCCCCGATCACGTTCCGTACTCCCGGGGGACGAGTCCGTGCCTGTACGATATAGTTTTGTGTTTTGTTGATATCTGTTGACTACTTACTTATGTACATCATATACTAAATTTCTTAAGATATTTTTTACTTAATTTTTAATTTATACTTAATTTACAACCCTCCAAATTAAAAATGAGTCTAATATGTACTATTTGAGAGCGGTTTTTCTGACAGCTAAGTTTTATAAAAATCAGATTAGCATTTAAATAGAAGTGAACCTTGATTGTAGACAAGGATAAAAACACAAAAATTTTATAGTAAACAATGAATTTAGTGTAGATTATCGTTAAAAAGATATGAAAGACAGTAAAACGCGCTTGTTATACTACATATGAAACAGAAACAAGTTAGCGTTCAGTTTCTTTTTATTATAATATAATTAAGTTTTATTTCTTAAACCATAAAACTTTACGCTACTCTACTCAGGTTCACGCTGTATCCCATGGCAGGCACATGGCAGGGTAGATAGAGGGAAACTTGGGAACCTAGGGTTAAGACACTCCGTTCGACTTCCGTTCCCAACTTTCGTAATAAATTGAATTCTAAAAAAACACATTTTAGTCAAAACTGAAACTTAACACTAATAACTTTCCGCTGAATTTGAGGCATTGTGTGTTCATTGGCGGAACTCAACGCCGCGTTTTGCCTTGTATTCGAGCGAAGAAATGAAAATATTAAATATTTGAGTGAGGCACGAACCCACAACCTGTCAGTTACAGTCACACGCTTGTGCCGCTGCGCCATGACAGGCCTTCACGCTTTCCATCAAAACTAAACTAACGTCTGACATATAATTTATATAAGTACAATGGTACAATGATATCGTTAGCTGTGGTTGTACTTATGGCTACCACCAGGCCATTTCGGCATAAATAGATGCGTAATACAAACATTATACAAAGGGCAATTTGCTTTCTAACATTCAAGTTATATACAATTACAAATTTATAACTATTAAGACTTCAATGAAACACTTAACTGGACTCTACTTAAGCTGTAGCTTAATTATTATGGCAGAACTTTTCTTCCCTCGGGCGATATATTAATATTAACGTATTTGGTAAATCATAAGTTTACTTTATAATTTAGTTAGTTATACATACGTACATAGAAATGTTTATTTGAAATAATAGGGTTGGATGTGGCAACCTAGTGTTAAGTCACTCCGTTTTTTCTCACATTGCCTAATTGTATGTCGATTAGTGGAATTATCGACACGCTTCGTTTCTCTGATAATAAGTATTTTCTGTACAACCATTGTGTTTTCAGCCTTATTGGCCGTAAATAATAATAAAATAACATAATATTAAATACTACTTCAAACTAAAAGAGTTTAGCAAGACGTGTAGCAATCTGCATAATAACAATAAATCATTTAACCATTTCTCGGACTTACAAACTTTAGTACTAATTAGCGTCGTTGTCTCCCAAACTTCCCATCTAAGTATATTGTAGACCTGTACGTGCAGGTGTGCCTATAGAATTAATGGTAATTAAAATATAGAAATGTAATACACATATCAAAATGAATTTATTCGGAGAATTATTGTTGTTTTAACTGTATCCGTTTCCGGCTCTTGTAAGACTTTATTTTGATTGAAAATGAGACAAAAGAACAGAGAAAAAAAATACATTTTGGTTTCTCTTTCTCTACTAGTAAACATACTTGTAAATGGGCCCCATAAGGCATGGTTAAAAATATAACACAGCGTTGACTTAGTGAAACAAAGTCTGATTGTAAACGTGAGGGTTGTGGTTCAATTCTCAATCAGGGCAATTAATTATTTTCATTTTCTAAGAAGCGGGACGTTGAGTTAGGGTACCTTATATATAATGCCTCGAAAATTGGGATACTTTGTATATATGTATGTGTATGTATATGTATATGAATGTGACTAAAATTTATAATAAAAACAAGAATGCTAAGCTATTTTAGTTATTGCAGGTTTAAAGACGCCAAGAGTTATAATTTTTGGAATTACAGTATTAAATTGTTACTTTCTAGAGAATAATAACGTACTACTAAAATCGCGTTGCTGCAATAAATTTTTGAGGTTAAGATACAATTCTTGTTTTATATTCGTACCTTTATAGTGGTTGTCGGGAACAGAACGGAGTATCTTTCAGGTTCCCAAGTTCCCTCTGCGTTGATACGGCGTGAAACTGAAAATAGTGTTATATGTGCGTTATAGAGATAAAATTCACAAAGTACTGATATTACTGAAGATATATTAATTTAAAAATTAGCGAGGTTTGGATAGACAAAAATATTTTTGTAGTATAAAGTTCGTATATAGAGGAAGGCCGGTATAATACACTTTAACAGTTTCAATGTAACCAATTGTACCTGCAGTCTGAGTTGATTGGTTCTTAGAATGTCATGTGTCATGTGTCATGTGCCATGCACAACTCTTAGTTTTTTCCATTGGATCATGCGGGCGGAGCCGCAGGTAAAAGCTAGAAGCTAATATGCCGTACAAATCGTCTATCCATTCATACAAATTTCCACTCTTATTTCCACTTCTATATTTATAATAAAGTCGTAACGGAATGGTACATGTATAATAATAAATGTGTGTGTGACATTTAATAAAGTAATGCCTGTTTGTTTGTGCGTTTATTTACGTTGATCTCAAAAAAGGCTTAACCAGTTTAACCATTTTTATATTTGAGCAGGCTTCCCTCAACATTTCGCGTTGGTTTTATTTGCATCAGTTAGTAAATAAAAAAGTGATATCCTACCGCTACCCTATGCGGGATACAGTTTAAATTAGTAATTATGTTGTACAAACAGACGTCTCCGCTAACTGGTCTCTAATATATAATATATTTTTTTCCAGCTTCACGCTGTATCCCGCACTAGGCAGGGTAGGCAGAGGGAACGAAAGTGAAACCTAGTGTTATGACACTCCGTTTCACTTCCATTCCCCACTTTCCGCCGAATTTGAGGCATTGCGTGTTGAGTGGCGGAACTCAACGCCGCGCTTTGCCTTATTACCAGAGCGAAGAAATGAAACATTAAATATTTAAATTGAAAATATTAAATATTTCATTTCCTCGACTGGGGATCGAACCCAGAACCTGTCGGTTACAGTCACACGCTTGTGCCGCTGCGCCACGACAGGCCTCAAATAATATTATAATAGTATATAACAAAGCTCCATTCATGAATACCTATCAAAGACAAATTAGATAAATAAATTCAGTTTACAATGTGCCTAAAATAAATACGCTTTACATACACACTATACACGTACAAGTACGTGCAGTAAACTACTAGTTTTATTTATATAGGCAAATGATTGCCGTTCGATTTGAGATCAACCGGCACCTTCTTGAGTACACCGTCAATAGGACTTGGTTTTTTTACATTAACTAACTGTTGAAACGTTAAAGTGCTTTTTAGAAAAAAAAAAATGTTGTATTATTTTCGCTTCGTGGCATAGTGAGAAAGTTTCTATATATACGACGGAAACTCAAAGTTATAGGTATTATCAATGGAATTAAATTTCCTTTTTTTTTGCACCAGAGAAAAAAACGGCGTTAAGTTCCAACACTCAACACGCAATAGTTGCGTATTTAGGCGTGAAACGGATAATACGGTGCTCTAATAATAGATTACCGATGCCCTATCCTGCTGAGGGATAGAGCGTGAAGTGCTGTCGTGATGCAGGAGTTTAAAGGTGTGACAGTAAACACGACGGGTTGTCAGTTCGATCCCCACTCGAGGAAATGAAATATTTAATATTTTCTAATTAATTATTTGCATTTTCTTCGCTCTGGCAACAAGGCAAAGCGCAGCGTTGAGTTCAGCCACTCAACACGCAATGCCCCAAATTCGGGACAGCACTAGAAACGTTTAAAAAATTTAACATTAATCAATATTAAAGAAGTTACTTCATTTCCTAATATCATTCTAAATGGAACTGCCAATAATAGGCCACCTGCCTCAGATTAGCAGAACGAACCAAATACAAACTAACGATTATAAATTATATGAATCCTGAACTTTGTGGATTACTTTATAGCCAGGATTAGTATGGGAAACCGTAATCCGAAGTATTTAAATTGTTTAGGTACTTAGTTTAGTTGCGTGGTGTCTATTTGATGGGGCGATGATTATGGGTTCGTTTATCATTTGGGGGGACTTGTTTTTTTTTTGTCTTAATCTCGATTCTCGTCTATGAATAATAAATAAATAATAACCACAATTTGTTATTATTATTTATTTTAGGAAGCCTGTCGTAGCGCAGCGGCACCAATGTGTGACTGCGAACGACAGGTTGTTTGTTCGATTCATACTTGAGGAAATGATATATTTAACATTTACAATTAAATAATTAATATTTCATTTTTTCGCTCTGGCAACAAGGCAAAGTGCGGGCATTGAGTTCCGCCACTCGACACGGAATGCCTCAAATTCGGCGGAAAGTGGGGTTAGGAAGTGGAACGGGGATTCTTAACACTAGCTTCCTAAGTTCCCTCTGCTTAGCCTGTCCAGTGCGGGATACAGACAGTGTGAATCTGAGAGAGTGAGTGATTATTATTCATTTAACATCACGCTGTATCCCGTACATTTCAGGGTAAGCAGAGACAACTTTAGAACTTAGTGTTAAGACACTCTGTTCCGTTCCCCACTTCCCATACACACCTCACACATGTTGAGTGGCGAAAATAAAGAGTTACCAGAGAGCAGAAATGAAAATATTTCAATTCTTTGAGTGGAGATCGAACCCACAACCTGTCGTATGTATAGTTACACTGTACCCCTGCGCCACGAGGTCAAAGGAAAAAAAAAATTAATGAATATATAGCACGTATCGCTTGCAAATATTAAAAAAAACATACCTATTTGTCAAGCGCTACTTGCAATTTAGAGGGAACCCTTATTTGCCATTGCATGTTGATTTAAAGCGAAGGCATATAATATATATAATTTAAATCTTTAAATTTAAGAATTATATATACCTATATTAAGGATATAAATCTATATTAAGAATTCTTTTCAACAATTTTGCGATATGCGCTATAAAGTATTTATTAACAAAGAATATATCATTGTTTGTCGTAGAATGAAGTTTTAAAAATATTTTATTCAAATACGAATATGTTACAATATTTTCCTTCGCAATTTTTACAGCTTGCACTTTTCACACAACCACATTCGTCTTTTCCGTGAACTCTTTATTTTGAAGTCACTCACTCATATATATTGTCTTTTTGCTTCAATAAGTTTGAAATAACACAAACCATTTAGTTTTTTTAAGATTGTATAATACTGATCTTAGTGAGTGAATTTTCTTTGTCTAGTCATTATTGTATACATTGTCTGTAAACGCTAGATGCAGGTTAGATTTTCGGGAATGCTTATACTAACATTTTCGCCGTATGATTCCGGCTTAGAATAGGATCACCCTGGTACTGATGGTGTCGTAAGAGGCGACTAAAGTACGTGTGGGAGAGTCACGTTGTCAGAAATGGCAACACGCATGGGCCGGACATTTACCACCCCCGGCATTTTAAACCGGCGTTAAGCAGTGGCTTCGGCCACTGCGTTTCGCATTGGGTAGTGCCGGGCCCCGGTGCCTATCCACCTTAAAGACGGGCAACGCTCCTGTAGCTCCTCTGATGTTACACGGGGCCGTGGGCGGCGGTGATCACTTACCATCAGGTGACCTGCACGCTCGTTTGCCCTGTATTATCCATAAAAAAAAAAACTAACATATATCGTTTTATAATTTCTTTCATTGAAGTTTATGTATAAAATTGTACACTCGTTATGTTGTTTCAGTTTAATATATTTATTGTAAGAATTAGGTATCAGCCGCATTTGTACTTTAGTAAATGCCAAATAAAAAACATCATAATCTCTTTTCCTTCAATTAAATCATAAATGTTAGTTTCCTCGAAAATAACGATCGAACTCCACAACCCGTGACAGGACTGGCTTTTAAAATATTTAAGAATAATATAATTCAATATTTTCCAAAAAAAAAAAAACTGACATAATGTAGACATTATATTGTAATATATTTTGTAAACTTTACGTACGTTATATTTTGTAATATATTTTGTAAACCCAACGTTTCGATCACATTCGATCTAGTAAACAGAGAGTCTACGCGTAACCACGAATTACTGAAAAGTGTAAAAATCAACCAAAAATGCATAAAAATCAATTTACGCGATTATACGCTATATTACAATCCAGTTAAAATTGTTTAATTTAAAATAAAAACTTCTTTATAATCCCTTCTAATAATCTATCTTTGTGCATTCCAAGCCCACTTTGTCAGAACAAAAATAAATAATAAAAGTGACAGTTCCGAGCTCTTAATTATACAGAGCAGCCATTAGACTAAAACGCGGTTAGCATCTTTGCATTTAGCTTTAGATGCGGCTAAATGAATATTAATACTATCGGACTGTTACTTTACAAGCTTTATCGTCCTGGGTATAGTGTGGGTTCAATTTCCGGTCAGAGCAATTGATTGTATTTAAATAATTTTCAACTTTCCGCTTTGGTAAGTAGACAAAACGCGGCGTTAAGTTATGCTGTTTATCACATAATATTTGAAAAGGTGTGCTGAAAGTGTGATACGGAAAAAGTGGGAAAATGAGTAACTTAATATTAGGTTCCCTGCCTACTTGCTATGTAGAATTAATGGTAGCCGTAAATAAACTAACTATAATATATATATATATATATATATATATATATATATATATATATATATATATATATATATATATATATATATATATATATATATATATATATATATATATATATATATATATATATATATATATATATATATATATATATATATATATATATATATATATATAAATAATTTTGTAATATTATTATACCAGCCATTCGTTAAATATTATTATAGCACCTGTTTATAATGTTTATACGTAGGCCTCCAACGTCATTCCCCGCACTCAAAGCTCAAAATAACTTTGCAATTTATAAATAATTACTGTTATATCACAAAAACTAGTCCCTTTTTTATTGTACGTAAAGCATTATTATTACGCACCAGTCACATCGTTATTTTTTAAAATATATTTCTATGATCTAAATAATGTATATATAAGTTTAGAGTATAATTGGCAATTAAATATTCTAAAGCCTAATCGAATAGCTATACATTTTTTATTCAGACTTGATTTCCAGGCAAGTACGTAACATTATTTTTTTATAGATTAAAAAGGACGAAAGACAATAGAGTTAGTAAGTCTCTGATTTGTTCTATAAAATCACATCAAGAAGTGACCTCCACCTTAAAGACACTAGGATATTGCCAAGAAATATATTTATTATAGATTGGGCAGATTAAATTTCATTCAATTTCAATTTTAGTTTAATATAAAATACGTATTAATCTTACTACTTGAGATGATATTAGAATCTTATTATAAATAAAAGGAAATAAATGTTTAATTGACTTAAAAAATATAATTTCCAACTCAGTTTTCAACGGTGGTGTGGTGGTTGTTAGTTTTGAGGCAGTTACTTTGTCAACCGATAGTAAATTCTTTGACGTGTAAAAAGTGAAGCCTATAACTTCTTACTTTTAATAAAATATAATCTAAATTTAACACTTAATATATTTATCGAGACCATCTCATCACTATTGGTTTCAAACGAAAATTAGTAGATATGAAATTTCAAACAAACAATTCGAATTTACCTTTGAAAAGTTCATATCTTTATTAACTAGAGAAGAACTTATGTATAATGTTCATCCAAATGAGCAAATTTTCTTTAATGTTTTAGAACGCTTGATCAAGACACCTTTAGGGCAGGGGTGATTAGATCAAGGCTAACGTTATGCTTTGGCATATTTTGACTATAAACACGATGTAGATTAAAAAATTAATGATAACGTAGGGCCGTAGATAAAATCAACAATTCATTACTATTATTTTAAAATAAGGTTTTAATAATGTTTGAGAAATGAGAATGGAACTCATAACCGTTAACAGTCAAGTGCTGTCTTCTTTGTCGGCTTCACGCTGTATCCCGCACATGGCAGCTTAGGAAGAGGGAACCTAGTAGTAAGACACTCCGTTGCGTTCCCCACTTTATACCAAATTTGAGGCATTGCGTGTTGAGTGGTGAAGCTTTTTATTTATCAATATGCAAAATATATACATATATTCGTTTTAAAATTAGCAACCGAGTAACGCTCAGCACTCACATGAAGTTAATTATAATAAAACGATTATCAGGCCAATTGAGCTACGTTTTATGTCAAATTGTTTACGTATTATACTAAACTTAAATTTAAAAAGCGTATAAAAATTTTGAACGAAGCAGGATTTGAACCCGCGCCTCTGGAATACCGTTCCAGCGCTCTGACCACTAAGCCATTCGTTCTCACCGAGCTCCGTCGAAATTCTTATACGCTTGTTACAACTTATTTTTGTTGTTAGCATCTCTGTAGGGAGATTTTTACAAATTTCCGCTACCCAAAGACAACTCATAAGAATTATCGTTTGGCAAGAGAGAATACTATTTACTTTAATATTTTTACTATGTTTTAAAGTGTTATTCCACACTTAGGACAGAAAATACTAAACTTAAATTTAAAAAGCGTATAAAAATTTTGAACGAAGCAGGATTTGAACCCGCGCCTCTGGAATACCGTTCCAGCGCTCTGACCACTAAGCCATTCGTTCTCACCGAGCTCCGTCAAAATTCTTATACGCTTGTTACAACTAACAACAAAAATAAGTTGTAACAAGCGTATAAGAATTTCGACGGAGCTCGGTGAGAACGAATGGCTTAGTGGTCAGAGCGCTGGAACGGTATTCCAGAGGCGCGGGTTCAAATCCTGCTTCGTTCAAAATTTTTATACGCTTTTTAAATTTAAGTTTAGTATTTTCTGTCCTAAGTGTGGAATAACACTTTAAAACATAGTCAAATTGTTTACGTATTTTCAGATTCACAATGCTGAAGGAAGTGCGCGGGTTCAAATCCCGCTACTTTAATTTTTCTTTTTCTTTTCTTTCTGACTGTATATAAAATTCATGTAGGATCGATATCTACTGAAAATTAAATATTTAAATATTTTTTTTTTTGGTTGTTTTTATATGTGGTTAAAGTAAGCTTCAAGAACATCGCTCGTAGAGGCGGTGTAGTTGCGTAAACTGTATTGACACTTCTATGTAAAGTTATAATATATTTCAGAGACGAATGAAAATTTTAATAATTATTTAATGAGATTCTCCTTTCTTGAGTCATAAAAGAAAAAAAACATAACCCAACAATATGTAAAGTACAATGTCTATGGTTAAGATCAGCTTCACGCTGGGCCCGGACATGGAAGACATTTCCGGCAAAGGAACCTAGTGTTTAAATACTCCTTTTCGTTTCCCACTGCTCTTTCAATTTAATACGTTAAGATAGGCTAACGGTTTGATTTCGTTATCTTGACTGACTTTTTTCACTTTTGACACTTTTTTTAAACTTGACATAAAAACTCAGGGGAAAAAGTTACTCCGCAAAATAAAATGCGGCGTTAAACGTTCGCACTCGGAAATTGGACGGTGGATGTATTGAATAGCAGTTGGGCAAAAGACTGTTAGCATTAAACCGTGAAGCTGCTTTCCCTTTCCCTTATATATATTCTTTTAGCGTAACGATAATAAATTGTATTATTCTTCTATTTTAAACATTTTTAAAATAATAAGTATTTAGAATGAAACAAAACCGTTGAAAAATTCCCAAGTAACAGAAAAATCACATTCACAAAAGTTTTATTTTTCAAATACAAATATTATGTACCTACATATTGGAACGTACAAGTATAAAGATATATTTATCGGAACTCATCCACTTTTGAAATGTTATGTTAGTTTCATTGTTGTCTATTTTTTTTTATTTTGCATATTTTTTGTTTTTCTGCGTGATTAGTTTTTAATCTATGTGTTTGTAGGTAGGTTTTGAGCAGAGCCCGTGATAGTAATTAGTTAGGTAGGCTTTCGTAAGGAAATTATTGTATACAAATTATTTCTATATTTACTTTTATAGATAATCGAGACGTTTAGATCCACATCACTCAAAAAACCAAGGCCATATACATGTTCAAGCATAGAACGGAGAGAAACAAACTGAGTGTTTTAACACTAGTTTTTCTCTGCCTCTTATTCGGGAAAATGTACAAAGCGTAGTGAAAAGATATTGAATATGGAAGTACTTGTACTAACTAAAGTTAGATTGAATGCAAGTTTGCATATCGGGTAATATTTAATTGCATATCCGCCGGCAGTCAAACAACTCCTAAACTGACACGCGCTTATACTGAACCAACGTAAATTAACCTAACTAGTCTCTATACATATTTCCAAATATGTATAGAGACGCTGAATTTAGGAATCTAGTATTGAGACATTGTTCTGTTCTTATTTTCACCTTTTTGAGTCATTGCCTGTTGAGTGACGGAGCTCAACGCCGCACTTTGACTTGAAAATATATTTGATGAATATAATAGATAAATATTTTTTATTTAATTTTCGAGTGGGAGCCGAATTCGAAACCATTCGCGTTTACATTCCTTGCTTGTCCATGTTTGTGCATCTGCGCCACGACAGGCCTGAAATACATTCTTTATAAATATCTTTTATACATATAAAAAATATCTAAAATATGCTTAATTTTATTCATTTTACAACTTCCATTTGTAATTAGTTGAATTTTTAGAATTAATAATAGACTTGTTTGAAAAAAAGGTTCACTAATCAACGCCGATTGAGCGAATGTTAATTTTAACTGTCCAAACTACAAGGCAGTCGGTGATATAGTTTCTCATAATAAATTTTATAGATACTTATTCCAGGCGACTAAATATTTTCTTTATTTTTTTTATGATACCTACCAGACAAAGAGCGGCGTTGAGTTCCGCTACATGAAAATTCTTAATTATTGGGTAGAAAATGGAAGATATTGGAGTAGTGTTTTGCCATAACTATACCAGTAATTCACAGAAATTATAATAAAAAAATAAAGTTTTAAACGTGGAGACGAACGAATGTATAAAATATATATAATAGGCCAATCGTGGCGCAGGTATTTTTTTCCCCTAGCAACAAAGCAAAGCGCGGCGTTGAGTTCCGCCGATTCTGGTGATTTAATGAAAAATAAGGAAAATGGAATGTCTTAATGAACACTATATTCCCAAGTGCCATTTCCCTATTCCACCAGGTGCGGGATACAATGCGAAGCTGAAAAAAAATACTGCGTGGCGGTAATTACTAAGAGTATAACACATGACACATGACAATTTATGTGCCTAAGACCATTTTATACAATCATGACTATCGAATATTTTTTTTTTTTATTCTAAGCTTAACTCTAAAATATTTATAATTTGTCATTCTTTTAATACTTCAGGGATATATTGATACGTCCCGAAAACATTATGTAAACTTTGGTACACTTTCAAACCAACTGCACATTTAGTCATATTAACAGGAAAGACAGAAAACACTTAAAGGTTTTATAACAATTCTATGCTCGAATTTCAAACATAGCATCTGGCAAAACTAATTATTTTTTACTGATTTTAAAGTGTTAATCCACAGTTGGAAATCCGCTACGTTATAATATTGATACGTTTTCTACATAAAAAACTAAACTATACGCCCATATTAAAGGAAAATCTTAATAAACAACTTTGGATTTGCCCGTTAAATGGATACCTTTGAAAACTTTTTGCCTTTTTTAACTTCAGCTAAATCGATTTATCAATCACTTTATACGATCTTACGCTAACTTTATTTTTTTAACTTAATCTAATTTATGAAGGAAAGTAAAATGCAAACATACATTTGTTTATTTCCGGTTCCGGTAAACAAATTCCGGCCTTTCCTTTCGAGTCCCATTTGACCCTCAGCAGTGAATATATGTAGCAGTTTTCTTAGGATAGTTGTGAAATTAGGCTCATTTCTTAGTTTAAAAGTTAACCGTGTCCAGTTCTTATTAGATTTATATAGGTACGGCTAATAAAATCTACTTTACTGCAAAGTTTCTTACGTACTGTGTTGTAAGATAGTTTGAGAAAACATAGCTCTCTTGATTTAGTTTGGTCGAAGTTCTTTCTAAATTTTTATATTTTTAACTTCTTTGTTTGTTCTTGGAAAGGTGTCGGGTTTTTATTGAGATAACTTGTTTCATTTTTGAGCTTGAAAACAAATTCGAACGTATTTTCTTTGTTGCGTCATATGGAAAAAAATAAGTGTGTAATGTCTTTATATTCTGAATAAAATTATTTGATTTTGATTTGACCTCTGCCTACTTAGCACAAGCTATTTCTAAAAGCTATATATTTTTATTTATTTAAACAAAATCAACCTAGATACCTTCCTTACCTACTTTCGGCGTTGAGTTTCGTCACTCAACACACTCTTTAAATTCGGCGGAAAGTGGGGAACGGAAGTGGAACGGAGTGTCTTAACACTAGGTTCCCGGGTTCCCTCTGCCTACTCTGCGACGTGCGGGATACAGCGTGAAGCTGAAAAAAAAAAGAAAAAGCTACTTCTAGAATGTAAACACGAATACAACCATTGTCTTTATTACAAATTCGCTCTAAGATACAAACAATATGGTTAAATAAAGTGCTAAACCAGTTTTACGTTTACAACATAATGTTTCGCCGCTATCTCAACATAATATTTATTAGTTAACGACCCGCCGGCCGCCGTCAAATCGCTGTAAAATTCTATAGCGATACTTTATTTGATTTAATTACACGATTTATAGTTAACAATGAAAATTATTGTTGTTTTAAAATGTATTTCGTTTTATTTTTAGATTTGATTCTGTGTTTAACTACGTTGGGTTAAATTAGGATGGTGAACCTAGAGTAATGGTGTTTCGTGCCCCACGCACTGTCTAACTTTTTTTTAATATATTTAGAGTGGTGGAACTCAACGCGGCGCTATATCCTATTCCAAGAAAAAGGAAATGTAAATAATCAATTTCTTCGTATGAGAATCAAACTCAGAACCGTATGCTAAAAAAAAATTGTATTAAAATTAATATTTTTAGCTCCGCGCTGTATCCTGCACATAACAAGGTACATAAGGGGAACCAGGGAACCTTGTCTTAAGACACTCCCTTGTCATTATTATTATATATACTTTCCTTTTCCATTTTCTCAACTAAGTGCCTTTTCACAATTTTTTTCCCTTTTACCTCGTAATCAACATTTCCTTGAGTGGTAATCGAACCTATGACATATCGTAACTAAATTACAAGAATTAAATTAGTATTCAATGCTTCAATAAACAAACAAACATAGTACGTAAATATTTTCATTAGCAATACTACATACATAAAATATGTGTGTTGTATTTCGCATATTTTTAAATTAAGGCAGACGCTTGTAGAAAGGGTTGGTTTTGATAATTTATAGCGCAGTCCTTTATCTGATTTACTTTTGTTAAATATTATAAGACTATTTTATTTGGACTGTTCAGAGTGATTGTTAAGTATTTTTAATTTAACTATATGTTACATATATATATATATATATATATATATATATATATATATATATATATATATATATATATATATATATATATATATATATATATATATGTATATATATATATATGTATATATATATGTATATATATATATATATATATATATATATATATATATATATATATATATATATATATATATATATATATATATATATATAAATACATTGATATGTATATACTTTCTCATACTCGACTGCACTATCACTTGAGGATAGACAGAATTGGTAACCTACTCTCTTTTTCGTTATCCACTTTCCGCCGACTTTTCAATTTTGGGCATTGCGTGTTGGGTGGCTGAACTCAACGCCGCGCTTTGCCGTGTAACCAGAGCGAATAAATGAAAACATTACATTTTCGAATTGAAAATATTAAATTTTTCATCTGGTCGATCTGGTCAAACCCACAACCTGTCGCATGCTTGCGCTCAAAATCGCGTCGAGGTATCAAGCTGAAGTAATAAGAAAATATTCAAGTTTACGGTCCCTTGGAGCATAGAAAAAAATCAAGCTTCTAAGTCAACGCAATCAAAAGATACGAGCATTTATGAATCGTTTTTGCTGGATTTTGCATGAAATTCGCAGCGTAATCAAAACCTATAGGACACTTTCCTGTTATGAAATTGGACAAAAATGAAAACTTGCTGAAAAAACTAATGACTTAATTAAAAAATACGTCGGCGAGGTCGACTCGCACTTGACCTTTTTTATCTTAAAGTACATCTTGCAATTGGCAGGTCAGGGACATTCAGTAGACAAACTTTCACTTTAAATATACATACTTAGAATTTTGTATAGAAATGTTGTTGTACTGTACGTACCGACATATATATGAATATGATCTCTGCTGCGTAATTCTGATTTGTTTTAGCGGCTTAGTTAGACATCAGACAGTTGTTAGGTTGTGCCAACAAACTCACCTATGTCCAATATAGACCAAAACTGGGGACTGTGCTGGGAATGAAGGCCTTTTTAACTAAGTTGTTTGTAGACAAAAGCAAAAATTTCCAAACGTAAAGGAAAAGCGAAAAAGATAAAAAATAGCAATTTTGCAACAAGCAATATTGTTATTTAAGATGTGATAAATTATAATTATCCGGTACAAGGCGATATATGTGACACGCTTGACGCGGGTCGCCTTTGTGATTCAAACGAGCGACTGAAAAGGAAAAACTCCTATGGAACTTTATTTAAAAGTAAATAAACGATTTATATCTGGGTGTTAATGAAGATTCTTTTTAGCATCACGCTGTTTCGCGCAAATATTAGAATGGGCAACGGATTGCAATGCCTTTAAAGTTTTTGTGCCACAGTATCTGCCGCGACAGTAACTTTATAATATCATTCCACTCAGAAGCATGATTTTTTAATTTCAATCAATTAATACGCAATGTTTCGAGACCGGAAACGAACATGTCTGAATACTAATTTGCTATATACTACCCTTGCTATACTCTGGGTACAGCGTGAAGCTAAAAAAGGAGAAAGAAAAGTACAACACATATCATTCGTAAAGAAGTCTTAATTCACAATTTCGCTTAAAAAACGTTTTTAGAGCAAATAATACGATATATTGGTCTATTCTAGTACTGGCTGAAAGCACATGTTCTTTTATTTTAGGTGAATAGTAGAGAAAAAGATTTTAGAAGGCAATGTTTCCAGAATTCATGGGAAAGTGGGAAAGAGTCAAAAGTCTTAATAAGAACGGAGTGTTTTGTTAAAACACTTTTGTTAAACCACTTAGGTTCCCGGGTTCCTTCTACCACATAACATTTAGAGAAACAAAGAGTTAAATCGAGACTTAAAATGGCATTGAACTCCGTCACTAACACACAGTGTTTATCCAGAAAAAAAAGATTTTATTTGGATTTTGGACACTGTATTGTAAAACAATAATAATAAAACATTTATTGCTATGAAAAAACAATTAGGCTTTGACATTAAAGCACTTTGGCCTTAATATAAATCACTTAACAACATGTATTGTAACCAGAGAGAGGTAATACAAATATTATATAATAAATTTCCTCGACTGGAAATCGAACCAACGCTCACATTGAAGATATCTAAGAATTTATATAACTGCATAATTATCAGAATTACAATATTAAAATTAAGTACACCGGAAGAGGACAGTTTTTAGCGGAAGTCAATTTAAATAGCCGAGCGTAGCAATCTTGACACTTAACGCGATTAGCCGCCGCCCACTTGGGTTTGACACCTACTTACATTTATTTTTATTATTTTTAATTTATTTTTGACTGTATACTTGCAGGTTGTGGGTTCAATTCCGTTCCTGGGAAAGAAATATTTTTATTTTTCCGCTATAGTAGGGCGGTGTTGCATACGTATATTGCTTATGAGAAATATATTTAGTCTCTTTTTATAAAGCAGTCGTTACAAAAACCAACAAATCCACATTTATTAAGGTTCACGTCATAAAAAATGATGCCTACAAAAATAACCACAAGTTAATGTCTGTTTAAAACTAATATTAGATTACGGTATAATGTGAAAAAGTTTCATGTGTCATCAAACTTTTTGTTGGCAAAGCTCATACAATTTGTCTTAGAGTGATGACTTTCATAAATAAGTATAAATTTTCATGTAGAGCTAAGTTTCTGCGGAATTTTAATGATCTTTTTACCTCTAACCTATTTATGGACAAGTTTTACCTTGTGAAGTTATTGTTTATACTTTAGTTATTAAAAAAGCCTTTTGCAATTTTACGTTTTTGCCAGCATAGTTAGTATTGAGTTGAGTTCCCTAGTGTTTAGACACTCCGTTCCATTCTCCACTTTCCGAAGAATTTGACACAAAGCGTGTTGAGTGGCGGAACTCAACGCCGCGCCTTATCTTGTTACCAGAGCAAAAGAAGATGAAAATATTAAATATTTCGCATCCTCTAATGGGGGTTGAACCCAGAATCTGCTTCACAATTATACGATAATTTAAAAAAACAAAAAAATATCGAGTGACAAAAAAATATGTATATTGATACAAAGTCATTATTATAAGTCAATCTACTGAGATTATAAAAGTAATTTTTTCATAGAAATAAAAAGTTAGTTAAAAATATCATTTTAAAAAGTGTACGTATGTTTGTACACAATATACATACATGTGTATTCATTGTAACCATATTTCATATAACCGTTTCCGTATATAGAATTTGAATGGGAACATTTTTCAACGTCATTTCTGTGTATACGCTTTGTCCTTTCTTTTAGTCTTTTGCAAATGGTGTGGAATGATGATTATTTGATATCATGTTAATTATTATTGCTACGACTTACGAGTTAATTAATACGTAGTTAAAGAATATTCATATTCACTTATTAAAGTGATAAATGAGAATAAGCGATTAAATATTATTTTTTTCTATGTCTTTCAATTTACAAACATTTTTGATTGTTTGATTGTGTATTAGTGGCAAAATATTTAAAAAAAAATGGAGGAGGGTTCCGTATCAAATCAAATTTAAAATGTTATTTATTTATATAGGCTTTATAGACTACTGTACTTTTGAATTATCGAATGAACATGTCGGTTCGGTTGTCATTCATTCCACAACTGTAGGTTTAAATTTTGATTATTGATTTGCGTGGCGTAATATTTGACAAATTTAAATTAGCAGACTTTTACACTCATATTGTATAAAATATACAGTCAATATAAGTTTGTCATACATTGTTTTTTATTTTAGATATATCATATTATACATATTTTTAATTTTCAGATTTTTCCATTTACTTGTATAGTAAATTCTCATTTCGTGCCTTTCACAAACGAAAATGCAGAAAAACAGTGCATATTTTCCCTATAGGAGCATATCCATTTGGCATATAACCATGGACTGATGGACAACAGAGTGATCCTATAAAGATTCCGTTTTTAACTTCTTGAGTTACGGAACCCAACGAAAAAATGGGTAAAACAAATATAAAAATTTTGTGCCTTATAATGCTATAGTGAATATTTTAACTCTTGTTTTATAACTAGCAGTTCTTTAAAATGCCTTGAGCTTATGACTGTTATATGATATTTAAACTGCCGTGACACAGCAGTGCACAAGCGTGCGGCTGTAAACGTGGCAGGTTATGGGCTCGATGCGATAGATTCGAGAAAGTAACATATTAATTTCTTCGGTCTTGTATCAAGGCAAAAAGGTGCTATTGAGTTCTAACATTCATAATAGTATGCGTGAAAGTTATAAAACTGATTATATTGAATAATACTAATTTTGTACTATTCATTTAGTACATCACATCGACAGATCTACTTATATATGAACACTGAAGAACCATTTACAACCTGACTTAAATTCAAAGTAAACAAGTACTTGAGGTAGTTCGTGAAATTCAATGCTATTTCAAAATGAAATTCGTTTTCGACGCGACTTCGAAGTTTCAGAAAATATTTCAAATTGTCGCTTGTTCGTTTTAAGTCTGTTAATGATGAAGTCTTTAACGACAGTTTACAGTTACAGTATTTTTTTGCTTCAATTACTCAGAAAGCTGTGTGGATGGGCAAAGAGAACTTGAAAATATTTGTATATGTCTTTGAGCGGAGATCGAACCCATGACCTGTCGGTTTTGTACAGTCATACTCTTGTCCCCCTGTGCCACTATAGACCTCACTTAAGTAAGTTCACAATTATAAAACGGCATTTAAACACTTCCTTACATTTTGAAATACCCACATTGTTACTTAAATACTTGTCAGCTTTAAAGTAAATTACCCTTTTATTACTTAAAGCTATAAAATAGCTTGAGTTCGTGGTGACGTCTTGTTTTATAGCTGTTTTAATTGTTCGATACACTTTGTACATTGCTCTGTACGGTGTTAAAGTGACTGTCAGGTTAACTGCAGGTAACTTTATGGCAAAAATATTGAGTCGTTAAGTTTATTTATCTGATATATTAATAATTTATAGCTGAAGCAATCTAGGCATGACCTATCGTGCTTAGATGGCGTATAGATTATGCCTAGTACATTGGGTAGACGGTAGACGCCTATGCCTAGTATGCCTATGCCTTAGGATGTCTGTCTCTCTCCTAGATTTGTAACAAATTCCATTAAAATTGGCTCAATGGTTACAAAAAGACAAACAGAGTTACTCTTGCATCTCTGATATTTGTAAACAAATGAATGCTAGAAATTTTAAATATACACTATCGAGAGGTGTAGATTGACTCAATTCAAGTATATGAATGTAATATGACAACAAAACACCGCTGAGTTTCACCATACCGCATCCAGTGTCTGTTGAATTAAGTGGAAAGTGATTGAAAGAGCATGTTAATACCCTCTGGCAACCCTACTAAAAATTTTAAAAAATATTTTTTTCAGCTTCGTGCTGTTTCTTGCACACGGCAGGGTAGGCTAAAGGGACCTGGGAACCTAGTGTTAAGACACTCTCTTATTCAAGATTATCCGTTAAATTTGACTCATTGGAATAAAGAAATGAAAATATTTAAATTGAAAAAAATAAATATTTGATATCCTCGAATGGAGATAGAACTCACAACCTTTAATATATTTAAAATATCAAGTAAAATGTGATTATTCTATTCAATTAGTACGAAACGTATAGACGCGTGCTCATAAGCTGTACCGAAAGCTTGTTAGTATTTATGTACAAAATACCGATACGATACTATCATCATAAACCAAACTTGCTCAAAGTGATCGCATAAGATTCGATCTTGAAATTAATATGAAACCCTGAAAGCCGCAATTAATTGACATTTCTAAAGAAATGGTACTTATTAGGGCACGTCAATTAGAATATTTCTATAGATATTTTAGCTACATTCTGTATACCGCATATAGTAAGGTAGGAACTTTGAAATCCATTTCCACCAAATTCCACCAAATTCTCGAGGCAAAAAAAGTGTGTAGAGTAATGGCACAAGTGGCCTGTGGTACTTAAAATCACATAATTAAATAAAGAATCTTTTAATTTTGATAGCGAATATATCAACTGTCTGTTTGTCTATGAGGCCTGACGTGGCGCGGCAGCACAAGCGCGTGCCTGTGCAATGATATATTTAATATTTTCAAATTAAAGATTTAATATTATCATTTCAATTTATAATAATAATAATAATGTTTTCATTTCTTCGCTCTGGTAAGCCGGTGGTGGCGGCGGTGTTGTCTCCGCCACCCAAAACTTAAAGTCTTAATTTCGGCGGAAAGTGGGCAACGGAACGGAGTGTCTTAACACGATACCAAGTTCCCTCTGTCTACTCGGCCTTATGCCATATACAGCGTAAAGTTGAAATAAAAAGAAACTAAACTAAAGTGAACCTGCGACCTTAACCTTGAGAAGCAGGATTACTAAAAGTTAATATAACCGTATTAAACATAATAAACGACTTTCAAAGGCTTATGAAATATGAATATGGTTACATTATCATTACGATAAGTTAT
Organism: Eueides isabella; assembly: GCA_019049475.1. Taxonomy (NCBI): domain Eukaryota; kingdom Metazoa; phylum Arthropoda; class Insecta; order Lepidoptera; family Nymphalidae; genus Eueides; species Eueides isabella. The sequence continues at coordinate 2,128,308 of CM032402.1, forward strand.
CATATGTGATAAGGCTAATGTGTTTATTATTATAATTTTTATGACATTTATAAGTAAATATTAGGACACCTACAAAGGGATATGGACACCTGTATACTTTACGATATTCTTCAAAAAAAAAAAAAAATATATATATATATATATATATATATATATATATATATATATATATATATATATATATATATATATATATATACATATATATTTATATATATATATATATATATATATATATATATATATATATATATATATATATATATATATATATATATATATATATATATATAAAATCTCGTAAGCGATAGTTCTGGGTTGTATCCAAGTTGAAAATATGATTCTATCAATATTATTTTTATTTCTCCACTCTGTCAGATAAAGCGCGGCGTTTAATTCCGCCACTAAACATGTAATGTTTTGTAAAATGGAACGGAGAGTCTTAATACAAAGTACACTGTATCTACTTTGTTCTAAAAAATCTACTATTGTCTAGTTATTGTTTTCTCAATCTTCACTCAAAATCCTGAAATAGCCTGACAAACACACAAACAGAAGAATTACATAAGACAACATAATCTTCATCTAAGTTTCCGGTAACATTCGTAGCACGTAGCATCTTAATGAAAGGCGAAACAAATGTGACGCTATATTTATATTTATATAATATAATGTTATATGATGGTAGCTTTAATATCTAGGACGACATTCTGTCTGTTGGTTTTTTTTCTCTTTTTTTGTTAATAGTTTTGCTTTCTATGGCAGATGGTGTTGATTCGAATTCTACCGTACAAATTTTACTTTATTGTAATCCATGATATATTTTGATTGTTGGAATGGCGGAGCTTAACGCCGTGTTTTGTAATAGTAAAAAACATATTTATATTTCTATTCATGTAGTATTTGTATCAATTTAGTTTTTATATAGCTTAGCTTCATATATATATTTACTTTTTCTTCCAGCTTTACGCTGTATCCAGCACATTGCTGCGTTTACAGAGAGAACTTGGAAACTTAGTGTTAGGACACTCAATTCCATTCCCCACGTTTCGCAGATTTTTCATATATAAACAAAAATATAACGTATAACAATCAATATATGCTATACTTTTTTTTAATAAAAAATAATAATAATCTTTATATAGCGTACACATTATTGAAATTTTCATACAAGTGCCCTTAGAACTAAATACATGTATAAGCCAGTTATAACGTCGTATATGCACGGTTTTATCACGTCATATTACTTTTTAAATTTAACTCAAGAAGTATACTTGAACTCCTTGTGAGGTAAGAAACTATATTTTCTTATATATTTTTTTTATTTTTCTTAGACTTACTATATTATCTTAGCGACTTTAAAAATATTTTGATAATTATTTTATTTAAAGTGCGGCGTTAAGCTCCATCATATAATTTGTTTATTATTTTACTAAATCAGTGTTGAATAATAGAATACATCTTTTCAACAAAATCAAAATGACATATTATCCTAATACAACCTACATAAAATCTATAGTATTTTTTAATATCCTTGATGTGTGAAAGTGAAAATCCACACTTACGAAAGAAAAACATTTTTTTAAGAAAATTAATAAAAAACGGGATATGAACCTGTGCCTATTGGAATCCGACCAATAAGAACGTATGACGTGAACGTGTTGATCAGAGCCTTGGACGTATTCCAAGAAACGTTTTAAGTTTAATTATTTCTCATAAATCGAAATACATATGTCCTATTTATAAACGAAAAGAAATATTAAAGACTTTTTTCTATCTCCAAGATTTCGTAAAAAATAAACGATAGCCAATTAACTAACGGTATTTCTTTGTATCCTCTCCGCGTGTGAAGTAACGGAAAACCAATTAAAACCATATAAGGTTCAACGGACCAAATCTTAAACGATCAAAGTACAAAAATAAATGTCAAATAAAAATGCTTACTTTCGCTTTTTATATCGAGTTAATCGTCTGTAGGATATTTAACAAACATATATATTTATTACAAAATATTGATGCGTAATAATTGAGTGTCAGCGTTCATTTCAGACGATTGTGATGAAACGAACACCATCATTTTTCAGAGATATTTAGGGAAGGATGTATGCACGACGTTAGTAGATTTGGTGGCCTCTTGGGGTAATGATCTTTCTTAGGCGGAAATAGATGACTTTAAGACACTCCGTTCCATTCCCCACTTTGCGCCGAAAGTTATGGCATTGCATGTTCCACCACTCAGGCTGTGATTACAGACACCACGCATTGTTTGTTGTGGTTCATATATATAAAAAAATATTAATGACAATATTTGAAAGTTTACAGGACGTTACTTAAATAAATTAATCCATATAATTCTCTGATACATTTATTATGTTTTAATTTTAATTTAGTTTTAATTAAACTACTTAATGATTTATTTTAAATTAAAATTGGGAAATGGAATGGAGCGCACTGATATGGGTTCCCACTGCCTACAAAAGTAGGCTTAGCATGCCTTGCGCGGGATAAGAAATCAAATTAAAAATTAATGGAATTAATAATTGTTAGCTTAAAAGTGCTGAGACTTAAATTTACAATTTACACTTCTTAACGATATTTACATATTTTTTTATAACTACAAGAGTATACAAATCATAAAAAAATCGTAATTTTTTAAAATACCTATTAATAACTAAAATTACCGTACGCACTTGACACTGCATACTCTCTCAGACTGCACTTCTGATCATCGCATATAACAGGGTAGGGGTAGAAAAATTGAAATCAAGATCAACTTTACTTTTAAAACTATTGAGTCGACACCTTGCCAAGAAAATATATATAATACATAAATAAATTACGTTATATTGGTACCAATAATAAATTATTGAAAAATTCTATCTACACTAATAGGCCATGGTCCGAATAGTGCTCAAAGTGCTCACGACGTTTACACTGCTAACGTGCGGTCCGATATTAGTGAGCGCGCCAACGTCTGTTAACAGTACTAATAATTCGGACCACTTGTGAGCGTGCTTATGAATTTGACAAGTTCATATGTTTAACTTATCAAAGTCGTAAGTATATAAAAAGCATTTTTTTATTTAAATATGAGTACGGAGCTAACGCTCCGAGAGTCATACTATTCACAACGCTAACAGTGAGCGTAAAAAGCACAATTCGGACCAAACGTTGGCGCACTATGAGCATTGTGAGCACATTTCGGACCAGGCTCATAATATGTTAAGTCGGTAAAAATACTATATACACGTAGACTGCAAAAACTGCGCCGCGCGTGTGACTATAGACAAGACAGATTCTGGGTTCAAACCCCATTCGAGCACATTAAATATTTATTATTTTTATTTTCTGGTAACAAGGCAAAACGCGTTAAGTTTCGCCGCTCAATATGCAATACCTTAAATTCAGCGGGAAGTGGAGAATGGAACAGAGTGTCCTAACACTAAGTTCCCAAGTTGCCTGTGCCTAATCTGCCATACGCGGGATACAGCGTGAAGCTGAAAAAAGCTAAGCTATTAATTTTGACAACATCAACTACAAAAATAAAAAGATTGTTCCGAAAATAACCAAATTATAACTTCTACACCTACACAATTTGTGAGAAATCGTATGAAGAAGAATGTAAGCCCCCAGTCTTAGCCGCACTGTAATTTATATAATCGAAAACGATTACCTTATAGAGTATATAGGAATTTTAATCAGAGAAAAATGTGATCTTCGTGCAGCATCCCATTCTAAATCCTCTCATTGGTAGATATTGAGATTAGAAGTTAAGACCCACTTGATTGCATTGAGCGTCGTATGTAGTTCAAGATTAAAAGAGGCGTGCTTTAAAGTGTTCTGGTTTTGTGATTTGAAATTTTTAATGTATTAGGTCTATCCCAGCTTCTCGCTGTATCGCGCACATGACAGGGTAGGCAGAGGGAATTTGAGAACCTAGTGTTAGGACACTCCGTTCCACTTCTGTTTCCCACTTTCCACAGGATGTGAGGCATACGTGTTGAGTGGTGGAACTGAACGCTGCGCTTTGCCTTCTAAGCAGAGCGTGGAAATGATATTTAATATTTTCAAATTAAATATTTTATTTGAAAATATTAAATATTTCATTCCTTCGAGTGGGGATCGAACCCACAACCTGCCGTTTACAGTCACACGCTTGTGCCGCTGCGCCATGACAGGCCTCAAATGTATTACGTATTTTTAAATATTTTTATTGTTAGGCAAATAATATACAAATTTCGCATATTAAAATGTTTTTAGGAAATTCTTCGGCTTCTTAGTCTGGGTTGGATAAAAAATACTGTGTTCCACCATATGTGACCGATCAGCCTGAAATTTGTTCGAAAAAAAAAATTAAAAGTCCTATTAATTTTAACCTCCGATGAAAGATGAGGAGTTTTATTAATTTGAACTGTTTGTATGTGCGTCTGTCAGTGGCGTCGTAGCTCCTAATATCCTTGGTTTTGGGAAGGGTTTGTTTTCAAATTCAAATGCAAAGCTTCGTTTTTTGAACATCAAACAATTTACCATCAGTTCACTAAAGCTGCTCTGCCTCAGACTTGAGAACAAACGACTAAAGAAGTTCAGTGGGACATATATTTTTTTATAAGTCACAATGATACATTTGAAATATCCTGGAGCGAGCATTTAATTCCCAAAGCGTGTTATCATTTATAAAATCGTTAATTTGGTAATAACCTATGACACACAAGCGTCTTTTCACAACTTTTTTAAATTGTAAAATAGAAAATTCTCGGACGTTTTCTGGGATCCTATTGTAAAAGCGTACAACCTGACCCATAAAAGAATTATGAACTCGATGCAATCGAGTTACAGGCGCACTAAGTTTAAGCCTATTTCTTGTATTCATATAATGTGTAAATTATATACCTACCATATAGTTGCTTTTCAGAGTAGTAGTATGCTTTCAGCTTCACACTGAACCCCCTACAATTTGAGGCATTGCTTATTAAGACGCGGAAATCAACGCCGCGCTTTGCCGTGTTACCAGAGCGAAGAAATGAAAACGTCAAATATTTAATCGAGTGGGGATCGTAGCCATAACCTGTCGCGTTAACGATATGTCGACCTAATAACTACATAAGTAAAGTATTCTTAAAAGTGATTACGATTTCATTAAAGTTTTCCATTTCCTTATAACCTCAAAATAAACTAATAACATATCAAGTTTAACATCCAATATAATATTTTTACAATAGAAAGAAATCCTCGCCCAATATGATACGTGTTATAAGAATACGCAAAGCATATCGGATCAGTACTGCATTCTATTCCTTTGGATAGTGAAAAATTTATGAGTTCTCTCTTTAGGTTTAGGTATAAATGTAAAATGGTGGATTTATAAATTGAAGTTTCTTCCCGAATACGAACGGAATGGCTTAAGTAAATAATATTTTTCGTATTTCCGATGTTTTGGTGTAATTGTGAATTTACATAGAAAATTTAACTAAAGTTACGTATCATATGATAGCACTAACTACCAAATAGTCACGAATATAATGAATAAATTGAATGAAACAGGGAAAAAGTGTAAAAAATTATGGAAAATTAAGCAAAATTCGTTATTTCCGCGGCGCTTGAAATTCCTACGAGGCGTGTACTCCTCGAGGCAGTTCTAGAGTACACTCGTGTTTTGTAATGAGGCCGGTTTTTAAGTTAACTAACTTTAAAATGTAACTAACGCATTCGTAGTTAAATTTTTCCATTTTTTTTATAGCTTCACGCTGTATCCCGCATATAACTAGTAAGCAGATGGAACTCAGTGTTAAGACACTCTGTTACCCAAGTACCGCCCAACTCAAGACATTACTTATTGAGATGCGAAACTTAACGCCGTCCATTATCAAACAAGAGCAAGGAAAGTTAAAATAGTTTACGTCTGCTATCAGGAATCGACGCCGTAACTGCTGCGTATGACGTTGTGACCCTTAATAAGCTTCAAAATTAAATTTATTATATACATATGATACAGTGAACGATTTGAAATGCGGTTTGTAAGCAAAGATTGTAATAGTTACTGGTCCTTTTCAACGTACTAGATTGATATATGCTCAAATTTTGGTTTAATTTTAATGCAGGGTGTAATTATACATCTAAACATATTTTACAAGAAAATACAAGATAAAGTCATGTTAACTGGTTAAATTAACGTGACTAGAGCTGAATAGCGAAAATATTTAACCGCTGCGTTTTGTCCCGTTAATATAGCGAGGTAATGAAAATATTAATTTTTAAAAATATTGAAACCGCAAATTGGGTATCGAACCCGCAACCCTCGCACTTATGCAATCAAGACGTACGTTTGTGTCTCTGCGCCTCGACTGGCTTATATGTTACCAAAAAAAATATAAGCAAAAATGGTAAGAATTATTAATTTATTATGTTATATTTAATAAGAAAATACGAGGCCGAGGAAAAATGAGGTCTGTCGTGGCGCAACGGCACAAGCGTGTGACTGTAACCGACAGGATATGGGTTCGATCCTCACTCGACAAAATTAAATATTTAATTATTAAATATTTTCATTTCTTCGCACTGGTCAAGGCAAAACGGGGCGTTTAGTCTCGCCACTCAACACGCAACCTTTGAAATTCGGTGGAAAGTGGAGAACGGTGTCTTAACACTAGGTTCCCAAGTTCCCTCTGCCTACCCTGTGTGCGGGATACAGCGTGAAACTGAGTTAATTATAAGAAAATGCTATGTTATTTCAGTAATTTCGTACATTTTTTTGCATAAATTGCCCGAACTTTTATATACATAATAGTTATATTCCACTGTCCAGTAAACTCTTTTAAGGCACAATACATCCGCTCTTACAATGGATTTTTTAAAAATGCTACTTCAATTTTTAGACGTCCAAAGTAGTCAGCGTGTGTTGCTTTTTTAGAAACACATACATATATTTTAGAAACAAATTTCGAATGTATATTGAAAAATATTTTTTATTTTCTCTTCACCTTCACGCTGTAGAACCACACATGGTAAAGTAGGCGGAGGAAACTTGGGAACCTAGTGTTAAGGCATTCCGTTCCCCACTCTCCAGCGAATTTTAGGTATTCTTACATTATGCAAATAGAACTGCAGAACTCAACGCCACGCATTGCCTTGTTAACAAAGCAAAGAAATAAAAACATTAAATGCTTCAATTGAAAATATTTATTTTTTCATTATTATTCTATTCCTTGAGTGGGGATCGAATTCACAACCTGTCGCATTTATAACAAGGCAATAATAATAATAAGGCAAAGTGCGGCTTTGAGTTCCACCACTCAAAACGCAATGTCTCAAATTCATCGAAAAGTATAGAATAGAACGGTGTCCTAACACTAGGTTCCCAAGTTCCCTTTACTTACCTTGCCATGTGCGAGATACAGCGTGAAATTATATTTTAAACATAGTATCTAAAAATGGCGTAGTATGTACGTACTATTGTAGTCCACGGGACGGTGCATCAAATGCAATATATCGCACAGCACTTAACACTTAATGGAAAGCAAAATTCGTAAATAAATCTTACGCTAAAAGTTAAATTTGTCAGCGTTTTAAGTAAAGTTGTTGAAGACTAGTATTTCCTGTTGCTTCTAACAAATTCTGTAATGATTACACTTGTTATTAAAAATTAATTGTCTTTTTTTTTTATTTTACGTTTTTTAGATAAGAAAAGTGAAATAAGATGTATTAGTAATACGTAATGTATAACATATAACTACAGAGTCATATGTTCTCAACATATGACTTAGTGATCTGAGCGCTTGGACGGTTTCCAATAGACGCAGGTTCAAATTTCACTACGATAAAATTTACATTTACGTTTTTAAGACTATAAAAATAGTAAAAATATTTACATCATTTTCTCTTCTAATAAAAGTTTTTATCTAATGAAAAGATAAATTCACAATAAGCTGCTTCTATTTTTTTTTAGGAAAGCAATTTCCTATTGTTTTGCTACAAATATGTGAATGAATAATATTCATTCTGTCGACAGCCGATTTTGTCGACCCTCGAGAGATTTGATTTTGCTCTGGTAACCAGACAAAACGCAGTGTTGAGTTACGCCACTTAACACACAGGGTCTCAAAAATATTACGGTTCGCGGTAAACGATTGCGGTAAGCGATTATCGTAAGCGATTATCGTAATATGAAACTTTCGGAAATTGCTATTTTAGTAGAGGAAATCAATGTCGCTTTTTATTTTATATTAAAAAAGAAAGAAAAAGGTAAGAATAATAATTATTTCATTTTCGAGTGCGCCACAGCCTGTAGCGTATACATTCTCATGCATGTGCTGTCCTCGCCTCGACAGCTTTTGTTTATATTGTTATTGCTATTGAGGCCGGTCGTGGCGCAGCGGCACAAGCGTGTGACTGTAACCGACAGGTTCTGGGTTCGATCCCCACTTGATGAAATGAAATATTTAATATTTTCAATTTAAATATTTAATATTTTCATTTCTTCCTTAATTAAATATTAGTTTCCGCTAATTAACATATATGAGTAGCGGCTAACTTACGCTTTTTTAAGCTGGGCCGCTGTGGCTGTGGGGTGTAACTGTAAACATGGATTCAGTTCGTGCTTTATGGAATTAAATATTTAATATTCTCATTTCTTCTTTCTGGTAACTAGACAAAGCGCAACGATGAGTTTTGCTATTCTGAAAGTTCGGTGATGCGTGGGAAACTGATCTTAACATTAGGTTCCCAGGTTCCCTCTGCCTACCCCACTATAAGGTAGATACAGCGTGGACAAACGAAAAAAAGGTTTAAAAAACGACCAATCATTTCACACACATATAAGGAGGTACAAAGGGGGCGAACTGAATGCCTGATGCATATTTGATCGAGAGTTTGTTGGTAGCTGTCGGCACACTACTAACGAGCACGAGGACGTATATATAAAGACAATACATTTTTTTTGTACTAGAAAGATATAGGTATTTAAGCACTATGCTCACTAGCGTTTTGACACTCTGTTCTTCCTATTTCTTTATGTGTGACACTAAATTGGAGAGAGAGAGAGAGAGATTGATGTGGATGTGAGAGAATGAGTGGCAAACTCAACGTCTGTGTCAACCAGAACCTCAAATACCAGCGCAAAAACAAATTCACTTTTTGCTGAGAATAACAGTGACCATGATACATAAATTATCATTTTTAATTTTCCATTTATTAAAATTATTATGAAATAAACGGGTCTATATCAATTTGGATTGAAGGTCATAAACTTATGAAGATGACAAATTTAACGTATGCATCCATTTTGTATGAAATAAATTATATAAATTATATATGTAATGTGTACAAATTACAGTTCTTCCTTCTTTTCCTTTTTATATAATCAGATCTAATTTAGTGCCATACAATTGTAGCTCAACGCTAAGTCCTCTACTGATTCTGATTAGTCCATACAAAATCAGCATCAGCGTAGAAAATGCATTAATCCCCGTACTTTTGAGTGAATTTTACAGTTCTTACAGTTTTACAGTGCTCTAAGGGACTTTAGATCAGGATATTTAGCTTGATATACCCATCCAATCTAAAGATTCTCTTGACAGACAAACATACGGACAGCAAAGTAAGTGTTCCGTTTTTATATTTTGAAATTAGATACATCACAATATAGAAGAACTACAACCACAAATGTTCTCTTAGCCTTCAACGACGATTTTTTATTCCACGGCGGCCGAAAATGGCGAAAAGAATTACATGACAACATGTGCATGATGTACGTAAACATGTACAAAACTACAGACAGTCCACACCAGTGTATAAAGTCAAGGTGACATAAAATTTATAAGGCTAACAATACTAAAGAGTACCTACAGATTAAATATTTATAATGAAGGAAAAAGGTTTTTCGTTTATTTTTATTTTTTATATTTATTAATTATTTTTTATATTGTTCACGCAGTATCCTCAGCTTCACGCTGTATTCCGCACGAGGCAGGGTAGGCAGAGGGAACCCGGGAACCTAGTGTTAAGACACTCCGTTCCACTTCCGTTCCCCACTTTCCGCCGAATTTGAGGCATTGCGTGTTGAGTGGCGGAACTCAACGTCGCACTTTGCTTTATTACCAGAGCGAAGAAGTGCAACATTATATATTTAAATTGAACATTTTAAATATTTCATTTCCTCGACTGGGATCAAACCCAGAACCTGTAGGTTACAGTGAAACTTTTATGCCGCTGCGCCACGACAGGCCTCAGTACGCAGTATCCTATCGCTAAATATGTAAAAAAGTGAAGGTTAACTTTAGGTTCCCTCATATTATATTGCTATATGCAGCAATATAATATGAGGGAACCTAAAGTTAACCTTCACTTTTTTACATATCTAGCGAAAGAGTTTAAAAACAAATCATTACTTCAAATGTTAATAGCGGCCTATATTTGCGCCGGAAAAAAATATATACATTATTTATTGTAGATTTAATACAAAAAATGTATAAAAACCAAGTATTGACCTACCGCTATTCTTATACACAAATATTCTGTACCAGTAAGTGAACAAGTTTGTAGTGAGTGCAAAAAATATGAAACAGTAATATTATATATATATACAATATATATATATATATATATATATATATATATATATATATATATATATATATATATATATATATATATATATATATATATATATATATATATATATATATATATATATATATATATATATATATATATATATATATATATATATATATATATATATATACATATCAGATAACTTGAGAGGCCTGTGCTGGCGCAGCGGCACAAGAGTATGATTGTAACCGACAGGTTCTGGGTTCGATCCCCAGTCGAGGAAACGAAATATTTAATATTTTCAATTTAAATATTTAATGTTTCATTTCTTCGCTCTGGTAATAAGGCAAAGCGCGGCGTTGAATTCCGCCATTCAACACGCAATGCCTCAAATTCGGCGGAAAGTGGGGAACGGAAGTGGACCGGAGTGTCTTTACACTAGGATCCCGAGTTCTCTCTGCCTACCCTGCCTAGAGCGGGATACAGCGTGAAGTTATAAGAATAAGAATAATAAGAATATCAGGTAACTTAAATATACATATAAATATATAGATACATATTTAATTAGTAACCAATAATGATATTTATTTAGTTTTTCAGTTAATTATTTATATTTAGATGCACTGATGGTTTTATGGTTTTCCGCAATAAATTTTAATAATGTGATTGCGCAAACTATGTATACAGCTAAATTTATAAAAGCCGTCATGCAAACGGGCGTACGGGTCACTGGCGTAATTGCTGAATGTAAACACGCCGGCTTTGGGTTTGAATATTATTCTTTTTTTGTCAGCTTCACGCTGTTTCCCGCACAGGGCAGGTTATGCAAAGGGAACTTGGGAACCTAGTGTGTAAGACATTCCGTTCAGTTTCCTACATTTCGCCCAATATGAGGTAATGCGTGTTGAATGACGGAATTGAACGCCGCGCTTTTTCTTGTTACCAAAGCAAAGAAATGAAAATATTAATTTCCTTGACTGTGGATCGAACCTAAAACCTATTGGGGCTACAGTCGCACGCTTGTGCCCTCCAATCCAATAATAGGCCTCAAAAATATATAAATGCTATATATAAAATAAACAAAGAAAATTTAAATATTTCATCATCATTTACCGTATTTGATTTTACAACTTATATTAAAAGCATGTGGATAGTAAAAGTGCGTCACGTCGCCAACAAACGTCGGTCCCGGGAGTGTCGTCCGACCAACAATACCTGGCCAAATGTCTTTAATAAAGCATTTTTAGGCGCCCTCATAGGATAGTTACAACTTGACTTGTATTTATTGTGTAACCGTTTCATGATTTATGTATGGAATTACTAGCGTAAGTGAAGAAATACGTTATTGTATGTGTAGGTTATAAAATAATGTAAGGCTATTACATTGTAAAGTTATGAGTTTCATTTTTATTTTCATTGAGCTTCGTGGCTGAATGGCAAGGTAGGCAGAGGGAACCTAGGAACCTAGTGTTAGTGTCCTAACACTATCCGTATCCTTCAACACTTTCTGTCTAATTTGAGACATTGCAAGTTAAACGCCGCGCTTTGTCTAGTAACGCTAACGGCAAAACAAATATTATGCTTACGCAATACCAACTCTTACCAATCCTCGCTACGCCGATTTTTGCTATTTTTATATAACTAGAATATAAGAGCGTCTACAGAATCTGGCATCTATTGCCAGATTCATATTTTGTTTACGCAAATATGATATTTCTAATGAGAAATGTCATATTTGCGTAAACAAAATATGTGAAAATTTTCACGCTCAATTTAATTGACTCCCAATCAGACTTTGTCGAGATGTGCACATCCCTTCTGTCTTCTGTAACAGTCCTGATTCTCCTTTCAATTTTCATTCACGATTTAACCTTTTGTCTAACTTAACCCGTTCTAACACGATACGCTAGACAATTTTATGAGACATTGCATGTCGAGTGGTGGAACTCAACGCCGCGCTTTTGCCTTAGAGCGAAGAAGTGAAAACGTTAAATATTTCATTTGAAGATTTTGAATATAAAAATGTATATGTATAAAACAACACTTGTACATTTGGCACTTGACCTGCAATATTTAATATTTTACTCACATCGAAAGGTTGATTAGAAGAAACATCTATTATAAATCAACCCTTGCCAACGATGAAATTATATTTTTTTTGTATTAATGTGTATATTAGAAAGTGCAATAAAGAGTATAATATTATTTGTTTACCAGTCTTCAAATATTCATATATATTTATATCTCTTTCAGATTAAAACCATCCAAATGGGCACCACGAAGACGTACATTCTCTTGTTCACCATCCACCTGATATATTTAATCACGGCCCAAGAAGTGGTAAGACGCGTGCCTCAAGGCTTCCTAGGCATGCGCGGCAAAAAATACTATGAAATAAGTGAAAATGAATTTTACAAGCGAAAACCTCAGTTCTTTGTTGGGGTTAAAGGCAAAAAGGACTATGACATATCCTCCGAAATTGACACAAAACGCGCCCCTATGGGATTTATGGGAATGAGGGGGAAGAAAGAATTCATGTACCCCGATATTATGTTGTACCCTGAAAATTTTGAATACATTCCAAACAAATCTGGTTCTCTTATCGGTCAGATTGATTATTCTACGGGTGAAAATGCTAATAACCAAGAATACCCTGTATTGAATGAGGTTCTTAATGATTATCTGCAGAAACTGCGTTCAGGGGACGTGTCTACAGACTCGACTGAGACAGAGGAGTCTATGGACAATGAGATTGATAAACGCGCAAATATACACCAATTTTTCGGGGTTCGAGGAAAGAAATCAATGCAAGCGAAAAGACCTTATGATGTTTCGTTCAGGGGAAAGTTTATTGGAGTTCGCGGTAAAAAGGATTTGAATAGTAACAGGGGCGCTCAAGAAATCAGATTCCTGATGAATGGTCCTTGGTCCAAGCGGAGGCTGCAAACAGGATTTTTGGGTGTTCGTGGAAAGAAATGGGCTAACAACGATAACATCTTAGGTAAGATCTTCAGATGATTAAATTAAAAAAAATGACTCATATATGTAGGCAGAAGTATGATCACATGTGTGGGGTCTGATACCACAAATGTGGTTATGGTTTTTTAATTGTAGGACATATTTGTTAATTTGTGGTCTTGTTTTTACATCGAATGCTCCATAAGAATTCTTTTCTTTGCTTTATTTGACCTATACCAAAGTATGTTGTATCCTGTTCGACACACTTAATTCCAAAACATTCTCTACAAAATACTTAGCTTTCAGGTTGACCTACCTACCAATTTTCGAATAGATTTCTTATGATCGACTGAATTAGACCATTAACTTCGATTGTTCTTAAAAAAAACTACAGCTGTAGGCTAAGCTTACTCAGCCTATTCATGATATCCACCAATGCCGATTAGCCAAAGCTGCTAAATTCAGAAATGTTACATGAAGGGTACACTATATTGAAATATTCATTCTTTTATTCTTTACATTACAGCATCAGAACCTGAGAACAGTGAAGTCTCCGCTTCGAACTAATTCCTAAACGTTATTTTCTCAAAGACTAGTCAACACACACATATCGTTATAAGTGCGTACTATTACTTCTTCGGAAAAGGCTTATTCTAGCGTTCCTTATTAGAGTACCTTTGATTCTGTATTCAATATTCTATATAGCTTATGTAATGTTTACTTATGATCGTAGTTAATTTTTTTTCTATAGTTACAGTATTAATATATAAATATGTTTATTTTGAAATAATTTTCAAAGTTATTTATATAGACATGTTTAAATTATTATATTTTTATCAAAAATCAGAAAAAAAATATATGTTTTTAACTATTTATATTATATATAATCTAATATATATGTTATGTAAAGTAAATTATATTGATGTTATAAAACTTGTTAGTCTCTTAGCAATATATTCTAATTGTAATTAAAACTTAATTGTAATTAAAATTTGCTGTTGTACGCATTTCGCGAAGGCTGGCGAAACTTAAAATACCAAAGAAGTAACAATAAAGGCAGTTGTCAATTTCAAAATGGTTTTATTTCATTATTTTATTGTATTTCATGATATCATTTCAGTAATAAACGACTGAAAGGAGTAAATTCAAGGGTATATATGTCTAATTACGACTTGTTTTTTTTCCCAGCAGCTCCACGTTGTATGCCACACAAGGCGGAGTAGGCAGAGGGAACTTTGGAACCTAGTATTAAAAGAATCCATTCCCATTAAGGGTGCGTTTCACTAAGCGCTCCCAACGATCACGTTCACGATCACAGTTCTTCCCGTTCCACTTACCTGCGAGCGTTACTGTCGTAAACTCAAGTGGAATGGACTATGGTGTGTTCTGAGTGTGGAGGCAAATAATATAGTATATGGCGAGTTTATAAAAAGATAGCAAAAAAATTAAGAGGTTCAGTTTTAATCTGTAAATTTTGAATAAGAATTCTAAATAATTATTGATTTACATTGAAAAAAATGATAATGGTGTATTTAATTATCCTACGTTTAAATATTATTAAAATATCTTTGAGAGCAATTTGTGTAATTATTTTTTTTAGCATTTTGCAAATAATTATATTTACCTGTGGAGGGCATGTTGATCACCCGCTGCAGAAACATTCACCTCTACTAAAATATCTCTTTCCGCACTAAATAAAGTGCGTTTTACGGTGGCCATTTTTGTTGGGTTTCGTTTTGAAAGTGTCGCTAATTTTCTCAAAGCTCACTTCGACTCACCTTTTCAGATGGGTACTAATAAATTAATATTTAATTTACTCGAGCAAAAACATCAACCTTATCGCCTTTACAGTCACTAGCTTGTGTCCTTGCGCCGAAACTGGCAATAAAATATTATTTTCTTTAAAAATGATTATTGTACTTTAACTGTCAAGTAATGAAATTATAACATTAGTAAGTAATGTTTCAGGTAGGAATGCAATGACATTGCTTTATTCGCGAGCAATTTATGTTTTTACCTTCGCGCTATTCCCGCACGTAGCCCGCCTATATGAATATATCGTTTTCACACTTTCCACCTAACTCGAGGCATTGTGTGTTGAATGACGCAACTCAACGTCGTTCTTTACCTTGTTACCAGAACAAAGTCATGAAAATGTTAAATATAACATTTCCTCAAATGAGAATCGAACTTATGACCACATTCTTATTCTGCAAAAATATTTAACTTCACTTTTATAACATGTGTTATCATAAATAGAATATAGGATAAGAAAAAAAAACAAAAAACAATAAATTTCATAATATTTTTTATTAAAACTTCTCCTTATAAATCCATCGAACGCTAACATAAAGAACGTACATAGAAGCCATGATACATATTCATATGACAACAAACAAACAAACGCGCAAACAGACACGCCGCCATCATGAAAAAGAACGACACCACTTGTACGTCCCATACAAAATAGAAAATGAACCTGCAACCACCTCCATTAAACACTGTACTATAACGATTTCACTAAAACAAGGCTATAAAATGGCGACGATAAACAATTTGCGTAACTTCCATACAAAAATCAATGTAAATAAAATAAACAGCTGTAACATTTGAAGGCCGTTATAAATTCAAAACGAAAGTGAAATGTGTTTGCGAAAGTTTTATCAAGCATTTTATATGTATTTAAATATACTTTATAAAACAAATTTATATGAAAACACAAATAATTGCACTGACAAATATATATCTTTAATTTCTTCCACAAAGCATACATATACAAAAAAAAGTCATGTTAAAATTTAGAGTTAAATAAAAAAAAAATGTTGAATAATTATATGAAAAAATAAATAAATAATAATACTTTTCAAAAACAGTTATTTTATTTGAAAATATGATGAGGGAATGAAAAATATAATAAAGGAATATAAGTTATTTGGAAAATTATTTCCATTTTTTATTAATAATTTGTTATTATATCTACTAAATCGATAAATAGGAATTAAACATATTTTGGCTGAACATGTTAACTTGAACGTTTATAGTATAAGAGCCTGTGTGTTTTAAATTGCATTAATTATTAACAAGATAATATCAATAGGAATTAACCAATTAAGCAAAAAGTAAATGTCAAAATTGTACATTTAAACACAAAGACAATATATATATATATATATATATATATATATATATATATATATATATATATATATATATATATATATATATATATATATATATATATATATATATATATATATATATATAATACATTTATAGCACATCTGTGAATTTCAACACCTCAATATGTCATATATAAATATTTAATAGTTAAAATTACAAAATAATTGTAATAACCGTTCATTATATGATGAAAAAACACGCCGACTCTTACACTACAAACTACAATTGGAGCAAGCAATTTTGAAATAAAAAAAAAGCCATTAAAAAGGTATAAATATGAAGATTAAATAATAATAAAGTTATTTTCGACTCCCATCTCTTTCTATTTGTATGAACATGAAAAGGACAGCAATACATTAATTGGGATATGTTCGTAATTTTTTTATTGGTTTTTTTTTAATGATTTGATACAAATAATGTTAATTATACAGTAAAGATCGGATTTATCTAATTATATATGCACCTAAAACAACATGTTTTCATTAGATTTTCAGTTGTAATTATGAGACAAAAAAAAATATATTTCATATTATTTATATACAACAAGTATTAACATCTGTCCGTGACACATAACTACATACAACTTTTAAGATTTTAAGATATTATTGCAAACCAAAACTACAGGAGACATTTAAAATTTAATTATTATTAATTATACATATAAAAAATATTTCACTTTAAGCTTAAGTATTACTTGAAATTTATTACCAAGCTGCATAACTAATGGCCTTTTTTTTCTCTAAACGTAGCTATCTATATAAGTTTTCTTCATTGTTACATACAATAAGAACGTTGGAATAAAATTACACATTGTATATCCGTCTCGCTCGCACACATAATTAGTCATATGTCTATCTCCCTTACACAATGTACTTGGGAAAAGAAAAAAAAAGCATTATTTTTAAGTATACATACTTTGATAACAGATAACGAAATTAATTTAAATATGTTCTGAAAAAAAAAACTTTTTTACGGTTGACGAGTTTTGGTCAAGCTAAAGTTCGGTTTTCTGAACGCGTTGTACGTTCGTGGAAATAATCAACAGTATGCAAATATCGTATCGTAAAATCAGCCATTTACAGTTAAGTCAACGACCACTACTCGTCGACCGTACTATACTTTATTGATAAAAACATATTCTGTCTCGCTCCAGCAGTAGGACAAATACAAATATTAAAAGAAGAAATAGCTTTATCCAAACAAATGACATATACATTTCGCACACATGTCAATTGTATATATTTGAAAATTCCTATAACCTATTTGACGAAAGCAAAAAAAAAAATGAAAATACGACCGAATTGGCTAAAAAAATACCGAAAAAAAAAACATCACAATAAATAAAGGGGGCTTAAAATTAAAATTATTGTTATAAACTGCGTCCTATACACAACCTAAACCATCTATAGTATATAATTGATTAATCAGTTTAATTCATTATTATCCCGCTTTCTTGTAACGTGACAAACGGACAGACAAGTTAAATGTATTTATATATGCATATATATATATATATATATATATATATATATATATATATATATATATATATATATATATATATATATATATATATATATATATATATATATATATATATATATATATATATATATATATATATATATATATATATATATATATATATATATATATATATATATATATATATATATATATATATATATATATATATATATATATATATATATACATATGTATATGCACTTAAATTTTCAATTATCAGAAATTTCATTATCACTCGTTACACCGTCTGTACGTCTGTCACACAATATCTAACTACACGCAACGAATTATTATTTATTAATTATTATTAATAATATGAAAAATACGCTTAAAACAAGGAACGTTAAGCGGTGATTACGATCTTCTTACAAAAAGACAAAACAAGCTATACTTTTTTCATTATAGAATCGTGAATTTGCGATATAAATGCAATAAATGTTTCATTTTTTCAATATGCCAACACTTTTGTATACTATTCGCCAAAATTATTATAACCATAAATAAATTATTTCTGTCTCGCTCATATATATATGATAAGACATATGTCTGTCTCTTTTACTCTTATAGTTGCCAGATAAGAAAATTAAGTATTTTAGTATATTGTCAAAAATGAATATTTTCCATTTATTAGAGGCGAATAGTAAAAACAAAAAAATAGCTCTCATTCATACATATTGGCTAGGACGTTTAATTTTCATGTTATTTTTATTCGAAGTACCAATTCGAACGTTACCATCTAAAATTGTGCATTAATATTGAAAAATTTTGTACTATCCGTTTTGAAATCAAATTTCATAAATGTATACTGTACGTAGCACCTATAAACGAGATATCTCAAAAGGCACCTTCTGCGTTCTATGAAAATTTGCAATCAATTTAAAGGTAAACAAAAATCTAAATAAATAGTCAAGAAATTAATTAAAATATTACTTTTTCGAAGAAAAGCGCGCGTTGCAATGTAAATAAGGCAGAAATAATCATTATATCAATAATAACAATTAACATATTAGAATAACAAATAGTTCTGTCTCGCTCGCACCTAGGGCTTCAAATTTACTATGTCTAGTGCACGCTATCCAATATGTACGTACAATACAAACCAAATCGTGCTGTCTCACTCGCACCTGAGCTTTCATATCTATCTATCTCGCTTTAGATATAAACGTACGCCATTTCGTTCGTAGCGCGGAAATGTAATCGTTCTATTTCTCCCACACCTAGACTGATATATCTACCTATATAGTTAACTAAATGTGTGTAAGTAGCAAAAAAGGGAAATCTTGCTGTCTTGCTCGCACTTGAGCTTTCACGTCCATCTATCTCACTCTAAAAACAGGTCTGCAGTGCTCATTAATAGATATATGCTGTGGATATAAAATCCCTATCTTGTTCGTACCTCTCGCTCAAGGCCCGAATGTTCATGTATATATAATATTTGACTATGGCATCATGCCATCTCGCTCAAACTTGTAACTTTTTTTATATATCTATCTCCATCTGCCACGAACCGAATTAACCAATGTGTATAGTAAAAACTGCTCTATTAAACGAAAAAGTTCCATCTTTCCACATATTCCTATCTTATCTCAGTCTAAATGCACTCCTAGCCAATATGTACGTACATTGCAAACCAAATCGTGCCATCTCGCTCGCTACTGAGCTTTCACATTTATCTGTCTCACTCTAGCCGCGAGTCTGATTAACCAAAACGTATATAAAAAAGTGTTAATAAGCGAAATCGTCCCATCTCGCTCGCACCTGAGCCTTCATATCTATCTATCTCACTCTAAACCGCTCCTAGCCAATATGTACCAACAACGTAACGTAAAATCTCAGGGGCTAGATATAAGATCCCGGGGGTAGATATAAAATTTCGGGGGGTGTTTATATCGCATTGTGCAAGGTCAGGGGGTGTGGGTGACCGTTGTGCGCTGCAAAGTCCTTGTCGGCGGCGCCTCGGAGCCTCTCACTGTGTATGAAGCTCGCGGAGATTAACCCCGCGTTTGTGTTTGGTGTTGTGGGGGTGGTGTTGCCGTTGTTGGCGTCGGCTATGGGTTCAATTTTAGATGATTGCTCGTCTGGTTTGTCCTTTGTCTGGAAAATGTTATAAATTTCAGATTTAAAGTACAACCGACAAGCTAAGTACATTAGTACATGTATTCATGTAGCATTCAGCTATGCTAAGCAGCAATGCTCCATGTGGTTTGATCCTACGATAACAATAAGAGCTAATATTTTGTTGTAGTTGGGTAATGGAGCTTTTTTTGATTTCGTTTTTCAGACTTCTGCCAATTTGGGCGCTTCTCAAACCAAACATTCTTGACACCCATCACACAATTAACTTCTAAAATTTCTCCAATGGACCAAAATGTCCCCCGGGTCACTACTCCCGGTACACTACAGTTTTTGACGTCTGGTCACATTACGTATGACAAAACTAAACAAAGGCCCAACTGACCTCATGTTGTTGGGACAGTCCCAGCAAGTCTGCAATCTCGTTGCCGTTGTTGGATGTGACGTTGGCGTTGCTGTTGCTATTCGTGTCGGATGCGAGCACTTGCTGTACTATTTCTTGTTTTGTATCGCCCTGGAATTGTATTTTTATAAAAGTTGACAATTGATGTGATATTAGGATTTTTTTCGTGTCTACTGTTGGTTTATATCAGGGTAAGTAGAGTATCCTAGTGACGCGTTGGAACTCAACACCGCATCTTGTCTTATTAAAAGAGCGAGGAAAATAACATATTTATAGAGATTATAGTCTGTAGTGATATTTTTACAAATTTTTCGATACCTAAAGATAAATCCTTAGAAAATGACTAGGCATGATGACAAATTTTTAACTCTAATTGAATAATGTTTATAGACTTCATCTTTTACAGAAAAAAAAAAAAACATATTTCAGCAAAAAAATAAATTATTACAAAAGTAACAAAATATTACACTTTTTTCTTTTAAAAAAATATTTGGCGTTAAGACGCGCTCAGGAGTCATGGCGGTCGTTATGACGTGACGCCCAAATAAACTCTGCTTGTTTACATTAATATTTTAATAAGTTGCTTTTCTTGTGTCCCAAAAAGTGAATTCTAAAGTTAACAATTGCTGTGGAGTTCATTAATGTACAAATACATCTTAAACACACCGAACAAGCTATTCGTTTACCTTTTTCACAAGGCAAAAGTGAGAGACAAGTCGCTAGAACTGGCACAACGCGACCCAACTTGTATATCTACAAAATCATGGCTTTATTTTTGGAAGATCACTTTGATGTAAGTTATTACACATATTACAAGTAATAAGGTGTCTCTGATCAATAAACCCAATATTAAAGGGCCTTTGAAATAAAAATAAGTGAGTGATAATAATTTGGAGGTTATGATATTTGTAACGATTTATTGCGGTTATACCATCATGTAACCTTACGGCCAAGTTTCAGCCAATTTAATTGATTATTTATTTTTTTTTAATAATACATAATAATATAACTCTTATAAAAGGGAAAATGATCGATTGTGACAATAAAAAATGTACAACGATGAAATGCAATTTTAAAAACTAACCATTTACGTAGCCATCGATGGTTAGTGTTTAAAAATGTTTTAAACAATCAGAGTGAATGCAATTTCACTCTGATTGGTGTTTCGTTTAAAATGGCCGACCAATGTTTTTCAAGCTTTTATTTGATTAAAACTCACCTAAATCTATTTATTAATGTGAATAAGAAAATATTATTTTTAATCGCTCGATCGATTTTTAAAATTAATAATTGAAAGTTCAAAAAGGTCTTTTTTATGATGCTTTCATACTGTCAGCATGCCTATTATCGGTTTTATACACAGGAAATGTAATATTTAATGTTTTAACTGCCTCGATCTGGTAACAAAGGAAAGTGTAAAGTTCCAACACTCAACATGCAATGTTTCCAGAATTTGACGGAAAGTGGTCAACCAGAAGTGTCTTAACGGGAACAGTGTCTTAGCACTATGTCCCCAGGTAACCGCTGTCTACCCTGCTACGTGCGAGATACAGCGTGAAGCTGAAAAAATAGCTATACTATTGACATACCTGACTAGTGGCAAGTTGCAATAAATCTCCCGTTTGTATTCCGTTACCGTTATCACATACACTAACATCTTTCGTATCACTAACTTCATTCACTATCACGGACAAACTTTCCGTCAACGACGTTTCACTAGCTTCCTTTGTTTCCGTTACTTTAGTTATATTTTCATTGACCTCATTCAATTCCGCTACTTTAGTATTGTTTTCATTAATTTCATTTAATGCTGTTACATTATTTTTATTCTCGTTCACTCCATTGTTTTCTTTCTTCTCCTGTAACGGAACGGCAGGTGCAGGTTCATTTTCTTTAGCTTGTGACGCTGTAGCTGTTATGTCTTTAGCATTGCTATTGTTTGTATTATTTGTAATATGGGAATTGTTGTTAGCGGGAACATCAGTGTTTTGTTGCGCTTTTATTTCTTGTTGGTTTTTGTCTTCCTCCGCTTGCTGTTGGATTATTGATATTAATAATTAAATTTTTATAAGTAAACAATAAAAAAAATTATCAGGATTTCAATAAGAGCCTTTAAGATCCAAAATAAAAATATTTTTAACCTGACACAAAAGTCTATGTAAATGCATAAACAAAACTGCAATTTAAATCTTTGATACTTATTTATTATTTTTTTAAGAAATAATTTAAAAGATTTTATTTCTACTTTAGAAAACGTTATATTTATATAAATTTATTCATGACATAAACACAAATTAATTGTGACTTGTCGTAACGCAGGGGAACAGGCATATGACTGCAAACGATAAGTTAGGGATTCAATCCCCAACTTGAAGAAGTAAAGTATGAAATATTCAACACTTTCAGTAAGTAGGTTCCCAAGTTGCCCCCGGTGGTCGGGCCTACCTTCTTCAGCCTGGTGCGCGCCATGATGGCCTCCACCCTCTGCTTCCTGGCGAGGCGCTCGCGCTCCTCCCGCTCGGCCTCCTCGCGCCTCATGCGCTCCGCGTCCTCGGCCGCGCGCCGCCGCTCCTCCTCCTCGCGGAGCTTGGCCCGGCGCTCCTCCTCCTCCTTGACGCGGCGCTCGGCCTCCTCCTTCTCTAGTTGCTGTTGCGCCTAAGAAATGCACATAGCATTATTGTTTTATCTTGTTTAGCAATGTGGAGAAGATATAAGAATAATTCTGTATGAGATCTGTGAGTCATATATACCATTATAATATACAAAGCAAATAAATATATAAATTGGCTAACATTCAGCAAAAATTGGGGAAGTTACTAAGTTTAAAAAGGCCTGTCGTGGCGCAGCGGCCCAAGAGTGTGACTGTAACCGACAGGTTCTGGGTTCGATCCCCAGTCGAGGAAATGAAATATTTAATATTTTCAATTTGAATATTTAACGTATCATTTCTTCGCTCTGGTAATAAGGGAAAGCGCGGCGTTGAGTTCCGCCACTCAACACGCAATGCCTCAAATTCGGCGGAAAGTGGGGAACGGAAGTAAAACGGAGTGTCATAACACTAGATTTCACTTCCTTTTCCTCTGCCTACCCTGCCTAGTGCGGGATACAGCGTGAAGCTGGAAAAAAAAAAGTTACTTAGTTAAGTTACCTTCCCAAATTCTCTCTGTCTACCTTGCTAAGTGCGGAATACAGGAAGAACATCATATATAAAATATTAGTAACCAATGAGATATCAAAGATTGTAAAGATCAGAGATATTTATTTATTTGTTTAATTTACTTAAACAAAATTAAAAAATAAATAAAGTCAATAAAGATAAATCAGTTTCAATATAAATTTCTTTAGTTTCAAACCGTATACCGCAGTGAGAACCTATCAATAAGACACTCCGTTCCCCACTTCCTACCAACTATCATGACATTAGTAATTACACATAGCGTAACTCAACGCCGCATTTTCCATATGACATGTCCATTTAATTATCAATAGTAAATGTATTTACCTCAATAGCTTTCTTAAGCTTCTCCTCGTCAATGCGCCGCTGCAGCGCGGCCAGCTCCCTCGCCTCTTCCTCTTCTTTCTTCTGTCTCTCTTCCTCTATGCGCTGTCTCTCTCTTTCTAATTCTGCTTCGCGTTGCAGTCTGTGATAGAATATGTATTGTCAATTTTTTTTAGCACCACACATATATAGGCAGACTAGGCAGAAGGAACATGGGAACCTAGTGTTAAAACATTCCGTCTCGGTCCCCATTTTCCGTCAAATTTGGGGAATTGAATATTGAGTGGCGGCATTTAACGCCGCGCTTAGCCACGGCCGTGCGCCACGACATACGCTTTATGACAAATTAACATATTAAAAATATTATTTGAATATTTAATAAAAAATGAATTATATATGACTGTGACAGTGAATATTTGAAATAACAAAATATTAAAATTACAACATAATTATTGTCACAGAAACATTATTATTTCTGTGAAATATATTGTATTACCTTAATGCGGCCTATATTATATATTTTGTTGTATTTTATTTACTAAATTTAATCTGAAAAATATTTTTGTAATGATTTTTTTAAACTTAAACCGCTTTACACTTTATTATATGTAAGAGGGAGAACTATTAGTCTCAAAAAACTATATTAAGTTTAAAAATAAAACTGTAGTGAAGATATAATATCGGCATACAGACGTAACTTGCAGCATTATATAATGTAGCGTATTGTATTGTATTCTAGTGTATTGTAATGTATTGTAGTGTATTGTACTGTATTATATTGTATTGCAGTATAGTGTGGTGCACCACAATACCTCTGCCTCTCCAGCTCCGCTTGCCGCTCGAGCTCCTCGCGCGCGCGCCGCCGGCGCTCCGCCAGCGCCGCCTTCGCCTCCTCCTCCGTGGTTATACGCCGCGCTGTCATCGACGCTGGAATAAATACATATGTCAATTACTTTCTTTGTCAATATAGTTACTTTTTTCAGCTTCGTGATATGTTTTGCCGTGTGATTCCGGCTTAGAATAGGATCACCCTGGTACTGATGGTGTCGTAAGGTAGAGTCACGTTGCCAGTAATGGCAACACGCATGGGCAGACTCGACCGGATTATTACCACCCCCGGCATTTAAGACCGACGTTAAGTAGTGGCTTCGGCCACTGCGTTTCGCGTTAGGTAATGCCGGGCCCCGGTGCCCATCCACCTTAAAGGACAGCAACGCTCCTGTAGCTCCTCTGGAGTTACTTACACTTACCAGGTGACCCGTACGCTCGTTTGGCGTCTTTTCCATAAAAAAAAAAAAATGTTCTGCACATTTCACGCTAACAAGGTAAGCAGAAGGAACTTGGGAACCTAATGTAACACTTCATCTTCCACTTTCTGCCAAATTGGAGGCAATGCGTATTGAGCAGCGGAAGTCAATGCCGTACTTTACTTCCTTACTACGAGCGAAGATATAAAAGTTTTAAACATATAATTTCCTCAAATGGAGATCAAACCCGCAACCAGTAAGACACGGCAAACGAGCTTACGGGTCACCTGATGGTAAGTGATCACCGTCGTCCACGACTCCGTGTAGCACCAGAGAACCTACAGGTGCGTTGCCCGTCTTTAAGGTGTACGTGCACCGGGGCCCGGCATTACCCAATGCGAAACGCAGTGGCCGAAGCCACTACCTAACGCCGGTTTTAAGTGCGTGTTGTCATTGCTGACAATGTGACGACTCTCCCAAACGTACTTTAGTCGCCATTTACGATACCACCAGTACCAGGGTAATTCTATCTAAGTCGGAATCACACATTTTTATCCCTTTTTTAGTATTAGAACTAAATAATCGGTAAAGATTTAAACAATAATTATCACTATTCATGAGAATAACAACGTCCTGTTAACAACGGGCAGACAAACATCAAAATCTAAACAAAAAGGTTCCCATTCTACCCTACTGGGTGCAGAACCCCAACAAAAAAAGGCCAATCCCTACCAGTCATTTCATTATCATCAGTCTTTTCTAGCGATTGCTCCTTCTCTTCTCTCTCCGGCTTGTGTACTTCTTGGGGCTTCTCTTTCTCCTTCTTCTTCTCCTCCACGACGTTTTGTTCGTTGTTCGTTAACATTTTGGTGTCTGTTTGTTCTTTTGTTTCGGTTGTTTGCTAAAATAAAGAAACAAACGATTGAATTATCTATCTTAGTAATAAAGATCTATCGTAGTACAAAGTTGCTTTTTTTTTAAACTGTATTTTCTTACTGTGAATGTGAGGATTGTGGAAACGATTTTTACTGACAATAACGTTTAGTTGGCTTCAGGCAGTGTCTGCCCTAGTGTGCCCTCGTATTTATACAACACAGTATGGCAAAAATAAAGTTTTTTTTACTACTGTAGTGTAGTAAGATTATTATTATTATTATATTAAAAGTCATAAATAAATGTTATACTATTATAGTTCAGGTTTAAATCCTCATGTAACATGATAAGTAGAGGCAAACAAATGATAATAAGCAAATTATTTCCCCGGAGCAGAAATCGAACCCACAGTGACCACCAAAACAAAATCAGGTCTCTGATGAAAAAAGAAAACTAATCAAATCACCTGGCGATCCTCTATCTGCAACGCTTCCAATTTCTGAGTGACCTCTATAGCGCTCACTTGGTTCTTGTCTAGCGCGGGTTGTGGGACACTCTGGGGAAAAAAAAAGGTATTTAAGTATTTTTTTATATTTTCATTCATAGCCTGGATTCAATAGACAGGTAGTGGGTTCGATCCCTACACGAGGAAATATTTAATATTTTTATTTCTTCAATATGGTAAAAAGGCAAAGCGCGGCGTTGAGTTCCGCCACTCAACATGAAATGTCACAAATTCGGCGGTAAGTGAGGAATGAAAGTGGAACGGAGTCTCTTAACACTATCTTCTCCAATTCCCTCTGCCTACCCTGCCATGTGCGGGATACAGCGTGAAGCTGAAAGAAAAACAATATATATTCAAAGAGAATCAACTGTCATAAGTTTTATATCTGACCTTAGACATTTCCTTATCAACACTGGACTCCTTGGACGCGGCGGGGGACAACGCGCGCCCCGGAGACGCCGATAACGATTTGCCCGCATTCTTTAAATACAAAATTAACCATTACATTAATTAATTTCTAATGCCGGTCTTAGCGCGGGAGGTAAGAGCGCCGTATTGGACGGTTGTTGGTTCAATGCGTACTGGGGGGAATTAAATATATATATATTTTTTTTTTAGCTTCACGCTGTATCTCGCACGAGGCAGGGTAGGCAGAGGGAACCCGGGAACCTAGTGTAAAGACACTCCGTTCCACTTTCGTTCCCCACTTTCCGCCGAATTTGAGGCATTGTGTGTTGAGTGGCAGAAATCAACGGCGCGCTTTGCCTTATTACCAGAGCAAAAAAATTAAACATTAGATATTTAAAATGAAAATATTAAATATTTTATTTCCTCGACTAGGGATCGAACCCAGAACCTGTCGGTTACAGTCACACTCTTGTGCCGCTGCGCCACGACAGGCCTCATCAATATTTATTTAATTTATATTAATTCCTTGCTGTAGTAAGAGAACGAAGTGCGATGTTGACTGCCGCCACTTAATTCCTCAATTCAATGGAAAATAAGAATGGAGTGTCTGAACACTGTGTTCCTTCTGCCTATCATAGCAAGTGTGTAATATATCATGAAATACAAAAAGTTAAAGCGGGCGAAGCCGCGTGTATATCGCTAGCGTGTAAAACCTAAACAAATTACCTTATCATGATCTTTGGATGGCTTTGGCTTTCTGTGTAGCGGGGGCTTGCCTTCTCCCGGGCCCACGGGCGAAGCTACAAACAGATAAAATAAAAATATATTTAGGTAAAATACGTAAATATTATTGAACTAAAAAGTCGGTTTTGTTTTAGGCGTTAATTACCACTTCAGATAAAAAAGTATCAGATATTACATTGAAAATAACATTTTAAAAAAATTGTGCAAAACTTTTCAATTCTACATCAATAGATACATATCGACGTAAAACATTTTTATAATATTTACAAATTGCAAAAATAATTTACAGTATCAATAATCTTAAATATAAAAACAAGTTACGGCCTGTATCGGTGCAGGGAAACAAGTATACGACTGTCAACATGACAGGTTGTGGGTTCGATCCTGACTGGAGAAAATTAAATACAAAATTAACCATTACATTAATTAATTTCTAATGCCGGGATTTCTAATCTTAGCGCGAGAGGTAAGAGCGCCGTATTGGACGGTTGTTGGTTCAATGCGTACTGGGGGGAATAAAATATATATATATATATATATATATATATATATATATATATATATATATATATATATATATATATATATATATATATATATATATATATATATATATATATATATATATATATATATATATATATATATATATATATATATATATTATATATATATATATATATATATATATATATATATATATATATATATATATATATATATATATATATATATATATATATATATATATATATATATATATATATATATATATATATATATATATATATATATATATATATATATATATATATATATATATATATATATATATATATATATATATATATATATATATATATATATATATATATATATATATATATATATATATATATATATATATATATATATATATATATATATATATATATATATATTTTAGCTTCACGCTGTATCCCGCACGAGGCAGGGTAGGCAGAGGGAACCCGGGAACCTAGTGCAGGGAAACAAGTATGCGACTGTCAACATGACAGGTTGTGGGTTCGATCTTGACTGGAAAAAAATGAAATATTTTCATTTCTTCACTCTGGTAACAAAACGAATCACCGCTTATATCCAACACTTAACACGCAACGTCTCACATTCCACATAACTATTACCGTAACAGACGATCGAACCGAACCTCGACGTTGGTTCGACATCGAACCATTCTGCACCACGATCGTATATGGTTTGATGGTGAACCAAAATCGATGAAGTAAGGAGGCACAAGGTTCCCAAGTAGAGTGAACACTCACCATGCGCGGACTTGGCGTGCGCGACGTGTAAGGAGAGCGGGCGCGGGCGGCGCGGCGCGGCGGCGCGGCCCGCCACCGTGGTGCCGTCGCGCGACACCGACGGCGTAGTCGCCACGCTGTTGGCGCCCGTCTCGGAACCTGTTGCGACAGAACATTACTATAGGTACTTCACTTTAACTAACACTTGTTTGGGGTGAATAGCAATGATAGTTCATAATATACCTCTAATCATGTACGATAAAGCTATATTATGTATTTTGTTATAGCACGTTTAATGTAATGTATGACAAAAAAATAACAAATAATAAAAATTATCTAATAAATTAAACACTATTTAAGTGTTAAATGTTAGTAAGCAACACTCTCACTCAAAACCAAATAGACATAATATTTAAATAATAATATCTATTAAAAATGCGTACAAATTATATTTCAATACAACATAATCGAATAATCTGTCTAATTTAGAGCCGTATAAAAAAATATCAATATAACATTTTATTACTAAGATTGATAGCGATAAATGAATACTGTTTCTAACTTTACTAATTTCTACTTGTTTAGTGGCGGAACTTAACGCTACACTTTATTTACTACAGTGAATAGATGATGATAATTAATTCTTACAAATGAAGACCGACCTCACAATTTTGACAAAACATCTATATATAATTATATTCGGATAATATAAAAACCACACAAACGTTCTCAGCGAATAAAAGATTGATAAAATATTAAATTTGTAAATTCAAATCCCAATTGAAGAAACAACTATGAATTAAACATTTACACACAACCACACACACACACACACACACACATCTATCAGTAAAAAATGTTACATAATTTTGGAAAGAAAGCGATTTTCTTCAAACTGCTAGACTGACTTTTACCAAATATACCTAAAGATCACGGCAAGAAAACTAGCTTTAGAGTAAACAAAAACCGCATCAAAATCAGTCAACCAGTTTGAGACCGATGCCACAGACAGACATACATACAAGCAAACAAACACGTCAAACTTATAACACCCCTCTTTCTGCATCGCGGGCTATTTTTCTAACAAACACCCAGTATTAACACACTTTATATAAATCGAAAAAACACAGCTTAAAACACACAAAAAAAACAAGAAAAAGAAACACAAAAAAGAAAACAAACCATCAAAACCATCACTCAAAATGCACACCCATCATACACATTTACCTCGCGGCGTGTTAACACCCGTACCGGCTATAGAGGCGGGGCGCGGCTTGCGGGGCGCGGAGGAGGCGCGCCGCACCACCACACTAGTGTTGGTGTTCGTGTTGGACATTGCGCTGCACGGCCTCGAACCTGGTGTCGTTTCGCCTGATCGAGTTTCTATACAAAAAAAGTTATTATTTTGTTGAATAGTTCATAGTAATAGAGTTTTGGTTCAATAGTAACGGGTAGTTTAAGGGAATACAGGTGATTTAGTGAATACATTTGTTGTGTTATATATATTGTCATATAGAGTAAAAAAATCGTGATATCGTTTTCAATTTTAGCAAAATTAGACCTTTAGCCACAATATACAGTATGGTTATAAATATAATAAAAAGAATAACATCAAAATACATATAAGCTAATTTTTAAATATATATCATGAAAGTAATATTAAAACAATTTAGTTACAATTTAATTTGCGTTGCGTTTTTTGTGGTTAGTGCTTGCGCTTTCTTTATGCGTTAATTAAATTAGTATTGCTTGAAGCGTTATATGGAAAATATTTTACATAGATTTAAGTAATTCAAGTTTATTATGTACATACATACACAATGATATAGCACATAATAACAATAGTCCGTCGTATGTCTGTCTGTGGTACCGTAGCTCCTGAATGAACCAACCAATTAGAACGCAGCTTTTGTTTATCGAAAGCATTGTTTGTTGTGGTGGTTTTTAGCTGTTCTATTATAAAAAAGAGCTACAAGACTAGACTAGACTTTACTAATATTACCTATTTATTTTACTTAGAATTGTATATTTCACTAATTAACAACAACTCATATTGGAAATTCAAATGTTATAGATTTTTTTGTTTGTATTATTCAATTACTTTTTAGATTAGCAAGAAAAAAATAATTAGTTACATATAAAATATATTTACAGTTATTAGAATATACCTTTAAAAACAACTCTCAATATTTAAATGGGGTTGACATTTGTAGTATACGGGCTGTCATTTTCATATAGCATATGTTTAATTATAATGGCAACTCTTAAAATCAAACTTAAATATTTTTATTTTAATCCAAGAAGTGTAGAAACTTTGAGCTTCACGTATTACTATATTAATAATAATGTTCATTAATATTTTTTTAAAATGTTATTTCATATTATACTACAAGCACAAATTGAGTTTTTTGACAGGCCATATACCACAAAAGTTTATTGCTTATATTAGACATGAATGGACATATTTAAATAAAAGAAAGACCAAACTTACCTTAGTAACAGTCAAGAAGTTCCAAAACCAGAGTTACTTATACAGAGTGTTCCAAATAGCAAAAAATGTTATTGCAAATTAATTAAACTGGGGAAATATAAACAATTACTTTATAAAAGACTTTTTAGTATTAGTAAAGTTATAAAAAGCAAAGAGTATATAAAATTGAAACACTCTGTATAAGAAGAGAAAAGACAGAGAAGTTACCTGTTAAACCATGTGTTGAAATTTTGGTGCCAATACCACAAGTAGATAGGAAGCGTATATAATTTAGTACCTAACACTATTAAAATAAATAATATGACTAAGTAAAAAAAAACATTCTTTTTATCTTTTAAAAAAAATTATATGTACCCATAATAATATTTTTTCTATTAAAAATTGTTTAAATTTACTTTAAATTTGAAATTAAACACAAAACAAATATATTTAAAACAAAATTACAAAAAAAACAACACAATACAATAAATACAAGAGCTAAGCATATTTAGACACAGTTCATTAATTCTATAATTTAAAATATAAGTAAAATATTATATATTGAGTTGAAAAGGCCCTTATGAATCATCAAGTTATATAGAAATGTCAGTAGCGTCAGTTACAGGAAGCTAGCACCAGCTTGTAGGCTCGTCTTAAATTAATAATAAAAGATAACAATTAACAATACCACGAGTAAAATTAATAATTTAATAAAAAAGCTTTTAATTTCCAAAGCAAAAATCCCAAAGCTTAAAGCTGTTTATATCTATCTTGAAAGCTTCACCCCTAAGCATCAGTCTAACAAGAAGTTACAATGTGTAATTAATGGCACAGTGATTTTATTTATTAATATGTTAAAAATATTCAAAAGTATATTTTATTAGCACAAGTGAAACGGTTGAAATTAATTGGGAAATAAATACAAAATTCCAGATTCTTAGTTGCAATATTTAACTATCTTTTAATAACAAAATAAAATCTATATATTATTATAGCTTAATAATTTAACTGACAAGAAGAATTATATTTGTGATAAGCAAACGGTGTCGGTGTATGCATTTGACGTAAACTGTAAGAGCTTGTAATTTAAGTATTTAAAAACAAAATATGTATACTTAATTTATATAAAATATTTTAAAAAGGATACCATAAACCTATCATATAAATCGAGTAACGACGTAATAAAATATCCGTACTACCAGACTATTAACAAAAAAATTTACATATATAAAACAGTACAGTATTTTATTATATATATATAACAGTTTCATATCTCAATACTAACCCAATTCGTCAAAAGAACCAAATAACTATCCCAAACCGCCTATATCATTATATAATTTCACGCACTTAACCACCATGTCCCTTAGCGAGAGAAAACACCAATATTCTGCAGAATTTCGAACAAAAATTGTTTTATTAACAGTAAAAATATCAAATCCTTGATAATTTAGCTATAATTTGATAAGAACAATGCAAAACACTTGCAAATTTTGGATTTTCAGTACAGTCTCTAAGCAACAATCGCGTAAACATTACATAAGTTGTGGCATACGAACGTATCGTGTTGCCAGGTAATCGAACTATCTATACTATTTTATGGGAAAACATAAAATAACTATGGTATGGTAATAAGTAATACGTCACGTTATATTTGCACATGCACATTGTACCTTAAATATGTTTTTGTCAGCTTCACGCTGTATTATCCTGTGCATGACAGCCTAAGGAGAGTGAACTTGGGAACCTACTTTTAAGAAATTAGCTGTTTCCATCTTTCCACCGAATTTGTAGTATTTCATGTTAAGTGGCGGAACTCAACGTCACATTTTGCCTTGTAACCAAAGCGAAGAAATAAAAAGATTTAATATTAATTTAAAAATATTAAATATTTTACTTAATCCTCCTACTGATATTATATACTTAGTTTTGTTTGCTAAGCCTATCGCGACATTATTTAAAAAAAGTCTGACACAATTCCGTAAAAAATCAATTTTATTATTTTCTACTGTTACATTTAGTTTACTTTGTAAATAGGTTTTACAAAAAATACAACTGTACTGTGAATGGAAATCGCAACTTTATTTATCAAAGGCAGAAAACCCCAAGAACGCCAAAAAAGGCCACGAACCCCAGTGTGAAATAAAGACCCTTTAAAATAAAAAGAAAAGTTCAAACTTTCATACAAAAATTATCCTCTACAATATCCTATAATATAAATCTAAACAAAAATCCTAATTCCCTAACCTAGCCTAACAAATCAAATGCACATAATACTCCCTAAACTTTGAACCCTATCAACACCTTCAAGGCCCAAAATACATATATGTATAGACCAAAAAAACTACTACTGATATTAAAAGCACATGTAGCTTACATTATATATAAACAGCCCTAGCACGACAATATCCAATAAAATGTAAATCCTAACCTAACCTATCAAATGCATACAGCCCCACCCCAAGAACCCTATAAACCCCACAAACCCCAATACATACGTATAGGCAGGTGTTGCGTGGAGGCGGCGGGGCGCAGGCGGTCGAGGCGCGTCATGGAGTGTGCCCTACCTGGTCGCGCGGGCAGCGTGGGCACCAGGTCGGTGCGGCGGCGCGCCACCGACGACCACATCTGGGGGGAGCGGTCGGGTTCGTCTGGGGGACATTCGTCAAGTTAGAGCGAGTGGCGATACAGTAGCTTCACGCTGTATCCCCGTATAACGGGATAGGCAGAGTGTTAAGACAATATAATCACTTTTCATAATTTTTCTAAATCGTTGTGTATTAGGTGGTGGAATTAAACGCTACGCTTCGTCTTATAACTATCAATTGATTCATTACCCCGAGTGAGAATCAAACTGACTACAGTCGCGTTAATGGTCACACGTAGTGCCACTGCACTACGAAAGGAATAAAGATATTATTTAGGAGTTCTAATCTTAGATCACTAATATATCGTCAAAATAATTTGTTGGAGATGTGTAAGCAGCAAATAATATAATGTAAAAAAAAAAGTAAATGAATAATAAAATCTTTAACGCCTAAAAATTATTCTCCATCCGCGTCTCTTAGAAACGCCCAACTTGGACGGTTTTTTACGAGGCACATGTTCAGATACCGTTAAATATTAAAATTTTCACATATTTCCTTAAAAGTACTTTTTAAAAACAAAAATATAATTATTAAATAAAACCTCAAAACTAAATATGTGGCGTTCAGTTCTACCATTAAACATGTAAATCCTCATTAATTGGGCGGAAAGTGAAAAAACGGAAGGGTTTAAATGGGTAACACTAGGTTCCCAAGTTCCCCATATCACCTTCAATACCAAATCTACTTCTATCAACTACAACCAAGATGACGTTAACTAGAAAGAATTCTAACCGATAAGTTTATTATTGCGTACACGTTTTACCATATTCGACAAGGTTGTCATTGGCATTTCTTCGACGCGCCCGTGAATTCCGTGTTCTTAGACATTGGAGTATCTGGTTTTTTTTTAAAAAATACTTCGTAGACTAATAAATAGCCATATGAAGTCCAAATATGATTTATTTGAATGCTATAATTAAATGTTCTTTAATGTTTAAATTTGTTGACATTGAAAATACCCTTAATCTCTTAATGGGTCTACTAAAATATATATAGAATTTTCTATTACACAATTTAACAAAATTGTGAAAAGACATTAGTGTGTTCAAGGTTATTAGCAAATTAATGATTTTATAAATGATGACACGCCATGGGTATGAAATGCTCGCTCCAGCCTATTTAAAAGGATATTGTCAGCCTATTTAAAATTACGATCCCGCATTTACAAACGTTATGCAAAAATAACATAAGTATATTAATATCAGCCTGTCTGTCCGTTCATTACTCCGTATTATGCCTTGACAAGATAAAAAAAAAACGTCTTACACATTTAAATAAAAGACTAGGTATAAACCAAAAAAAAAAAAAGCTTTACACGCAATAAAATCAACATATTTAGAAAATCTCAAGCAGACTAAAGTGCAAAAAATGATAGACAAGTAACTAGCTACGTGCTCAGAATGACTAAGTAATATTAATGGGTGATTTGCATAATTACTTACAGAGACTCATGAACATAATTCCTTGGCGGCGTGATGGGACAAACAGATAAATACTTAATTAAATATCACATTAAATGATCGAGAGAAAGCTCAATAAAAGCTTATAATTTGTCATAATAAATAATTATGTTTAATAGATGAAAATAATAGGAAAATTTTGTGATTGTGACTATTTAATATCTTATAATTACAACAAACATAATATACAATTTAAAAATGTAATTAATATGTCATTTTTTTATAAATATGAGACTGAATAAATCTTTGTAATCAATTAAAAAAAAAAAAACAAAATAATTACCTTTAGTATCAGTATCGGACGTGTCCAGTTGCAGTGCGGACGCGCGTCTCGTGAGCGGCGCAGACGCGAACATCACATTTGTTGTTGATGCCGCCCTGAAAATGGTTATTTTACGTGTTAATTAAAATTATACTTTTATTTATATTAACTATTAATAGGTTAATAATGTAACTACAAGAGTGATTACATATTTACAAACTATGTTATTGGTTATTTAAAAAAAAAAATTAAACATTACATTTAAACAGAAACAACCTTATTATTTAGAACATTTTCATATAATATATACATGACGATTATAGACAAAGACACTACACAAAAATATAATTTTATTAGTGTTTATTCGTACTTATCGTAAAAGCATGCGAAATCAAAACAATGTAAAAAATGAGTTAACCAAGATTCAGCATGCGATGTAAAATTACATTAGTGGTTTTATTACTATTATTTCACTACGTATAGTAATATTAGTAAGGTGACTTAAGAGAGAGACTAGTCACTACAGAGACACCACTCGAGAGAGACTAGACTACAGAGAGAAAAAAATATTTTTATATCGTTGAGTTACCTACAACATACAACCAATTTTTATGTTAATATAAAAACTATTTATAAAATAAAACAAGGCAATATTAATTTTGTACCCCTGATTCAATAATGATTTTATTTATAGACGCATTAAAACGATTGTTGTATATTTGATGTCCACTCAAGAGAATAATAAGGGAAGGGTAAGGGTAACTATACTAGGGAAATATCTCAACACTAGGTTCCCTATGCCTACCCTATATACAAAATTAAAAAAAAAAAAAAACAAAATACTCTTTATTCAAATCGGACATTACAAACACTTTTGAATCGTCCAGTTATATAGATATATGTATAGTATCAATCCTACAGGAAGCTACCATCGGCTCGGAAGGCGGGTCTGCTGAGAATCGCCGGCAAGAAACTACAGTTAAAGCGTTAACCTTTTTTTTAACAGGTCAATTTATTTATGAATCTACTTGTTAATAACCTATTTACTTCACTTAAACTATGCTAAGAACATGATGTATCTACTTTACCTATAATATAATTTGCTGAATTAATTGCCAACGTCGAAGCGCGATACTGCCGCGTAAGATAAAATAACTAGGTCTCAAGTAAATGACTATGTACGTACATATGTGCTGTTGCTGAAGTAAATTGCAACGAACTTAATATTTATTACTCGTTTACAAAACATAATTTCACTTTAGTTGTATTCTTATTTAAAGAGTTAAGTGAAATATTGTTTAAGCTTTTAGTAATTAGTAGTAACGGGGTTCGATTTTTATCATCAAACGATCTACACAGCTATATGTATAGACCCGTGCCAAGGCCTGCTTAAATACATCCATTCAAATTGCCCAATTGTCTTATTACTCATTTTCCGATTTTCACATACATAATGTGATTTCGTGTATGCAAACTCAATGTGGTTTAACACAATGATTCCGTCTATTAAGCTCTTGATAAGTATTTTTAGAGCTTTTTTTTAGTTTTTAAGCTTTACTTATATCCCGTACTTCGGAATAGGAACCTTAGGGACAGCGTTAATACAATCCGCTCTCATTAAGACTCGTTCGTTCCAACTTTCCGTCGAATTCTAGATGCATTGCGTGTTGAGTGACAGAACTCTTAGCCTTGTCACCAGAACGAGTACCATTTATTGTAACTATATCTAGCACATGGAAGGGTAGGCAGAGGGAACTTGGGAACCTAGCGTTAGGACACTCCGTTTCATTCCCAATTTTCCGCTGAATTGAAAATAAAAAAATATTTTCGAGAGAAAAAAAATCGAGCCAATAACCCGGTGCGATAGCGACATTATTGTGCTGATGCGCCGTGAGTGGCACAGGTGTATGTATATATAAATAGTTTTTAGATTCACATAATAAAATTCCACTACGTCTTATTAGGATTTTCACTCAAAAAGGTTCCCGATTCTATAAAAATATCGATTTAAGTATTGAAAAATAGATAGTTCTTAATATAATCAAAATTTTTTTATTCATTGTTGAATTAGACTTGAGTAGCTATCTTAAGCACCATCGAGCATTTCATAAGCGTGACTAAAGGCAACAGGTTATGGGTTTGATTCCCACTGGAGGAAATAAAATATTTTATTTAATTGCATCGCTCTGGTAAAAAAAAAACAACAAAGTGTGACGTTCAGATCCAACATTTAATGCCTTAAATTCAGCGAAAACTGGGGAACGGAAGTG
The DNA here is from genome assembly GCA_019049475.1 of Eueides isabella. Lineage (NCBI taxonomy): Eukaryota > Metazoa > Arthropoda > Insecta > Lepidoptera > Nymphalidae > Eueides > Eueides isabella. The sequence goes on from CM032402.1 coordinate 2,166,663, forward strand.
TCTTTATGAGAATAGAGTGTCCTAACACTAGGTTCCCAAGTTCCCGAGGGATACAGCGTAAAGCTGAAATATCATGTTTGCTGAATTCTTAAGGCTTTCTCACACAGACGAAGTCGCAGGCTAGCTAGTATACATAAATGACAAAACCCAGCCAATTCCAATGTGACGTAAGTTGTAAAGCAATGGTTAATATAAAATTCGCCACGTTTTATTTCCATTGTTTATGAAACAATACTGTCATTTTGGATGTTACGGCATAGGAAGGGGCTTTTGTTTTTATTTATGAGTTCGTTCATTTGACGCTTGTTCGGCAAAGCCAGGATACTGTGACAGAATATAGCATCAAAATATTTAAATAGGACTAATTTAACGTAAAGGAGCACAACGCAACAAGCAGTAACGCGAAATTAATGTTAATATCGAATAAGATTAACTAAAAGTGAGAATAAGTAAGAGACCTGTCGTGGAGCGGGGCCTCATGCGTGCGACTCTAAAAGTTGTGGCTTTAATCCTCACTCGAGGAAATGGAATATTTTATATTTTCCATTCCTCCACTCTGGCGTTCTCCAACAATGCAAAAGCGCGGCGTTGAATTCTACAATTTAACACGCTTTGCCTCAAATTCGACACAAATTGGGGAACTGAACAGAGGGTTTTTAAGCCCCGTTTCATCTGCCTATCCTGCAATGTGCGGAATATAACGTGAAGCTGAAAAAAAAAAGGATAAGTAAGAAAATTTACTGAAATCCACCAGAAATAGCCCAAAATTAAAAACGGCAATACCTTCTGAGCACATACAGCGCTATAAGAAAGTATAAAAAAAAATACTAAAAACTAGTTTCTCCGAAACACTTAGATAATTATAATTAAAACATTGTAAAATTGCAAAAACGATAGTACTTTAGGTGATGAAACAACTAAACAAATAACGAAATAGAACGAGTCACGTCAAGTATTAACTTTCGCGATAATTTTCACATCTGGTATACACATGATAATGTTCCATTAGCTATTTATAAACAATGGCGATGTTAATTCATATGTAAATACATAGGTGTCGCTATGTCGTTTGTGTTACGATAACAAATATTCCTATAAAAACGGCTTTACGCTTTTTTTTCTACGTATAAAGACATCTTGGATGCATCTTTGTTTTGTTAAACGAGATTACACAGTTAACTTCTAATTTAAGTAAAATAACAAAATCAGCCAAGAATACATCTACCTGTACATATTTACTTTATAATTCACACGTACATATAAATATACAATTTATATGACACATGTTTTATTCTAGAAAGCGATTAGATAAAAACGATCCGTATCGGTTTAAGTGGAAAATTTGGTACGGAAGCGTATACAATTTATATATATTTTCCAAACATTACAAACATTGATATAATTTTATAGTCTTAAATTAGGTATATTAAATATAAAAAACGTCGTTTAACCTTCTTGGCATCAAATACTAGTAATGAAAAAAAAACTGAAGAGAGGCCTGTCGTGGCGCAGCGGGACAAGCGTGTGACTGTAACCGACAGTTAGTGGGTTCAATCCCCACTCAATAAAATGAAACATTTAATAATTTTAATTTAAATATTTCATGTTTTCATTTTTTCGCTCTGGTACAAGGCAAAACGCGGCGTTGAGCTCCGCCACTCAACACGCAATGCCTTAAATTCGGCGGAATGTGGGAACACTAGGTTCCCAAGTTCGCTCTGCCATGTGCGGGATACAGCTTGAAGCTAAGTAAAAGAGTTCATATAATAGTGATAAGATTGTGGTTTCGATGTCGATTGGGGGAAATGTTTTTTACTTTTCCTTTCTCTCTAAATGAATTTATTTATTTTTTATTTGGTTATTTGTAAAGAATACCGCAACTCGATTCACAATATTGCAATATTAGAATTCGAACGAAACGAACTTGAACATTAGGTTCTCGTTCTCACTGCTAAAAGAATTCGTTGATATATATGACACTCTTTCAGTAAATTGAACTTTTCTTTACAGTAACGAGGTACGGCTGTTCTTCATAGAAAGTATATGCAGAATTGATTTAGCTAAATCCAAAAGGAAGAGATACACAGACAGATACTGCGAGGATGTCACTGTCAGAATGAACAATAATTTACGCAGTTAGTTTGGGCGCGACTAGAGAAACAATGAGGAAATAATCGCAAAAAGAATGTGTGGAAAGACGGAAATGGGGATACGTTTTATTATTGACCCTTAAAAAATACGGTATCGATAATACTGAAGGAAAGCTAACTACTGTTTTGTAAGAACAAAGACTACCCGCATTATATTTTTAAATCAACTTCACTCTATATATTTCCGCACGTGGCAGAGTAAACAGAAGGAACTTGGGAACCTAGTGTTAAGATACTCCGTTCATTTTCAATCGCCGCCGTATTTGAGTCATTGCGTGTTGAGTGGCGGAATTCAACACGACATTTTTTAACAAATACCAAAATCTATCTATAATAATAGTAGTATAAGTGGCGCATCTATTTCTGCATTAGCTTGGAATGTAGGTCGTTTTAATCAGATTCGGCGTAAGCGTCAATTGAGTATTCTACTCAATGCTCGAGTGCATATAATGGTGACTGCATAGAACAATACTACTTAGTTCATTTCGATATCACATCATACGGAAAAAATATTTAATATTTTTTTTTTTTAGATATTATTTAAAAATAAATATAGTTATATGTAACCATCATACACAAAAAAAAATCTATTCGTACGAACATTTCTTGTCATTAGCGCAACTTCTTTATAACGATCGGCTTCACCCTCGATTATGACGAAATATATAACTTAAAGTTGTATATGAATGTAACAAATATATGACAGATTAACATGAAATGAGTGTCCTAATTAAATTGGACTGCAGTTTCTATGGCTTATAACGCAACGATTAACATTATATAATATATACTATAACCTCCCTCCATAAATCGACAATCCAACAAACAAACAAACATTTATAGTACAGATAAAAAATATATTTTAATTAACATAGTAAACTTCACCTAGCATAGGACTCATGTATGACACATTCACTGTCCACTTTCCGCCCATTAAGAGACATTGCGTGATAGGTAGAACCCAAGGTCACATTACAAATAAAAGGGAAACATCAATATTTGAAGTGTAAATATGACCTCAACTTTGTTTGAAATGAAAGAATTATTATTCAGTAACTTAAAAAAGAAAATCAATATACCTACAGTATACATACAATTTCTCTACAAAAAAAAAATCATCTTCATGCCTTATCCTATATAAAAACCTAGTACCTGTCTAAACATTCCGATTCGAAAAACCTAGTACCTGTCTAAACATCCGAAATTATAAGTATTATGTTGATTATAAGTATTATATTGATTGGCGGAACTTAACGCCGCGCTTGGCAGAGCAAGCAGTAGTACACATAAAGGATTATTTATACCAAACCTTATTTAACATATTATTTTGAGATATCTAAGAAAACGTCAAGTATTTAATTTTTAACCACACAACATCCAATTAACGTAGATTTCAAATACATTTAATTATAATATGTATATAAGTATATGTATATAAGTATAAATAGAGTATCTGTCTTTATTATTCTGTGTGTCAGACTGTGACTAAGTCATAGTCCGGAAAAAGCGGAACGCAAATTTCAAGTTAACGCACAGTTTAACGTAAGCCTTATTCTCTAACATTGAAGCTTTAAATTTGAATAAAATTATACTAAAATAAACTACGGTAGTCTCAATGGAAGAGTAAAATAAGCAAATGGCCACTTTAAGTGTATTTATTTAAACATTCGATTCACTGTTAATACTTTCACCGTTTCGGGGTCTAGAGGGTTCTCTTTTAAAAGTGATCATTTATAATGGACTAGCTATTTATATTGTTTTATCAATTGAAGTCATCTAATAATAACCTGTAAGGTTAGTATGGGGAACATAGTTAAAAATAACTTTGTTTTCTAAGTTAACCTTATTGAAATATCGATTTTAAGGTCAAAGTGAGATCGTACCTATCTAACTATACATGCGATATTCGACTTCTATTCCCATATACGGTAATTAGTTACTTGGATTTTCCTCTATAGTGTTCAATTCTATAATTTAACACACATTATCTGAAATGGACGCTTAAATAAAAAATGGAATATCTTTACTAATACTCTAGCTTCTCTAGACTAAGAAAGTCAATTACTTTGTTTATAATATGAACACGTAACCATGGTGTACAGACATTGACAAAAAGTTAAAAAATCGCCTTTTACTGAAATACAGCTAACAAGGTAATGAGCGTTGAGTTCTTCCACTCAACACGCACTGCCTCAAATTCGGCGGAAGCGAACTGCAACCCTGCCATGTACAGTATACAGCGTTAAGTTAATTTAAATCAGCGAATATTTGTCACACTGAGTAAATATTTATATCAATATGTGCCATGCAAATAATCTTGCTTAGAAAATATTCTGGTAGTTGACATTATATACTTGTGTATTTAGTTACATTCTCAATTCTTCGGTGTGATTTTTATAGCTTCACGCTGTACTTAGAAACGTAATGTTAAGGCTTTCTGCCGAATTTTGAAGCACTGAGAGTTGAGCGGCGGAACACAACACACCCACTTTGCCCCGTAACCAGACCGAGGAAATGAAAAAGATGGGATGATGAAGTTAATACATGCAAATTATATATTATCAGTTAACCTTACAACAGATAATTAACTGTAGTAAACCATAGATTAAGTCAATTTAATCAGGTTGTGACAATTCAATAACTACACTGTAACAAGGCACAACACTATGTTTAATTAAACCAGCTGAGGTGTTAATCAGTTGTCAAGGGTAGGCTTATGGCGTCTACTCACGAATTGGGTTAATATGTTAATGAATTACAAGGCTTATAAGGCGAAAGTTTAGTAATAAAAGAGCTTATTTAATGCCAGGTTAGCTAAAGCTTTGAGGTTTGAAGTAGGAATCTTGAAATGAAATGAATATTTTAATTACAAATGTCTAATTGTACACGCGATGGTTGTCGATTCAGAAGGATGTTTATATTAGAAATATATGCTTTGATAGAAAAAGGTTTTCTTTTGATTCGATCACTCACCATTGTTGACTTACTTCAGAGAGATTCCATCTATTTTTATGTGACTATTTAATACGTTTATGTTTTAATAACTCTAATTACTTAAAATAACTTTCTAGATGTAAAAAATAACTAGATTTTTTCTAAACTACATACAAATTCAGGCTAAACATGCAATTTTACTACAACAAAAATGACATGCATGTAGTGATAGAAGAAATTGTAATGGTGTAAACAAATACAAAACATAACAAAAAAAAAATAAAATCGCTTACAGTGATTCAAAAAAGTTCATCTGATCTATGGGGTTGGTACTGGAGGTGGAAAAAACATAAAATTAGTGCAAGAAACAAAATATTCCCAAAATTAAGTAAATCCGACACCAAGATGGGAATTTAAAAAAGCAAAGCAAAAATCTACTAAACAACCTGATTTTTTTTATAAAAACCAAATTTTACTGATAATAATAAAATAAAAAATTGCGTACATTCGAAAGTAGAATAGCACATAAATAACTATACTCGGAGTAATATATCCATAATTTAAAAACTTATAAAATTGATCGTAGCACAAAAAAAATCTGCCTATAGAAATGCTAATATCATAAATAAGTTATAAGCAAATAAGAATTTCTAAGTAGCTCGATCATAACGTTTGGCTTAGATGGACTTCTAAAAGGCGTAGGTTCATATCCTGTTACGTTCAAATTTTTTATACCTTTTTAAACATAATATTTTTCTTTTCAAAGTGTGGAATAACACTGTAAAATTGTAAATTATACTCAGAGTACTTAATTAAAAATGAACATCAATTAAAGTAATATTACACTTTAAAGTCAGGTTATCACTGATGCTTTAACGAAATTGCTCGAAAAAACTATGAAACTATTTTATAAATAAATCAGTACGAATATTTTACTTTTACAATAATAATTGCTTTATGTATGGTATCTACATAAAAACCGTACGCAACGGAAAATAGGTTTTTGTTTATAAACAAAAAAATGGTAAAGAAAAATATATGTTGTAGACATCAACGTCCCCAAACAATGTTTCTGAAAGCAACTTCTGAAATGTATTTTCTAAAATAAATGTGCAAGAAAGTTTCAGCTTTAGCTTTAATATTTTAGTATGTTTGATAAAAACCAAGTGCTAAGCTATTTTTCCCTCAGCTCTCAATTACCAACTTATTGCTCGGGAACGTCGATATACAATGCTTTAATTGAATACGTCCGGTAACATTCATTTCGCTTCACTTAAAATGTTATCAAGTTAGCAATAATTGGACTATCTTAGTGATAGCGATTTGGTATCAAACAGAAGATAAAACAATAAATAATATTATCGACGTAATAAAACAAAAAAAGATAAAGAAGTGTACAGTAGGTAAAAACAACTATAACTTGTATCACTTATTTAGATATTAAAAATACATACATACAGAATGCATTTTACATATAACAAGGAAAATAAAAATCTAAAATTTCTAAGAAAAAAATTGTTATAAATAAATTACCGAGCATTTTAAACGCTTGGTGCGGTTCTATTCACAATTTAAACTGAATTCTAAGCAGGAAAAAAAACGTTCAAATAAGAAAAAATACCATATTATATTTAGACATACCTGCGCGCAGCCCAAAAGAATCCAGCTGAGTCCACCGGCTCTAGTAGCCGGGGTGTGGATGAACCGAAGGCGAACGCCGGTCTAGGCGCCGAGCGTGCCGCACGCGCGCGTTCCAAACGCTCAGTGCGATCCTTCTCACGTTGCAAGAGGGCTTCCCGGCGAGAAATTGACGCCTCCCATATTGCACGTTTTCGTTCTTCCACCTGATAGAAAACCAAAAGTTGTATTTAATTGAAAAATATTTAGATGTACATAGTGTTAGTAAGATAGAAGATAACATAGAGCAGTGTCTTGTTGATTTCTTTTGGTTGTTTCACCATGCAATACAATAAAAAAATAAATTAAACCTAGAGAGACCTTTACATTACATACCTATATCTTTTAACTATGGTTTTATAGATGGATATATGACTTTAAAGTTAACATTTTACCTACAGCATATTTTTGTGTAATAATATGTATGTATTTTAAGTATTATCACAACTATTTATGTTAGTGTTCATAAATCAACCTTGCACATAGCAAGTATCGGTGGCCTGTCGAGAAGCGAAACAAAAGTGTGTAAATGCGACACGTTGTGGGTTCGATACCTACTCGAAGAAATAGAATATTCACAAGGCAAAGAGCGGCATTTAGTTCCTCCACTCAACACACAATACCTCAAATTTGGCGGAAAGTGAGGAACGGAACGGAGTGTCTTAACATTACGTTCCCAAGTTCATTCTGCCCAGCTTGCCATGTGAGGGATACAGCGTGAAGCTAAAAAAATACAGTCAGTTTATTGTTTCGATATTAACTACTGTGCGTTTTCTTTTTATCACTCTCTTAATATCAAAATATTAAGACAATGATAGACTAATAGTTTATGATAAAACAATAAACCCTAGGCGATAAGACATTACATCATTACACATCCCATAACGGAATACGTACAAGTTAAACGTTAACTTATTACTGTAATAAGTAAAAACAAGCTTCACGATTTTTTGCATATGAGCCAGAGTAGGTAAAGGAGACCTAGTGTGAAGACATATCAAAACATAAGTGTTAAGTGACGAAACTAAACGCCTCGCATCGTCTACTAGAGCGAGGAAATGAAAATAAACTTTAATACCTTTCCTAAGTGTGCATCAAACCCACAACCATCGCGAATTAGCATCGCGAACTAAATAATTCACTTTAAATATTTCAAATCGTTTTTATACTAAAGTTAAAACATAAATAATTTTCTTCACGTTTCACACAACATGCATGTTAGCGACCAAAAAAATTATGCGTTTAAATATTTTTTTAAGCATATTAAATTTAAATTCATTTATATGTACCGATTTTTTTACCAAGCACTATCAATTATTTGTTCTTTTTTTAACGTCACACTGTATCCTGCATACCTATGCAAACTTAGTGTTATGACACCGTTCCCACTTTTTGCCCAGTTTTCTGGACTCAGCATATTGAGTAGCGGCACCCGACGCCACGCCTTTTCTTATCATCAGAGCAAGGTCAAATAAATCATACTCGGCAGGTATTTAATTATTGATTTTGTAATAAACGTTAAATTTCACCTTAAATATAAAAAAATCAATTATTATTTTAAGCATCCATACAACATACAAACTCATATATACATAACATTCAAAGTCACGGAACATACACAAGTCTTTGAAATCATTAGCGTAAATCGCTGGAGACACTCATTATGTTATTAGATACGTCCGTTAGTCTTACATGGGGTTTTGATTTGCAATTTCCATATTAATTTCTTATAGAAATAATTTTAAATTGCTACAGGTATAGCAACGCACATATTTATTAGAGAAATTAGTTATTATGTAATTTTGTTTTTCATTATACTAAGCTATAATAAAGTAACAAGTACATCGTCTCATTGTTGTTGTAGGGAAGCAACCTATATTTTACGAAATTCGTTTACAATCTATAAAAAAAATTAAAAAAAAAATTGACTTGACGCTGTATGTCGCACATGGCCGTAGGCGGAGGGAACTTGGGAACCTAGTGTTAGAGACCCCTTTCCATTCTCCACTTATCACTACTTCATCAAAAGTCAAATTATCTAGATATTATTAAATTTGGTGCTTTGTTGAAGTTGTATTCTCTTAATTGCTACACATATTTCAATTCAGTAAAATGCAGGTATCGATTACAAAAATTCCAAATTTCGGTAATAAAAAGAGCATGTAAAATTAAATATAATTTAATTTTACTTAAAACTATTCGACCTACACAAAACCCTGTTATCAAACCTGTCCACAATGTTTAATACTCTACATAGGTATATCGAATTACTACACGTTAAAAATAAATTTGTGTCCTCTCATATGTAGTCTAAATACAAACATAAAAATGGTATGTCTGAACAATAAATACATTAACAATAATCATTTAGGGTGATGAAAAAATAACTAAATAAGATGAATCTAAAATGTTTTGTCCGTCTACTTATACCAGCTTAGCTTCACGCTATATCCCTAGCGGGGTAGGCAGAGAGAACGGAGCGCCAAAAGCTACGGTCTCGGCATACCTCTTTCACCTTGATGACTGTCATCAACCTCTTTATACGTGTCCTACGGGGGGTCCTCATGCTTTTTCGTGACCTTCCTCCAATACCGTCAATACTGTGTTTTCGAAGGCCAACCGAGATCTCCCCCTCCCTCTACTTTACCACCAACTTTTCTTTCATAAATCTTTTTTGCCATTCTTTCTTCACTCATTGTTACTAGCAGCAATACGCCTTTCCACATCCATTTCGTATCTTTAATTTCTGCTAAACATACTTCTAAGATATACTAACCTCATTCACTTGTTATACTACACTTATACCAGCACATTGTCAAAGACTTATTTATAATAAGCACAAAGTTGTCCCTTATAAGAACTAAGGTATTGATAAAGAAAATAATATGTAACCATCATATATAGTATATTTAGAGATCAAATATTCACTCTATAAGATGATGCCTAATAACATTAGCATAAACAGCTCAGCTTTTTTATTCAAAACAATAGTTGTATGACTCACATGGCATTTGTTAATCTATGCTGGTTTTTTTTTAAATACATACAAAAATCCGGTTATATGCGGTAGCTTCCACAGCACAATTATTTACTGCCTTATAGTGTTTTCACATAAGCGAAGGATTTTCAAGTATTAAGATTATTTACCGCCACCATAGCCCAGTTGACCCATCCATTGGTTCACGAAATGGTAGTGTGATCAACCTTTTGCCGAAATTTGCTCATATTTTATCATTATTTTCGTTTTCTAGCGGAATCAAGTCAAGTCACTAGATGTAAAAAACGAAATGTAGTTTTAGGTTTTCTTTGCAATAATAGCTACAATATAGGCTTTGTGAATGTACGTATGATAATTATTATTTAATGGACAATTAACAGATCAGAATTGCTGATAAAAATATAATATATGAAGTGCTACCAAATCAACAAACATTTTTTGTAATTGAACACATAAAATAAATACTTGAAATAAATGTATTCTACGTCCCACATACAGTTAAACTGACAACAAATAAGTTTTTTTAAGAACTCGAAATTTCGAGTAAAAATTATCAAATAACATTTATTTTTGTTATTCGTACTTTTTTGGTTAGTTTATGGCAATAATTACGAAAATGAAATATAATGAAGAAAAAAAAAACGCGAAGAAATTTACCAAATAATACTAAAACATGAAAAAAGAATTTAAAACAAAAACGAAGGAAACAACGCAACAAGTATCACTGACTAAACTTTCACTGTCAACGGGAGCGCAAAGTGTTCAGTGATTAATAACTCACGCTTGAAGGCACATCCAAGCATGAAATCAATCATTAACTAGAATAAACTGAATGAGCGCCAGCAGCCAGACCGTCGTGGAGCAGTGGCAGTATCTAATTATAAACGATGATTATGGGTACAAATCCCGCTTGGGGTAGTGGAGTTATTTTCATTATTACCGCTCTCTTAAAATACAATGCGACCTTGATCGGTTCATGATATAATGTCACAAAATAAGGCAGAAGTCCTGGCATTATTCTGAGCCTCTTTCTTCCTATGTGAGATATAATTTTAAGTAAAGTCAAGAAAAAAAAATATAGCTAAGCAAGTGCGTGCTATAAAATCTAATAATAAAACTACTTTGAATGGCCATATCTTAGTGGTTCATTTCTGATTTTTATAACTGACTTAAGTGAAAGAGATGAAAGAGGAGGGTGTCAAATTTTAATTCCTGTTAACATTTTTCTAAACAAAGTAGGAAGTGCATTTTGTAAGGTGTTTGATTTATATCATATGAGATCTAAGATATGCTTCGTTGAGGTATTTCAGATCTCATAAATGAAATTTAGCCTGTAGTGGGGCAGCGGCACAAGCGTGTGACAGTAACTGACACTTTGTGTGTTCGATCCCCGCTCGAGGAAATGAAATATATTAATATTTTCAATTTAAATATTTAATATTTTCATTTCTTCGCTATGGTACAAGGCAAAACGCGGCGTTGAGTTCCGCCACTCAACACGCAATGCCTGAAATTCGACGGAAAGTGGGGAACGGAGTTTCTTAATAATAAGTTCCCAAGTTCCATCTGCCTACCCTGCCATGTGCGGGATACAGCGTCAAGCTGAGTAGTTATATATTATGACATGAGCCTTACACAACTTGTACTTAATTATATTTAATACAGCTAAATATTATACTGTAAGGTTGAAAATATAAAGAAGAAAAATGTTTTCAAAAATGACTCTTAAACAAAGTTAAATAAAACAAGGATACTATTCCAATAAGTAATTATTCACACATGTCCACCATAAAAGTTTCGAGTTAAATTATAAATACACCGAATGGGTGGTCTTACGCCTAACATCTACGAATCCTTATTGTAACTATAATAGTAAAGAACTTGAGCCATATTGAAACATTTTGCATTGCAAAGCACTTGCACTGCGCGTCGGGCTTTTTGCATTCCATTTAAATAATAAGTTACAAAATATGTAATACTATAGTGCAATTTTAAATTAATACGTAAATATGTTTGTTAAATGAGTATGTTTTATACATTTCTACGGCCCCTGCAGTTCTAGTAAAATTTTATTATATTTAAAAAAAAAAACTTAAAAAAATAATATCTAGATTAATTTGCCAATAAATGCCGTAAAAAAACACTCATATACAAAAACAGTAATATCAATATAAAACAACATACACAAATCACATAAAAACAAGCAACAAAGTAACCAACAACGCTACGATCCTGAAGGAAATCGTTATTTCTGGTCGCGACTACTTAGCTTTGTTGGAAGGTTAATTTTAAATATTTTTGATGCAGTACAACGCGCCCGGTGTATTTTCGTACTGCCCATTAATAGGCGCGTGTTTAGAATGTTTCAGATAGAATATAACGAGCTGAATAGTTTCCCGACGTTGGTATCAGATATCGGTTTTAGTTAAAGTGACAGCGTATAATTAAATGTAATTTTATATTGTGAATTAGTGTTGAAGGATTTTCTTATTTGGAACATAATACATATATTTAATAAAAAAAAAGTATAATTCTGACTACTGAAAAAAGTATAATTTGAACTCATCTCTTGGAAATCGTCCAAAATCTCTGACCAAATATCGAAAGTTTTCATTGTAATGACATATTTTTTAAAGAATACTTCCTTCTTTTCTATTTAAGTTAAAATCAATTATTTTATTAATTTGTATAATAATTAAAAATTCTGTTTCAAATTCCAAAATGTAAAAAAACATAAAAGCTTTATTAAGAAAAAAATTATATTAAAAACACAATATTACCTAAAACAGAGAAGCTGACCTAACCGCTATTTACGTAGTATATACAAAACGAAAGGACCAACGCGAACAAAATCTGTAATACAACACCCAATATTGAGTATCATTATTCGAATCTCAGCATTAATTTCATGTTACTGAGTAAATTTCGAATATAACTTGTTTTAAATTATGACACACTTTTGTATAATTTATTTTTTCCCAAAATGGAGTTTTCGACACCATCAATTAAGCTTGAGGTTTAACAATATAGTTAAGCTTCGCACTCTTTAAATTATATAGCAAGATAAGTAAAATAAAAAAAAACACATGGTTCCCTCAAGGGTCCCTTAAGGTAGGGACTTAAGTCAAGACATTTCGTTCTCCTAAATTTGTTTGTTGAGATGAAGGGATCACGACGAGACACGAAGTCAAAAGTTTTCTTTGAACGGAGATCGAAATATTTACGATATACGATATTTCCACGTTCCATAACCAGTATTCTAGATTTTTTAAAGAAAAAATGCGAACTACAACAAAAGTTTTATTAAAGAAATTACATAATAAATTATTCATCTTCATACCTTTCTTTCTTACTTGCAGGATAATCTCGCAAAAAAAGAGATATAAAAACGTTTGTGCTATGTACAGAACTGAGGTTTATACAATTTTTAATGTGTTAATACTTAGGAAAAAATAGGAGTATATAATATTTTTTTTTAGCTTCACGCTGTATCCCGCATGAGGCAGGGTTGGCAGAGGGAACACGGGAACCTAGTGTTAAGACACTCCGTTCCCCACTTTCCGCCGAATTTGAGGCATTGCGTGTTGAGTGGCGGATCTCAACGCCGCGCTTTGCCTTATTACCAGAGCGAAGAAATGAAACATTAAATATATAAATTGAAAATATTAAATATTTCATTTCCTCGACCGGGGATCGAACCCAGAACCTGTCGGTTACAGTCACATTTGTGCCGCTGCGCCACGACAGGCCTCAATAAAGTATACAAAATTAGGAAAATATTCAATTAGAAAAAGTAAAAAAAATGAACTTAGTAGAATTTCAACCTGCGTGTTTTGGACAGTTTTCAAGAAGCGCGGATTCAAATCCTGCTACGTTTAAATTTTTATACGTTGTGTCAGTAATTATTTTTTATATGAGGGTATTTTGTATTTCTTGGTAAGAAACATCCCATTGCATATATACTATTAATTTTTTTGTTCCACGCTTTATCCCTAGCTGGGTAACCAGAGAATACCTATAAACGCCAACGCCAACTAACTATGTACTTCAAGCTAGCTATATTGGCGAAGTGATATGTGCTCAACTAGCAAAGAACCATACTATACCAAGCTAGCTATTATTATTTTTTTTTTTTTTCAGTTTTATCTCGCACACTGCAGGGTAAGTAAGCAAACGAAACTCGAGAACATAGTGTTAAGACACTAACACATATTCGGCGAAAATTGAAATGAAATGGAACGGCCATTATCCACTTTTCACCGAGTTTGTGTCCTTACGTGTTGAGTGGCGAAACCCAACGCCTGGCTTTCCATATTACCAGAGCGAAGAAATAAAAACAATAAATATTAAATTTGAAAATATCAAATATTTCATTTCCTCGAGTGGGGACCGAACTCACAACCTGTCGCGATTACAGTCACACGTTTGTCTGCCTCAGCGCCACTACATTCTCTAGTTATAAAGATTTTAATACTAAATACGACTAAATGGCCATTAGTCAAAACGAGCATTTAACATCTTGCAGTTGTCTAGTCAGGTAAATTGTAACAATATGTTTCACACAGCAAAGATAACACAAAACATAAGTATAAATATTTTCCGACATACTTCGACTTTATGTTTTTTTTTTCAGTTTCACTGTGCAATGAGTGGGCAGGGTAGGCAGAAGGAACATTCCGTTCCGTTCGCCACATTCTGCTGAATTTGAGGTCACTTTATACGCAATGCCTTAATTTCGGCGGAGAGTGGGGAACAGAGTTGGAACGGAGTGTTTTAACACTGGGTTCCCAAGCTTCCTGTGCCTACTCTGCCAATTGCGACCGTTCCGGGCTCTAATTAATTATTTTTATATTCTCAGCCTGGTAACAAGACAAGGTAAGGACTTGATTACCAGACGAATGTCTCGAAATTAAGGTCGAAAAAAAGTTTTAACGGGAGATTCCCTTTGCTATCTTTGCGGTGTTGAGATCCGCCACTCCACTCGCAATGCCTCAAATTCGGTGGAAAGTGAAAACGGAGTGTCTTAACACTCGGTTCACAAGTTTCCTCAGTCTACACTACCATATGCCGAATACAGTGTGAAGCTAAAATAGAAATCAATGAAACCTTTAATTAACGATACCCAAGACACTAGTTTAAACAAAAGTAAAGAACATACGCATAAAACTGACGACTACGGAGTTTCTCAAGTATATGTCAGTACTGTCCGACTCCGACCTCATAATTGACGTACGTTATATAAGACATGACCCGGTCACCCGATGAAGTATGATTGTCTGTATGAATATGGAATGTATGGTAGAAGTCAGTGTTCTTTTAGCGCAAGTTTATTTGAAACGTGCTAGATTAATATAAACAGCAGGTGGCAATAGATTTACGTGCATTTCTGTACAACATATGCAAATTTTCATTTTAATTTGGCATTTTGTTTATCATCAGCTTACAGTAAGCTTGCTAGCAGACCATCAAGCAAAAGCTCAGTAGAGATAAAGATACAATTTATATAATCTACAATATAAAATAATATAAAATAAAATTTTGTGCGTACGAGTACGACACAGTGGATTAAGCATGTGTACACTCTAACCCGACGGTGTCTAGATGTAAGATGAGACCGAAAACTTTGTTTTTTATAAATCGACCAAAATAAAACAATGACTAAATGAAGCCATTGTTGTCAAAATATAATCGTGAAAGCTGCACTTAAATCAGTTGAGTCGTTATTGAAGAAAACGCAGTGACAAAGAGAAAAATTAAAAAAAATATATTATGTTATTAATTGCCACCTATAACATTTTATCTTCTTATATAATTTATTCTCATAAGTAACAAACAATACTATATGTACAAACATATAATATTAAA
Source organism: Eueides isabella (assembly GCA_019049475.1). Lineage (NCBI taxonomy): Eukaryota > Metazoa > Arthropoda > Insecta > Lepidoptera > Nymphalidae > Eueides > Eueides isabella. The sequence continues at coordinate 2,182,287 of CM032402.1, forward strand.
AAAATATATAAAATACATCTTAATACTGAAAGAAAGGATTTTTTTCTCTAAAGAGAAAAAGCGAATGTTAGCTGACACTTGACATTAAACGAGGGTACTGGACGGCGGCCAAAACTTGGTCATTTACTTGACTTTAGTGCTTGCAGCTTTGCTTATTAAAACTTAAATTAGAAATACTAAAATAATATAATTTTATACATATTTTAAGAATGTTTCATGTATAACATGTTTTAACATATTTTGAGATTTCGTATTATTCGATTCATTCGACTCTATTTTTTTATTATATAGCAAAATTCCGCCACTCAACAATTAATTTTTGAAATTGTTGCGGAAATTGGAATCTTTACACTAGGTATCGTCATGGATATGGGATCATTTATTTATTTATTTATTTATTTATAAGACATGCCAACAATACAATGTAACATGATATATAAAAAAAAAGATTTGTGAATCGGTCCCGTTCTGATACATGTATCACTAACAGGCATGTACAGCATTAATAAAAAAAGGATCCAGAGATTACAGAAAAAAAATATACAAAACATGATAATCAAAATAAAAAAATAATACAATCAAATCAAATATACAATTACAATTATAACTGATGTTGAAGGACATTTACAATATAAAGGTTACAACAAATTCTATAATAATTCTAAATCAATATAATACAATCTTATTTAATAACAACAAAAAAAAAAATTAGATAAAAAGTATCTGAAATTCACATATCAGTTGCTGCGACTGAAGTTGAGGTGACATTTTTTTTTGAAGACACCGATTTTATCGTGAAATATATCGATGTGAGGGTCCAACAGATTATTGTACGTATTTAATATTCGGTTAACGGGTGAACATTTACCTAGATTGTTGTAACCATCAGAATAAAACATGAAAAAATCCAACGAACGCCAACAAATAAGAAGGAAGGAAGGAAGCCAAGAAATATAATCAGCTTTAACTAAAAATTTCAATTATTTTGCCGTTCGTAGCTATTTATAGATATATTTACATCGTAAAATGCGCAAGTTTGACGTCCGGCCATTGAGACCGCGGGAGTTGTGACATCACCGGGCAAGGACACGGTTATGCAACACGGGCGCGGATAATTATCTATAGTATATGGTGTGTATTTTAAGCGTTACTTGGCTTACATTTTAAGTAATCACGTCTTTTATGGAAGATATTACGTGAAGAATGGAACTAAGAATGACAAAAAGAGAAGCAAAGCTGCTAAGATGTTAAATAAAGTACACTATTACATGTTTCAATAAGATTATTATTTGGCTTTTTTTAACAAAATTAAAGAAAAAACATTTTGAAGGTAGCGGAAATCGAATCGGCTCTTTTTGAAAACTATCCAAACCCAATCATAAAATAAAGGTATATGGTATTTTCATATCAAAATTACGTCAATGTTCTTATATAATTCAGAGGCTCGCGTCTAATTCAAAAATATGATTTCTAAAAATATGTTTTATCTTTATTGTGAAGTAACATAGTAAAGCTATATAAAGATAATTATCAATCATTGTTTACAAAAATCTCCCAAACATACTAAAAATATAAGTTAACACGAATTATTATTAACCCACATCGAGAATGGGAATTGAATCGACAATCTGTTACTCAACAAGCAACAGATTTACAGTTAGGCAAACAAAACAAAAATGAATAAAACGGTATCATACAGTCCATTTAATTGTAATGCAAAATGAAAGTCTAAGAACGGATAGAGGCAGTTAGAGCCATTTGGCTGACCAGTGCCTACAATGTGATAATTTGTGAATGCAATAGCGAAGCTCTAATTGAATCCGCAGACTGCATTATGCATATCTAAAGAAAAATATTTTTTTACTGGCCATTTTAGTGGTTTATATATATTTTTTTTTATTCTTTATGGACGTTCTGCAAATAATATGGCAGGCGGAAATATGTCAGTGTTAAAATACTATTTTTGGTAAAGCTGAAAACCACCGCGATATTGTCTCAACAGATTCTGTTACTGAAAATATATTGAGTATATCTTTGGCCTGTTTGAGGCCTGGCGCAGCGGCACAAGGGTGTGACTGTAATGGACAGGTTGTGAGTTCGAATCCCACTCGAAAAAGCGAAATATAGTAAAGTATGTGAAAGCTTTGGTTTAAGGCCTGTCGTGGCGCAATCGTGCGATTGTAAACGTTGGAGGATGTTTGTTCGACACCGAACGCAGTGTAGAGTTCCACCCAATATCTCCATTCGACGAAAAGTGAGTTCTTAACACTAGGTTCTCTGGTTTCTTCTGTTTACCCTGCTATTTGCCAATTTCTTTAGCTTTATGCTGTATAGAGCTAAGAAATTGGTAAGATCTGCATGTGAAGGTTGAAAATTTTACAAGTTCGGGTTGAGTCCAAATTTACAATCAATATGTTCAGTCAGTTTTCTAAAGGAAACCGTTCGTTTATTTAAGATTTACAAATATGTACGGATAATCTACTAAGTCTACTTACTAGTTTCGTTGTGTCGCTAAATAGAAGGTTTTAATCAAAAATATATATTTAATAAATATTTAAAATTTTTGCTGTTTGGATTTGTATTATTTATTTCTATTTATTTCCGCAACACATACGATAAAAAATCATAAAACCTATTTCTATTCGTATTTAATTTCATAATTTAAAAAAAAACTTTATAATATCTATAACAAATGAATTATCAATTACGAGGAGCCGTCGTGGCGCAGCGCTGACAGATCAATATCATAGCGATACCTCTAAAACCTTCCCTACTATAAACTTGATACAAATTAAATTAAAATTAATTTCAAAACTTAACGCTATATGACGCCAGAGTGTCTGTACAATATTTGGAAAAATAACAATTTAGTGCAATGTTTCTAGAATTACCTATAGAAGCGATATTACTTTTATCAGAGCTGATAACGATATCAGCCACTTCATAAACAGAGAAGTATTATAGCGATCAACATTTTACATGCGTAGGTAGGTACCAAATTTTCTGTTCATGATTTATTGTTTTATTAACTTTAGGTATACGGTATAAGATATTTTTTGTTTCTATAGGTACAATGTTTTTTAAATAAAATCTTTTTAATTATTTTCTTTGAACAATAAGCTTAAGCAGGTTCCCAAGTTCCCTTAGCCTACCCTTCCATATGCGAGGTAAGAGGAGAAAACAAAACAAGTCCTTTGAGTTTTTGCGTCATAAATAAAAACTCAAACAAGTAAAATTAAAGGTAATTTACATATATTTTAGTCTGTATAAGCAGAGTAAAAGCATTATTATAGAAAAAAAATATAAAAACAGTGCGTATGTAAATATGTATTTTAAAGCCATAATTAAATATGTTTCAGTAAATTTACATTTACATTTTCATACATCTTAAGTTAAATAAAAAAAAGTCATAAAACCGAGTAGACTCTAGACTGGCGCCGACAGAGCATTCTACATCATTAGGTATACTTTATACGCGAATCTACGAGATTAATCTGATTATGATAACAAACGGCTTGAAAGTTACCTTAAATATTATAATGTTTTAAGAATTTTCAATATTAAAATACTTATTTTTTAGCTTTAAGGTGTAATAAACCGGGTATGCGGAGGGAACTCAGTGTTGAAACACTTAGTTCCCCACTTAGAAATTTGTTGTCATAAAAAACTAAGCGTTGGTTTTGAATGGGAACACTATGTGCTCTGTGTTTTTTCTACTTAGCGAATAGTATGAAGTTGAGCTTTTAAAACCTAGTTAGATAGTATTTTACATTATCTTTAATCATAACAAGACAAAGGCAAAACGCAGCGTTGAGTCCCGCCACTCAACACGCAACGTCTCAAATTCGGCTAAAAGTGGAAGCTGAAAGGAGTGTCTCAACACTAAGTTCCCAAGTTTTCTCTACCTTTTCTCCCATGTCATGAGCCAAATACAACGTGAAGCTATAAAAAACTTTGATCATGAATTATCTTTCTCTTTTTTTGGATTCTACGATTTTTTGTATTACTTTTATTTATCATTCTCATCTGCAATCGTGAATAGTTAGGTAGACACCTAAGCATATACTAATGGCCGGTTTCTGAATTGAGAAAACCGCGAATACTCATCTGAGTATTGTCAAATCTTTAAGCACGAAGTTAACTTTTTTGCGTTTCACACTTCAAAACGTACATTCGTCAAACTGTAATTAACTGATCGTTTGCTCAAATCCCTTTGAGCACGGCTTTTACGTTCCGATATACGTTTAAAAAACCGATACTTACCGGTAATCTTTTAAATTATTAATTATTTTTATTGTAAAACAAAATTAACATTCCAAAATGTGTAACGTATATGTAATATAATTATTTCTTGTAGTTGTGCTATAAAAAACTTAAAATAAATATAAAAATAAAAATATTTATAATAAAAATAATAAATCATGTAGTACATTTCTTACGTGAAACGGACTATTAATATCAAACTAAATATAAGCAATGAAGTTATTTATTTCTATTTCTAACTTAAATAATAATAAATGGGCACAACAATAAAAGTAAGAAGTAACCTAACGATACTATGAAAAAAAAAAAAAGAATCTGCGTTTAATTATAGAAAGGCAAGTACATATACGCAGAAAAAAGTTTAGACTTCTCAATATATGGCATTATTGTTGTAATATTTTACTTTTATCTTTAATTATTATGCTTCAGATGCCGAAATTCTGATTGTAAGAAGACAGGAGCATAAAATTGCATAAAATGCAACAACAAAAATAGGGAATATGTGGTTATGAAATACAACAGCATAATAAATACACCACGAACAGCACAAATAACAATATTTAGCACTGCACAAGAAAAGATTTTTTAATAGAAAACGTATAAATAATAATAATAAACTAGTGTTTAAAATCATTTTATTGAAATCCCAAAAATGTCACACCAGAAATATATAAATGTTAAAAAAAGGATTTGTGAAGCAGTTGTCTTCAAATATTAAACGAAGACTTCTTAACACAGCCCTTGACTCATAGCCAAGCAAGCAAACTGAGAAATATATATTATTTAAAAGTATCCACTGTATTTTCAATTATAAATACTGGTTACTACAAAAAGCAACTTATTTAGTGACTAAAAAATGTAATATTCTCAAAACAATATATATTTTAACTTGTAGACTGTTGAAATTAATATTATTGACTTTTTTGTAAATGGTCTATTAAAATATTAAAAGAATCATGTAAATCAAAAAGTTACCTACTTTAACAAAACAGTAATAGGTTATCAATTCTGTTGAAATTATTTCTACTCTCAAACAGGGGGTCGTTCCTATACTCCTGCTTACACAGAGTTATTGCTAAATACTTTCAACTGTAGATACTCAAATAGACCCCATATGATATAATAGAATTATAAGAAATATTTACAAATAACTTGATCTTGAGTATTTATACTTATGTTGATATTTTATAATATTATCCTTATATTTGATTATAATTAGTTTAATAAAAAACAATTTTCATTCAAGAAGTGTTTTATTTATTAGCCTTTTATCTAGACAAAATCCACAAAATACCTATTTACAATAACTTAATTTAACACAACATTTTACTGATTTCATTTTAACTGATAAAGTCCAAATTCAGACGGACATGTCTCATATGTTGAAAATTTTAAAAATTTTATAATTTATTTTTAATAACAACTAAACAGTCAGGTAAACAATTCAAAACACTACAGTTATAAAACACATGTGAAGAGGAACTCATATAATGTGAGGTATATATAATTCTATAATGTAAAATCTCTTCTGATAGCAAAATGTTGTGTATGGGCTTTGGTACTTAATGCTTAATGAAGTTCATTTCAATGTATCCATCAAGATGAGTATTTATGTTATGCAACAGAACAAGTCACCATATAACTTTTAACACGAGAAGGCATAACAACCCCGTTTTTAAGACACCAAAATTTCTCTATGTGTTTGTTGTTATTATATGGGCTCAATTGGATGCTTCTTGAGGTGTAGTTGGTTTCAAAAAAGGTGGCATCAAAAATCTTAAGCACTTTATAGCCACTGAGCTGCAAACTTGCTACAACGGTTTGAATCTTTAAGTTAGCACCAAATACCACCTGAACATTTTAACAGAAAAATGTCCCTTTCTTTTTTTCAGCTCTGTTTCCTCTTGATAAAGCTATTTTAAACTGTGTGCACAATCCACTGTTACCCTACGCTATCTTTGGTCTTTCTCTAACAGTGGGCTTCAAAAATATTTACAACTTAGCAATGCTATCTCACATGTCACTTTCACTACTTCACAGCAAACTGCCTGAAAGCTTCCTATTGCATTACATTTAAAACTATCAATAATTATATCATATATCAACTTATTAACAATATGAGGAATGTAATCCCGGCGTTGTATGTTTTGCACTAATTTTGGCTTGATTTGGCCCTGAACAAATTTGACGGAACCCTTTGGTGAAGCGGAAGCGACTCATAAATTCTTCTTCATTGAAATTCGTGAAGAAATCTGGTCCATTTCTTTGTATTCTGCGAAAGCGTCGTAGTTGCGTGGACGCAGTTGAGGTATCTCCAAAGACGACAACGATGTATCGTCATCGCTAATTATCTCAAGAATATCAGTCTACTGATAGATAAATAATATCGACGCAAAACAAAAACATTTTCTTCACAAAAATCGCAAGAAAAGTATTTGAGCACAGGTTAAGTAGCCAATTACGCTCGCTTAACTTTTGACTGATTTAAGTACGGTTTGAGAACTGTCAAAAGAGTTTTACTCAGTTGTGAAACGCAAAATACGTTCAAAAGTATGAGTTAAGCACGGTGATCAGTGAAATTCTCAAATATTGTTTATGGTTTGAGAAAACTCAAATCAGAAACAAAAATTTGCTTAATTAGCCGTTGAGCACGGTTTGACATTTGCTTAACGTCAAATTCTCAATTCAGAAACCGGCTGTAAGTGTTACATGTAGGCGTATTTTCTCGTACAAAAGCTATTTTATTCCTTGAAAGCGATTTCCGCCAAGCCGAGCCTATTTCTATCAATCGAAGGAAATCCTAAAGTAATCAAACAAGTTAAAGACCGTGGCCTTTATCACATATGTTCATAGATATGTCTTAAAAAATGTAGAATTTATTTAAGTTAATTGCCACTGGTGTATTTATAGAAATTGTATATGAAGCCTTAAATAATTCGAAATAACAATTGTTTTTGTGAAAGTTTCATTTAAATAGCATGAGGTTTCTGTTATAGATAAATACGACGAATCCGGAATAACTAATTAAAACGTTAAATATATATAGTAACTAAATAATCTTTTTTACTTAAAGCCAAACAAATGTTAAATCAATGGCCGAGACAGTTGACTGACTGTAGCTAATTTACGATCAAAACTTAAAAAAAAACAGACGTACAGGCATCGCCACAGCAAAATCCTAGTGTAGCACAAAGCAATAAATCCCAATTACGCAGTCTTTGTACTGGAATCGGTACGTAGTGTGGGCACAAGTGAATTACTATTTACTAGTATCTACATTCTAAAGGTGTGTCAGAAAATATCTGCCGGTTATCGTCGATCTGCTGTAAATTCCATTCAACGACCGTGGTTGACCTCTGATCTTGCATTGCAATCATATCTTGGTGCATTCCGGTTACTACTAGATTTTGTGTTTCATATTAGAATAGTGAGGCCTTTCGTGGCGCAGAAGCAAAATGCGCGACTGTTGACGTGATATATTGTTGGTTCAATCCATTCGAGAAAATAAAGTCACTCAGCTTTACACTGTATCCCGCACACGGCAGGGTAGGCGGAGGGAACTTGGGAACCTAGTGTTCAGAAATTCCGTTCCCGACTTTCCTCTGATTTTGGCAATTAGTGGGGGAACTCAACGCCGCGCTTTGCCTTGTAACCAGAGCGAAGAAATGAAAACATTAAATATTTAATTAGAAAATAATTATTATTTCATTTCTTCGAACCCACAGCCTGTTGTTTACAGTCACACGCTTGTGCCGCTGCGCCACGACAGGCCTCAAGAATAAAGTATTTAATATCATTATTTCTTTGCTCTAGTAATAAAGCAAAGCAGCAATGCAGTTCCGTCACTCAACAGGCAATGCCTCAAATTCGTCGTAAAATGGGGAACCATAGTGTCTTAATAGGAACAATGTATCTTAACAATAGGTTCCCAAGTTCCCTCTCCCTACCCTGCCATGTGTACAGCGCGAAACTTGAAAAAATAATAGAATAATTCATTCATAATTCATAATTCAATTTCAAAAATGACTAAGTTATTTACCTAGAGTGCGTATAGGTATCCGTTATGAATGACAAGATATAGTAATAACTTGAAATTCGTTTGTTTCAATCTGATACAAATGCGACGGTTGTTAAATTTGGTTCCCACTCGCAATTAATTATTTTCAATTTCGCGTTTTGGTGACTAGACAAAGCGCGGCGTTAAGCACCGGATTTAGTGTTTACTCACTAAATCCAGTGCTTAACGCCGACGCCGCCACAGAACGTATTCACTTAACATTATATTCCCTGGACTTACTTTAACATTCCGACACATGAATATATATAGCAAAATACAAAAAAAAATATTCTTTTTATAATTCAAATACTAACAAGTGCTCCCTACATTTATAAATACCAGTCGTTTATTTTCCTACATAAAATACTATATAGCCAGACTCTTTAAGCCCGCTCGTTTTAAATTAACTAGCTTTAAAAAGTTATGAGGCCTGTCATGGCGCAAGGGCACAAGCGTGTGACTGTAAAAGCAAAAAGGTTGTGGGTTTGATACCCACTCGACGAAACTCTTTCAATTTGACTCAAATTTGATACTTTGTTGTTATCAAAACATTTAATGTTTTCATTTCTTCGCTTTGGTAACATGGTAAAGCGCGACGTTGAGTTCCATCACCCAACACGCAATACCTCAAAAATTCAGCTGAAACTGAGGAAGGGTATGGAGTGTCCCAAGTGTCCTCTGCCTACCTTGCCATGTCTAGTAACGTAGAATAGTAATATTGACTACATAAAATAAAATGAGGCCTGTCGGGGCCAGCGGCACAAGCGTGTGACTGTAACCGACAGGAACCGACAGGTTCTGGGTTCGAACCCCAGTCGAGGAAATGAAATATTTCATATTTTCAATTTAAATATTTAATGTTTCATTTCTTCGCTCTGGTAATAAGGCAAAGCACGGCGTTGAGTTCCGCCACTCAACTCGCAGTGCCTCAAATTCGGCGGAAAGTGAGAAACTGCCTACCCTGCCTCGTGCGGGATACGTAGCGTGAAGCTAAAAAAAACACAAAATGAAGAAGATGCTAGAAGATGAAACAAGCTGTTCTCTTTAATATTTCTCCACCTACATTATTGTCACAAAATATAGTAACAATATTGGTTTAAAACAAAACGAACAAGAATAAAGATTGTTTTGCAATTTTGCAACGTCTTCTGAATACGATGTGACCGGGTTACTCCTAAATCAAATCACAATGGAGACACGTATTTGCGGCGGACAGAAATAGAATTTCTATAAAAATGCATTTTAGTGGCCAGTTTAATTTTATGAAATATATCAAAGTTGTATTGTACTATTTCCATTATTCAATTTTTATCTAATTCACTATATCTTTCTTTTTATTGCTTAGCCAATGTAACTTTGTTAAATTTAATTTTATTATTATTATATAATAGTAAATCAGCTGTTCATTTTATTTTTATATATATATATATATATATGTATATGTATATGTATATGTATATGTATATGTATATGTATATGTATATGTATATGTATATGTATATGTATATGTATATGTATATGTATATGTATATGTATATGTATATGTATATGTATATGTATATGTATATGTATATGTATATGTATATGTATATGTATATGTATATGTATATGTATATGTATATGTATATGTATATGTGTATATGTGTATATATATATATATATATATATATATATATATATATATATATATATATATATATATATATATATATATATATATATATATATATATATATATATATATATATATATATATATATATATATATATATATATATATATATATATATATATATATATATATATATATATATATATATATATATATATATATATATATATATATATATATATATATATATATATATATATATATATATATATATATATGGTTCGTTTTATATCATTCAAAGACATATAACCTAGACCAAGTTAACTTAATATATAACGTCATATTATTGTTCATTTAAATAATAACACTTTCAAATTTTCTAATTTTCACCACTCTGCGTACATAAACATTATATAGTGGTGTGGAGAAAGTAATAGACTGCGTACGTTCTACAATATAAGCGGCTGAGATTAGAACGATTTGCGCTTCACGGAAGGCTAGGAAGACCTTGGCTCACTTACTTTATAATATTTGATCGATGAACTGTGAAATTTTATTATAATAACATCGTCACGTAACAAGAGGAAAAAAAATATTTATTCATCATTCAACACTTTATAGCTGTGGTTGTTAAAGTAAAATTATTTTTAATACACCTAGATAATAAAACTATTGTCATGTTCAAACACAGAATACACCCTTTACAAAAATATCAAAATAAAATCAAATTAAGCCATAACTGTTAAAAATTGCTGTACAAAATCGCATTTCCATAAAAAAAGCAGGCAAAGTAGGTATACAAGAAAGTAATGAAGCAACAAATGACAAAGAAGATTCGTCGACCTTAAAACTTTCATAGTACAACTTTGCCTGCCAAATGTTTGTATGAAGAGCATTACAGTGCACATTTATTATTAGTAACGGAAGTTTCGCTTTGTTTTAGATAATGTTACTTTTACTTGGGCACGAGCGAAGTAGGAAAGAAAATATATACATATATAAAAAGGATAGACATAACAACATAACAAAACACAGGCAAACTTAAAATTTTAAACTAACCCTGGGTGATGAGGCCCCGACCTGCAGACAATGAGTTTAAAGTAAATATTTTGGTGATCTACTATAGATTATAAAGCCGTCGTGGCGCAGCAGAACTATATAGACTGTAAACGCGACGATTGCGAATTCCAATGAGGGGAATTGAAAATATTTCATTTGAAAATATTTCACCTTCATTTTTTAAAAAAATCTAAAAAACAACACCCCTCGATGTTGAACCTTAGGTTCCCTCTGCCTACCCTGCCTTATGAGGAAAGCAGCGTATAACTCTATATAGATTATATATATTTTCATTGATACATATATTGACGCATGGATATTGTTCTAATGTATTTGATACAGAATAGATGTGATGTCAGTTTACGCCAGACGTTTTCACTTCAAGGTGATGACGTTTTCGTTCGAGGCGTAGGTGGATAGAGCATGCGAAATATTTTTTTGCAAAAGTCAATGAGATTTAGTCACACCCAGAAATTAAAATTAGTGACTAAATAATATTAAATCTGTTTTTAATTTATTTTATATCTAACGGTCGAATCAGAGTGCGACCATATAACATGAATATAATACATATAGCGAAAAAAAACATAAAATTAAAATAAAACCATATAATTAAATAATAAACTATAAAAAAGACTTCCCTATCCCTATCCAAGTGTTGCTATACAAACACTGTACAGTACGTACCTAATATACCTACTGCATACCATACTGTTACCATATTTCTTATTCGCATTCACATTTACCGTTCACCCGTTCAAATGGCCTACGAATATAGCCATGCTTCTATTAGAAGGATAATGTTCACTTATAAAATCAACCGCTCAATTCCAATAATTGTTCAAATATAAAAAGAAAAAAAAAAAAACAATAATTAATAGTCACCAGAGCCTTTACAAAATATCTCTTTTAGGCTGGTCATAGCTTGTTTGTTAGTTGACCATGGAGATATACTTATCTTCATCACCACTACCAATGAATTATACACTTCAACACATTTTTTTATAATTAGTCCTATGCCAAAGGTTGAATTAAAGTAATTATCTATACTATACTGTTGTTTTCTATAGATTAAGACTGATATAGGTACTGGCTGATACATATAACGCAATTAGGAAAGTGTTTGCCCCTAGATACTAGGCTACGGTAGCCTCATTGAATATGTACTTCCTAACTAATATCGATCAAATAGGAAAGAAGATCGGACATATCTTAACATTAGATTGTCTGTTTGTACCCCTCTAACTGTAAAGATACTCTTAGGTAACAATTAAATAACAACAATGACAATTCTCTTATATATAATAAATTTATGATATTATCAAAATTTATTTTATTTTCTTATATTTATCTACATAATTTAATACGTTGCAGGCTTCATTTGTAATTCTTATACATCCCAGAAGACATGAAGTCTAATGTCCTTTAACTCACCTAATTTTATTACGTTTTACAAAACAAGACCATGTTTATAACAAATATAATTTTCCTATAATTAATATATTTTCCCTGTAAGAAGATCGAACCCACACTTATCGCACACATTGACATATTCTACCACTGTGTTATAATGGACTCAATATGCATATTAAACACAATACCTGAAGCCGTCTATCATCATCCCTTGCGCGTTGCTCGGCCTGTCGTTTCCTACGTTCCTCATCTCGTTTCTCGCGTTGCGCTTGCGCAGCCGCGGCGTGCGCGCGCAACTCGTCCAAGCGCTTCCGTTGCTCTGCTTCGCGACGCTCTCGAGCTAGTCTCGCTCGGTCTAGGGCTTCTGTAAAAGATTTTTGTTATGTTTAGAAGTTATTTTGAAAATGTTATTTTATGATACTCCATTTAGTACTTCCGTCCACTTAACGTGATATGGCGTGTTGAACGAACTCAATCTCGCGTTTTGTCTTTTTACCAGAGCGAGCAAATGAAAATCGAATGAACACGTTTACAATCAGACGCCTTGTAACTACCTCATGACAGCATCAAGAAGGTTAAAATGTTATAATTTCTATAATTTATTATTCTATTTACACAATTATGTGTTCAAAGTAAGTGTATTTAAGAATACAGGCACTTTAATTTTAATGTCTATACGTTCTCTCTATTCAGCGCTACCTTCGTATTTAATTGATATGGTTATAAATACAAAATTATTAAATCGAATAGTATTTTAAATGAAATGTCCACTCAAATAACTTTAGTTAATGGTTAAACGTTCAGGTCAAAATCCTGTATAATTTAAATAGTTGTGCTTCGATACGAGTCCTGTACAATATCAATTAGCCGAGCTGAGCTCAGTGTCTCTTTAGTAAATAATGGTTTTTGGATATTAAATACAAATTACATATTAAAAACAGCAAAAGAAAAGAAAGAAAAAAGAAAAAATAACTGGAAACAATCCAGGGCCTTCTAGGACAGTCTAATTTCCCAGCGGATCTCATATAACTGACCATTGCGATCTTCTTATTCTAAAGAAAATTTGTAGCAATTTTCATTGCCTGAGAAAATGGAGAAAACGACATTTCTGAATAACCTAGCTAGTTTGATTATTTTCCTAGAAACACCATATAAACTCATTGGATCTGTTTCCGAGATTCATATTATATAAACTTCAAAAAAATAAAGGATGATTTTCTATTAGGATACATTTTCCATTCATATTGCTCATTTAAAGATATAAAAATTAATAGCTATATGAAGTCTGTCGTGGCGCAGTTTCACAAGCGTGTGACTGTAACCGACAGGTTGTGGGTTCGCTCCCTACTCGAGGTAATGAAATATTTAATATTTTCAAATTAAATATTAAATGCATCATTTCTTCGCTCTAGTAACAAGGCAAAGCGTTTAGTTCCGCCACTCAGCACGCAATGCCTCAAATTCGGCGGCAAGTGGGGAACGGAAGTGGGACGGAGTGTCAGAACACTAGGTTCCCAAGTTCCCTCTGCCTACCCCGCCATGTGCAGGATACAGCGTGAAGTTAAGAGAGAGAAATATATTATATTACAATAAACATATGAATAAAACGCATTACTTCTATTTCTTTACTATTGTATTTCTATACTATTTAAAGTTTTAAGAAAATAGTTTTATACACGCGGCATATAAATACAGAAGTATGTTTAATGATTGTGACACTAATAAATATGCGTAGTTACATACATAAATGACAATATGTGTATTAATAGTTGCTGAAGTAGCAATTGGTATTAAGAAAGAAAAATCATTAAATGACATCATCGAATTAAGAATATTACCTGTAATGGCTCAAAGGCTCAAGCGTGCCATTGCATGTTAGGTTGTAGGATCAATACTCAGTCAAGAAAATGAAAAAAATATATTGCGGTGTTGAGTTACGCCACTCGACACCGCAGGAATGGGACGGAGTGTCATAACACTAAGTTTTCAAGTTCCCTCTGCCCCAAACCCTACCCAAATGCGCATTGTAGCGTAAATCTACAAAAAAAACATTTTCCCTGGTTGTTCTATAATTATATTTCTTTCATATAAAAATAAGTTAAATAACTTTTTATATAAAAATTGATAAAATAATAAATACGTACGTCTTTTAAATTGTATTTAGCAAATCTTTACAACAAAGAGAAAATAGTTGTACCCTACCTACTATAATACTTTTTATTTTTATTTTTTTTTATACTTAATTTTGTGAGTACAAATGGAAACTGGGGCAGTTAAAAAATCTTCCTTTCTAATATTCGTCAGATTTTATAGCGGCGCCATTACATTTCGTTTCGGTTGATTCTAAAGAACGAATTTTATTAAGCGCAGTATCAGATGACGTGTTCACTTTTATTGAACATTGACATGTGAGGGAAAGTGATGTTATACGTTTTTTTTTTATTGATTTGGAAACAAACATGGTAAAGTCCTAAGCAACACTGTGCCTTACAAAGTACGTAGTGGCATATTTTTTTTTATTAAATATTACAGTTAAAAAACTCAAAAATTGAAACAATAAATAAAAAAGCTCTCGAACTTTTACACGAAATTATTTATAAAAATAAGTAACGTAACGTCACACCACCCGTTTTAACCACAAGAAAGAGGCGTAATAGTATTTACAAGTTAATTATTGAGCATTGCTAACATCTTATGAATACATAGTAATTATTTACTACGCGACGAAGGACACTGGAAGAAGTCTCCTATCAATATCATATTGTATCTATAAGTCGATTTTGATTAAAATGGTGTAACGTTATAAGGGAATTCGGGTAACATATTTCTTCAAGACTTTTATAAAATTTTAACCTTTACTTTTACAGAACGTTCCATATACCTGCAGTAAGCGGTAATCTGATATTCCATATGTACATTAATCAGTTGTCTTAGCTACTAATAGTTTTCGGAGGAAAGTGAGGACTGGAAAAAGTGTTTTAATACTAAATCCAAAGTAGAAGCAGACAGCTTGAACATAAGCAAACTGACTTCTTTACATAATTTACTTACTTATATTAAACATAAATTGTATTAACCCTCCATAAATACAAATCACAAAATTAAATAAAGCGTCGCCCATACCCAATCAATAACAACCCTTTGAAACGCACAGAAATGTAAAAGCAAATTATTCAATAAGCGTCGTACTACCGTTTTGACCCAATTATTACTTACCACGTACGCCTACACCATGCCTTATAAATACAAAGGTCAATCCACACCGGCATTGATACACCTACATACATACATACATAAGACGATTTGGTATGCTCATTAATATTATAGAAAATTGTATAATTGAATGTGTTAGAAAGAAATATAATGTATAGATAGCACTATCAAGTTTTTAATAGCTACAGTATTTAAGGAGATGTCACGTACAGGAATTTCTGTATTTTTTTTTGTATTGTACCATCATTATTAATATTAGAATTAACGTTAGTGATTGTGGAAAATATAATCTTTTCTAAATTATTTTAAAAGTTAAGTTAAAGAGGCTATCGTAGCTAAGGGGAAACAGCGACTTTGTCAACTAGACAGCTGTTAGTGTAATTCTCGCTCAGGATAATAATGTATTATTATCATATCAAAGACAAAATACATCAGTATACTTACTCTCTCTACTCAGCTTCACGCTGTATCCCGCATATGGCAGGGTAGGCAGAAGGAATTTGGGAACCTAGTGTTAAGACACTCCGTTCCACTACCGATCTCCACTTTCCGCCGAATTTGAGGTATAGCGTGTTGAGTGGCGGAACTCCACGCCGCGTTTTGCCTTGTACCAGAGCAAAGAAATGAAAATATGAAATATTTAAATTGAAAATATCAAATATTTTATTTCCTCGAGTGGAGATCGACCAACCTGTCGCTTCATACAGGATAATTCAAAGTAAAAATAGAAAAACAAAAATATCGATATCGAATTACCTATATTACTAATAAAATTTTAGCTTCACTTTGTGCTAGATGACAAATTATAAGTATTTTAGTTTTTTATAAAAACTGATATCTCTACAGACTTGGCGTGTACCTTTTTTATTCATTAATATTATTTTTAATATTTTAAACCTAACGATAAATCTAAACTCAAAACAAAGTAATGTCGTTTATATCATACAGCATAAAATTTTTCATATATCTAATTTAACCATAATCCACATAAATAAATAGATATAACTAGAAAATAATTGAAAATCTAAGAATGCCATTTAGTGCGTGTCTGAGATGCTGTCAATCTGTTTATGTTATCAGTGAATACTTTGAATTTCATCTCACAGATGTCGATCATTAAAATAACCACGTACACAACTCGTTTTTTACTTGAGAATAGTTAAAAACATGATTACTGAACATTATTTTCGTATATAAAGTATGTCAAACAATTTTTTTATATTAAATCACAATTTTCGACATAAATTAGTAAATTTAAGCATATTTTGATTTATATGAGAAACATTTCCAAGTAGTAATAAAATATTTACTTTTAAATTGTTATTAGTATTAAGTTTATGCCATTGCGTGTTACTTAGTGGAACTCAACGCCGCATTTCATGTAACCATTATCGGTAAATAATAATCATTTACTGTGGAGATCTAAAAAAAGGTTGTCAAAACACAATAGAGAAAACTGCATTTAAACCTGGTTAACCGTCTCTGACAGGAAAAAGAATATTAAAATCACTATTTTGGGCGTTTTCACACTAATAAACGTCCCCTATGATATAATTTTAATATATCATCCACGTACAAACAGTGATCAATTATAGATTTATTATAAGTATACACTGGGTACTTGAAAGGCAAAACCTACTGCTACTATTTGTATTAAAGAAATAAGAACACATAATAAACCAAATTATAGTTGTTAGTTAATTTTATACAGTTATTTAAATATAGCATAAATATTATAAAAAAAATATATATGTATGAATGTACGTACCATCTGTATCAGACATAAGAAACTAGACTGCAGGTGCATAAGACAAGTGATATCTTAAAATACAACAACAAACTACGTGACCCGGTTTTGTTTGTATGAAAAAACAATAGCAAGATAAAAAATTATTAAGTATGTAAAAATATTTTATGGCGCAAAAAAATATGTAGAAATTTCTCTTATTCTGCCATTTAACAGGTGGTAACGGTAGACATATATGGTAAGGAAAATAATATGCTAAAAGTACTATCAATGTTCTTCACAATATGTAGACCTCAATATGGTGTATATGGATTTACATACACTTTAGGGAAAATTAAATAATTAAGAATAGAGAAATAAATTAAATAATTTATAATAGAAAAAATACATTTTCAGAAAACCGATAAATGTTTAATGAATCATTAAAGTCGGAAATAACAACGGGATTTGTACTGGAGTCTCTAAGAAACCAAGCCTCACCACTAAATCACAGGTTTCTCTACTAAATACGTCGATGTAGGACGTGGACTGAATAATCGACGACGAATTTAATGTTTTTTTTCTAACCAAAGCATTTTACTTGACCCTTATATCTATAACATGACAGATTTTTGAGCAATATAGTATATAGATATGTTATAGATGCATAATATTTCATACACCCAATATTTCAACCTTGATAGATCACAACAAGTATGTAGAATAGGATATGCTGGAACGCAGCACGATGAATAAATATTATTGATTATGCATTTGTAAACATTGTGGGGTCACGATGAAGGAATGCAAGCATAGTTATAGACAGAGACAAACATTGATTGTTGTGACAAATTACATTTTATTGTAGCAACAGAGGTTGACACAACACCAAGGTACAGCATCTAACTATAAACGCAGTTGTGACTTCGATTCCTGTACGGTTGAATTAAAATTCTTTGCTCTAAAAAGAAATGTTTTTTTTTATAGAAAAGGCAAACGACGGTTCGGATCACCTAATGGTAAGTGATCATCGCCGCTAACGGCTCCGTGTAACACCAGAGGAGCTACAGGTTCGTTGTCGGCCTTTAAAGTGGAGTTAGACGTGCTTTTTGAAGGTACCCATGTCGTATCGACTTGGAAATATTGCCGGAGATAGGTCAATCTATAGTATGTGGCACGTGGACGAAAATTCATACGAAACCGCACAGTAGTGGAGTGCCATGTATCCACATGATGAGGGAATGTGTAGAAAACTTATTCCTAGGTATATATAGGTCATATATATATATATATATATATATATATATATATATATATATATATATATATATATGTATATATATATATATATATATATATAAATTACAAGATCGTTTAGATCATATTAGGTGCAATATTTGATCTGCAGCTCTGAGATACATGGTCACTTGGACATTTTATTTTACATATGACATACACCACTAAACTAAGTAACTGTGATATATATGTACAAGTAACAATTTGACATCGTAGGCGGAAACCGGAAGTATAAAAAAGCGTCAGGGAAAAAAGAAGAAAAGAGCTTATAATAGAGTGGATAAATAAAATAGGACACTTCATCTAAGTATGCAAGCCAAAGATTTTTTAACTAGAGAAAACTTAGTGCGCTCTGCAAGACATGGTTGGTAGTAACGAATAATATCATCTTGCAATTCAAAAACCGATCACAACACCTAATCATACTAATATTAATAATGTGAATTTAAGTTTGGTTGTTACGCATTCAAGTCAAAATTATTCAACGGACTATCATGAAACGTTGTTCACACATTTTCAGAAGTATAAGAAAGGATAGCGGTTACTTTTTATTTTTATAAGAAACATCCAATCTGATAACATTTATACATTTTGTCAGATTGGATGTTTCTTATAAAAATAAAAAAAAAACAGTATCTGCAAAGCCTATACTATATCAAATAAATATTCACATAGCACAGCGGGCAAAGCCGCGCGGTTCCGCTAATAGCACAAAATTAAATCATTGCAAATTATTCTTTAAATGAGTAGCAAATACTAGTTACTCCGCACACGACACGATTCGACGGACTTTTCCACTAGCCATATTGCATTTTTTGCCACAGACGCCCAACTTCGTTTAATAATGGCTTCGCATAAAAAGCGACGTCTAAGATAAAAACTGTCTAGAAGATGTTGAAATATCGTACTGGCGATATTTTTTTTCGTTATTTCTCTAAAACGGTGGCAACGTACGACTCTCTGGGGCGACTTTATCTTTACGCGATATGCGGATAAAAAATGTTTTATATAGATAAATATTTATAAGAGTTTTCTGTAGAAAGAAATGTTTTTATGCCTACATTAAACGCAAAGTTTAGTGATGAGAGATTACATTCTCCATCTTTTTCCTAAATTTAAAACAACTTGTGTTGAGTGACGGAATTCAACACTCCGCTTTAATTACAAATACGTAATAATAGTAAGAAATCTAGTAATAGTTGTAGACTCTTAATTTACAAACTTTAGGTGAGAAACATCGGCGTAAAAACCTCGTTCCTCGTGCGTACCCCAGAAATTTTACAAACAAAAAAATTAACCCTGAAAATTAAAAAAAAAAATTTTTTTACTTCAACATATCTGATCAAAGCTGGATGCCAGCGCCCCACCCTATAAAATCTCTCAATACGGCCATATAGTAAAACCTCTTAACGTTTGACATTCAATTTTACTTATACTTTCTTAATTAGATAAATTAAAAAAATCTGCAAAAAGAAGAGGCTAGTAAACATGTTATGATCTCATGCAAAGATAAAATCTAACACGATAAGTCTTTTTAAAGCCAATGTACCTACAGATAACAGAAACAATCTCTGGACATCCGAACATTGAAACATATTTTGTAAGTTTAAACATACACATTCTAATCACCTTCACGCTGTATCCTGCACATTACAGAATGGCAGAGGGAACTCGGGAACCTAGCGTTAAGATAGCGTTAGTCCGTTGCCAATTTTCCGCCGAATTTGAGGCATTTCGCGGTGAGTGACGGAACTCAACGCCGCACTTTGCCTTGTTACTAGAGCGAAGAAATAAAATCATTAAATATTAGATACAGTTAACTCATTCTGCAAGAACCCAGGGCAGTACGCGAGGCAATTAAGGAATCGTTGGCGGTAGTTTGATATAATAATTATATCAACTGACAGACAAATGCCACCTCAGTGACCACGGACTACTGTAAAGTGTTCGAAACGTCGGGTTTCCCAAATGTGTTTACCATTGAATATACGAGATTAATCCGGTTAAAAGTTTTATTTAAAATGTGTAACAATCGCGAAAATCAAAGACATTATTATTAAATATTTAATTTGAAAATATTAAATATTTTATTTCCTCGTACTCGTTTCTTTTAGATTATATTTAAAATAACATACTTACTGAGCTAACCTCCTTTGTTTGTTAGACACCCTCGAGAAATGTCTAAAGAAGTATATTTAAATTTATAAAAATAAATTGATAGCTCTCTATTTAAATTTAAAATATTTATATATAACTTTTAGTAATTTTCAACGAATTTAAAAAGTATTTAATAATTCTAAATACAAATACTAGCGTTATTTTCATAAACTAATAACAATAGTCTTTATACAACATGTTTAATCGACATATTTACAAGGTATACACTTTCCATATAAAGGTTGCTTGGGTGAAAGCAAAAAAGAAGGAAAATGTCAAGCTCAAGTGATATTGTAATCAGATTTTGCAGTGTTGAACTTTGCGCAACGACTCGAGTGAAACATCTGTCGCATCGTATGGTTTTTAACCTAATTTAAAAGACTTGAAAATATTCCTTTAGTGCTGTAGGGAATGTGACATTATTAAGATATAATATAAAAAGTAATATAATGAAGATGGTGACAATGAAACACTTAACTAATTTTGCGTAAATACTTAATGATTATATTTGTATATTTTAAAGAAAAACGCGGCTTTAAGTACCACCACTTGAGTTGTAATATCTTAAAAATTATGGAAAGAACAGAGTGATTTTCCACTACATTTCCTCTACTTACCGTACTATGCGCATAAAGCGTAGAGTTGCTAAAGCGACCACATTCATATAAATTTTCTATACTTATATAATGCATATACCTACTTAAAACAAAAAAATAAATAAAAATAGAATTGGAAGTCAATTAAATGGATAAGGTCTTATCAAATAATACCCTCGATGGATTATTTAGATAAAAAAAAAATGATAAAAGGTCAACACCGTAATCGGCTACCAATTCAGCACTAATTTCATTTTATTTCATTACTCTAATGGCGAAGAAAGAACCAAATATTTTTATACTTTTTTATTATGTGCCAGAAACGGCCGGTATATTAAAATTTCAAATAATATTTGATATTCAACTTGGATTTAGGAACTAGTAATCAAATAAGCTATAAGTTCACTTTTTAAACAACAAAATTTGTTTATGGTATATGCATTGTGTATTTATATTAATACCTATAAGTACAGTTATCTTTCCTTTTTTTGCTTCACTTTGTATCCTGTATATGGCAAAGAAGACAGAGAGAACGGAATGTCTGATCACTAAACCTAGTGTTCAGACATTTTGTTCTCCATGCATCGTCTATAATTTCGAGACAATGTAAAATTTAATAGCCCAAATTTAGTAGCCCCGTACTAAATAAGCACATACGTAATTTTAAATATTTAATTTTGCATCAATTCATTTCACTCAAAATCTATTAAATTAAACGATAACCAACAATTAATTGACCAGAAAAATGTAAAAAAAGCGACATTCTCATAAATAACAAAGTGTAAAACTAACTATAAAATAACTACATTGTAGTGGCGTGTATATGCGCAATTAAATCTTTAATATATGACTAAATCGATCGCAATCAAACAATTTATATGACAAAAGCAACTAACTTTTTAACTTTTAAGGCGTTTTTTAGATTTACGATTAATCGTGAGATAAAGCGGTAGGACAGTAAGAGTTCCATAGTATAATAAACACTATTTCCTCAGCTCAAGACTGCACTTTGTCAAATCATCATCAGTTAGGGAATTTCAATATTTCTCTTCTCTACTCAGCTTGATACTATATATCGCACATGATAGAGTAGGCAGAGGGAACTTGGGAACCTAATGTTAATACACTCCGTTCTGAGCCCCACTTTCTGCCGAATTTCAGTAGCTGAAAGCTCGACGCCATCCTTTGCTACCATAATACAATATAATTAATACAAGGGTAGACAGATAGAAATTAGGTTTAAAAAAATGTCTTAAGCTTTCGAATCGAACCCGCAACCATCACGAATACTACCAACTTTACCACACTATCTTAGCAGGCATAGTGGCTCAAGTATCGTTAATATTTCTTACAATGTTGCCTACAAATAATCATAGGAAAATTGGATTATAGCTTGTTCTATAAACATGTTACATGCATATTACTTAGCGTTTTCGATGTCGGCCCACCGTTAACTCGGCTAATAAGATTTATGTTATTTTTAATTTGTAATTTTTATATATGCACCTAATATATATTATACAAATAATATATTAATTTACTAAAAAAAACTATACCTGAAGAATTTATATGAATAAATGCGCTAATCTCATAAACTACTGCCTTTGTAACTTAACGCTGTATCCCGCACATGGCAGTATAAGCAGAGGGAACGGTAACGTTAAAACATAGTGTTGAAACACTCCGTTCCCCAATAATGTCGCGCTTTTCCATGTTACCAGAGCGAATAAACGAGAATGTTAAATATTTCATGTTTTCGAGTGGGGATGAAATCGACAACTTGTCGCGTTTTCTGTAGCACGCTTGTGGCCACGACAGGCCTCGATTACTGTTACAAAATTACTTTTGGTCTCTGATAGTTCATTTATCAACAAAAGACTAAGTCTTTGTAGGTGTGATCAAATGTGATCATATCAGCTTTTGAATATGTCACCTTATAGATTACTCTAAATTATTCCCATTGGACCACGAGGACAAAAATTCATTTAAATATGATTTATGTATATTTAGAATCTCCTTGTGCATTTAAAAATAATTGATAATTATCAGACATGTGAATATTTACACAGCAGTCTGTTTACGTACAAGATACATTGTTTGATATAACGATGTGAAAATACAGCTCAAGGTCAAAAAGAGTAATAAATATTCTTAATAATGCAATTTTAATTAAATTTAGTTAAGAATGAAATCTTAATCTCTCTATATCATATTGACAGTATACTTGTAGCTGCTTATTCAGTTTTTATAAAAAAACGGGTAAGAATTAAGCTTTAATTAAAAATAAACATATTTAATAGGTTCATTCATTGAAGAAATCAGTGCCACAGACAGACACACAGTCAGGTCAAACTTACACACCCCTCGCAAGTCAACGACAGAGTGATTTCATAAACGGTCAATCCCATTCCACTGTCGTACAATGTCATATTATATAGTTAAATCGTACAATTTTTTTTAGGCATGAGAGACGGCAAACGAACGTACGGGTCATCTGTTGGTAAGTGATCACCTTCGCCCACGGCCCCGTGCAACTCCAGAGGAGCTACAGGAGCGATGCCGGCTTTTAAGGGTGTTGGACACCGGGGCCCGGCATTACCCAATGCGAAACGCAGTGGCAGAAGCCACTACTTAACGCCGGTTTTAACTGCCGGGGGTGGTAAAATCCGGTCGAGTCTGCCCATGTGTGTTGCCACTGCTGACAACGTGATTCTCCCAAACGTACTTTAGTCGCCTCTTACGACACCATCAGTATCAGGGTGGTCCTATTCTAAGCCAGAATCACACGGCTAAAAGACAGACGGATAAATAATAAAAGTAAATATTTATTTTAAAAAGTTGCAACAAGACGTGTTCAATACAAAAAAATCGATAAAGGGGTGTGATGACTCACAAAAATTTAAAACCTGCATGTTAAGTTGCGTCAGTTATTCAATACACGAATTCGCATAGCACCGGGCTTCAATCAATATTCTGTGCCGCATTTCCCCATCCGTATAAGATTTCCGAAATACTACGCTAAATACCGCTTTGCTGCTTTGGCTGTATATTTATTAATATGTTTGCTTTGTATACTTATTAATTAACTAGGTTTTACCTGCGGCTTTTTGCGGCTACAAGTGTTTTTTTTGTGCGCGCTCAACCAAACAAACTCATCTACTGTTAGTGAGTCTAAGTTCTAGGATAACTTTTGCCTTTTAAAATGTTCAAAGGAATGGAAACAAATATTTTATCACAACCACAAATGCAAATATATATGTACTTGATAAAAAATGCGAGTTGAAATAAGATAGAAAATAAAATAGTACGAGTTAGCCTGCTGGGCAAGCAAAAACGTGAACCAAATGAAAACCCCGAATGGGGATTAAACCCATAGCCATTGAGTCGCTGATGCTGTCTCACAATACCACTAGACCCTCGCGTAAATTTAACTAATAGTAAATTTAACATTTGGTGTTAATATTAAAATACAACTTTCATGTCAATAACTAATATAAAATAAATGTTTCTAAAAGATTATTCCAATTTAACTATATCGCCTACATTTTCTACAGTATATAAAATATCTTTACTATGACAAAGCGACAAAATTTCATTAACACAAAGTTACTTCATATAAATACGCCTTATAATTTCTAACATAGAATACAAATTCAAACAAAGCTACAGTTCATTGTATGGACACTGCAAGGTCGTCCCTAATAAGAACATAATGTGTCACGAAATTTTAAAATCACCAGCAGTCATTGCACCAAGACATGTACAAAATTACAAAGAAAATTTGTAAATTTTTGTAAAGTACCATTTACGAATCGCAGCCGCTCCGAAGTAGGTATCCAGAACATTTGCGCATTTGTAAATGAGGATTTACAAAGAAAATAATCAAAAGTAAGAAAAAATCTAAAATCAAATCTTTGAGGGAGGCCACAACTCGTCAATCGTACTGTAAATCTTTAGTGAGATAAAAGCGAGCCTCAGATAGAAATTGGCTACAAAAAATAGAAAGCTCTTTAAAGATTTTACCACCGTTACGTCTACACTCTAGAAAGTTAATTGTGAAACAGTTTCAGTTGGATTTCAGTTTCAGTATAAATATACATATATTTATACTGAAAATATCAATATATATTACTATTTTGATATAATTTAAATATGGCGCATCCGTTTTCAATTAGACTACGTTTTTCAGCTTCACACCGTTTTCCATGCACTGCCCTATTTATAATGCATTGCGTCTTAGCTGGTGGAACTCAACGCTGAACTTTGTCTCCTACTAGAGCAAATGAAAATAAATCATTTTTTCCGGAATCGCTTTTATAGTCAACAATAACGACGTTACTTAAGGTAAAATAAAAAAAAATAGCATAAAATGTAAACAAATTTAAAAATGGCTGTGTTACTTATGATTAAGTTATTTACTATTATGGTCGCTTCAACGTGACATTGGCGAAGTGATATGTGCTCAACTGGCACGCTCGGAACGCCATAATCAAAAAACCATACCATACTATAGTCGACATAAAGTGTAATTTAATTACAACAAATATTGAATTCTATGACAACAAAATATAATTTTAATAAAATTTCATCAACACTTTTACATTAGACTATGTATAATTTTGTCATGTTTGGTAATAGAAGATATTTTAGTCCCAAATTCCTGAACTATAGTACCGAATTTTCAAACCCTATAATATTTATATATGGTGCGTATATTTATTACAAACAACTATTTAACACAAAATTTAAAATAATAATCATACAAATACTGTCGTCGTGAGGGGCCTGTCGTGGCGCAGCGGCACAAGCGTGTGACTGTAACCGACAGGTTCTGGGTTCGATCCCCAGTCGAGGAAATGAAATATTTAATATTTTCAATTTAAATATTTAATGTTTCATTTCTTCGCTCTGGTAATAAGGCAAAGCGCGGCGTTGAGTTCCGCCACTCAACACGCAATGCCTCAAATTCGGCGGAAAGTGGGGAACGGAAGTGGAACGGAGTGTCTTAACACTGGTTCCCGGGTTCCCTCTGCCTATCCTGCCTCGTGCGGGATACAGCGTGAAGCTAAGAAGAAGAAGAAGAATCATACAAATACTGAAAAGTTCTTCACGATATTTAATTCTAACATATAAATACATTCGTAATATGCTAAAAATAAACAGTCAGTGTCGCATATTGGTCTATGAAAAGGTCAACGCGCTATAAAAGGCCTGTCAACATTCTGTGCTAATATCAGCGATGATCTGCAGCTTCACGCTCTATCCCGCACGTAACAGGATAAGGAGAGGGAAACAAAGTTAAACCTTAGTTTCTTTTCATCGATCGAGTGGCGGAACTCAACGTCGCATATTGTGTACCAGAAGGGAGAAATAAAAAAATACATAAATATATTCACGCTCGAGTCAAGTGTATAGAACCAACATCACGTTTACAGGCAAATGATGTCCAAATACGCTACTGCGCCAAGACAGCCTAAACTTAACTAGGTACATATATAAATATTTATTTTCCCGATGGTTGTCGGTTCAAATTCTATTTGGGGACATGTTTATATCGGTAATATAGGATCTTCCTCGGAGTGGCGAGACAAATCGTAATTTTAGGTTAAGCTGTCTAGCATGCAATGTACTGAAACGAGTGCAACACAGTAGACAGTGTAACTTGATATGCGTGAAAATAAAAAAAATAAATAAATCTATGTGAATGGTAACTCTTGAATATGTTTATAGTTTGTCTGAACGTTCATTTGTATGAACATTTTAAACACAACTAAATGGATTATTTAACATATTTGTATAAATTTAAAATGTCACCGTAAACTAACTCATAGCCAAGGTGTCAATACAAAATATATAAAACCATATTCAATAAATATTTTATACACTACTGATAAACTGATGTTTTCTAAAAAAACAAATGCAAAATTAAGCTAACAGCATATTACAAGAATGACTTATTTATAAGTATAAAAATTTGTGTAAAACAGAAAAAAAAAACAGATTCATTCTCAAAATTAGAAATAGGAAATAAATCCCTGAAATATTTATATCAGACACAACTAGGCACACAAATTATAATTATATAAATATATATTAAAGAAACAAACATATTCATTTAGAAAGCACTCCAACCACTAAGCCATACAGTTATTAGGACATGGGTTCAAATTCCGCTGTTTAAATTTTTATACATTAAATAAAGATTAAAATCCTAAGTGTGGATTAACACTTTGAAAATAGTAGTATAATGCTTATCTAAAAGTTAGAAAATGACAATTCTTTATAATTTAAAATTATCCTCACAGAATGTGTTATAAGTGGTTTGACATATTGTAAAATTAATATAGACATAGTTATGTAGATACCTTTAGGAATGCACAATAGTTTCAGAAAATTAACAAGTTTGATGAAGACATTTTTGCAGGCAAAAAGTGTGTATTTAAAAAAAAATGCACTAAACTATTGATCATTACTTAGATAGCTAAGTATAATGATATAAGACGGAGGTTAATAAACCTATGAATTCAGCCTGTCAGGCTATTCACCCTTCTTGCGTCTGAGTACATAATTTTTTAAATATCCAAAAACAAATTTGCTCAGTTACCACTTCATTTCAATATTTTATGAGTGTTATTTGTAATTTTGTGTAACATTTTTTTTTCATTTATTTAAACATAGCATATTCTATAAAAGCAAAATGTTGCAAAAAATGAATACTATAATATATTTTTTACGTTTATGTTGCATGATGAACGGAAACTGGAATTTGTGATAAAAATTACATTGAATTGCCAAAGCAAGAGAAAGAAAATACTTCATTGCTATTTCAGATATTATTCCACTACTCCAAGATGGCAAATATTATTTCATTACTATTAAATTAAAATTCTTAACATCATGATTATAAATGTTTAATATTAAAACTAGTGAGAATAAATATTGATTTAATTAAAATCAAAGCTTGAAATTTGTTTTATAGATAATACAATTTGATATCATGCCAAAGTGCTAATGCCAAATTCATCATACTAAAATTGCTATACTTAAACTTTTATCTGTAGTTTTGCCCAAATATTACTTATTTCTATTTCTTTTTTATGAGTAACACTATATTATGTAAAGCAACACAATGAAAGAAAAGAAATAAATATCAGCAAAAATAAGTATCAAACACATAAATATTTTTTAAATATGCATGCTTTAGCTTTATAATATTAGTTAAGTACATATAATAAATATAATCAAAATTTAGTTTTGCTATTCAAAGTGAACGAGGACGACCAATTCGAAGCATTAATGTAATATTAGCTCCTACACAGATTGAGTCATTTCTTTGCATAAGGAATTCTTGTTTGGGCGTGTTAGGTTTATAATTAACATTCATACATTATGTAAATAGGAATTTTGCTATATTTTTTTTTTATATTTTAAAGCAGATAACACTTTAAAGTAGATAATAAGATAATAAATATAAAGTAAATGTATATTATTACCTACATGTATTTATCAAGCAACAATTCATTCATTGTTTTCAATAAAAATAAATCTTGAATTTATTTGTAATAAATTTTGCTATTAAAATATTTTTGATATTTGAATATACAATATTAGCATGCATTATAATTTCTGTAACTAAAACTGACGTGATAAATTAATTTTTTCTGTATTGAAGATGGAATGTGATTTATAGGGTATAAAAACTTTAAGCGAAATGTTAATATTACAGTGGTACTATAAAATATTACGTAACTGTAAATTTAATGGTCTGGTCTGGTCATGTCTATTTCTTGCTTTGGTAAATATAGTAAAAGACTACTTCCAAAACTCTATACAGTGTCTATATGTGTATGTATATAGCTTATGCAGTATAAATGTAATGAAACTCGGGTTATCATTATATAGAGTGAACAATCAATAAGCTGGTTCTAATGCAAACTCAGCAAGTTGTGCTCACTTTTACTATATAGGAAGTCTATTGCTACAATAGAGAAATATTATAAAGATTTTACACTGTATTTGTTTTATAATTACTTGAAGCGTAATTTAATTATTTAGCGTTAATGGCTAGTAAGATGAATTCAAAAGTAAAATATTTCAAAAAGTATAGTAAATACATTTTATAACAAGAAAGTTACAAAAAGATATGATGTGATAAAATATTCACTATACTTATATTATTTGCCAAAGAATATGAATAAAGAAATTACTAATATAGAAAAAACTCATTTGAAGAGTCCACGGACGGAGGAAGACTATAATGCATGATACAAATTATTTTGATAAAACCCACTTGCCCGGTGGCTATGATGGTGGGTTATACACAACACTTAGTTTTAAGTTGACTACAGGCACAATGCCACAGGTATAACCACATATATATTTATATAAAGATGACAATCATTTTTTACAGGATTAAAATTGTTGTTGAAGTATAACTTTTTTGACCTTAATATTTATTTCCATTCCTCTTAATGTAACACTAACAAATACCTATAAATTATTAAGAAATTGAAAATAAATTTAAGCCGTAAAATAATAAATTCCTCTTCAAATTCCATTCAAGGTCAACAACTCAACATTGATAACCTCAAAACAACCAAATATTTATAATCTCTATATATGTCCATACATCTGTATGTATATACATACAAATTAAATGAAATATCTAAGTAAAACATAGTCACTATACGTTTTATCTCGATCGTCCTTTACGAAACGGAATTTTTATTAAGATAGTCAAGTAATAAACAGAGCAATTTGCGCATAAAAAAAAATTGATACACAAAATGATAAGATAACTAGAAAGTGAACTAGTTGCAGTGCGAATGTGTGCTGTTGACTTTTGTCTTGAAAAATTTATGCACATACATGCAAAATAAGTACTTACGTCAGAGCCACAATTGATAATATAAGACATGACTCAAAAACACACATCATCCTGCAGTGTAATGGCATTAGAATTAAACGTTACGAAACGCCAAAATAAAGCAATATAATAATAATATATAACGGTAAGTATGCAAGGAATCCGGTAAAATTGTATCGGCGACAAATGACAGGAGGTCCGGTGGTTTGGTTTATTGCTTTATTGCATTGCGCTCCGTCTGGCAGGCTTTCCTCTAAAATTAGCACATGCCGCGACGTCAAATAACGTCCAAACCAAGAAAAACAAAATATAATTCGCTGGACTGCGGGGTAACAGTGGACATTCTCGAAAGCTGGCCGTCTGGTCGAGCGACGTGGGGCCACGACGCGGTTTAGGGTTAGACAGTAGACTTCACATTAAACTAAAACGGCACGTATCGATTGTAAATGCGTAATACCTTTGCTCTCAGCTTTTTCAATGATATCCTTCGCGTCATCGACCATTTTGCTCGCTGACAGTCACTCACTGTGCACTTATTGGTTACTATTCGAACATATTTGGGTAAATCATAGTTGGTAGAGCGAATTCAGGCAGACGGCCTGCCAGCGATCTATACGACGGCACTTCGTTCCGTTCACTGCCGTAGTTGCCATACCCAAGCAAGAGGGTTACCAGCTTACTAATTATGTTGCCAACTGTTACTATTGCATTCTAGTAACTTTTTGTATTTGTGTTTAAAGTTTTATAAACAATAGTAGGTAGTTTGTGTTGATTGTTTAGTTCAGTGGAATAAAGAAGATAAATAGTGTAGTAAATCTACACTTGTAGAGATTCAAATTTAAAAAAAATAGGGCTTTATTTTATTGACATGTTCATTTTACTTTGTTTGTTTTTTCGGGCCTGTATATTGTACATTATTTTATTTAACAATATTGTACTCAAAATCTTGTTATAAATAAAGTATTAATAAAATACCTTAAAAATAAGCAATTACAATGTAGAGGGTATCCCTAAAAATAAATTACTTAATAATGGTATCAATAAAATAAACAGTAATATTAAAAAATCATAATATAACGGTAATTAAATTAATATGAGGAAAATTTAAAGAAAAAATAAATAAAACAGTAATATTTTATGTACTGTTTTACATAAAATGGAATATAAAATAAACACTGAATATATATCTATTATCTGTGGTTCAAAATGACATTTAATTTAACCGTTTAATGACGATGATGACATTAGAAAAATTTAACGTTTCAAAAATTGTTTTGTTTTTTTTTTTTCACTTATTACTAACTAACAGTAAGTAGTTTGTTTCAGTAAAAAATGTAATAAGTAAGTATTTTAATATTAATGAAATATTTAAGTCTATTGTTTTAATATGAAGGAATTACAAGCAAGTACTGCCATCTGCCGTGGCAAATAGTAAATATAACTCTATTTTTTACATTTAAAAGTAGATGGCCTTGAACGAAAAATTAAATTATATTTTAGTGTTTTTTTATTGTTTCCTTATAATTTTTTTTCCATATTTTAAAAGGTATAGAAATTAATTATTGTGAAAAGGTTACCAATGAAAATGAAAAAGTAAATTTTCATACAATTATGTAGGTAATATGAATGAGATTTATTTTCTTGGTTATTTTTATGTTTTATATATGAATACCAATATCCACGCAAACATTCTGTAATTTTTTTACTAACAAACTGCTCTGAATAACTCAACTCTTTTTATCGATTTCTTTTTATTTTTTGACGAGTTGTGCGCCACCGTTTTTATAACAAATGTGATCAAAGATGTTATCGTACTCTATGTATTTGACAAAAAACAAGAATGGAATGTTGTACTGACTCAATATTATTAAGCGTATTGACTCAATATTATTAAGCGTAGTTTTTGAATATTTCTGATATAATTTATTTTTTTCAAATGATTTTTTATTTAAAAAAATCATTCAAACAAAATGTAATCTTTTATCTGCCGCGAAATTTGTATTGATGTATTTTTTTTCTTTGGTGATACTTTGTGAATGTAATTTTTTTTTTACATGAAAGTGCGTAGGAATCCAAATATTTTTACGGCAGCGCATACGGATGTGATATTTCTTAGTAATTGTGGCTATAACGCTTCACTATGTGCGCTACAGCGTAGAAGAAGGCGACAAGAATGAAAAAAAAAATGAGGTGATGTCGCAGAGACTGTTTTATATTCTTATCTACTTAATATTTTTAAATTAATGTATAATAAAACCTACTGTCATTGTTACAAG
This sequence comes from Eueides isabella, assembly GCA_019049475.1. Lineage (NCBI taxonomy): Eukaryota > Metazoa > Arthropoda > Insecta > Lepidoptera > Nymphalidae > Eueides > Eueides isabella. The sequence goes on from CM032402.1 coordinate 2,214,821, forward strand.
TTATTTCTACCGTGCAGTCTCTATGTGGCGTAAATAATAAAAAAATATAGATACTTTAGCAAAGCTATTAAAATTTTAAAGTAATTCAATTAATTTATGTGTAATAGGTACATCTGTCTACAAACAAAATAGAAATTTGATACAAAAAATGATTAGTGCCAGGGCGATAACCATTTCATTTGCAAACAGCCTACAACAAAATAAATAAAAAAAATGTACTTATTGAAGCACAATCTTTCTATAAATTAACTCCTTTGCTATATTCCATCTATTTATAGATTTTATATTTTGTATAAGGTAATTAAAGTACGAACGAAACCCTAACATATTTTGTTGACCGTCTGTTCTTTTATTAAGACCGTAATCTTGAGATTTCGTGGAAATATCAATATCAAATATTAAGAATTAGGGTCCCTTAGAGCACAGAAAAAAAATAAGATCAATGGTCTACACCAATGTTTCCCAAACTTTATTGTAGTCCACGCCCCACTTTTGAATTTCTAAGACCACCATGTCCCCTTCAAGCCAAGCGTTGGCTTAAAATGCCTTGGCGAGGAAGTAATTTGGTTAAATCATTAATTACCCCCCTCCAATTGCCAAAATGCCTACCAGTGGGTACGTCCCACTCTCCACTTTGGGAAACACAGGTCTACACAATCAAAGATACGAGCATTTTTGCAGATTTTTATATGAAAACGCCGCCTAATTATATAGTTCTTCAAATAAAAGAAAACATCCAAAGTGTAAATTTATAGGTATTTAATAGAAAAATTATTACAAGGTTATATCTGTAAAATTATTACATTATATCTGTAGTTGATTTTATATAAAATGAATGGATACCACCGCAAACTTCAGATTGTTTCATTTATTGGCCCCGTAATCAAAACCCATGTATAGTATAAACTCATTTTATAATTATAATCTATATTAATATATAATTTACTTAGAAGTACTGTAGTAATTTACTTATATTTCAATTAAAAGTTAATAACTATTACAAACCATTGATTTTACTTTATTTCATACAAAACGAGTGCATATGCCTGCAAACTTAAGTTTGTAAATTTTTATTGCTTGTACTTCCCGTTGACGTACAATCCTAAAATTGGTACGGAACGGATGTATAGCATAGCAAGCAGACGAACAGAGGATTAATACAACATTTATTTCTTTTCTTCTCTGTTAAATATATACTCTTAGTATCCTTAATGGAGCGACGAACTGAAAATAATTTATTTTCACAAGTAGGAATCGAATCCACAACCGTGTTTATAATAAGACGATATTTGACGTTACGACTGCAATATTAAACTTTTATTTTTAAATATATAAATAGGTACCTGCGGGACTAGAATAGAACGGACAACAGATCTACAACACTAGCTACCGTTAAAAAAAAATAGTAGGTCAATGAAGTTAAAAAAAATAAAAAAATACAGATTATAAATGAATAATCTAAAAGACCTAATCTCCATTTTAATTCCTACAAAATTACGTTAAACGACTCAATAACTATCTTATTTTAGTAGCGGGTAATGCAATAAAGTAAATCTGTAACTACCGGTTTATGTTTATCGCAAAATGTTCTAAAATTATATATCAATTCAATAAATAATTACGTAGGACGTAGAAGCATACAGCATGTGACTGTGAATGCGACCTTTGTGGATACTATTTATCTCTCAGGCTCTGATAAGAAGGTAGTAGTAGTTAGGTTAAAATCCTCTTATCAACAGACAATATCTCAAGAATTGAGTGGAAAATAAGGAACTGTGAATTTTAACACTAGGGTTCCATATGTTTATTATTTATTTGTCGCCTTAGAGAAATAATTGCGATGTAATAGGAACTACGGGGCATGATTTTAATTATACCCTCAAATTTCTTTTTAAAAATATTTGTCAACTATTTAGACAAAAGACGGTAGGCGTCCACCAAATTTAAAATGATCTACTCAAATTTTAGGCCCTAGACCAGGTGTCGGCAACCTGCGGCTCGCGAGCCACATGCGGCTCTTTGGCTGGGGAGGTGAGGGTCTTTTGTTTCGCACAAAAAAATTATTTATTTTATATAAAAAAAAAACATTTTAAAACTTTCTGAATCGATTAACAAAGATTCGGCACCACTTCTATCTCTCAACCACATAGTCTTTGCTTGTACCCGCTTTTCACGGCACCACGTATACATTTGATTGAGGCCTGTGGTGGCGCAGCGGCACAAGAGTGTGACTGTAACCGACAGGTTCTGGGTTCGATCCCCAGTCGAGGAAATGAAATATTTAATATTTTCAATTTAAAATATTGAATGTTTCATTTCTTCGCTCTGGTAATAAGGCAAAGCGCGGCGTTGAGTTCCGCCACTCAACACACAATGCCTCAAATTCGGCGGAAAGTGGGGAACGGAAGTGGAACGGAGTGTCATAACACTAGGTTTCACTTTCGTTCCCTCTGCCTACCCTGCCTAGTGCGAGATACAGCGTGAAGCTGAAAAAAAAAAGAAAAAAGTATACGTTTTTTTAATTACAAGTTACTTTATTTATGCAAGTACTATTTATTGTGATTGAATCACCATGATTGACTGAAAGTAGTTCATTCCGTGCATCGTGGGGCACGTTAAGCCGTCTGTCCTGCGCCTGATCTCTTACCGGTCGTGTCAGTCAACCGTCGCATCGGATATAGCGAGTGGAAGGAAGAGAGAGAGAGAGAGAGAGAGTAGGACTATATTACTTATTTATTGTAGGCATAAAAACATTTTGTGGCTCTTTGAAAAACTTAAAAATGTTGTAAATTGTAACTTTTGGCTCTTTTGACTCAAAAGGTTGCCGACCCCTGCCCTAGACCTGTCGAGGCGCAGTTGCACAAACGTGTGACTGTAACCGACAGGTTGTGGGTTTGATACCCACTCGAGGAAATGAAATATTTCATATTTTCAATTTAAATATTTAATGTTTTCATTTCTTCGCTCTGGTACAAGGCAAAACGGGGCGTTGAGATACGCCACTTAACACGCAATTCTTCAAATTCGGCAGAAAGTAGGAAACAGCAGTGGAACGAAGTGTCTTAACACTAGGTTCCCAAGTTCCCTCTATCTACTCTGCCATATGCGTGAAGCTGAGAGTACTCTAATTTTAATCTAAACAGCTTCCCGCTATATTTTGCATAGCAGAACCGATAAACAGCATTAAGAATAAAAAAATCCGTTCTTCGCTTTCCTTCTAATTAAGTACACATACAGTGCAAGTGAAAGTTTTACCGAGCCATCTCATAGCCTCTCCGGAACCAAAGAAATGGAAAAAAATAATTCCGAGAGTCAGCATCAAATTTACAACCAACGCAGTCATACTTTGCCCCACTGCGACACAATCGCTTCAACTTGAGTATAATTTGAATTTATTTAGGTAATTACTGGAAAGTTGAAAACGAGGTGAAGTATCTATTAACAACAGGTACCTGACAATAATACGGTAGGTTATTAAAGATAATTTAATATATAGGAAGATAAATATTTTAAAGGTCGTAACTTTGAATTATATTTTATGCAAAAGTGAACAAAATGACTGTTAGTCCTTGATGTTCGGTCTGCAATACAAAATATGTATATCATTAGGTCCTGTTATTGAACATTTAATTGCTTACAAAGAGGTAATTTGCTTCTCTTTCTGATTGAGGTTTTGACTGTACTTTACGTTCTTGCATGCCATATGACATTTAAATATAACATATGAATGTTATTAATCTTAGTTCCTTAATATTGTAATCAGCGTGTCGCAGCTACAGTTGTAGAAGGGGAGGGAATGATTAAATATTTTCATTTTAAAGCGCGGCGTTGAGATCCGTTAATTTTAAAAAAAAAAACAGTGCGAGGGCTCCGTATCAGTCGGATGAATGTAGGTCAAAGTTGACAAAGACATTTAGTCCATGAAACAGTTTTCTGTGCTACTTTTACTATTAGCTGCAAATATAAGTAATTGTAATTGTTTTTTTCAAAATTTAAATAACGAAAATATATTTACGTAATCGTAAATATTTTTCATTATGTATAACTAAATATAACATCATGTCAAATTTTACAATTGTAGACCCACGGAAAGTACTTTAGGGATTTTGATTACGCGGCGAATGTCAACCAAAATACAGCGAAAACCATGCATAAATAGGTATGCTAAACATTTTCTATTAATTTCAACTTGCAACCGTCTCGTGATCTCGAAATAATTGGTCTTTACAGACAGACAACAGCAAATATTATTTTCCTTTTGTGCAACGGAACCCTATAAAAGTATGTCATACGTTCAGCTTTATATTTATTCATTACATATTTATTGTGTTTTGGGTGAAATAAGTAAATGTGAAAAATGATTTTCTCAATAGCTTTAAAGTTCTTGTTAATCTATTTGAATCTTGAGTCTTATTTCTCGTCTCCATTTTCTCCTCTATCTCCTTTATTTATTTGAAAATTATTTGTATGAAAAATAAATGCTTATAAATGCTCCGTTGTGAACTAACTTTAAATTTTGTTTATTTTCTTTTAAGTGCAATAAAAAATATAATAATTTAATTAAGAGTAGGCCGAGAGAACACGCAATTTTTTTAAGACAACACCTTTGTTGAATGGCAGAGTTTAACTTCTTACAAGAGTGAGGAAATAATAATAATATAACCGAAAATGTCGTATCTTTCAGTCAAAAGTTGTGTCGCTTCATCACTTCGTTCACGACGACACTTAAATCATTATTAACTTTAAATAAGGCTTTAAAGCTTAAGAAGGGAGGAAAAAATATAACTAAAGAATTTCATTAAAATGACTTTTAAATGTGTTATCATTTTGTTATTTTACATCGCATAATTATTGTATTAAATTAATTAAACTTACTTCTTACCATTGCAATGGGGCCTTTGTATAACGGTTTCGCTAGCAATTACATATTTAATTACCTAAATGGCTATACTTAAAAAGATCGATTAAAACAGGTTCAAATAAATATTTGAGCGATTAAAAAAAGTTTAATTATCGATATAACATACGTAAATACACATACGAGTTCAATGTTACTGACCATTCAATCTGGAACACTCGCTTGCAAAATGAATATATTGCCAAATTAAAATGTCATTTAATTACCATAAAAATGCTAAATTAATTAATGACTTTCAAATCGGTCGAGTGATAGTGTACACAAAGAATATCCTGCCAAATTAAAATGCCAACCGATATATAAAAATGCTAAATTAATTAATAGCTTTACAAATCGGTCGAGTGATAGCGTGCACCTGACAGACTGGCACCAGCCAGTAAGCGTTTGACTTTCGAACGAAGCGTTCGATGCGCGGAAAAATATTCTATTTTACCGCCATTTTTTGACATATTTCGACGTTAAATAAAATAAAAAAAATGTTATTAAATAAATATTTGTAAATATAATGACTGTAGAATGTTTTTTATTCTCATTGGTTTTTGAATTTGTTGAAATAGAAAATAAACTGAGCGATTTTGAGTGAATTTTCTAGTGTTTTTAGTGAAAGTGTATATTTTAAAAATGCATTCGTTTAAATTTGTCAGTGGATTACTATTACTTTTGGTTGTTTTAACAGGTGAGTCTAGATTTTTTTTTAAATACCTATATATATATTTTCATTTAGCGTATTGTCAAATTATCAAAATAAAAAACGAATGCAAAGGGCAATAATTTTTGCAGTAATATAAGCAAGTATTATTTTGTATATATTTTAAAGCAAATGAAAAATAAGAAACTCGGCCAGCTGTTGTTTTAATGATTTTAACCATGAAGTCCATGAACATGTTCATATTTTTTTGCGCAATTATGTAATGGAGTTTCCGACACGAATATCGACATTTAGCTTTAAAGTAGGTAAATTTTGTTTAAGCTTTATGTTTTTCCTTTAAAAATAGTAATTTAAGAATATATCAATTGTTAAAATAAAATAACTGTTTTTTGCTTAATATTAAGGCAAACCAAAAAAAGAACTATTTTTTTATTATGTGTAGTACATATTTTGAATTTTCGTTCTTTTGCGTAATTATTTTATATGCTATTATTTAGTAGTCTTTTGATATATTTTTTTAGTTTGCTAAATTATATGAAAGTTTCATATTTGGATTTTGTCAATTGTTTTCAATTTATAATTTTTATTGAGATTACAACAGTTTAATTAGTGCTAAATGGAGCAATAATAAAATAGTCTTTTTTAAATTTTATTTAATATGACAATAATATAATATTGTATGAGGTAGCATATTTTCGTCTAGTAAAAAAATACTTTAAAATTACTACTGTACGGTCAATTAATTTGTTTGGCCGCCGTGTTGATAAAACATTAGTATTTTTTTCTTGTTATTGTATTCACTTAATTTTTAAGGTAATTTGTAGCTTATTTTTACAATATGAATATTTACATTAACGCTGATGATATTGGGTGCCAGGAAACATATTGTATATAACTACAAATTAAAAATTATGTACGTTTATATAAATTTTGAGTTATTTACGACTTTCATTTCATCGCTCTGGTGTCGAGGCAAAGCGCGGCGTTGAATTCCGTGGCTTAGCACACAACGCCTCCAGAAATCGGCGGAAAGTGGGGAGCGGAGTGTGTAAGGACATATTATGCTACTAAATATAAAACTTCACTAATGAGAATACTTTCTCATCAGCCATAGTAAAAAGTGAAAGCAACTATGCCCTATGTATAGTTTATTGTCTGTTAATGATGGCATATGTATTGACCCTCCCATGTTTGATTTATATTTTTTCTTTCGCATTATTTAGCATGTTATGTCGATTTCTCTATGTATGTATATGCATAATTATATAATTGTGTTAGGGATATATATAGAATATTTTATTTGATAATTAGTTTAAAAGGCTTGTCGTGGCGCAGGGGCACACGCTTTTGATTGTAAACGTGACGGGTTGTGGGTTCTATCCCCACTCGAGGAAGCGAAAAATTTCATATTTTCATTTTTTGTCCTGGCAATAAGGCAAAGCGCGGCGTTGAGATTCGCCATTCAACACACACTAGCTTAGTAAATTGTCTATGCCTACTCTGCCATGGATACGTGTCACGAGATACAGCGTAAAGCGAAAAAAAAACAAAATATATATTTCAACTGTAAAAAGTCTTCTTTCTTTAATGAGTAAGATATTAAAAAGAACACAATTAAAGTAACTCATAATAAATACTGAATAAATAATCTTGATAACAGCTTTTACGACGAACGTAAGAACAATTAGTAATAATAATGACTTCATAAGTGTTAACTTAAAGATTCTTACTTAGAACTTCAATTCATATAATATATATTGTCATAGTAATATATTTATAGCTTTTATTAGATTTGTCTTACATACACACACAATATATATATATATATATATATATATATATATATATATATATATATATATATATATATATATATATATATATATATATATATATATATATATATATATATATATATATATATATATATATATATATATATATATATATATATATATATATATATATATATATATATATATATATATATATATATATTTAAGTTAAAATCGACAAGTGCACTATGTTCCTCTTCATACCCTACGTATGACCTGGACAAATTTATAGTATTATTTTTTGTTATAAGAGTTTTTATTGTAATAAAAATTGAGAACTTTTTACAAAATACACATCTATTTCCTATATATCAAACCAGTTGTGTCGCCTTTGAATTGTCCTATAATTACTATTATTAAGATTCCGTTTAACATTGACTGTCATTTTGTTTTTTTGTCTGTATATGGTTATACAGACAAAAAACGAAGTTTACTTCTCTTCTTTTTAGGGCGACATTTTTATAAGAAATTCGTTATTTGACAAAAACACAGTGTAATATTTTCTATGAAAAAGGTTTATTTATTGTTTAATATCTATTTTGCTGAAAACACTTGTTTGGAAACCTAGTGTTAAAACACTCCGTTTCACTACTGTTTTCCACTTTCCGCTGAATTTGAGGCATACAGGTTTTTCGTATCAAAAGAAACATATGTTATATACTTAATTACATTTTTATAAGTTCGTTGTGATATTTTTATCATTTTAAAGTTATTAATCATCGTTTTAGAAGGTTATAAAAAGGATGTTACAAAACGTAATCGTAACCTTATCACTTTACCAAAATACAATACTCATATTTAGCACAAGTTATTATTATCTAGTTACTTATTTTTAAAATAATATTTATATTACATTTATTAAAGAAAAATACTTTTGTTGCAAAAACTTGGACAGTTTCAAGAAGCACGGGTTCTAATCGCAGTACGTTAAGATTTTAATACGCTGTTTACATGTTGTACCTCTACTTATAATTGATTATGATAATTTACTAAATAAGGCACTGTGGCTATGGAATCTATGCCCATAACGGTGCAAACTTGAATCTATTTGACATACACATGTTGACTGGTTTTGTATAGAACTCGATCGATGTAAGATAGGTTACAAGTATTTTCTGTTAGAGAAATGTGGTTTTTTTGTCTATGATAAGATATAGAAATGAAATAATAAATTAAAATGTAAAGTATATTGCGTTGCTTACAAAAAATAAATTCGAAATAAATAATTAATATAGACGACAAAAAAATGTCCTAAGTTTTTATCAGCTTCACGCTGTATCCCGCACATGGCAGGGTAGACAGAGGGAACTTGGGAACCTAGTGTTAAGACAATCCGTTCAACTTCCGTTCCCCACTTTCCGCTATATTTTGAGGTATAGCGTGTTGAGTGGCGGAACTCAACGCCGCATTTTGCCTTGTACCAGAGCGAAAAAATGAAAACATTAAATATTTAAATAGAAAATATTAAATTATTCATTTTCTTGAGTGGACATCGAACCCACAACCCATCGGTTACAGTCACACGTTTGTGCCGCTGCGCCACGATAGGCCTTAAATGATCAAGATTTTTCATGTTGTTCCTATATAATGTGAAATTGATATTTATGTTCACTTAAATTAGACTGATTTCACCCGTGATAACTTGTTACTGAATATAATAATACCATAATAAAATGTAATAATTCAAGATTAATTTAATTTAGAATGTTTTTTTTATTTAATCACATGAAACTAAAACATGCGTCTGAATATTGCACCCGCGACAATGGAATGACCCATATACATACATTTCATATTTTATCAATAACTTATGGTAGGAAAATAAATTAGAATTATTTGTACATATTTAAAACAAATATTAGTACTTTATTAGCTTATTACTTTATTGAGGTGCGCGTTGAATTCTTTTCTATGTATATTACAGAACCGGTTCGGGTATCACTTTTAGGTATATTTATGCTATTCATAGATATATATTTATATGTATTACTTTATTATTTATTAAACCTTGATATATAAATAATTGAATCATCTATAAATTGTAAATATCTTATTTGTTTTTAAAATCCTTTATAAATTTTATTATACCTAGGAAAGAAAAATACTTTTTTTTTAAATTTGAAGCCACTGGGATATGAACCTGCGCCTCTTAGAAACCGCTTAAGCTCTTCGATCAACCAAGTCATACGTTCTTATCAAGCTACGTCGAAATTCTTTTACTCTTGTGGCAACTTATAACTATATATGTATGTTGTTAGCATTCAGCATTCATAAGTTATTTTTGAATTCCAAATAGCTCTCAGATTTCTAAGATTATCCTATAATATTATATTATATTATAATATTAATTTTTGAATAACCATAAACAATAATGTGTTTTGTCATTACTTTTATCACCTTATCAGAGGTGCGTGAAGATATACTAAGTAGGTATATATCATAGTAATTGCAAGTAATGCGATACACAGTATGCTCTGGCACGGAAAGTAAAATTTATTCAGACTGTGACAAATGCTTGCACGACCGATATAAGCGTAAACGAAATTAAATAGCAAACGTGTACACATATACACGCATACAGACACACACACACACAATTACATACACAAGTGTATTATATGACTCTAAAAATATGGTCATAAATACCGAGTGACACAGTAAATACCTATATAGACTATGAGTGAACCCATGACCCCGGACTACTACGCAAAGTGTTTGAAACGTCGGGTTTCCTAAAATGTATCGAAATCAATGTACGCTATTAATACGGTTAAATTTGTTTCATTTAAAATGTGTAACAGTCGTGATCAGGTTTACTCTGATCAGGTATCATTAATTTCTTCTGATTTCAATAATATACAAAAAAAAAAAAATGTTTGTTTGGTTAATCGATTATATCTTGGATTATAGATTGATGGACGTAAGACTTTAAACGTATACTATGTCTTTTTCAAAAAGAAAGAAACTAGCCCTGCCATCAGTCCCTTCAGGCACTTAAAATGTCATATGTTATTATAACTCTTAGTGATTTAAATTTATTTTCGCACGTTAAAACAATGTGTGCAAATTCTTCTGTTGTGTCGCATATAATGTAGCTTAGACGAAAAGTTGATAATGTATTAGGACCATGTTTTTTAATATTATTCTCTATAATTATATAATCTGATTATTTTACTATTAATCCCCCACATGGTAACAGAAATTATGATGTTACCATGTGGGTTGATAAAATATCGTCATCCATAGCAGTTATCAATATATTTAGCAATCGGTAAATGTATAATCTTTTATATGTAACGCTAATAAACTTATGATCTAAGCTTCATTTGAATTAACCAAGAGTTACATAACTGACATAGATATATAACATTGAATATAAATGTGCTACAAAGATTAAGTAGTTAATTATAAATAAATAGACAGCAACAATATTTTAACTACTGAGACGTACATCGTATATGAAAGTAAATCTACTATTTTAGCACGTATTTATGTTTTATAAATGACTTTAATACAAAAATCAGAAGGGAAGAGTTATTTACATGTTATGTTATGTTCATAAGATCTATATATTTATAATTTTGAAATTCTTGTTAAAATGTAGATTTTAAAAGTACAGATAATTTATAAATAAGTAATAAATTGGAATCTATACATACATATTAATTTTTACTAAATTAGGTTAATTTTCTTTGGAAATAAATTACCATGGCTTATTTGGTTATCGATACATTTGTATAATGAGAAGTTGATTAATACAAAATTTTCGTAAAGGCTTTTACAAAATATGCCAATCGTTAGATAACATGAATTATGTAAGAGAATTTGTTATATATATATATATATATATATATATATATATATATATATATATATATATATATATATATATATATATATGTATATATATATATATATATATATATATATATATATATATATATATATATATATCGAACTTCCTCGTTCAATATTTTTTATTAAGCTACCTACTGATTTCACATAAATCACTCTTTATAACATCCGTAAACCCATTCCATCAACTTTCCCTGCTAACGAAAGTTTTTCCATTTTTGTCGCGTATCAATTAGCATAATTTAGGCTTGTCCGTCTGCCGGTAACGGCATCCGCGGTGTTTGTAGAGTAAAAGTACTGTAGGCGCTTGTTTAAACAATCAAGATGATTGCTAGCGAGTAGATTTGAAAATGAAAGTTACTATGTGAGAATTACAATTAAGTACAAGAATATAACATTTATATTAGTTTTGTTTTTGAAAATCAATTGTATTTAACTGGACAGTTAAGATTAAAATGCATGACATATAAATTAGTCAATAATTACCTCACATTCTTCCTATGGTGAAAATGAATTGATTATTAGTATCAAATTTGATGAAAATTGAAGTATCTATAAACCTAACGAAATATTTTCTTAATTTAAGTAATGTCACGAACATTGTATTTTTATTCTGCATAAGTAATACTTTATTACTTAGCAGAATAAAAATACAGTATACGTAAAATATGAAAATACTTAGGTTTTCATACAGCTAGATTCAATGGCCAGGTAATCTTTCTATGTTATGATTTCTTATATGTTTTAGTTACTTAACCAAGAAATTATACCTAAAGTAAGGGCCTTTAATAAGTAGCAGTTGTTATTTGAAAAAAAAAAACTCTATTCATTACTAATAACAATCTACATCTTTGCTCGCTTGTACAAATTTAAATAACCTAACAATTGTGTATAGTATGATATACGATTTCTATATGCAACGAAGAAAAGATTAATATGATATACATATACATATAGCGTATGTGTCTTACATATTTAGCTTCACGCTGTATCCCGCACATGACAGGGTATGCAGAGGGAACTTGGGAACCTAGTGTTAAGACACTCCGTTCCACTTCCGTAGCCCACTTTCGTAATAAATTGAATTCTAAAAAAACGCATTTTAGTCAAAACTGAAACTTAACACTAATAATAATTAGTGTAAAACTATAGATGGATATAACACAAGAAAAAAAACATTATAACCTTTGTAAATTTTAGGTATTTTTTTTTCTATATATTTTAGAAAGCTTGAATACCAGATACCTACGTGTTACTCAATGTAACAATTTAATGTGCATGTTTTAAAATAATATAAATATATGATAACATCAGTTATCTCTTCATTTGAAGTTATATTGAGTTTTACAACAATTTTCCGTCAGATTTTATCACTGAAATTAATATCTTAATGTCTTTATCCTTTTTATTATTTGTTTCATATTTAATTTCTTTATATTTAACAGGGTATACTAAATTTAGTACAAATATCTCTTTGTTAATTGCCTTTTAATCAGATATAATACTTGAAAACCTTGATACAGTACCGTAAGCTTTTGGCGCTTATGGATATAGCGTGAAGCTAAGAAAGAAAAAGAATCATTGATAGCAATTGTTATCAATCTTTCGGATAAAAATAATAAATTATTAACTAAACCATTACAAGTATTTATTAATTTCTAACCTTGAACAGTACCTTCTTCTATAAAGAATGTACATATTTAATATGGAGTACATATTCTGTTGCAATGGGAAGTAATTAAATACTTTGGGCTTACGTCAAGACGGCCTTTATACGGCCTTGTTCCGGTCGTTCGTATGTGTCTATGATAAGTAAAAATTATACATATTATTATATATTTTAATTTTATTTTGCATCTTTATATTTAATATTTTTAGCTTTATATTGCATTCCTCACACAGTATGGTAGTTAGAAGTAATCTAGGGTCTAAATAGTTTTGTCCTAGATTAGGGAATTGCGTGTTGAATTGCGGAACTCAACGCTGCTTTTGTCCTCATTTTCAGAGAAAATGGAAATCATATTTCATTTCTCCAAGTGAGAATTGGAACCACATAGATAACAGAAAATCATATTGACCATAAATAAGAAATGTAACAATAGATATAAAAAGTGAAACTACATTTGACGATCGTTCTCAAATGAATGGAGGTTGTACGCTAAAATTAACATTGTTCCACAACACAACTAGACAGCTAGGGAGTAAAATGATTAAGCAAATTACCAAGTATTTTCACATAAAACGATAATATCTTTTTTCATTAAGCTTTTTATTAGAGAGTGTGAAAGTGGGGAACGGAAGTGGAACGAAGTGTCTTAACACTAAGTTCCCGGGTTCCCTCTGCCTACCCTGCCTCGTGCGGGATACAGCGTGAAGCTGAGTGAGTGAGTGAATGTATATCACATTTTAGTGGTTTTCTCGTAAACTAAAAGTTTTCTTTTAGAAGAGCTGATTTTTAATAGATTTATCTCACTAGCAGTCTGTTCGTGACATAATTATTTTTTTACAACTGTAATAATTTTGACAAACTTGTTGTAAGTTTGAACTTTATATTGACCCTATTGAAATAAATAAGGGCTAAATACTGACTGAAGGTTAACCAAATACAATATTTAAAATTACACGTATATTTATTAAGTCGTTTGTGAGATTAGCGCGGACAAATGCACAGACAAACAATCAACATTTTTTACATCAATAATAAATGCTCCCAATAATAATCTTAAGTCAGCGATTAGGGATAGATTTGTTATATGGCTGGCTAGAAGAAGAAGAAGAAGAAGCTAAAAAATGGTTAACCTTAAGATCAACTTATTTCTTTATTCTCCCTTAATTATTAATATTTATAATGATACATTTAATTTCATAATTTCTCATTATTGATTTATAAGTTTCTTTAATCACTTGTAATATTTATATTTTAAAAACAAATATGTTTTTATATTGTGAGAAATAAAATACATATACCAAAAACAAAAACCACAGAAAAAACAAGTTAGGCTACTTGTTAACCATTGAGTTGAAAAACTTAACGTTGTACAATTTATACGTTACATAACGTTTTTATGTCACTTGCGATTATCACAACTTATAAAGACATAAGTTTCTAATATCCATGTATTAGAGTCAAGGGCGAAGCGATGAAAAGAAGCGATGACGGTCTCCTTTAAAAAGTCCCACGACATGTCCGCCGATGTGCATACTACAACAAATTTGCATGAAATCCGCATTAATAGTTAGTAAGTACATAAATTTCTGGTAGTACTCAAATACCTTACCAGTGTTTTTTTTTAAATAAGAAATAGATCTTATTGAGATGTATCCTTTTGTTAGAATGTGATGAAATTATGAAGAAATAAAAAAAAAAATATTTAAAAAAAAACGTATCACAAGCTTTGTGTCTAATATACTACAATTGTACTCAGTTTCACGCTGTATCTTTTACTCGGCATGGTAGACAGAGGGAATTTAGCAACCAAGTGTTAAGACACTCCGCCGAATTTGAGGCATTGCCTGAGGAGTGGCGGGACTAGAGGCCACGCTTTGCCTTGTTACTAAAGCAAGGAAATGAAAACATTAAATATATAATTTGAAAATATTAAATTGTTCGTTTCCTCGAGTGGGGATCAAATCCACCTGCCGTTTACAGTCACACGCTAGAGCGCTGCGCCACGATAGGCCTCTACAATTGTGAAATTATTAAGTAGAATAAACTTAAAATTGTCGTATTACAGTCGATTTACTTAACTTACTTTAAAAATAAAGAAGAGAGTGTAGAAACAAAATCCAAATATTCACAATGTTACCTACAAGTGTCACTTATGCAAATAGTTAGTTTGACCTTAACTTGGCCCATACGAAACCATTAAGTAAGATAATCTAATGTTATATAAGGTGGCATTCTCATTACTAATGCCTGTTCATTTGTAATGCTAATGTAATGTATAATACTGTATGAACTATAAGTTTAAAGTATATATAATAGAATTTTTATACGAACAATTAGGTAAAATGGGGCCTCTCAGGATCTCTAGCGGCGCCAATAAAAAGAAAAAGTGGCAGGAAAAGTAAGTTCGATTCGCCCTTTGGAGGCAATTAATATTTAATATTTTCATTTATTTGCTTTGACAACTAAGCAAAGCGCAGCGTTGAAAACGAAAGTGTTTTAACATTAAGTTCCTAGGTTGCCTCTGCTTACCAATAGGAAATGTGCGTGATACAGCGGGTATAATAATAGCTACAGAGTATTTTATTTGTAAACTGATTTCAAAAGCCAAGTAAGCATATTCAATATTCAAATAATATCAACCTGTTGATAATATTATAAGTTCTCTTAATAAATCTACACCATTTTCGCATGTGGGATATACGAGTATATTGTGAATGACTTAAATTTAGTTTATGATTTGATAATGAACTTAATATATCTAGATGTTGTAACTGTTCATAAATTTATTATAAAAGTTAATTGTTAGTTAAATTTTGTTTCTTATGAATATTTTGTAAGCCCTAGAAAATAATTACCTTTATGAATTACAATGCAAGTACGTAAATGTTCCAAGTACTTCATTAATGTTTACTTTTCTTGAGTAAACAATAAGTTTTAAACACTATTATTATAAATAGCTAAATTTTAGCTAAAATGTTAAACATTGTCGTCAAACATTTCAAAATTAACCTTCCACACAATCTTTATTTGTATATTAAATATTAACCAATATTTATGGACATGAAAGATTTCAGAAGAACACCTTCTTGCTTACTATTTATCACCTCTGTGAGTACATAAGCACTTTGACACGTGATGAAATGTTAGAGAACTGCTAAAATGTATGTATGATGAAAGTCGTATAACTCCCTAATAAATGCTTAAACTTTTTACTTTAGTCAGTCTTAATAGTTGCTTTATGGTTTGTAATTTGCAACAAAATATCAATTAGTATCTGAACCTGCGGGTTATATTCATTTAATATACCGTAAAGTTAAGAAGTTCTAAAGTTGTTTGTTTTGTGTGCAATATACGAATTATTTTTTTTTTTTTTTACCTATGTTGGTATAAAATATAATTTAATATGATTGTGATTTATAAATAATTTTAACAAAAATAAACTGTCAACTCTCTATCATAATCTACATTTTAAATGTTATAAGTAGGTACTTATTATTTTTTTTTTAAATTTTTTTATGGCATGGGTAGGCAGAGGGAACTTGGGAACCTAGTGTTAAGATATTCCGTTCCACTCCCGTTCCCTACATTCCGCAGAATTTGAACTTATTATTCTTTTTACAGATCTATATAAGTTTTCTATTCTAAGATAAATTTTAGAATAGCCAAAATATATAAAGTTTTTAAGCAAATTGTATCCGTAAATAATTATTATCATTAATTTCGTTAACAAAATCAATATTGCACAAGAAATGAGCGAAACACGGTCGATTTAATCAAAACATATAAAGAATCATCCAAAAGATCCGCCCGAGACTGGTATAATATGTCTCAACAACTTCGCATGTGAGCATCGTTGACCTCGTTCACGTTATTAAATATCGTTTACCTTATAAGTTTAATAGATCAGTTAAAATAATTCTAATATTAGTTTAGTATTTTTGCTGATAGAATCAAGTCTGTCAGTTTTATAATCTTTTTTTTTTTTCACGTTGTATCTCGTTTATAACGGGTTTAAGCAAAACGAAACTAGTGTTGTGACAGTTATTGTGCGTTAATTGGCGAAACTTAACGCCGCTCTATGTCTTCTAATTAACTATTATTGTTGGTAATTTCATATTATGAAAATAATTATCGTATCATATCATTTGAATTATCTCAACATTATATAATATTTCAAGATAATGTGATATTTAATTTCGTATAAAAATAATCTAGAATTTTATTGGTGAAAGTTATCACTCGAGGAAATGAAATATTTAATATTTTCAATTTTAATATTTAATGTTTTCATTTCTTCGCTCTGGTACAAAAACGCAATGCCTCAATTTCGGCGGAAGCGGGGAACAAAAGTGGAACGGAGTGTCTTAACACTAGGTTCCCAAGCTTCCTCTGCCTACCCTGCCGTGTGCGGGATACAGCGTGAGCTGAATTCCTAGCTAAAAAAATTACGTAAGCAAGTTTGCTTGACCTTTTCTACGGTCAAATAAATAACGCCTATCAATGATACTTATAGTATGCCTCTAATCCTACAATAATTTACGGTTTACGGTGAAATGTACAATAGAAACGGAGCGTATAAATTAAATTGGCTGTGACAATCTGACATTGACTCTGTTATTTGTTAGAGCTTTCATTATCAAAATTATGTGTATAGAAATATTATTTTTATAGTAATTTGTTTAAAGTAAAAGTTCTGAGTTCTGCCCCTCAACAAATCATTGGTTTCAAGTGGAAAACGGAGTGTTTGGACACCAGGTTCCTTCTGCCTGTTATATGCTGGATAGAGAGTGAAGCTACAAAAATGTATTTTCGATTAATGAGCATTAACATTTACGTGTGGATTTCGTTACAAATTTGAAAGGTTTTATTCTAATAATTTTACATTTTTAGTTATAGGTAGATTAATAACTACATATTTACTATATGCCTATTGTACATTTTAACATATATAAAGCTATCTATACATATATTTATGTTATCATATAAATACTATCCTATATTTTTTTATTTAAACTTATAAAAAACAATGCCACAAAGGTTAAAGTACCGTTATTTTTTTATCAGTAACCATAAATCTTTAAACAGTTATAAGTTAATACGATTTAAATTCACCTGTATATTGTAAAAGTGCCTTGACGGTAAATGACATTGTCAGGTACACATGGAAGTAACACATTTAAATGAGATGTTAATTGAATATAAATTATGTATATTATATTATAAATTGATTTGCAACGTATCGTCGCTGTCTATCGTTCTCTTTCTATTATACAAACATATGTTTCATTGGTCAGAAGTATACGATATAACGTTTATATCTAAAGTTGAGTTATAGAGTGGTATGTAAGATCTAATAAGTAGTGGCACAAAAAAAGAAGAGACTGAGTCCCTTAAAAACAAGTTCTGGGATTATCTTGTATTTAAATACATTTACAAACTTTGCGATAGCAATTGATATTAGTATAGATGAATGAAAACCAACTAATTGGTATTTTTTAACTCTCTCTCACAGCTTCACGCTGTATGCCGCACGAGGCAAGGTAGGCAGAGGGAACCCGGGAACCTAGTGTAAAGACACTCCGTTCCACTTCCGTTCCCCATTTTCCGCCGAATTTGAGGCATCGCGTGTTGAGTGGCGGAACTCAACGCCGCGCTGTGCCTTATTAACAGAGCGAAGAAATGAAACATTAAATATTTAAATAGAAAATATTAAATATTTAATTTCCTCGACTGGAAATCGAACTCAGAACCAGTCAGTTACAGTCACACTCGTGTGCCGCTGCGCCACGACAGGCCTCACTAATAGGTAATAACAAATCTATAACTGAACACTTTTAAAAAAATATATGGACAAAATGGTGATTTATGAAAATAAAATATTGCAATTCAAGCGGGTCGCAAGTCGTTTCATAAAAATAATCAATTTCTCTTTCCTTGTTCTCTTTCTGATTTCTTTGTCATGCAGATATCATGATACGTAATAATTACCTAGTTTCAAAACACAAATTCTCTGCACATTTCTAGTTGACAGTAAGTAATGGAATGTGTTCTTCCTATGTATATTTTAATTTTTTATGTCAAAGAATTTAGATAAGAGACTTAAAAAATAACACTTAAAGCATTTCGAAATTTGTGTAAGTCAATTTATTTTGTCCCTAATACTGATATAACGGTACCAGTACCGTAATACGATGTTAATGTTATGACATCCACATAAATGTAAGCATATATTATAGCAAGCATTGTGATAAAATAAAGTTTTTGCGACTGTAAACATAATGGTTGTGGATTCGATTCCTACTTAATACATTTTTCATTTTCTCGTTCTGGTGAGAAGACAAGGCACAGCGTTAGTATCCGTCGGTCCCATATAATGTCTCAAAAATTCCGTTCCAATAGAGGAACGGAATGTCTAACATTAAAAGCCAAATGCCTATCCGGCTATATGCAGAATTTAAAAAATATAACGAACTATATATTTTCATTCAATATAAGAATGGTTCCGCTAAAGAATCTTAAAACAAAAACATAATGTTCTATTCATGTAATTTATACATGCACGATTTTTATATTTCCGGTAATTATGCAATGTCTTTTATTTATATACGTTTTGTTATCTCTTTTTCAAATAATAAAATACTGGTTTTTACCCTTGGTTTGGTCTTAAACAACTAAAAGTATGACACATTACCGCCGTGTAATGTGGAACTCAACGCCGCGCTTTGCACTACGTAATGACTGACCTCCTCTTATTAACATCTCATTCATTCAATCAAGTCTTTATTATGTATATAATTCTATAATAAAACTTCGACTGGAACATCAAAAATTAAAACAGTACATAAATATTGTACTGTAAGTAATTAACAATTTTTAAACATAGGTTTACTAGAGCAGGTAGATTATATCTAGATTTTTACCTAGATCTTATATTTTAGGTTTCGTTGCTATATTTTAAGGCAATCCGTTATATGAGTGCAAGTAGCGGTACCCTAAAACACGTTTATTTTTAT
This sequence comes from Eueides isabella, assembly GCA_019049475.1. Taxonomy (NCBI): domain Eukaryota; kingdom Metazoa; phylum Arthropoda; class Insecta; order Lepidoptera; family Nymphalidae; genus Eueides; species Eueides isabella. Next base: position 2,234,760 of record CM032402.1, read on the forward strand.
ATTTACTTCGTAAATATAAATCTATTAATTATATATTTTAGATTTTGGAAAAATGGAAAAATGATTTATGAATTCTTAAGCCACTGTATGTTGAGTGACTAAACTTAACGCTGTGATTTATCTTATTATTGGGACTAGGAATTGAATATATTTCTTTTCCCTGAGGCTAAATGAAACATACATACGTCGCTGTTAGAGTCACACGTTTGTGCTATTAGTGTCGGTGGCGCGATAGTAGTAGATATACACACTCATTCATTTTTCTATTATGGGATAACAAATCGCGGCGTTTATTTCTGCCTCTTAACATACAATGTCTCAAATTTCGATAGAATACCTACGGGAAACTATCATATTGAGCGAAAAATATTATGTTAGGTTTTTATATTCGGGTTATCTTCTAAAGTTGAGGCCTACTACGCTACTACTACTAGGTAAACACGATAGATTGTGGGTTAAAGTCACATTTAAGGAAATAAAATATTTATTATTTTATCTTAATTTATTCGGTATTGACTTCCGCCATGGGCATTGATCAGATAACATATATTTTAATATTTTAATGGAAACTGAGTGTCTTAACACTAAGTTCTCAAGCGCACAACGCGAAGCTAAATATCTTCTGAAATTAAGTAAATAGATAAAATCTTGTTACTTTAAATAGTAAAAAGTAAATTATCATCTGTATCAAATTACCATATGACATTGTTTTCTATATTTATAACATATCAGAGCCATTTCACAAGTAAAAGCTAGTGTGTATATTTAGTGCTAAAATATTTCATCAGGTGGGTTTTTCTAATGCTCGAAAGTTTGTAACCGGTTGTGATCGTTGTAACTATGACTAATATTGTGAAATCAGATTAAACTTTAGAATTCACTTCTTATGCATTAAATGTATCTATGATGGTATAGATACTAAAAAGTTTTTATGTATCCCGTTAATGGGAGATTAGAGAGGCAGAGAGAACTTAGGAAGCTGGTACTAGAATCCTCCCTTCAATTTTTTTCCACGAGTGGATTTAAACCTACAACCGGTCGCGTTTACAGTCTCACGCTTATGCCCCTGCGCCACAACATGCCTCTAACACAAAAAAAATATATATCTTCATTTGTAATTAGGTATAAAAATGAATATACATTGTTTATACATATACAAAAATAGATAAATATATAATGTCTCATAGGACACATTATAAATATTTGATGATTTTAGTAAAATGTATTTATTATACGAGATAAACTTCACTGTTTCATGTAGTGAAAACCGTATTACTATTAGTTATATAAATTAAAAGATTTAAACATACAATGCGAGCAAATGCGACTATAAAAATCAATATTTTTTGTAGCTTTAAACTGTGTCCCGCCTCCAATTCCAAAAGGGCATCAAGAGCCCTACCCAGTAGGCCTAGCTTGGACTGAGCGAAGTAAAGTTTCCCACTACAAAACGGTGTACGCAAGTTGTGGTCGACACCCTGCTCTCTATTGTTGGTGCCAAGCTAATGTCAAAGTTCTTTTAGCCTGGCCTCCCCAAGTCCGGTGACGCTGTAGAGGCCAACAGGCATGCATACTGTCCATTCGAAAAACGAAAACGAACTGTATCCCGCATATGGCAGGGTCGGCAGAGGGAAATTTAGAACTGTTAAGATACTCCGTTTCGTTCCCTACTTTCCTGCCAAATGAAGATATATTGTTATTTCCATAAGTAATTTTCCAATTTCTATTGTTAAATACATTGTATTCAGTTTTAGATAGCTTCTGAGACCTTTCACCTTTTCTGCGTGTTAATGCGACAAACATTACCATATAGGAACTGTTGCATAAATAAGTTATATCATAGTTGAATATGTATATCGACTATGTTTCATACGATAGTTTTCGGTTCAAACTTGCTTTCATTTTCACAAAATAAACAATTCTCGGGTGTGGATCGCTGGGATTATACTATTATTTCATTAGAAAATTATCGTTTTCATTATTTAGATTGTCGTATTTAATAGAAACATATTTCGTTATTATTATTTATCTATCTGGTTGCGCATGCGCAACGAATGTAGTTTTTTCCAAGTAAATCTTGATCCTTTAAGATGAAAGGTATTTCTTGATCCTTTAAGATGAAAGGTATTTCTTGATCCTTTAAGATAAAAGGTATCTTGGATGTTGCTCCACACAACCTCTATTTACTGGCAAAATTCGCATAAAAATTCATCAGGTTTGTAGCTGTTTGTAGCAGCTCAGAAACAGAACGATTATTTAAACTAACGTTTATGTTTTATTGTCGTTACTATAGTATGCAATCATATAACATAAATTTTATTTATATAGAATGGATTACACAGTAAACGATATATTCAATGATCTTCTAATGCTACTGTGTGGTTAGATAATATGAAATATGATTTTATTATCAAAACATTGAAATCAAGACTTTTATACTTGTGTAATACTATATTAATTAATTCATTTATTATTAGTGGCATCGGGTTTGCGAATTATAAAAGTTACCTGTTATCTCTTGTTCTTTTAAGAATTTCAACATAACCTTCCTTGAAGCTCTCCTACACTCTTCAAGTAGCCTACATTTTAAGTTTCAGCGTTCTACGCCGTGTGGTTACGTCTGAGCGTTATACATTAATCATACAATAAAGAAAGTGTATATATAGTACATATGTATACTATACCTATATATATATTTATATATATAAATATGCATATATACATAGTATATATGCATATTAATATAGTCTATTTATGTAGAATAGTTACGGCTTAATAAATACTTTAGGATTGAAATGTGTTTATTTAGTATTAATTTGTAATATTATTTTTAGCTTAATGCTGTGTCCTACGAGAGCGGGTCAATGAATGAGTGACTTTTTAAATGAAACGAAGGTTTTTTGATGAAAAGTATTTTATTTTTCAACATAATCTCTTTGTGCTCTATACACTTTGTCCATCGTTTCTCCAGTTTTTATCCCTTCCAAAAAATTTGATTTCTCGTGGTCCTTAAAATATGTATTGTAAGCAGTAAGTCAAGCTTAGCCTTTGTTTCAGCGATGATGATTTTTTCACACAAAAATAATGCTTGATGCACATACGAAATTCACTTTTCTTCATTTTCTCCACAATTCACGAACTTGTTTACTATTAAAGGCTGTCAAACAAAAACTAAAATACGCAGTGTGCTCAAACTTTAACAGGAGTCAGCTGATAGATGCTTGTTGACAGGAGCAGTGTTCCCAACCTAATTATAAGGTGGGAAATTTAAAAAGTCATGCACTTTACGTCGCGCCCTCGTATTTCGACATTGCAAAATAGACAAAGGGCTTCTGGTAAACTAGCGTTAAGATACTCCTATTCATATTAAGATACTTGTGTGCCCCACATCCTGAAGATATTGCGTTGAGAGTTTTGTGATTAAGTGTTAGAACTTTGTGTGAGATGGTTGTTAAAACAACAAAAGTAAACATATATATACGTATTTGCATATATACATACTTACGCATGTATATGCATGTGCATTGTGCAAGCATACCTGAGCATGAAATTTCTCTTAGAATTTGTGAGACGGTAACATACCGTACTGTACCGGTACGTAACGTTTCTCCTTAACAATAGCCAATATTTACAATGTTTGAGACATAGAACATTTATTAGAATTGCCATACGTTACTCAGTTAGTTAGGTTTTGAATGATTAAAATATAATTATTCAAAAACTATAAGATTTTATGCGGAGCGGTTGAAATATGTTAAAAACATATAATTTATGATTACGTGTTCAAATTCTATTTGTGTATTTTGTAAATTTGTTGTTGTGGAAGGGCCTAAGTTTTTTTAGACAGTAGATTAGACATAAAAAAATAAATGGTAAGCTATTTCCTTCTCTGATTTCTACTATAACTTCCTACCTTGTGTGCTGAGTGGCGAAATTCAACTCAGCAGAATATTAATTTAGACCCAACTAGAAATCTAACCCACAACTATCGCGTTAATTGGCTTTCAAAAAAAACCAACCATTTCTTTAAAGTATCTATGAGATACTTTATATATCAGCTTCATATTCTTTAAAGTTACAAATTAATATTAAACATCTAAGATATATATGTATATATTAGCAACAATATGAGCAAATATGTGTGATATTTTTCAATACTTTATAACACATTAACTAAAACGAACCAACACTTCTAAACATTTTATGTTCTAAGTCTAATGAGAGATGCGCGTGCGACGTGAAAATGAAGAGCTTATGAATTAACTGTTTTATTGAAAGCGTTTCCTCTATACTTAAGTAACGCTTCAGAAGAAAGAATTTGTCGTAGCGTTACCTAACGTAAGGGATAATTAATTTTGAAATATAGCTGAGTGCGAAATAAAGTACTACAATGTATTATGTATGTACATGTTTACATAATTTAGTATAGTGTTTAATTATTTTGTATACTTATAATTAATTTATAGTTAATATTTGAAATATAGTAATGATTAGTGGTTGACCAGAACTTCGTTTTCATTGATTTAATGGACCTTGTCATGTGTTCCCTATATGACCCGTTGTCATTGCAACGTACAGCAATTTGTAGGCTAAAAGAAAATAGTTTCAAGACACTCTGTTCTCCATTTTGCAGCAATTTCTAACACTGCTTTTTAGCAAGAACAGAAATTCGATGCAACGCAACGATTTGTGTTACGAAAGAACACGGGGTATCTGTTTATAGTTATTACTATTACAGTGAAATGCTCTTAATAGACGTTTTCCTTAAAAATGTCATTTCTATATTTTATTATGTGTTTAATACTTTTAGTATTTTTAATTTGTGTATTTCTGTATTTCTTTAAATTATAAAGTGTGTAGTCACACGTCTTTCCCCAGCACTACGAGAGGTCTTCACACTTTACTAGTCTCCATAAAAGTCGTAGATGGTACTATATTTACTATAATGTACCAAAATTTTACACTTCTCTAAAGTAAAGCAGTAAATAACATTTTAAATTTATTCATATAACTGTAGGAGAAAGTGTGTTCTGTTAGATGTTTCCTTGTTATTTAAATGAAATTATTAAAATTAAATATTATGTAATTGTTTCAGGTAAACTTAATATGGTGAATTAACACTGCGGTAAATACGTATGTGTTGTGTAATCTCTTTATAATTAAAGATAATTATGGTTTTTTTTTTTAAATTAAGTATGGATTGAGCTCGTGGTGGCCCAGCATCTGACTGAAAATGTGCTTGTGGGTTCGATTGTTACTCAGAAAATCAATTATTTTCGTTTATCATTCTGGTGAAAATAAATAGTGCGGCGTTAAGTTTCGCCATTCACAATTCTTTACAATTTGGCGGTTCACGAGGAAGGGAACATTTTGGTACTAGTTACGCAATACCTACTCTGTTATGTGGAGCAAAAGAGGCTGTAAAAAATAAACATTTTTAAAGGTATAAATGAATTGGCGAAATTATTAGTATGACTGTGACTGTTACATTACTGGTTTTCTTACAAATAATTAGTTTGATAATAATATTAATATTAATTTTGACAAAACATATTAAAAATTGAACGTATGTGAGTTTTAACTTTAACTTCTACCAAGATGCGCGAGTTCAAATTCTGCGCCCTATATTGTCTTCGCTACATATGTCTTATGTTGGGTAAGTTCTTGTAAATCAGTGTCATAACACAACATACGCCTTCAATGTAGTAATAATTGCTATTAGATACTGAGGCTTTATAAGCGTGTCTAATATAAATAGGTATATAGCGTAGTTTGTACATGAGATATACTCAAGGGATCGATATTAGAAGTTGTTATGTAAACTTATGTACTTATTTCAAATACATGGACACTAATAAGTATAAAGAACAAATTCAAAGTGTAAATGTATCCGACATGACACATTGAATTTACTTTTTAAAGAAATAATTATTATAGATAAAATATTCTATTACATATTCGTAATATTATAAGCTGCTTGCTCGACGGTCATAACCTAAGATAATTATTAAAAGAAAATGTGTGTGCACACGTTTTGTTTAAATGAATACACGTATATGTATATACATTTAAATTAATGCAATATATTTTAAATTCTTCAAGATTTTCTGAAATATTTCTAAGTTTACGATACGATAACGTGGTTAAAGTAGATATTGTTGTAAGCGTCTACCATATTGGTCGAGGACAGAGATTATTTCCATTAAATGTAAATAAACGATATCATCTTTTAACTTCTTATATATTAAACTTGAATAGGGCTTTTTTTCTTTCGAGGTGCTGGCGACCGCTTCTGATACTCAGTGGAACGATTAGGAACCTTGTATTTTTTTTTTTGTATATTTTAACAGAAACACTACTGTCATATGTTGCGTACCTTGTTTCAATTTATACAAATTGTCAGCTTTAAATATATTTTGTTTTTATATGAAATTTAAAATAAACTTAAACCTAGATAATTATATTTCTAGAGAGGTAGAAATTTAATTTCTTCTCTAAGAGAGTCAAGGTCAAGTACCTTTTACTACATAATTAATTTAATATCTATTCAATATTTAATACCTTTTACAATCATATTATTTTACAATATTTATATACATTATTACTATAATTATTACTTTATTTTATAAAGACTTGCCTGTCGTGGCGCAGAGGCAGGCACAAGCGTGTGTCTGTACAGGCGACAGGTGACTTTTATTAATACTGCCGTGTGATTCCGGCTTAGAATAGGATCACCCTGGTACTGATGGTGTCGTAAGAGAAGAGAGGCGACTAAAGTACGTGTGGGAGAGTCACGTTGTCAGCAGTGGCAACACGCATGAGCAGACTCGACCGGATCATTACCACACCCGGCATTTAAAAGCGGCGTTAAGTAGTGGCTTCGGCCACTGCGTTCCGCATTGGGTAATGCCGGGCCCCAGTGCACATCCAGCTTATAAACCGGCAACACACCTGTAGCTCCTCTGGTGCTACACGGAGTCGTGGGCGGCGGTGATCACTAACCATCAGATGACCCGGAAGCTCGTTTGCCGTCTCCTATTCATAAAAAAAAAGTTGTGTGATTCGATTCCCATTTGTGGAAATTAAATATCTATTATTCTTAAACTTAATTATGTAATGTTATCATTTTTTTTAACACCGCTTTGGAAACAAAGTTTAGCGCGTTGTTGAGTTCTGCCTCTCAACACACAATGCCTTAAATTCTGCGGAAAGTAGGAACGGAACGAAGTGTTTTAACACTAAGTCCCCAAGCTCCTTCTGCCTATCCTGCCATGTACGAGATACAGCGTAAAGCTGAGTGATAATGGGTACTTGTATATATATCATAGCTACTTTTTATTGTTATTTTTTGTTTTAATAGAATATTAAGTGGCTGGCTAAGGATAGCGAGTTTAGAATGTAGAAGTATATGATCACTTTGTTTCTCTTTTCAATCGCAATTATTATCTGCCGTTATAGATAGAAGAAGTGGGGAACGGAGTGTCAAGTTCCCTCCCTCTGACAACCCTGCCATGGGCGGTATACAGTATGAATCTGAGCTTTATGGATCGAAACTCCCCTAGTTTGTGTTTACTACTTAGTAACGAGACATACATTTTGAATGGCGAAATTCAATTTTGTAAAGTGAAATATTTTTATTTCAATCGCTCTGGGATTCACCCGAATACAAATCCACAACCGTTGCGTTGACCATTAAACACCGTGCAGTATACTTGTAAATTTACATAAAACGTTATATGTGCCTAAGCTGTTTAAAATAGTATTCAAACATTAAAATTGACTTATGCCCTTAGGCCTAAGGACGTTATGGCAATTATTATAACATTATATGTTAGTGTTGAAGTTCAAAGCCACTAGTGATTTAGATGTGATAATCAACTGTTTATGCAGTAGTTAGCCATTAGAAATATTTTGACGTTTACTTTTCTGTCGGATGGCCTGTCGTGGCGCAGCGGCACAAGCGTGTGACTGTAACCGACAGGTTCTGGGTTCGATCCCCAGTCGAGGAAATTAAATATTTAATATTTTCAATTTAAATATTTATTGCTTTATTTTGCGCTCTGGTAATAAGGCAAAGCGCGGCGTTGAGTTCCGCCACTCAACACGCAATGCCTCAAATTCGGCGGAAAGTGGGGTACGGAAGTGGATCGGAGTGTCTTAACACTAAGTTCCCGGGTTCCCTTTGCCTACCCTGCCCCGTGGGGGATACAGCGTGAAGCTAAAAAAAAAGTTTTAAATTTTGGTCGTATTTTCTATCTTCATCTTGTATTTTCACTGTCTAATGTCAAAATAGGAGATATATGTTTAACATTTTTGTATATACGTGATATTGTTGAAATTAGGTAATAGGAAATCAGATATGATATTTTTTTAGATTATTACTCTTGATTGACACGTGTACTGATTTTTGTACGTTGTAATTCAAAATAATTCCATCATCATTAATAATATACTATCTCTAAAATATTTAAACTAAAAATTATATCGAAATGATTCTTTTTTAATTTAAATAAGTTTATTGGTACATATAATTGTCAAAGTTTCATCAAAATAAGATGAGTATTTTTTGAGATATGTTGCATTGCGTGTTGAGTGGCGGAATTCAATGCCAAGATCCAACCACGGCAAGAAAGAGCAATTATATTTCAAATATAAATTTAATATTTGAATGATTGAGCCACAATTGAGTAAATCGTATTTACTATATTGAATAGATTTACAAGTATAAAGTTTATTGGAGGTTAATTTGCTATTAAACATTGAAAGATTTCCAATATCAATTTTGTGTTGCATTAACACGGAAGCACTCAATAGGCAATTATTATTAATATAAAATTGCTTTAAGTAATCTTTACTTGCAAGTTTTTCTAAGTATCTTCTTATATGTATGTGTATGAAATTGTATGTTTATAAATTATTAATTTAACATCATGTGTGGCGTGGTATACTGCTTTTAGTAGAAACGGCAGACAGAACTAAGTGTTAAGACACTCTGTTTCTCTCTTTACATCTATTTTGAGTGGCCGAACTCAACGTTGTGCTTCACCTTGTTACTGAAGCACGATAATGAAAATAACACGCAGAAGAGAAACCACAACCCTGGCATTGATTAATCATTGATGATAACTGATTTTGAATTCATAATATAGATTTTCGTTAACAAACATTGAAAAATAATATTATATTAACTTTCATCAGGTTACAAATGATAATAATTAGTTTTACAGGCGAGTAGAAGCGGTGACAGCCGTCTTACTTCTAAAATCATTCTGTGGTTAGACTTAATTTTCTTACCGACCAAAATAAACGTTGCTTAATCAAGCCTAAGCAATTGCGTGCAATAATGTAATTCATATTATAGATTTTTTTTTTAGAATTTTGGAAGCAGTGGCGATATGATATGTCTAATAGAACGTAGTAGTTAGGTGAATAGCGTCTGTAAATATAACGGTTGTTGGTTCGATCCCACTAGACTTAATGAGTTGTTCTTAATTTCTCACTCTAATACGATGAAAAAAAAATCAGAAGAGACGAGTGACATGTCTGCTTTTCTTCAGTATCAGCTATTTAAAAAAAAAAAGAATTATTTATAAAGTTAGTTTAGATAACCAAACTTGGACTCAACGATTTTATAAACAAGCATTGATAACACGCTAATTCCGTACATTACGAGACGTAACTACCATGACGTAAAGGGCGTGAGAAGGGTGTATGCAGAATTATAATTATTGAGTAAATATGTGCGTGTCACATACAAATTTTATAAGTAAATTTATTTGCTAAAAACAAATACATTTTAAAATAATGATTTATACAATAGAAGTATGTTACCTAAACTTGAGTTGCTGAACTTAAAAATACGCTCAGTCGAACCAACTAAATCGATAAAAATATCTTATGGCTTAGTCGACTAGAAGTGGCTAGGATAGTTTTAAAGAGGCGCAGGGAAAATAATTTCACAATAAGTACAATCGTTTTCACGGCGTTGAGTTCCGCCACTTAACAAGCAATGTATTGAATATTAGTGACTAGAATGACTCAACAATAGGCTATCAGTACCTACACTGCAGTATAGAATACAGCGTGAAGCTACAGAAATCGTTATCAAGTAGGGTTGTGCCCACAACTGTCTCGTTTACTGTTAGATATTAAAATACCGAGATGGTCCTTGTAATTTGTATGTCATATTAATTCTAATTTATTACAAGAGTAAGTAGTGACTGACAAGGAAAGTTAATGGATATTGATGATGCTGAAGTCATGGAGTAAAGATTCCACGGAAGTTATTAATACCGTTATGAATTATATCGAATAAGGCTTGACGTATTCACACAGATTATATTAAAGAAGTAAGCGTCCAGGAGCACAAGCGTGTGAGAAAATGAAATGTTTCATAATTTTATACAAAATGCTCGCTCCAGCCTATTTCAAATGTAACCTTGTCACATAATTATATGATGTAAAATTTTGATAAAAGAAAAGACATGTCCCGCTGAGTTTCTTCCGCCGGTTCTTCTCAGGTCTAAGACAGTAACTTTAGTTACCTGGTGGTAAATTATTTGACGTTCGAAAAACGAAGTTTATAACTTCTTATTTTGATTATTTCCTAGCACTTGTAACTTGCAATGCCTTCAGAATCCTGTGAAGAAATAGGAACAAAAGTTCCCTCTGCCTACCCTGTTATACGTGAAATATATCGTGAATATAAAAAAAATATTAATAATATTTATATATTTTAATTGGTAAGGAATAGCTCCAAAAAGTATTTTTTTGTACAGTTTTTTCTCTGGTTGCAAAAAGAGTGAAATTAAAAAAATATATATCTCTTGTCCCATGAAGACTTCGATTATTTTAGCTGTTGCGTTGTTTCTATTTAACTTTACAAACGTCTAGCTACCATTATAACATAGAAAGATGTAAATAACGTTCATTAGCATATTATCTTCGTAGATTTAAATGATTAAATTAAAACACATTTTTTTCATATTAGAATAACATACATTTCGAAACACTTTACTATTGCAGTACATTAGATATATAGGTAAAGGTTGCCAGCGTTTGTTGAGTAATTCTTTTTATAAAATAACACTGTTGAACGGTAAATATTTGCCAATTTTATAACCATCATTAAAACAATAAAAAATATTAAAAACACCATACAAAAAGCTATTGAATATATATGATTAATATAAATTACGACTTTACTATGTAATAAACTTGTGAAAGTTAGACTTATTGATCTTTTGCTTTACTATAAAAAGAATCAGTTGCGAATTCGATAATTATCGGGTGAACAAATAATGTTGCTTTATGCTGTTATGTACTTATAATAGAAGAAACCTGGCAACCCAGTTTTAAGACCCTTTGATCCCATTAAGACACTTAATTCCTTAATATTAATATTATTATTAATTTTCGTACAATATGAATTGTACTTTGACTTTGCTTAATTTTAAATTAACAAAATAAAACATATTTTTAACGCCTATACTTAAAAAACCTTCAAAGTGAATCTATTATGTCAATGATGGGTGAGCTGAGGCTTATTGTTCCGTAGGAGGAGCACAAGCGACCAACCACCAATTGCGGGTCCCAACTTAAGAACTTAGCGTTAATATTTTCTATTCTCAATTAGACACATCGTTGTACATTGGAACTCAACGCCGCTCTTTATCTCGTTACCAAAGCGAGCAAAAAATATATAAAATGTTTTATTTGGGTATCAAATCAAACCCACAACCTGTCGCCTTTACAGTAGCCCGCTTGTTCCCCGCCTCGACTGGTCTCTACTTTAATTCAAGATAAATTCAACACAATATAAACAAAAAACGATAATAACAAAGCTTAGCGAGTCACATTAAAAATAAGTTATTTTTGATCATAATTTCCCTTAACATTTAAAAAAAATGTGTCAAAGAAAGCAATGAACAGTCTTAATGCAATTGGAAAGGTGAAGCAGAATGCCGTGAGTGAAATTTCGTTGACGATATTATGTTTTAAATTTACTTGTTCTTAGTCATCCCGATATAGCCTTGACCAACCAGTATTGCCACGATGAGCGATATATGGACACGGTATAACTTACATATTTTTTTAACAATATGGTAGACAGTAGGAATTTAGTGTTAAGGCAATCAATCCGTTCTCAAGTACTGTCTAATATTCGAATTTATTAAGTGTCGGAATTCAACGCCGCGCTTTGTTTTTGTTCAAGTTGATGGAAATTGAATCTACGGCCATCGTGTTTACAATCAAACGATGCACCTCCGGACGAATAATAGCTTCTAACTTTACTTTTATTTGCCTTTATGATTTATTCGAAGGCAAGCATAATACAAGGCCTTCATGAGGTATTCGGAATGCCCCCCGACTATGACTATTTATGGATCCGAGTCCGACTTAAAGAATATCTGATATTAATGTCTCATTCTGGATAATCTCAAATTTAGAAAAGTAATAAAGACAGTGTCTTGACACTATATTCTCTTTTAAAAATAAAAAAAATAGTAAATCTGAGGAATAATACAAAATACAGCATATACGTCAATGTTCTTTAAAGTTAAATTATTAAGTTCTCCCAATAAAAAAAAAATAATGAACTTTACAACTTTCTTGATTGACATAAAATTTACAAAATAGATAAGCAGGTAAAATGTATTTATGAAATAAAACGATATACCACCTTTAAACATAAAACACTCTTGGCAAAATCACTTTCACCGTCCGACAGAGTATAATCGTCCACGCGTTATAATGAAGAATATTTTGCAAGCAATATTCTCTTGATGAACATTCTCATAACATAAAGTATTTCAATTTTTTTACATAATTATTTTAAAGTTTACTGTAAACGGCAGTAGGTTCGATTCCTGCTCTAGTCAGACAAAGCGCAGCGTCGAGTTCCGCCACCGCAAAACGCAGTCTTTTTAGCGGAAATAGAGAGGATTTGAAGTAAATCGTTTATATAATAGTTTTATTAAAATTTAAATTAATAACTTAAATCTGACAAGTTAGAATCGAAACACCGAGCATACACGCCTACTGTGCCATAACGGCGTTACATTACTCGTAGCATTAGATACATTCTGTAATGTTTAATAGTACTCAGCTATATTTTTGTCTTAAGTTTGTATTATTACTTACTATGTTCATTATAAACACTTTTACGTTGAGTTTGATTTTAAGAGAAAAACGGAGTGTTTTATCACTAAGTTCTCTTTATCTCTCCTCTTTGAGCAGAGTCCTCTTTGAACCGAGAAATACAAGAAAATAAAAAAACATATTTATAGCCATATAAGGAAATAATCAAGACCATTTTTGGTCGCCTGTACACAAGCTTATATTGGCGCTAATTTGCATGCAAATTGATGATATCTTCAAAGTATTTCGTTATACGTTAGTTAACGGCGGTGAAATTAAATAGTAGCGTCTAATATGGAAATTACTTAATTATTAGAGTTATAGTTTCTTAAATGTTTTGAGTTTTTATTAATATGCTGTGGAATTTGGATGTGATATACAATTATGTGGTTGAAAGCAAACAATATTTTTAACTTTTAAGCTTTATTTCATTCTGGAGCTACGGTGCAACAAACAGATATACATACATAAGGTTCCCGAGTTATACATACTTCAAAGCTGTTCAAAGGAAAATACAGGCTAAAATTAGTAATATAAGAAATCCTTGTGTGCATCGAATCCAATAACATCGCGTTAACATTCAGTTGCCATCGTTAACATAATTAAAAAATAATATATTTCTTATTTCCACACCAATATTCTAAGAAACCAGTAAAAAATTATAATAAGAAAATAATTTCAAGAAAAACAAACATATAACTGCACTGTAAACATTAGTCTGAATTACTATCATATTAATATCTGAGGCGATATTAAAAGAAAATCGATATACATATATTAAAGTCAGTAGAACAGTATGTCAGTGGTTCTCAATATATATAGCAAAAAGATACTTTCAAGACCTTACTCTCAATAAATAGACCAACGAGGCCAATAGAGCAATTGTGATGCGACAAAAATGACTATTCAGGCAAATCTATTTTGTGAAAGGAAACACAAGAAAATAGACTTTAGACCCGTTATTTATATATTAGATTCTTGTTCTTGTTTATTATATTTCTTGATATAATCTGCACACTTGAGACTGAGTAAAAAGCGATAATTTAAATAATATTAAAAACTAAATTTTACCAATATTAAAAAAAAGACAGTTTGCGAATCCCAGATACTAGTAACACGAATTGAAAAAATAGTTTTGTTTTTGATAGTCAATAATTTCAATTTATACTTGTAATAAATCTGTAAGTGGTCAGTTACCACTGTCTGTAAATGGAAAATATAAAGAAAAAATGTTAAAAGGTACATCTAAGGTACTTTTTTTTAATTTTTAGGTGTCTGTGAGTTCGTACGAGCAAATCTACATTTAAATTCAGTTTTCTCTATGATATTTTGGCAACCTTCTTTAAACATTAGGTTTTTTGTTTTTATTTAAATGAGTTAGTAAATAAAAAGACGTCAATTTTAATCGGTAAAATTGCAACAAAATATTTGGTTTTATATAATATACTTATATTGTCTTAAAAGTGATATTATTAGGAGAAAGTAACTGATTAAATATTAGTAAATAAAATAGTGAAATTAACGTTAAAGTAATTATAAAAATTGAATATGATAATTTCTCTAGTGTATAATTTACTTGTTAAATGTATCACGTCTGCGGGAGATTTGAACCTGCACCTCTTAAATCATATGCAAACAATCTTATTTAATTGAGAACCATGTAGAAACTATTAAGATGTTGATAATTTTGTGTACAATAAAATAAATTTTAGCATTTTTTTTAAATCGTCACTTTTTAAAAGATAGCGTTACAGTCTGATCAAAGATTTCGCAGCATTATTCTCATTGTAAAAACCCGGGAATTATTCGTATTCAATATTATATAAAGTAATCAATATATTAAACAACAATAGCTTATTATTTAATTAATTAACTAAAATAATACTCATTTATTAAGTTCCTTATTACCTTTTATTACAATATAAACGTAATTTCGTAATAGATAGCTAGTGATCTATGTAACTATAGACTTATATGGGAATATCCAGTGAAAGCCTGTGAATCAATTGTTTTTATATGCATGAAAATTTATTTGCCTTTGTATCGCTTTATGACAGTATTGAATTGTAAAGCGTATAACGTAAGTAAAATAATATATATTTAATATTAATTTGCTGTTGATCTGATTTTATTTATAATAAAGACATTTTTTATCAATTCTGTACAAAGTGGGGAAATCAAGTTTTAATGGGTACTGAGCATTTTAACACGAAATATCAAAACAAGAAATAGATTATATCGTATTAATTATTATTGTATCTTATTGTTTGTATTTACAATGAAATGCCTATCTCAATTTTTTTACAAGGATAAAGACGTAGAAATCTAGTATTTATTACTTAAAAAACGACACATTGAATTTTATATCTTAATTATATAATAATTGTACAGTTTTTGAAGTGAAAACTTCTTTACTTTATATATATATATATATATATATATATATATATATATATATATATATATATATATATATATATATATATATATATATATATATATATTAAAATAACATAATAACACGTCTTACAAAATAAAAAGATGCACATATCGTAAATAAAGTTATAAATATATATATTTTTGTCAATGTTTAGTAGATTTTTAAAGGAATCTGAGGAATGCATATTTATTACATGCACAGTAAGAAAGTTGTAAACATGATGTGAGAGGAAGGAAACATTTATGAATCCAGCCAATATAATAATTACGACATGGCATAAGCGATAGCTTCCTGTTAAATGAAAGTAGTTTGACAACTTGGCTACGTAAATCTAAATATAACGACTTTCGTAGTCTCACTAAATTTACCAATAATGAAGTAAAACAGTTTATTATGAGATGATAGGTCCTATAATAACTTTGAAAAAATGTTTGTTTTAATAGTTCAATTAGCATGGATTTTAGAAAAAAACTATTTCTTTTCGCTTTATGCTGTATCCTGCACATGACAGGGTAGTCTTTTCGTTTTTCGCCGAATTGGAGAAAAAACTCAACGCCGCGCTTTTCTTTGTAATATTTAAATTTAAGGTTTTAAAAGTGTTTGCTTCAATAATTTTTACACACTATATTGCCAAATTATTTCAGTATGATCTGCTTTAGCTTTAATTGTATCCCGCATATTGAACGAAATGCAGGGGGAAGAGGGAACCTACTGTTAAGATACTACGTTCACATGTCAAGTATAGGAGTTCAGCGCCACACTATGTCTTGATACTAGTAACAGGATATCCAAATAATGGGTATCGAACACTCTCCTTGATAAGATACACATATACATACATATTATTGACTACTTTAAAAACAGTTCAAGTTTAAAAATAGCAAAAACTAACTATACCCATAGATATTTTAACTAATTAAATTAAAAATAAAAAGAAATAGTAATATTAAAGATCCGTTTAAAACAGTCCATTTAAACATCGTGTATTTTGAAAGTGCTGGCGGCCTTGCGATAGCCGACATGTCCGAGCTTTACTCGAACGTGCATACTATGGAATTACATCAAACTGTGACGTAGCCACGGTCAAGTGGTAGATGGATAGACAAGTAGCTCATTAGCTTGAATTTGACATGATATTAGTATGCTAATCATAATTTTATATAAGCAGATTTTTTTATTTGATCGGTTGTGTTGGTTTTAAGGTCGTGGGATAGATTTTGACTTAGGATGAATTATTTATAAAACGAGGTAGTAAGTGGCGTAGAGCTTCGTCACTCCACACGCATAATATTGAATAAGCGAGTATGGGAGAACGGAGATGGACATTCTCCGTGACTTCCTCGTTGTTCCTCCTTCGTTCTTCGTTTTTCTCCTTCCTGAGATCTTTCTGTCTTTATAAGTTGCTATGCGGTAAAAAGTAAATCGTTATACCTGAATCTGTTTTATATTGAATATATTAATGTAAGCCAGTTATCTGTTGGTTGCAGGGAAGGTGGGGTTATTGCACATTAAAGTTGTATGACAAGAAAGTTCTTGTTAACGAAAATATATTATATTATAAAATATTGTTTTACTTTATATATTGAAACTACAGTCAAATTTAATGTCAAATGGAAATTTTTATTTTAATACTAATATTATACTCTTTTTGAGTATTATAATGACGCTCGTTGAAGTCTTTTGTATTGGGACAATGTTATCATTTCCTGTTGCGATTAATTACAATAGCAATTTGAAATAAGGAAAAAAATACTATAGTGTAATAATAACTTGTAACAAATGAATAGTATGGTCTCTTCTTCATTTGTGCAAAACAATTTCTTGTCGTCACCGTAAGTAACTTTTACAATTTATAACGTATTTTCCAGTACGTACTATGCGAATAAGACAAAAATTATACAAGTCTATTTTGTAAACATAATTAGAATTCCATGTGGGTTTCGCTCGTGGCCTCAAGTGCTAAGGCTATTTACACGAACGAGCAATTTTGGTCAAACCACTATTAGTTCAATGTAGATTAGAGCTGTTAACCACTGCTATATGATAACATACATACCTTTATAAACTCAGACTAAATGTTCTTCGCTTTTAGCTACATGTATATTTCGTATATATATATATATATATATATATATATATATATATATATATATATATATATATATATATATATATATATATATATATATATATATATATATATATAATATTTAAATATTTAAATATCATGATTACATACATTTAACTTAAATGATTTAATTTTATTAAACAAAGGTTACATAGTTAAATATTTATCTGTTTTTATACGTCCGAAAAATAGATATAAGGAATACTGCAAAAACATTTCCTTGAAGTGCAATTCTAAGTAGCATTACACATTAGCATTTTAAAACGATATGTATATTACGTTATACATATACATATTAAATAATTAATTTAACAAAATTTACAGGCAATTGCTGTTTTACCACATCACGTTTGCTCACATACACATACATACATTACATAGCTTCACGCTGTATCCCGCACGAGGCAGGGTAGGCAGAGGGAACCCGGGAACCTAGTGTTAAGACACTCGGTTCCACTTTCGTTCCCCACTTTCCGCCGAATTTGAGGCATTGCGTGTTGAGTGGCGGAATTCAACGCCGCGTTTTGCCTTATTACCAGAGCGAAGAAATTAAACATTAAATATTTAAATTGAAAATATTAAATATTTCATTTCCTCGACTGAGGATCGAATCCAGAACCTGTTGGTTACAGTCACACTCTTGTGTCGCTGCGCCACGACAGGCCTCACATACAATATTAAAAATTATACTTTCTACTCGCATCCAAGTAATAAAGAAATAAAGTATACACGAAAGAATATTAAATAAGGCACAGTTAATCTCTCAATTGCTCTAGATACGTCGGTGCGTAAAGTTTCAAAGAAATGAAAGAAAGGTCGTTACGGCCTTATTGTTATTGATTGATGTACGTACATAAAATGTCTAGAATTATAGCGCGTTCCACTGTAAGAGTGACGGCTTCTGGGTTCGATTCCGCGTCGAGAAACTGGTATACTTAATGTTTTCATTTACTTGGTATGGTAACAAGGCGAAATATGGAATTAAATTCTGCCACTCAACACGTAATGTTTCGAGAATTCGGAGAGAATCTTAATACTAGGTTCCCAAGTTCCTTTTGTCTACTATTATATGCGGGGTAAGACGTGAAGCAAAAAAGAGTATATGCAAACTAACTTGCGAATAAGAAAGATATCGAAAATTAAAAAATAATATTGTTTTTTTATTTTTTGCTGTTCTTCGTATTTTTTGATACTAAATTATAGAGAAACCGATCATAGCTTTCGTTGGAAAGAATTTTGGTAATTTTAAATATTGCCGTAAAATTATCCCAATCGATACTTTTTTAATATAAAACTGAGAAAATATGTACCTATACCATATAGCTTATCGCAATTTAGTGTTAAGGTAAATGAAAAAACTTTCTACATCAAAAGCAATTGTATAGAATAATGTATTCAAGAGAGTTTCTAAAGAAGCACATCTCTTTGTTGAAAACAGTTTCATAAATTACAAACTAGACAAAAGTGCATTGGGTCAGCTATATGGCTGTCGTATTTCATATACATTTATAGCTTAAACGTGAGTTGATCTTTGGTAATACCCGCCTTTTAACTTTAACTATCTGTAATCAATGATGTAGAGGCATATTTAACCTTACTTTGTATAGTTATTATAGAAAATGTGATTATTTTGACGCTTTTGTAGCTTTCTTTTACGTCTGAAAATAACAGTACCTACAGTACTGTAGAGCTACTTCTATGATACTTTTTTCGAAAATTTTAGTTAATTAGGTACTTGAATGTATTTTTGTAAATAAAGAATATCATATATATATATATATATATATATATATATATATATATATATATATATATATATATATATATATATATATATATATATATATATATATATATATATATATATATATATATATATATATATATATATATATATATATATATATATATATATATATATATATTCATTAGTGTAATAACACAGACTTAATCATAGACAAATAATAAACAGCTCCATTCACAAGCAATCATAATAAATAGTGCGTGAAGAATCATACTATTTCATATATAAATGTCTCCATTGATAGTATAGAAATTGTAACATACATTGTGTAAGAAAACATCATCACAAAACGATTAATATCGTGCGTTGTATTTAGAGTGGCCTAATGAGATGTACCTATATGGGTTAGGCTGAAAGTAAATAGAACTTTTGATGATAGTTTATTTAACTTTAAAAATGTTTATTATTTTACATATTTAAGATCCTTTTTATAATATTTATAGTATTAATTTGGAACATTTAATGCTTATTCAGAAATCATATATTTTTTAAGACAGTGGGATTTGAACCTGTGCCTCTATTTTTACACATTTTCGCAGAAAGCAAGGTGGCAGATGGAAGCTAGTAAAAATGTTTCGTTGCCCGTTTCACGCCCAATTTGGGAGACAGTGCTCTCTGATTACCAGGAGCGAGGTAGTGAAAATTATTCATTCCCTCTAGTGAAATCGAACCGGTGATGTAGAATCAGATACTGTGTTACTGCGCCACGACGAATTCGGAAATATTAGATAATTATTGTTTTTTTTTATTAAATGATATTAGAATGGTATTTAAAATTTAGAAAATTATTGAAAAACTAAGCAATGTGTCATAAAATTGCAAACACAGCTCATTCGGATATCCTAACAAATATGGCAAACTAATTTAAATAGGTGCTGCCTAAGACGTTAATAGCTGACCATTTCAGGATTAAGTTAATCGTTTTAATTCTATAATGGTAACTCTTTATGAATTGAATATATTAAAAAAATATATAAAATATCTATAAATTAAAAAATACACACACATATATACACATATAATTATTTAGGGATTAAATATTATCCAAAACGAAATTATTTTTTTAAAACGTTTTTTTGAGCTAGAAGTAGAGGGAGAGAACTTAGAAACCTAGTACAAAGACAACCGTTTTGTCCGACTTCCACTGAATTTGAGGCACTGAGTGTTAAGTGGCGGAACTCAACGCTGCGCTTTAACACAATGTGACATAACATTTAATAATATAAATTAAACGTATAGAACACAGTAATATATAACTGTCAATTACCACATAACACCCGAGATGCGTGTAGAAAACAGCGTAACCAAAGCTTAGAGCAATTTTTCACGTCAATATATTTAACATCGCCACTAGCTGACCACGCGTGACGGGCACTTTCTCACGAGCGAAAGTGACGCGTGTTATTAAATTATGTATGATATGCAGATCGGATATTTGTTCCTTGTGTTTCATTATTTATTATTACTCTAAGTTTAACGCATTTTTAGGAAAATCTTTGCTGTCTGTTCGTCTATCACCAAGCTGTATATCATCAACCGTGATAGTTAGTTCGTTGAAATTTACATAGTTAAAATTAACACTTTTTTTTTTTTTAGCTTCACGCTGTATCCCGCACGAGGCAGGGTAGGCAGAGGGAACCCGGGAACCTAGTGTTAAGACACTCGGTTCCACTTTCGTTCCCCACTTTCCGCCGAATTTGAGGCAATGCGTGTTGAGTGGCGGGACTCAACGCCGGGCTTTGTCTTATTACCAGAGCGAAGAAATGAAACATTAAATATTTAAATTGAAAATATTAAATAATTCATTTCCTCGACTGGGGGTCGAACCCAGAACCTGACGGTTACAGTCACACGCTTGTGCCGCTGCGACACGACAGGTCTCAAAATTTACACAAATAATACTAATAAACAATCATATACATATTAAAGAGGTCTTCCAAACAATAAACGTGATTCTTTTTGCCGTTTTAAACATAATAATATTAATAATAGCATGGGATACTAGCACAATACAGCAAAAAACTACAGCATAAAATCTGCTTAGATATATAATTAAATTATTTTATTAAATATATTATATTGATTTTTTTAAGTTAAAACAATAGTGTATTTAATAATTTGAAATGTTGCGTGAGATATAGTTTGTTACTTAGTCTTATATCTAAGAAAAACCAATAAGCCAATTTCCATTGCACACTTAAAGAAAGCGATGAACAATAGATAATAGAAAACAGAAACGTGATACGTAAATCACTTGCTTAACTCGCGATTGCCGTCTGATCTTTTATAAAAACACTTTTCCTATATCTATTCTAATTGTAGAACAATGTAGCGTGGAGAAGTGATTGGACGTGGAAACAGATTTTACGCCAATTTACACACGATTATGAGAAACGGTATTTATATACATTTTATTAAAAATAAATAAGCAAACTTTTTGTATATGTTTATTCGGGACATTACAAGGATTATGAAGAAAATTTGGCACCGTGTATAGTTTATATAGAGCATAAATAAATTATTTTAAATAAATTAAATTACATTGGTAAGAGAGGGAGGGGGTGACCTCGTATGACCTTCCAAAACACAGTATCGACGATACTGGAGGAAGGTCACGTAAAAAGTATGAGGACCCCCGGAGGGCATGTATGAAGAGGTTGATGATAGGCGACGAGGCGAAAGAGGTATGCCGAGACCGTAGCGTTTGGCGCTCCGTTCCCCCTGCCTACCGCGCTAGGGATATAGCGTGGAGCTAAGTAAGTAAGTAATAACATTAACCATGTTACGTTAAGTTAAAAATATCAAATATCTCAATGTTCGATCGGTGGTGAGTTCAACACACAATTCTTAAAATTCATTAGAAAACGGGAAAACGAAACGGAGTGTCTTAACACTAGGTTCCTAAGTTCCCTCTGCCTATCCCGACATGTGCTGGATTCAGCGTGAAGCTGAAAACAAAATACTAAGGTTATATTACATAAAAAAAAAAAATTTTATAAATAATATTATCACGGTTCATTAAAACGTTATGTTGAAACACAGACAAATCAAACGACAGAGGCTGTTAGGAGCTTATTACTGCACTTATTGCATTATATTACTAAAGCCTACCTACATAAAGGAAAGACTGAAATGGAACTTACTCAACAAGCGTTATGCTCATACGCATGGTCAATGGAGGTAATTTTTTGAATCATATTGCGTAACAAGGATGTGATTGTGCTTACACATTTACATATTACTCTGTGTTTTGTAATAGATATTTACATTTTTTTTAGAATAGTTGGACCTAGCGTTAAGACTTTCCGTTTTCCAGTTTCAGACGGAACTGAACGCCGTGTTTTGTCTCATTGCCACAGCGAAGAAATTAAAATAATTTTAATAAATTTTATATTATCTCACAAGTGGGAATAGAACGCACAACCGTTGCATAAGTATGCCATAAGACGGCAGTCGCTTACCTACAGGGGAAAAATTTGAAGCTCCTAACTAAATAATAATTGTTTGTATATGTTATAATTAACCATGTTATGTGGAGTTATGTAAATTACGTTAATAAAATAATTATAATATATTTCATAATATACCGCAAGATAATGTATATTTTTACATATTTTTAACTGTTATTTCCCTCATTTTTACATGATTTTACAAAAACGTGGCTTTAGTGGCTGTAGCGACTTAGACAGCATGTAAGAGACGCGGGTTGGAATTCCGTGACGTTAAAATTAAACGTTAAAATTGAAGTAATTGTTAAATATATGATATTATTGGCTTTATTTCTACAAGCCAAACTTAATATAGAAAGTGTTACCTCTTCTATAGTGAAGTGACCGATGCTGTCATTCTGATTGATGTAACTTTCACACTAAATTATGATTTAGAGAACAAAAAATACAACAAAGCATTAGTAATAAAATAGCAACGGTAGTTTTATCATTAAAATATTTTATGTATATCGTAGTCGTTGTTTTTTTCCGTTATCGTCTCTTTAGCTTAACGCTGTATCCCGTAAATAGGCAGAATAGGCAGAGAATATTAACACTCCGTTAACATTCTCTGCCTATTCAAAATTTGTAGATGATTTGCTCATATTTTACTTTTTTTTACTTCACGCTGAATCTAGCCCATACCAGCAGAGGAAACTAAATCTAGTGATAAGACACTCCGGTCCTATCAAGACACTTCCGCTCTCTTAGTAGTAGAACTTAACGCCGCACTTTGCCTTATTATCATCATTAAAATATTTAACTTATTATTTTTTCGTATGGAAATCGAACCCACAACCTGCCGCGTTTACAGTTGCACGCTAGTGCCCCCGCTCTATGACTGGCCTTAAAAAATTATGTAATATACATTAATGTATCTTTATATAGAATAAAACAAAGTCATCTCTAATCGATGTAGTGCTTAGATCTTTCAAATTACGGAACATATTTCGATGCAGTTTTTACGAAAAGACAGGTTGGTTAAAGATGATAAATTTATTTGTACATATTATAATAGTTAAAGTCAAAGCGAGCGAAGTAATTTTGTTACTTAACATCTTTTAAGATAATATTCAAAGGTCAACTTCTTCAAGTAACAAGAAAAGAACAAAAAGGTCATATTTAAATAAAATTACTACGAACATATTATACGAGTATATTGTATATTTCATTAAAAACATTCAGGTTTTAGATCATTCTCGGACGTGACACACAAGTACGTAATATTCGCAATCTATTATGCTGTAAGGTCAGCATGTTAATATAAATGACAATAAAATAAATTAATTGTTTATGTACGAACAATATAATTATCATATTTTATTTTATTTGATAAATATTCAAAATAATTAACGATAAATAAAGGGTAGAAACTTGTTTTTGTATTGTACTTTAAGAAATATATTTCAAAAATTGATATATTTCCTTGATTTAAAAAATATTGTATTCTCTATCGACGTTTGCTAGTGAAAAGATGGACTTAAGATAATTGCTTAGATGTGATTCGGCCTCGCCTACCAAGGGTTCTGTAACTTTTTCCTAATTATAACCTGTGAGTCAATGGTAACATAAATTATAAAAGCAGTTTTTTATATGAACTACCGTTTGTAATGTATTTACTGTGATATGCCTATAAATATATTTAATTTCGATTTTTTCTCTATTTGCACTGTAAACATCTGATAGACAGAATAAAAACAAAGTGATCCTATTAGTGATTTTTGTATGGAGTCCCATATTTAAAGTACGGAATTCTAAAATACTAAAAAAGAGATTTAACATAAGACATCCTCAATTATTGATCTGTTCTTAAGAAGAGACACAATGTCACAAAACACATATACCGACATATTTTGCTAACCATACCTAACCTAGTAAGTGGGACCTTTCTCCACGTATCCGGCAGCGACCGGTCGTTGATTCACAATTCGCCTCTTGACCGTCCAGGACGTTGACCGGGGAAAGTGTCGATAGTATAATGATGAATAAGACATATATTATTCATATTATTATGTATGAGTTAAGTTAAGATGAAAAATTTTATTATAGAAAGTGAAATTGAATATCTTAGAATTTAGTTTATCAATTTGAGACACAATTTCTATAAATATGTTGGACAAGTTTTTTTTCCAATTTAAACTTTGAGTAAGCTTCACGCTGTATCGCGCATGGGTTTGTAGGCAGAGGGAATTATGGGAAACCGAGTCTGTTCCCGTTCCCCACTTAAAGTCTATTTTTAAGTTATATTATGACAAAATAAATAAACCTTTCCTCAGCATATTTGGACTAAATTTAATTAGTCTAACTATGAAATGGTAAATAATTTTAGTTCTTAAGCCAACAAATCTTAACTCATTGTATTACATAAACAAAAATCCGACCGATTTAATTTAATTTTTTATGTATCTAATATATCTCTATAGTTTAACTTTTACAAAGCATTTTGAGAAGTTAAATAGTATGATAACTGACCTTACTGTTTACCTTCCAATTAAAAATAACCAAATACGTCAGATCGCGTGGCAATGCGCAGGACGAGGTGAAATCTAGGCCAGCTCGCTCAGATCCTGGAGTTTCGTAATGCGCACATATAACGGAATACAATAGTTAACGCTATGAGTAAATAGATAAAGGGTCTCAGGGTCAACGTTACTAAATACTTGATAATAAATTGATAATGTAGTAACATGTAGTTGCAGTATAACAAGGTCGTGTGTTTAGACATTATTCCGTTATATATTTATATTCAGACGCTACCTCGAGATGCCTCGATGGCACCAACATTATATATATTTAAACATATGTTAATTAACGTGTAAAGTGGAGGAATGGACGTGTCCTAATAACGTCAGAGGGTCTTAGCTCTAGAACCTTAAGTTCTCTACTCTACTCTGCTTTAAGTCTATATTTAATCTACAGCGAAAGTTCTATGACAACTTTTATTATTGGCACCTGTCTCTGAAGATTTTTACAAAGTTTCTCTGGTCAAAGAATATTTATTATATAGATATTACATATTTTATTCAGTGAATAATTTTACAATATTGAAAGAATGTTGTCCATACACCTCGTCTGTATAAATTTGCATTTTAATGATGATATTATACATATATAATTTCTTATATTTTTTTAAATGTCAAGAAATTTCTTATATTTTGCAAGTTATGAAAAAATATCTTTATTTGTGTTTTACAGAAATCGCAGAGCCGCTATGTGTTCTAGAGTCAGATTTCGGTTTCAAAATAAACTGTGCCTTCAAAAAAGCTGGATTGTTCAGAGTGCGGAATCTTGGAGGTATCAAGGCTCATGCTAGTTTAGGTAAGTACATTTAAAAAGAATATCATATAACGCTCGGCGTAGAGTTCCGCACTCAATGCCTACAGAATTTGGCGGAATGTGCGAAATAGAAGTGTTTTACAATTAGGTTCCCAAGTTCCTTTTTTGGGATGCTATTACATGTATTCAGTTATTCATATTTGAAGAACAAAAAAATATAACTTAAAGTGATTTTTCTTCATATATAATAACTTGCGTCACAATTTCATTATGACTCATTTAAAAACTACTTAAATATTTAGTAGAAATTACAGAAACAAATTAGGGGTAATGATGTATTATCGTTAGTAATGCAAGAGTTTAGACAAAGTCGGTAATCATTTCTTATTACTTAATTTTGTTAATATACTTAATGCTTAAGTATATTTATTATCTGTACATTTAATTTTACGTAACATATCTATACTTCATAAATCTGTAACTGATCACTGTTTTTAAATGGAAGATGTATGAAAAAATGGGAAAGTTTGTTAATGTAGTAGGGTCCAGAATAGAATTTTTCAACTTTTTGTCTGTTTGTCTGTGCGTTTTTACCCGCTTATCTCGGAAACCGCTAACCAACCATTTAAATGTAGCTTTCACTATTGTATTTTGGGAACCTTCCTTTATAAAATAGTTAATTTGACACAATGACTAAAAGTTTTTTATTCATTTCGCACAATTTTAGATTTCCAATATACGGACGTTGTTTTAAATGTGATAATGTTAGTACAAGAAAATTCCGAGTGTTCTTCTCTCTCGACCCCCCAAGGGGGGAGAGGGGTGACGGCATCAAGGCTATATCCCTCTTGCCGTAGGTGTCATTCGGCGCCTATCAATATAGGCGCCGCTTTGGGGTCGAACTTTTGGAGGTCCTTATGGTATATTACCTCGATGGTGAGGTTGGGAGTCGGGGTATCTGGGAGTACAAGAAAATAATTGAGATTAGTACGTAAAATAGTGTATTTCTAGAGGGGGATGCTGCTGGCGGCTCGTTTATACTTTATACATAGAGTCTTGATTAAAGTTGAGTATTATAATTTTTATAAAGTCAAACATTATTCGTTATAATAATTGTGAAATTATTTTTTGTAACACTGCACCTAATTATGAAAAGCGTCTTTTAATGTAAATGATTTGGGTAATAATATATTTTAAATAAATATGATTTTGTCATACAAGATACAAAGAGTTAGTGTAAAACAGTTGCTATAACTATTATAAATAAATTAAATTGGCAAGACATACAAGAGTGCTCTTGTTAACATTTACGGTTGATTGTGGGTTTGATTCCCGATTAAGTAAATTTAATATTTAAAATGTCCACTTCTCCGCTCTAGTCGCGAGGAACACAACTATAAAATGTATATTTCAAAATCAAATATGATATATCTTCATACTACGACAGGTGACCTAAGGTCAATCGTTTCTAACATTTGATACTATCTAACAATGATCATATTTTCGAATCCGAAGAATCCATAAACTTGAAGTCTTGCCATGCAATACTTTAAAAGTATGTAATAATATACGTAAGAATATAATGTAATATAATATGTGTCACTCGTGGCGCAGGTGCACAAGCATGCAACTGTAAACACAACGGGTTGCAGGTTAATCTCCACACGAGAAAATGAAATATTTTCTAGCTCCCAAGTTCCCTCTACGTACAACGTGAGGCTAAAAATATATATTACTTTTGAATGAAGTATATATATGAAGGTTTCATAAACTGTTTATTATTTCTGTTCAGATTCCGTACAAATTATATAATTATACATTTCCGTCAAATGGCTAAAAACGGAACTTTTATTCATTCTTCATGTGCGTGTGTCCGTATGTAGGTTCTTTTGTTGCGATATTTTGCCTAATTGTTGATATGTACATGAAGTAATCCTAATTTATGATCAATTACAGAATTCTCATATTCGAGTCCCATTCACAATTGACCACTTTTTGAACTTTTAAGCAAGATTAATGTTACTGGTAATATTTATATAATATTTATTTATATCTGTAAAGCGTTAATAGATGTATCCTTTGGCATATTTTTAGGCATTAGAATGTGGAATTACATGTTGGAAGATATTTATTTCTTGACTCCCAACTGTATTTTGCATAAAGCAGTGAAAGCAGAGGGATACTAGTTTGAAGCACTTTTCCGTTATGTTCAATGAAATATTTTGACTTTTTAACATATTGTTTACCAATTTTCTTCTCATAATTCCAGGTTTCAGTCTCGGTGACGAGCTTGGGTTCGAGCAGTCGTTAACTAACCAGGATCCCAGTAGACGGCGATCGGTTAGTTTTAAAAACGGCGCGCCCAACATTCTCGTCGATACTCCTAACAGAGCAGGTGCTAAACAAGAAGTAAGTTTTTACTATTTAAGTTTAATCCAGCCATCTTAGGAAAGAAAAGTAGCTATTTAGAAAAGGTATAAATATTTAAACGTAGCGGGATCTGAACCCGCGCCTTTTGGACGATTGAATTCAGCTGTTAAAGCGAGAAGATAAAAAACAAAATATATTATTTATATATCCTTTGTAAGCTAATACAATTGATAATTTATTGGAAGGTCCATCATCTCATTGTAGCGAGTGTTATTTTCATATAACTGATTTATTTATTTTGTTGTTCATATAAACTTTTACTTAATACAACAATGGCTTAGGTATATTATTTTATTTTTCATTTTCATGCTGTATCCCGCACATGGAAGACTAGGCAGAGAGTACTTGGGATTTAGTGAAAAGACACTCCGTTCGGTTTCTTAGTTTCCGCCGAATTTGGGGCATTGAGTTTTGATTGGCGGAACTCAACGATTTGATTGTTACTAGAGCGAAGAAATTAACATATTTTCAATTTAATTTGAAAATATGTATAAAATATTTCACTTCTTCAATTGGGGAACGAACCCATCACCGCTCGTTTACAGTCACACACTTGCGCCCCTGCGTCACGATAGGCCTCAGGCTTATATTATATTAAAAGTATTTTATTTTTCGTCTTAGATTTTTTTTAAAAAACTCTTACGAAATGTTATGTAAAATATTGTGTTTAATAAACGGTACAAAATATTCTTAACAAAACGTGTGAACTAAATGGTAAATGAAGCTACTTAATTATGTAATTAGATAATTTGGCATGAATCACGCCGGTGTTTCACATTCAACGTTTATATAAGAAAAAAAGATATTCAAAAAAAACTGATTTTAAATGGATTTATGATGCATGTAATTCATTTCCTCACGTGTTACAAATAACTTTAAGGTATTCGAAAGTGTTGATCTTAAAGTTATTAATTAATATTGTTTTATAAAAAAAAATATTGTTTAACTTTATGCGGCATCTTGTTTATCTATAGGCAAAACACTCAGTGTGAAGACACTTATTCTTCCTTCATTGTATAACTCAACGCCGCGTTTTGTCTTTATGCCAGATCGTGGCAGTTAAATTGATTCATTTCCCAGAGCAGAAATCGACCATGACGCCTTACTGTCATTAAAGTTTTTGTTTTTTTTTAAAGTAAAGATTTAAAAATAAATGAATAAAATAAATAAAAAATAAAATATTATTGAGTTAAGTGATAACTTAAAAAGGCCTGTAACGCGGCCTGTCGTGGCGCAGCGGCACAAGCGTGTTACTGTAAATGTTGTAGGTTGTGAGTGTGGTTTATTTTCATATTAAATATTAAATGAAATATTTAATATTTTAGAATTAAATGTTTAAAGTTTTATTTCGTCGCTCTGGTAATGAGACAAAGCGCGGCATTGAATCCGCCAGCCTACACGCAATGCTTCAAATTTCGCACAAAATGGGAAACAAAAGTGAAACGGAGTGTCTTAACAGTAGGTTTCCAAGTTCCCTCTGCCTACCCTGCCGTGTGCGGCATGAAGCTGAGTAAATGGTAAATGTTTCATCAATTTTATCATAAAATCTTTTCGATTTCCAGAAACGAGCCAAGCAAAACCGTATCATGATGAGACCAATGCCAACAGTAGGTCGTCCAAACCCAGCCGCTATGGACAAACTCTCTTCATTGCACAGAGTTTCCACCATACCCGGTCCTGGCCCCACTTTTGAAACCAAATTCAAACCTGCTCTCACCATGGCGAAACCAATGCCTATGGGAGTACCTCCGTTCAAGCCTTTACCTCCTAAGGAAGAAACGCTAAAAGTCCTACCATTAGCCTCTCAAACTATAGGATATCCAAGTGAGAAATCATCTGATAACGTATCACGCATGGTATCACACATGACAGCATCATATCACAAACCATCGCTCAGTCCATTCGTTCCCATGCCATCACAAGCCATTTCT
The DNA here is from genome assembly GCA_019049475.1 of Eueides isabella. Taxonomy (NCBI): domain Eukaryota; kingdom Metazoa; phylum Arthropoda; class Insecta; order Lepidoptera; family Nymphalidae; genus Eueides; species Eueides isabella. The sequence goes on from CM032402.1 coordinate 2,265,397, forward strand.
ATCATAACTGGTCCCACATTGAAAAATCCCATTAATCCTAATACCAAACAATTTTTAGATACCGTTCCCCATCAAGTACACGATTTGGCTGTTTACGGTAACACTAAGAAGAATGATGATTACAACAGTATAAGTGGTTACAGCGACGATGTGACTCTGCAGTTTAATAAAGAGGATATTAATGCTAAAATAGCTGAGATAGCAAAAGCGGGTAATATATCTATGGAAGCGGTGGAAGCGGCCATCATGTTGAGGCAACAACAATTACTGAGCAAATATGCAAATATTCCAATGCCGACGACAACTACGACAACGACGACAACGGAGACGGTGTTGCAGTTGGAACCAGAGCCTGAGATTATTGTGGCACCTGTACCACAAAAGCCAAAGAGGTAAGCAAGTTTCGTAGTAGTTGTAATCTGCATGGTAGGCAAGGGACATTGCATTTTGAGTGGTGGAACTCAAAATTTAAAATAATTTGTAATTTCAAATCCAATCCACATCCATATCCACAGATATGCCGGATACAGATATAACTAATGGTTAGTTTCATTTAGTATGGCTAGGTCGAATATTAATATGTAGTATTTTAGATAACTTAACCTAAGAACTTGTCTTTGATAGATATTTTATGATTAATGTATTTATGTGTATATATATTTCCAGAAACCCGACAACTGGTAAAGTAATGAACGCTCCCCGCGAATACTACCCGGTGGGATACGAGAAGAACTTTGACGATCATTTCCAGTCTAAAGTGGACCTTCCCGATACTAACTTCCATTGTGGGGACCAAAAATACTTCCCCGGACTGTATGGAGACGAGAGTTTAGGGTGTATGGTAAGTTATACTAATTGTATGTTTAGCTATCGAAAAAAGGATTGTTTCTTATCAGTTTTCCGGTAGACACTGATAAGGACGCCTTAGAAATTTTAGTAGATTAATTAATTTTACATCTACATTTTCAGCCTTTCTCTTTTGTCCCTACAGTTATGTATAAAATATAACATTGCAGTAAATGCAAGTAGACGGTACGAAAATATTTTTGTATCTTTTTTGTTTAAAGCCTGCCGTGGCGAAGGGGCATAAGCATGTGACTTTACATGAGACAAATTATGAGTTCGATCCCTACTCGAGGAAATTAAGTATTTCATGTTTTCAAATATAATATTTAATATTTTCAATTTTTCATGCCGACTTACAAGGTAAAGCGTGCCGTTGATAACCGTCATTCAAAATGTATTGTCTCAAATTTGGCAGAAAATGAAGAACGAAACGGAATATTTTAACACTAGATTCGCAGGTTCAATATACTTATCCTGCCATATGCGGGATACAGCGTGAAGTAGAAAAAAAGTGAAAAAAAAATATGCAAATTCCAGGTATTCCACGTATGCGCACTGACAGACGACGGGCTGGTAATGAAGTCATTCCTCTGCCCCGAGTCGACGTTGTTCGACCAAACCATACTGAAGTGCAACTGGTGGTTCTACGTGGACTGCGCGAGCTCCGCGGGGCTCTACGACACCAACATACCCGTGTCCAAGAGCTACCAGCTCATGAAGGCTTTGACCTTCTTCTCGTCTTATAAGAAAATGGAGGAAGGTCAGTTGAGATATACTAACATATACATACATACTTGAAGCTTGTCGTGGTGGCACAAGCGTGTGACTGTAAACGATGATCTCCACTTGAGAAAATGAAATATTAAATATTTTTTAATTGAAATATTTAATGTTTTCATTCTTTTGCTCTGTTACCAAGGCAAAGTTGGCGTTGAGTTCCGCCATCTACGTAGCATGCAGATGCAAATTATTTAGTTTTGTCGGTTTATATTAAAAACAAGCCCTAAACTACATCTAAGGAGAAATGAAAAATGATTTTAAAATTTCAAATAAATATTTATATTTACAACTATATAAAATAAAAAAACGTTCATTTTTAATTTTTATAAAACTTTCGATTACTATAAAAATATTCATCGAAAGTTCTAAAAATTCAAATATGTAAGGAATAATTGACATACGGAATTTTAAAGATTTACACTCCAAGCCGACAATATATAGAATAATATTATATTATAATTCAGCTCTAATATTAATTAAAACAAATATTTTATTAAAATTAAATCTGTAAATATTATATTTTAAAAATAAAATTAACAAATTTAATCGAACAAATATATTTTTTCAGGGCAACCATCAAACCCAGAAGACGTAGACGGTATCAAAGAAGCTATAACGATACTAGAGAACCAAGATTCAAAACCAGCAGCTAACGAAAACGTAGAAATCATTACCTCCTTACCTATTATCGATGAAAGACATAACAACAACAACAACATAAATAGAAACAACAATAACATAAACAACAATAACAACAACAACAACAACAACAATAACATAAACAACAACAACAATGATTATCAAAACTTAGGCCCAGTATATCGCGGAACAAGGGAATTCAATAACGCTACAGACAGAAATAGAAGAAGACCAAACAAATCAAACGATACTTATAAATTAATACAAGTACAAGCGGACATTAACTTCAATGATACCAAAGACGAAAACAAAACCGACGAAAGAAAAAGACAAAGATCAGTTTCAAGGAATAACTATTCTACATACAAAACTACAAGCACTTCCAGTACTACTACAACTACAGTCAAAGTGCCTGTAACTACATCAAGTGTAGAAATAATCAAACAAGATATACAACCATTAGAGAATGTGAAACAAGAGAAATTAACAGACCAATTGGACAATTTTGATCAAATCGATCCGTCGGTTTTGAAGGAAACAGAAAATTTGCCTCCAGTTAGAAGATTTTACAGATCGAGCGCCGAGAGTCAAACTGAAAAAGAAATAACTATGGTAAATAATGAAAAAGTTCATATAGTGCGACCGGTTTCACAAAATTCAAACGCTTATGAAGCACGAACAAGTTTTGATACTTTAAGGCCTTACAGCTCAAGATTTAAGAAGGAAACTGTAACTATAGTTGTTCCTACGAGGTATAGACGAAACAGATCGTAGTTGTTAATAAAAATAATAGTCAAATAAGCTTAGTTTTTTTTTCAGTATCAATAGTTCGGTTACGGATACTTTTGTTATACGGTTGACTGAGAACGGGATACTTTGTGGTTGTTTCGTTTCGGTTGTGTTGTGTTGAGATACTTTTTTGTTTAGTAATATTTTTTATATTAATAATATCATATTTTATATAGATTCTATATATATATATATATATATATATATATATATATATATATATATATATATATATATATATATATATATATATATATATATATATATATACATACATATATAGAATAAACCAAATATATAAGTATCTTTTTACAAGCAACCATTGCATACAATAAGCAACCAAATAAACCTCATTTAACCGAAACAACCAAACTAATGATACTTCGTGTCATACGTCGGGCGTTGTTAACTTATTTATTGTACGCGTTGAGTTTTATATCGAGGCTTGAAAAGAGGCCGAACTTACTTTTATTAAAAAACTACATATATATATATATATATATATATATATATATATATATATATATATATATATATATATATATATATATGTATATATATATATATATTTATGTATATATAATGGAAATTTTAATTTTTTATTGACTAGTAAGTTATGCCTCTTCACTTCCGGCCGACGTAGGAACATTTGCTCAATAGCTCTAGTTGAATCAGTCAAGTGATATTACGGTGTATGTTTTAGTTTAGAAATAAAATTGTTTCCTTATTATGTGCCTTTTATTTTTCGTTTATCTTTTTTAATAATGCTAGTTACAGTGGCGATGGGGTACAAAATTTTAATTTCTTCGTTGGTACAAGGCTATGCGGCGTTGAGTTCCGTGTCTCAACACGCAATGCCTCGAATTGTGAAAAACGGAGCGGAGAGTCTTAACACTAGGTTACCAAGTTCCCTCTGCTTACCCCGCTATATTGTTTACTTTTATTTAGCTCAATTTTTTGTCAATATAAATACTTTTCACTCAACTTCACGCTGTATCCCGCACATGGCAGGGTAGGCAGAGGTAACCTGGGAACCAATGAAAGTGAGGAACGGAAGTGGAACGGAGTGTATTAACACTTGCTTAGCCTACGTTCTCAAGTTCTCTCTGTCGTCACTGCCATGTGCGGCCATAGCGTGAAGCGGGGTTATAGCGTGAAGCTGAGTTAGAGTTGCCTATCGATAGTCGACTATCGATAAGCTATCGATATAATATCGATAGTTGACGTCATATAAATAGTATCGATACCATATCGATAGTATCGATACTATCGACTTTATCGATACTATTGATAGTATGATATTTGATAATACTATTGTCATACATAAATAGTATCGATATTTTTGAAACTATTAGCTTCAATACTATCAATACTATCGATAGTATTGATACTATTGCAGACCAATATTAGCTTAGGAGTAATACTATCGATAGTATTGGTAGAATCGATATACTCTCACTATCGATAGCTTAATAAACTGCGATAGTATTGTCTTCTAATTATCAGTAACCTACGTAGCTAGAAAACATCTCATAAGCATTAGTATAGAAAACAGCGTAAGACACAGTTAGTGAGAATGATTTCGCATTAACACTACTTGACACATATGTTAAAATTGGGGAACGATACTATCGGTGATTATTAAATAATCGATCATGTAATACTATCGATAGTATTACATATTATCGATATTATTAAAACTATTTCTAATTTTATACAATGATACTATCGATAATATCGATAACATCGATAGTATTATGTGAAAAAAATTGATACTATCGATACTATTGATAGTATTATTATGGAATAGTATCGATTATATCGATACTATTGTTTCCAATCAATAGTATTAGCCAATTTGAGATATTGATAGTATCGATAAAATCGATCATACCGAGAGTATCGATAGCACTATCGATATTATTACTAGTTCTCAAGGGCGTCTATCGATAGCGTTACTATCGATATTTGGGCAACTCTAAGCTGAGTAGCGACTAGCCTGGTTTTGCCTTAATTTCATAATTTTATTTGTTAATGTTAATTAATTTGTTCATTTAACAAATTATCACTTTTAAGACAATATCTATGCAATAAAAATTAAAATTTCAGCTAAATGAATATTTTTTTTGTAGCAAGTTTGTCGAATGTACTTTTTGATTCGACGTATTTTTTTTATTTATTAACTGATTTTAATAAAACCAACACTAAATGTTGAAGAAAGTTTGAAAAAATATATATGTGAATGTAGTGTTTCAACATAAGGTTCCCTTTGCCTGCCTTATCTGGGGTATAGCGCGTGTACATAAGCAAAAAAAAAATATGTTTATACTATTATTACTTACGTAAATAAGTTTATTAAAAAATATATATTAAAAGTTGTAAAAACACAACAAACAAAAATATTATATTGAACACATTTCGACTTCAATAAAAAAACACACACATAAAACTTCAACACAACAAACACAATATATTTTATTCAATTATGTTTTATTTTATAATATAAATATATAATAAAATATATAAATAATAATTTATTTCTTAGATTTCCGTAGACATCCACAAAATTTCTCGCACAGGATGGGCCCCATCGCTATCATGCCGGCCGCCACCAGCGCGGTGCAGGCGGACAGACAGATCATTGTACACTGTACTGTTTCTGGCTATGTGTTATAAAATTTCAACATTAAAATGTCTCTTCAGTTTATAGCATCTGCATAAAAAAGAGAATTATTAGAATATAATTAAGTAAAATTTAATATAATATTTTCATTTCTTCGCTCTAGAACCATTGCAAAGCGCAGCGCTGAGTTCCGCCATTCAACACGTATTGCGTCAAATTTGGCGAAAAATGGGAAATGGAACGGAGTGTCTTAACACTTACAGTTACTATTATAAAATACCTTTTGGCTTTAATTTGTATCCTAACTATCCTATAACTGTGGGGAGCTATTGAACCTAGTGTTGAGAGTATTGATTTATGCCCATTTTTCCAAAATTGTTTGTTTGAGTAACGGAAAACAACACCGCTCTTTGCCTTGTTAACTGATCTAAGAAATTAAAATAAATAATGCCCCCGAGTGGAAATCGAACCGACAACGTTCTCACATTTGTACTATGCTTAATGCTTTTTTCGTTTTTTCGTTTGTATCCCGCTCATAGCTGGACAGGCAGAGGGAACTTGGGAACCTTCTGTTAAGATACTCCGCTGCCAATAACACCTTCCACATTCTACCTTACTTTAGGCCATACATGTTAACCGAGTGAAGAAATGAATGGAGATTTAACCGACATCCGGTCTTCTGCGACACGACAGGCCTCATTCCAATCATAACATAAATATTTTGAACTTACATAAGTCACTGGATGATAGAAGAATTCTATTCTATTCTATAGCTATATGCTAATAGGGCATTCCACAGTCAGGGCATATGGGCACAGTAGGGCAGGCACATTTACGGGCAAACAGCCCTCGGGTACAGTAGGGCACGCAGACAATGAGCGTAGCGGTTGTTAATAGACTTAGTAGTGATATACAAATCATATGACTAGTAGGATAATGGAATTGAACCTGTAATACATGTTAAAGAAACTAATAATAAATGGTGATTTTTAATTTTAAAAAAAGTATGTTATGTTTAAAACAAATATAAATGTTATTTAGGATACCACGACTGTTAGTTGAAATTGATTGAAATTTCACTTAAGAATATTTTTTTTATGCTTCCCTCCTGCATGCATAACGGGGTGGATGGAGGTATTCCAGTGTTAATATATTTCATCAAATTTCATTTTCTTTCATCTCAGTTTTCGAGAAGTCAACGCAGTGCTTTGTCTTCTTACCAGAGCGAGAAGAATAAAAAAGAAATACCACAAGTGGGAATCGAACAGATCAAAAATTATATCAGTATAAAAATTGGATGCTTATATCCGCAAAAATCTAATTCACTATAATTGAGTTAGTAAATCTATATAGATTAAGATATTATGAAATTGACAAGAACAAAAAAATGTATAATAGCAGTCTTCATTTCACGTTTGTTGCTAATATAAAACAGCAGGAGCTTAAAATAATTATATAATAAATAGATAAACCAATAAAATCTTTTTAGCCTGATAAATCTTGTTGTATTAAAATTTAGAAGTAAACGAAAACAAACAATGTTGGCAATCCTTAATAATGGTGGCACCTTTAATCAGTGATAGTGGGCGGACAAAACTATGGCAATTCTCTCAACAACGTGTAAAACGATAAGACAGTTAATAATTCTGTGATTATTTTATGAAATCCTGAGGAAAACCGTACAGGTATAAATTTTTAGGTTTTTATCATTAGATTGCTCCAATTTTACAATAGTAAAACAATTATACAACTTTGCTCCCGGTCACATTTTAATAACATAGCTAATGATGAGCTGTTTTGATGGCTATAGATATTACACATCGATCGATTTTAGATCGATCGTTGAATTGAAAGTTTAGATTTTTATTGAATATTTAGTGAAATAAAAAGGAGATATAGAGCATTAGCATGTTGTTAAATTTTACTGTATTCAATACATACAGTAAAATTACTTTAAAATATAAAAATGAATACCTACTATATACTATAACATTACTAGTTCTTATATTAAATTAATACAGAAAGAAATATATATACATACGTATTACTGAAATCGTGCCCAGAAGAGAATTTTCTTTTACAGTTTCAAATGCCAAACGACAAACCTGACAACAGAATTATTCTGGCGCAATTCCACAGTAATTTAATACTCATGATTACTTTAAATCCATATAAATATTACGCTCAAAATTTTATCACTTTATCACATTTGACAATATACATACAAACATTTTTTTTCTTTTCAACATATTTCTATATTTAAAATTCTGTGTGACACCTGTCATAGTAAAATTGGGCCTTTTTGTATTTAATTCAAATTTAATTGAGTTAACTAGAAGTTTTAACTAACTCTTAGTTTTCTTCAAATTTTAATGGTAAAAATACGATAAGCATTAGAATATTCGTCTTATATTATTACATATATTTTCAGACCTGTCTAAGTGCAGTGGCACAAGTGTCACTGTAAATGTGATAGGTTATGGATTTGAACCTCACTAGGGGAAATGTTATTTTTTTGTATTTCTTCATTTTAGTAATAAGGTAAAGCGTGTCGTCGTTGAGTTTCAGCTCTCAATAATCAATGCCTCGAAATGCCTTTCGGCGGAAAGTGGTGAACGGAACAGATTGTCTTGAAACTAGGTTCCCAAGTTCTGATGCCTCCCCTGCCATGTCACATGCCACTGAATGCTCGAAGCTGAAAAAATACACCTGATATCCCAACATTGTAGATCAGAATACAAAATACATATCATAATTCAAGTTTGACTCACGACTTTCAAAACATAATAATAATTTAATTTTCGTACATTGTTATGCGGTGCATGTTTTATAAAACGCATCTTTTATTAATTCACAAATGTACCCAATCTCATTATACTAGGGTCGCATGTAAATTACTTCTTCCTTTATAACGATCAAGTCTATAGATGTGTCTCAAGTAATACAAAATTGGTCTAGGTACTATAACTTCGAGTATTCAATAAAATAGAAATGTATTTGAGATATCTTTCTTTTTTTCACGCTGTATCCCGCAGATGGCAGGGTAGGCAGAGGGAATTTGAGAACCTAGTGTTAAGATACTCCGATCTGTTCTCTACTTTTAGTCAAATTCGAGTTTGCTTTATTGTCAGAGCGAAGAAATAAAAATGGTTAAATAATTAATTTCCTCTGGTGTGGATCAACCACTGCCTGTCAGGTTTCGGCGCAAGGTCACACTTGTGCTTGTGCCTTTTGTGGTTCAGAAAGGCTTTAATAATTAAAAAAATAAAACTAACATCAAAATAATAATAAAATTTTATTAATCTTCCGATACATATACCATCTTAAACCTAAACAGTTAATTTAGAAACTAATCATGAGCAACACGAACTTCGGCAGGGAGACGACGATTTCATTTTACAATTAGATTTTTTAAGGCAACTATCTAACAATATAGGTCCACATGATATACAAGCAGCCGCAAAGAAAGCTGTGGCAAAAGACAAGCATATGAGCATATTAGAAAAATTCTATATTATATCTATTTTCTTAAGCATTTGATGAATTTCTGCATTTCAAACTGACGATAGCAGACTGGAACGCAAGCGAGCAGTGTGGCTGAGGCAATGAAGGCGTACAGTGAGAGGCAAATCATCTTTTATACTTCTCCACACTTAACGTGACTTGACGTTCCTGATAACTGATGTAGCTCCTGAAACATATTTATTTCCCTTTAATATCAAATCGCTCGCACAGTTGTCAGACATTGGACAGTATTTTAAATATTCGTTTTCCGTGATAGATTTAGTTAGCCGCAGGGTACAGGTGCCCTGGTGCCTAATCAAATTTATAAAGAATTATGTATTATTGCATCACCACCAAAAAAAAATGTTTAATATCCATGGCGGAAATAGGCTCAATCTCAACAGACTTAATAGAAATGAATCAAAGGTATTTGATTCTAACATTTCAAATAATCAAATTTGGAAAACTAAAGATTCAAGATCACCAACAGCCCCTCCAAAGCCAATCCAAAATAGTTCTAAACAATTATTTGTCTCTATACACAATAGTTGAGCTACAGTCTATTGAGATATTTCGGCTATTAATTTATTATGCCTTTATTAATACATTTATTAATAGTGAACATACCTCTAAAAATTGTTTGTCAAAATCATATTTCCTTGAAATTCTCCAAATGTAAACTTTACAATTTTACATACAGCGTGACGCCACACAAGTTACAGTGACAAATTAATTGTCATAAATATTTAAAAGGAGACTTTCTTCTGTTATTATCGTGCCAGAATTATATATTATTTTAATTTTTATATATGTATTTATTTATATACTATTGTACATGTAGGATACGTAAATATTTCATTTTTCTTTAATTCTCCTTAAACCCATACAGGAAAAAGTAAATCATTCACTGAATTATTTATAATTCTAATATTCACATCATCTCCTGCACTTTCCACTACATATTTTTTGCAACAAATATTAATTTCAATTTGGAACACGTCAATACTTACTGCATGTCACAGAAGTAGTGTCATCAGATAGTGGTTTGTTATCAAGTTTACAAAATATTTGTTTATTATCATTTTCGAAAATATCACTTATGTAGGCGACCAGGACAGCAGATTTTCGAGGCAATTTAGTATTGCAGTTAAATGCACGTCAGGACACAAGATTCACAAATGAAACATTGGACGTTAATTTTTGTGACGCTTCTTGTGTCAGTGCAAGGATATCCAACATTACAAAGACCATCAGATAGTAATTTATCTGGCTCTAAAAGACAAGAAAATAAAGTTAGAGAAGCACCTCGTGATTGTAAAGCCAAGTGTGCGTCAAGTATAGCTCAGAAAGCGGCAGCTGAGGCTAAAGCTGCCCAAGCTGCTCAAAATGCTGCGGGTGCTCAAGCAGCTCATATGGTAAATACTTTATTTTTTTATTCCTTTACAAATGAAATCTGTTATACATTGCACTTTTTAAATCATGTCTCTAGTAAACAATATAAAGTATTTTTTATTGCAAATAAATACTAATATTTAATGTCGTTCTCAGCTTCAGTCAGCTTCACGTTCTGATCCCGCATTTAGCACTATATGCAGATAGATAGCTGTAGTATCAGGACCCTTGATCCTCAAGTATTACTATCAAACGTCACGATGGATATGAAATTACCAAAAATAACACATTAAAATATGAATATCTCAGTTAGTTTAATTCTTCTGCAGGTTAAAACTCAATTAGCAGAGAAGGCGCTTCAAGCTGCTAAAGCTGCTGAAGCGGCCCTCGCCGGTAAACAAGCTGTCGTCGAACAACTTCAACAAGAAGTGAAGGAAGCTGAAGCTGTCGTTGCTGAGAACACAGCAGCAGTGCATCAGCAACAGGCAGCTGTTAATGCCGCTGTGCAAGCTGCTCAGCAAGCTACTGCACAGGTAAGTATTTAATACTTACATATATATCGAGGACTGTCGCGGCACATGCGTGTGTTTGTAAACAAAACTGCTTGTGGGTACGATCCCCACTCGAGGAAGGTAATATTTTATATTTTCAATTCTTCGCGCCGTTAACAAGATAAAGTGCGTGTTGTACTCTCTGCCTCGTACTTGTGCGTGAGGATGAAACAATAGTTATTATTTTTTTAACGAAAATCTCACCACCTTAAAAAAATCTCACCATCTCAATGTACGAATATGTTTACAGCATAAAATTATGATGCAGTCAGTTCAACTATCAGCTCAATTGGAAAAAGCGACACACTGTGTATTAGAAAAAGTTAAATATGGCTTACAAGAAAAATGCCACAATCTAGCCGAATCTAGATCAAGGCTAGCTCATCTACAGCACAAATTACAATGTGCATGTGCGGAGTGTGCAGCTACAAAGCAAGCTGCCCATACAGCGTGTGAAGCTGCCAGAGCAGCTTGTGGCAACGCCAGGAAGAGAAGACGATTGCCGAGAGGAAATGTTATCGACAAAAAACGTGCTAAGCTCAAAATTGGCAAAGAGAAACACAGATGAAAGTTTACAACGTAATTAATACAGAAAATGTTGTGAACTCATACACATTTCATTAAATCTTGAAAAAACAATGATGTATTAAACCTGCAATGTCTTTATTTACGATGTAAGCGGCATAAGAAATATTAGCTTTTTAGAAAGATACTGTGTACTGTGTTTTTTAGATTTATTAAGGCTTATTGATAGTAAGACTTTTATTATTTTAAGCTTCTGATTCATATAGTTGATAGATGTTTATTTATAGCTTTTTATAAATTTGAACATTTGAATATTTGCGAACAGTTTTTGGCCTTATTTCTTAGATTTATAAAATAATTGGTTGGTTATATAATTAAATAAAACAAAAATAATACTTATTTTTATTCGTTTTATATTACCTCATAGAACAGCTGTAGTAAAAGTCATTGGATAGAAAATTACAATAGAATAAGAATTAACGAAATAACATATGTCAATTAATGAAGTGGTGCTTTACGGTGTACAATTCAAGGTATGGGGTACACTTTTGTATTGTTGAACTAAGTATAGTAAAAATAAATAACTAAATACAAATTAAAGCTATACCTTTTTATATTATATTTCTTACTTATCAACTATACTAAATGCATCATTTAGATTCTGAGGACTAAAAGCTACATTGCTATGTTTATAATTGACATAAGGGGAAATGGTTGCTGATATTGCAACGTCGGGGTCTACAAAACCTTTTGAAGGTAAAAAGTCATCATCTTCTCGATGTAATGAAATAGTATGTTGGTATTTGGGTACGAATCTGGCTGGTGGTTCCGCATATCTGCCTCCAACTAGTACCTCATCATCAGGTTCAGGAGTAGGCTTTTGTCTTCGAGGTTTAAATTTCGCTGTTTCACTTAAGTAGTAAGGTCGTCTCTTTCTTTCTATCGGTTCTTCGTCAAAGGCTTCGCTATGCTTATCATTATATGAATAAGAATTCAAGTCGAAATCTTCATGAACATCAAATGGTTCAGGTCTGACATACACAGGTCGTTTCTTGGAGTAAGCAATATTGTTATCATAGCTTTGCTCTTGGAATGTTTGCCAGTGTCTAAAGTCTTGATCGAAATTAGCGTCTAAATTGTCGAAACTCGATGGATCTGAATAAGAAGGCGGTGAGAATTGTTCTGGAATGTAGGGATCGATTACATCTGCGCTTACAGGGGAACCATAGGAGTCGAGCGGTGGTTCTCCGAAGTGCTTTTTTGGTGGGTAATCAACAATTTCGTCTGCGTCTGCGGGAGGCTCTCCAAAACCTACAGGCTCGTGAGAGTAATAGCTAACCGGCGTTTTTTTAGGTGGACCGTACACTGACTTGTATTTCAACTTCGGTGGACCGTATTTAGGTTTTGATGGGCGTCTCTTGTAACTATGAGGTGGACCATATTTCGGCTTTGTGTAACTTTTATATTTTTTTACAGGTTTTCTGGATTTACTTCTATAGTATTTAGGTGGGCCGTACTTTGGTTTTGGGCTTTTATATCTTTGTTTAGATATCCTTCTGTAAATTATTTTTGGTCTCTGTTTGTATATTGGTTCTATTGGATAGCTTTCAATAAAGATTGTGGCGTCTCTTTTTGATATTCTTTTATCTGATTTTGACTCTGATATGTCACGAATACTGTCATCTGCGTGTGATAAATAGGATGTAGCGATTGTTACCTGAAAATAATAATAAAAAAAACAAACTTTTATTGCCCAAGTTATAAAATCGTGGTGCCGCGGTACAGGGACTCACTGTTAACGCGACGGTTGTCGGATCGATTCTCATTCGTAGAATTTTATTTTCATTTCTATGGTAACAAAAGAAGGCGCGACATTGCGTTTCAATATTCAATAGGCAACATCTAAAGTTGTTAGAGGAAAGTGGGGCACAAAGTGTCTTAACGCTACGTTTCCTCCTGGTCTGAGAAATTAACTACGGAAAAAAAAATACCTATTAAAAAGATGTTAGGTAGCACATCCGTACTGAACTGTACTACGTGGTGCATAACTAGGGTCTCTGCTTTTCCACTCAAAGTGCTAGAGATACTAAAAAAATATATAATTGTTTCACGAAAACAAATGCAACTTTCACTTAATTTATTTGTAGGCACGCATCTCATAAACATGTCATGTACATTAACATACAAAAAGATATTTATTTTTCCGTCGTCCGGATTTGCATTTGCCTTAGCTTTCTCATATTGTGATTGTTCCTCAGGGGTCTTAGGTCTAGGTCGAATACCATTCACTGACAGAATAATAATTATCTTTCTTTTAAATACATCTTTTTTTATTTATTTCTATAGTAAAACGTTGTTATGAAAGTTTTTTTCTTTTTTTTAACTTTATATTGGCATATTTAATATTTTAATTGTTAAACTATTTGCAATTTTGTCTTGAATAAACATTGGCGCGGATAAGGATGATCGTGGGATCGATTCCACTTTAGTCAAAGAATTATTATCTTTGCTCTCTTTTGATGCGGCAGTGCAAAAATGCAATGTTTTGCATTTGCCAAAGAGTGTTTCAACATTAGGCACCATGTACGATATACAGTTACAACGTAAAGATAAAAGAGCAGTAAACATAATATGTAATCACGTGAATATTTAGAAGTCCTTGTGACGCAGTAGAAGAGGGCTGGCTGTAAGCGCGATAATCGTGAATTCAATTTCCATTTTGAGTAGTATATTATTTTGAAATAAAGTTCTCTCTGCCGATGAAGATAGCACACGGAAACCAGAGTAAAGCAAAGAAACGCAAGTAAAGGAGATAACGTGGTGCTTTAAAAATTTAAAAAAAATCATCACCATTTTCATATGTTTCATACAAAATGGCCTATGTTATTAAACTTTTTAGTAAAAGAATTTCGTAACAAAGATAAATATATTTCTCACGTAATTACAAATTGATTTGTCTGATATTGGATTTCACTTAATTGTGGGACCAAGTGTCGAATACATTCTTACTTACAAAGGAATTTCTTGTTATTATGAATGACAATGTGTAAAGTTATATATATATATAATTACATATTTTTTATATGAACCTGTACTTACATATTATGCTAGGGACCCGATCGGTTTCTCCTGCTTGGATTGCTTATTTACTTATTTGCATGGCTTCATCATTTTATAATAATAATAGATATAATTTTAGAACCCTATCGTGGCGCAGGGGCGCCAACATGTGAGTGTGAACGCTACAGGTTGTGGATTCGATTCCTAAATATTTTAAATTTTCCAATTAAATATTTAATGTTTTCAATTCTTCGCTCTGGTAACAAGGCGAAGCGCGGCGTTGAGGTCCGAAACTTAACAACTCAACTACGGCAGAAAGTGAAGTGGTAGAGTGCTATAATTTGAATTTATCGCTCTATATAACTAGTAAATAATTTCGAAAGAAATACCGTTAGTCAAAAAGTAAAATTTTAACATTAACTTTTATGGGCCATAACTCAAATCTCAGAAATGTTATATGACAAGCTCAACAACGTGTTAAAAATGTATTATGGTCGTATCTAGTCCACGCGGTTTCGCCTCCAATGGAACTGTAGGAATATTTATTCAAAATAATTTAAATGCGTTCAGGTAAAATTGATTAATTATTTTTTCAGGGATTTCTTTTTATTTGTAATCTTTAGTATCCACAATTTAAGTTTAAAAATGTCGTTTTAGACAAATGTTTAGTTTTTTTATACGTGTTTATATATACAGTGCACAGTAAACGCGTATATCCCCATCTCGCGAGAATTGCTTGATAAAAAGCTCAAAAATCTTAAATTTCCCGATAAACAGTTCTTCGTTTTTACAGTGAATGTTTCATAAAAAAAAAACAACCGTATTTAAAAGATGATCACCTGTTTCTTAAATTACCCCACGTAAACAACAGTAAACAACAGATAGACAAATCTCTAAAAAATATTTTGCTTTTGTCTTGTTATCAAAGCGAAGAAATGAAAATATTAAATATTTTATTTCCCTCTAGTGGGGATCGAACTCACAACCTACAGTAGCATATTAAAATTAAAATAATTATTTGTTCATATATTTTTGCATTTTTGCAACTAAAATCAATGTTTAATTCAGCAACTAAGTACAAAAAATTACGAAGTACATTTATTCTAAGTATTGGAAAGTTAGTTTTGATTACAGCTTACAAAAGCGTTTGCACTGAATTATAGTCCGAGTAAAGATAAGTTACTGGTAGACCGATGATTTGGAAAATTATTATCTTGCTTTTATTTTCTTTTATTTTGACGCTGTATCCTGTACAGGGTTAGGTAGACGGAAATAGGGAACCTAGTGTTAAGATAATCCATTCCGTCGAGTTCAGGGCATTTAGTGGTCATTGGCGAAACTCAACGTTGGCCTTTCCCATATGGAAAAGTTGTACCAATCGTGCGACTGTTAAAGCTACGGGTCGTGGGTTCTATCCCCACTCGGCGGAGAGTAATATATTTATTATTTTAATTTCTTTGCTCTGGTAGAGTGGTACTGGTACTATTACCAGAGCAAAGAAATTAAAAATTAAATAAATAACTCTCCCCCGAGTGGGAATAGAACCCACAACCAATCGCATTTACAGTCGTACGCTCAGTGACACTGTGCCTCTACAGGCTTTAAGTAGTACCATAGAACTGATTACTAAGTTAACGGTATCAAATAACTCTAGGTTGGTACAGTAGAAGTGAAACTACCAGTGACATGGTGGTTAATAGTATTGACGTTTTGTGGTGCATAACTTTACAGTAAGAAATAGTAGCGGGTTCAAATTTGACACAATAAAATAATATTTATATTTTAAGCAAAGTTCTACGCGAAGATGAGAATTGGAGAAGATAAAATGTATATACAGTAGTAATCCATTAAAACGGACTAATTAACTTAATATTGGATTCACTAAGGAAATTAAAAAAAATAATTAGATTTAATTCGTTTAGTAAAAAAAATAAGTAGAAGTGATATTTTATTCATTATTCATATGAACATAGTTAATACACTACTTTATTCATATTACATTGTAAATACCTTGAGGTAGAGGCACAAGCATGTGGCTGTAAAGGCGACAGGTTGTGGGTTTGATCTCCACTCAAAAAAATATATATTTAATATTTTCTATCTACTCAGCCTCACGCTATATCCCGCACACCGCAGGATAGACAGAGGAACCGAGTGTTAAGACACTCCGTTCCACTTCCATTCTCCACTTTCCGCTGAATTTGAGGCATTGCGAGTTGAGTGGCGGAACTTAACGCCGCGTTTTGCCTTGTACCAGAGCGGCGAAGATATAAAAACTTTAATATTTAAAATGAAAATTAAGTGTTTCATATCCTCGAGTGAGGATCGAACCCACAACTTGTCGGTTACAGTCACACGCTTGTGCCGCTGAGCCACGACAGGCCTCTAATTTAATATTTTCATTTCTACTCTCTGGTAAAAGCTCTCTCTGGTCCAAATAATGTAGTCCTTACTATAAATATTCTTTTTTTTTACTGTAACTATAGTTTTATTATTAATATCATATATGGAGTAAGTATCTCATTTCGTTCTTGTTCTACTCATCTAGTAGCCACATATCGTGCCACTTAACACATGAGTACGTCAGTAATAGACACATTGCCTTTTATTAACCGACTTTGCTTAATGAGGTTATTATTTTCTATTTTCATTTTTTTTTATTACGGTTTTGGTACTGTTCAAAGAAGTTTATTGTTTCAAATTTTAGTTTTATCTACTTTCGTTTTAAATAAGCGTAGAAAAAAGAACATATATTTGAGGCCGTCGTGGCACAGTGGCAGAGTGTGGAGCTGGAAGCGATGTTCGTGGCTTCAATTTTGATTCCATGATTTCATATAATGAATTCACATTGTGATTCTGATTTCATATTTTCATACATTTGTCTTGATGTCCGTCAGTTCAAACTCCAAAAAATGGAAACAGTGTGTTAACAGTTAATATAAATGTAGAAATAGGCATAATTTAAAATTCACTTTCACATTTATCGCACTTATTTGAATAGATACGATATTACTCCACAATAGAGAAAATGTACAACATATGAAATTATAAATCATAGTAATAAAACCGAATTTTAATTTCTAGAAAGTTAATACCTTCAAATTTTACATTTTACTGTTAAGAACGGTATTAACGATACATATATATATATATATATATATATATATATATATATATATATATATATATATATATATATATATATATATATATATATATATATATATATCTATATATATATATATATATATATATATATATATATATATATATATATATATATATATATATATATATATATATATATATATATATATATATATATATATATATATATATATAATATATATAAACTAAGTAAATGTTTTCCTCGGTTCCGTTCCCGACTTTTTTCCGAATTTAATGGCTAAAATACGTCATATGGAACGGGTGTCTTGCAACAAGAGCGAAGAAATAAAATATTTTATATTTAATTTGAAATTAAAATATTACTTAGTTTAATTTCTTCCCCTTAAATATTTAACAATAATTCAACTTGATTTTTGAAGTGATCTTGAGAAAAATATTCTTAATAGACTGACGGACGGACATTGTAATCATATAAGGTGTTTGTAGTACTTAACCTATAAAATAGGTTAATCAACACACAATACATAATTCTATACATATTATCACTTCACCATGTAAACTACTAAAGGGCAAGCCTAAAAATAAAAAAAAACAGAACCATTTAATAATCTTACAATCTCTAATATTATAAAAGAAGAAAGTTCTATTTTCATATTTTCTTTATAAAGCAGATGAAAGAATAGATTAGAAAAAATAAAGAACACTTAATACTTGTAAATATAAATCATGTGCAGTATGCAGGTTGAGTATGGACTCACTCGCGAGACACGCAATGTTTCAATGTTTTTTTTTTAATAAATAAACGGCAGTGAAGCTGTCACTTTGTAAAGTTGATGGTTCGATTCATCGATTCATGTTCAGGGACAAAGTGCAGCGTTGAGTTCCGCGATTTAACTGATAATGTCTCGAATTTGAGTGAAAGGTGATAGACTGTCTCAAGGTTCCTTTTGCTTAGTGTTTTTTACCTATTTGTGAAATGAAATGTGACGGTTTGAATTTTTTTTTATGGAAAATTTAACATTATAGTATCAAATAGATGTAGCTGAAACATCAAGTATGAGATTGAATCCCACTGATATATTTTTTTTGATATATTCATTTACATGGGGGGAAGACCCTAACCTTATGAAATACACTGTAATGCTAGACCCTGATAGCATGTTACAGAAAATAATAAAATAATTTGCAATGCAGTTGTCAATATAAGTTTGACTTTTTTTCATACCTCGAGTGAGAATCGAATCTGTAACCTATCGGGTTTAGATTCGCACCACTACCGCGCCACGACTGACCTCTATTATTTGGAAACCTCTATTATTTGGAAACTTTTTTTTTTTCAGCTTCACGCTGTATCCCGCACTAGGCAGGGTAGGCAGAGGGAACGAAAGTGAAACCTAGTGTTATGATATGACACTCCGTTCCACTTCCGTTTCCCACTTTCCGCCGAATTTCAGGCATTGCGTGTTGAGTGGCGGAACTCAACGCCGCGCTTTGCCTTATTACCAGAGCGAAGAAATAAAACATTAAATATTTAAATTGAAAATATTAAATATTTCATTTCCTCGACTGGGGATCGAACCCAGAACCTGTCGGTTACAGTCACACTCTTGTGCCGCTGCGCCACGACAGGCCTCAAACTATATTTAGTTCCTCAAATAAGCGAAAACGAAGGGTAAGCCGCAAGAGGCGGAAGACGTGAGTAAATATAAATAAACAACACAGACAATATGCAAGTAATTCAAGTGGAAATTAATTTATTATGGAATTTATATTCAAAATTTATAATATTAGAGCGATCTTATTGTATTGTGTGTTCAGCGGCGGAACTCAACGCCGCGTTTTGCCTTGTTACTAGAGCGAAGAAATGAAAACATAAAATATTTACATTTATCAACTAGGGATAAAATATTATTTTAATTATAATGTAATGAAATAGCAAAATATCCTCACCATTACTAAAAAATAAACTGTCCCGTGTGTCCGCATCTTGAATTCCCTAAATACACGATATTTTACGATATTTTAATTAAAACCACAAAAACACAATAAATTTAAAATTTAAATTTAATATTTTTAATTAAAATTGACGTTACATATAAAACACGTTAGAATCGCTCGAAAGTTAGCGCGATAGTGCGGTGCGTGTTTCTAGATACTCAGAGTGCGTTCAGGTGTGAAAGAATAAGCAGAGATGTTATTACCACCATATTAATGTAAACGTTATTTTAATTTATTATATTCGAAGAACAGAGTGTCGCGGCACTTAAATCTCTTACTGCTTACTTTAATATGTAGATAAAAATGCAAGCGAAAAGCAAAAAAATATATTTGTACCTGTCTTTTTAAATGTGAGGAAAACTTTAAGTACTTATGATTTAACTTGTCTTACAATTGTAAGAACAAAATAATAGCTAGGTTTAATTTAATTTGTTTCAATATATAAACTCAATTCTTAATTGTCATAAGCTTCATGTAGTAGGGTAGGCAGAGGCAGAGAGGATCTTGAGATACGGAACTCAACACCGCGATTTGCTTCATCAGAACAAAAAAGTAAAATATTAAATATGTTTTTATCTGATTGAAGCCACAACGATTGCTCTAATAAATAAATGATGTATTACGGTGTCACTATGAAAAAATACAAAAAAAAAATATAAGGTGGTCATAACATCTCTAAAGGAAACATTTCACGGGCTGCGCGTGCGCTCTCTCATCTTTGCATCTATTAATTCTCATACAAACAACTTCACAAGTTTAATCCTATAAGCGTTTAACGACACCTTCAAAGCAGTATGAGGTTAGGTAATGTTAAAGGTGATTATATTAGCTAAGCTTGCGACTGACATATGACAAATTAAAATAATTATTATGTTAATTTCAATGTTCTGGTAATAAGGGAAAGCGCGGCGTTAAGTACCGTTTTTTAACATAATTGATTACCTTCAGAATTTGGCGAAAAATGGGAAACAGAGTGTCTTAATTAAGATGCACGTAATGTCTTAAAATTTGACGAAAAGCGTCTTAACACGAGTTTAGTTCCATAAAATATGCTCGTCAAATTATTTCAAACAGTTATTAGGTTATATTTGAAGATAAAATGGAACATAGAATGGACAATGGATGTCCAGTGAATCTAACTAATCGTAATTTCAACGATTTCCTCGATTTGAGATCGAACTCACAACCGTTTACAGTCACAGCACTTGTGCCCTAGCGCCATAACAGGCCTGCTTAGATTGATTTATCCCTTTACACTTCAGAACTTTAAGCTACGAAAATGTGTTAAAACGATAGATTTTTCTCGATTTCAACACAAAAAGTCTTTAACAAAATAATTTTCAGCATTCAACGCTGCAATCGGTTGGATGAAAATAGATCGTTTTCAATTTTAAACAGTGAAAAATATTTTAAATTTATATAACAGAAACATATACTGAGTACACAGGGCGAACTAACAGTTATTATAACAAACAACATAAACAAAACTTTAACCGCCAGTTAAATTAACTAACAGATAGTTTCGTAATAAGTACTTGAAAGTTATTTATGAAAATAAACAAGTTACTTATGAAAGTAAACAGTGAAAATTATTTTAAACATATACTGAGTACACAGGGTGAATTAACAGTTATTATAAAAAAACAACAATATTTTAACCGTCAGTTAAATTAACTAACAGATAGTTTCGTAATAAGTACTTGAAAGTTATTTATGAATAGTACTTTTGTTATCGGCTTCATTTGTATGGATAAAGTTGTTACAATGATCTTATTGTGTAATAGAAATCCTTTGTGTAAGAAAAAGATTAAGTGAAACTTTAATTCTATCTTCTAGATTTGTATACGTTCAAATAAATATACCTATGGGATGTTATGTACTTATAAATATACGTATAAAACATCCCATAGGTACATAATCTACATTTACGGATACAAATTACTCACTCAGCTTCACGCTGTATCCCGCATCAGGCAGGGTAGGCAGAGGGAACTTGGTAACCTAGTGTTAAGACACTCCGTTCCACTTTCGCTCTCCATTTTCCACCGAATTTGAGGCATGGCGTGTTGAAAGGCGGAACTCCGCCGCATTTTTACCTTGTACCAGAACGAAGAAATGAAAACATTGAATATAAAAAATTGAAAATATTAAATATTTAATTTCCTCGAGTGGGGATCGAACCCATAACCTATCGGTTACAATCACACGCTTGTACCGCTGTGAGACGACGACAGGCCTCTCGGACAAATATTAGACTGTAATTATTTATATATGACTACTCTAGCACCGTAAGTTACTTTTGCCTACCCTGCCATGTCCGGGATAAAGCGTGAATCTGAAAAAAACAAGTAAAGATTTAAGTTCTACATTAATAGTACTTGGTAAGTACTGCTAAAATATAAGGTAAATTTTGACTGTTGCAGCGGTGTTGGACAGCGTCGAGCGTGGTGGTTGGGAGAATTAATTCCTAAATCCTAATGAAATGAAATATTTATTATTGTTGTTTCAGATAACGAGGTAAATTAGGCATTGGGTTCCGCTATTCAACCCGCTATGCCTTGATAATGTGGAAAGTGAAGATCTTAAGAGTTTTAATGAGATGAGTTTTCCAGGTCGATACGACATGAGTACCTTCAAAAAGCGCGTCTACCTACACTTCAAAGGCCGGCGACGCACCTGTAGCTCCCCTGGTGTTACACGGGGTCGTGGGCGACGGTGATCACTCACCATCAGGTGACCCGTAGGTTTGCCTTGTCTTTTCCATAAAAAAAATGAGAATGCCGTGATTTACACTAGGTTCTCAATTTTCTTCTGTCTACACTACCCTAGCAACCCTACACTACCCTACCCTGGGTAGGTAGGGTTGTTGCCCTCCTATGCGCAATATATATCGTAAAAAAAAAGTACGATATATTTTTTCTTTAAATAGTAAAAGTAGAAATACAGGTTTGTATAACGAAAAGAATTTCACATCGATTAATTCTTTTAAATATTTAAAGCTTACATCGGTTTCTTACGTTCGTCAATTTGATATGCAATTTTAATTTGTTAACGGTCAATTATATTGTAGGCTTTCTTAGCCAATTAAGTAACTTATAATGATTTCACACGATACTGTATATAGTATTTATATGAAAAATGTTCGACTGAGTATGGCGTTGAATTTTGATTTAACACGCAATGTTCCAACAATTGAGCGTAAAAAACGTAAAAACAGTTTGGAGCAGATTAAAGTATCCTGATACTAACCTTGTTCTGATCCTGCTTCATACATAAAGTATAGAGTGTGAGCCTAAATTTATATGAAAATATACGTAATAACTTTTGAACAATTATATACATTTAACATCAGCTATGTAGCAGAGTAGGCAGAGTTCCTTATGACACTTCCGTTCCCCATTTTTTCCCATTTTGAAGCTAAATTAGAAATCGAAAAGCTTAAATAAATAGCTTTTCTTTGATAATTTCAATACGAAACAAATTTATGAACTTCCCGATATTACCACGTATAACCGAACTAATGTTTCCATTTTATAGTACAAAAAAATTATACTTATAAAATATCAATAACCGATCACTGTCTGTCTGTACATGGAGAATATGTTACAAAAATCTTTGATATGCCTTTAAATTTAAAAGGGCAGAAAATAAAAAGTAATATTTGATTGTCTGGTAACTGTTTGCCTGTGTGTTTCTACGCGCGTATTTCGGAAACGGCTAATCAAATTTGAATACTGTTTTCACTATTACATTTTAGCAATCGTCCCTCAACATGTAGGGATTATTTTATAATAGTATGTAATTTATATGATGTATATTTTCAAGTAACTTTATTATAGGTACTAAAATAATGAGATTTTTTTTGTTAAACATTTGTACGCCTATCAGAAATGGAAACATTATTATTATGTTCCCAGATTATTTTATGGTAAAGCTTGCCTGGAAGTGATCACCCATGGTGATAAGTCCGCCCTTTACACCATAATTGTGTTTTACTTTCCTTATACTTGTATATACTTTTTTTTTCGTGTAATAAAGTGTTAAATAAATAAATAAATAATAAATTGGCTAAAAACGTAAAACTTGAGTTCGAAAATTAAAAATATTAGATTCACCCAACTTGATACTGAATATTTATTCATTTAGCAGATTTTTTTTTGTTTTCAATGTACCTAACAATTTATTGCCTTAAAAGTAATAAAATGATTAGAAGAAAATATTAAAATTAGTAAATAAAATAGTCTAATTCAAGTGGCGAAACCGCTGGCATGTCGCAAGTAGTTAGTATAGATAGGGAAGTGCAACGTGTTTTGCTTTTAAAGCTCCTACTTTTTACTAAGTTACTAGCGCCATCTTTTGTGGAGAAGAAAACCTTCTTGCAATTGTTCTATAAACTTACGAATGCGTAGCGAATTAATAATAAATATCAACTGTAGGTGGCAGCACTTCACTTTTCCCGTATGGCAGGATAAGCAAAGGGAAACGAGATTGATGTAACTCAATGCCGCATCTCCTCTAGCAGAGGGTTATGCCGGGCCCTTGTGCCCATCCATCTTAAGAACTGGTAACGCTCCTGTAGCTCTGGTGGCTCTGATCACTTAACATCAGTATCGTTTGCCGTATTTTATCTATAAAAACTGGAGGGGAAATGTAGATAAAGACAATAATTCCCTTGAATATAAATCGAAAACCACATATGGCAAAGCGTAACGTAGCGACAGACTACTCAAGAGTAGCGATAAGTCATGGCTGCTTTATAGTTAGCTGTAGATGTTTGTGCAAATTTAACTTTACAACTTAGCTTCACGCTATATCCATAGCGGGGTAGGCAGAGAGAACGGAGCTCCAAACGCTACGGTCTCAGCATACCCCTTTTCCCTCGTCCACTGTCATCATCCTCTTCATTCATGTCCTCCGGGGGGTCCTCATTTTTTTCGTGACCTTCCTCTAATATCGTCGATACTGCGTTTTCAAAGGTCAACCGAGGTCTCCCCCTCACTCACTTTTCCCACTCACTCAGCTTTACACTGTATCCCGCACGAGGCAGCGTAGGCAGTGGAAACCTAGTGTAAAGACACTCCGTTCCACTTCCGTTCCCCACTTTCCGCCGAATTTCAGGCATTGCGTGTTGAGTACTCACTTTTCCTTCATAAATTATTATTTTTACCATTCTTTCTTCACTCATACGCTCGACGTGCCCAAACCACCGGAGCACGTTCTTCTTCATTCTTACTGTGACATCCACGCTAGTACCTACCATTTTGTGTATCTCTTCATTGGGTTTGCGATCAGCTTAACTGACTCCGAATATCCTACGAAGAGATTGCATCTCTACAGTATTCATCTTTCTTACATTGTTCTTCTGTTATAGCCACGTTTCGCTGCCGTATAATAGTGTCCATACCAACACAGATTGTTGCAGCCACTCGAGGAAATGAACTATTTAATATTTTCAAATTAAATATTTAATATCTTCATTTCTTGGCTATGGTAACAGGGAAGGGCGCGGCGTTGTGTTCCGCCACTCAATACGCAATGCCTTAAATTACGCGGGAAGTGGGAAACGGAAATGGAACGGAGTGTATTAACACTAGGTTCTTAAGTGCCCTCTATCTATTACCTGCCAAGTGCAGAATACAGCGTGAAGCTAAGAGTAGAGTGAGGAAATATATAATTTAATATTTTCATTAAAATATATGAGTAATTAATATTTCGGGAATTGAATTCACAAAAAGCCGTACGTACGCTACAACTTACCTCAATATACCTACTCTAAAAATTAAAGTTTCAAAAAAAAGAAACAAACATATCAGTGGCTTGAAAAAATTTATTTGATTTTCTTTTAATTACATAATTATGCTATAGTAAAATAAATACAAGAGATTGTCTCGATATTTTCACCTTATACATACATACGTACTAAATAATTAAGTTCATTCAATCAATAGTTGACAATAGTTAAAGCGTACTAGCCTAATTATTTATTTACAAATTCAAAAATTTCAAGTGTATTTTGTTTATAAATTTAAATAACGGTGTTTAGAAATGTGGTATTTAATATTTCGTTGTATCGTAAAACTAGGTCCTGACAAGTTCACACGGTTTTTCCCGCTCTTTTTTCTCTTTTTACCTCTACCCCCTCATTTCTCCTCTTTTCCTCTCTTTTTCTCTCCACCTATCCATAGTAAGGATGAGGAGGAGGGGAGATTTTAAATACATAAGAGCTTGAGTCAGAGCGATTTGTATTCGAAAGCCTGGTTTATCGTAGTGTGTCTTAGTTATGTTTAATAAAAAAAATCCAAAAGGCAGTAATTTTTTGGTTTGGTGTTTTGCTTTTAATTTAAAATGTTGTTTTTGAGAGGCGGAAGTCAAGTTTCCGCCGTGTTTACTAGAGCGAAGTAATGGAAACAATTAAAACATAATCATTGCCCCGAACGGAGATCGAACCCACAACAACCACTAAGTAACGACGGCAATATGTCATATTGTATTTTAGTACCTTACAATGTTAATATTAAATATATAAGGATATTAATCAATATCAATTGTATATATAAGGACCTAGCATAATTTTTTATTTGGTGAATGTGTATTTTATAAAACTTCTTGCACCTTATTGCTAATATAGTTTATAATTTTATAAACAAACATCAATGGAACTCATAGTGGAAGATAAATTCGCTTAATGACTCGATTTATTTATTATAAAAAACTCTATTCGGATAACCCGTATATGGACAATACAATATCTTAATATACAATGCGAAGACAAATTACGAAGAGCACTGTGATTTAATTGCGTTTTTTTTCTTGATTCACGCTGTATCCCCCGTAGGAGGCATAGGGAACCTAATGTTAAGTAAGTTCCCAACGTAAAATATTTATTAACTGGCCGAATATATGTTTTAAAAAAAAAATGTTATTTCTAAATGTGAATTAATATTTCATAATTTAATTATACATGGTTTAAACCTTATCAAAATTCAAGTGACCAGTATAATACTTGCATGCCGAATTGATATACAATTTTTCTTAATTTTACTTTTTTTTTTAAATAAAATATATGAAACTATTTGGATTATATAATCTGTGGTAACAATTAATATTCATATTAATGTAAATACCTAGGTACATACAAACAATGTCTTACTATTTAATTGTTAAATATACAACATAATATGAGTCCACAGTTTACAATTTTTTAAGAACTTCAAAAATTTTTCAACTTTCATGAAAAGTGCTCTTCGATTAATAAAACCTTAACTAATCTTATACTAAAGACGTCGGAAGATCGTTTCGACGCGGTGCCAGGCCAACCGCTCACTGAAGCACAATAGTATATATTAGTAGTACTCTTCTAGTAGTATTTTACTAGTAATATTTCACTAGTAGGAATTTATTAGTACTTTACTACAGTAACTGTATGAAAAGGCACGCAGTTGTGTATGTACAAGTGCTGGAACGCGTTGGCATGGCAGTGTGTGTTATCCCCATAAATATTAAACTTTTTATTGAAAATGTGGTTAAAATAGGTTGGTAAATATTATTTGTCTTACTATTTTACCAATTGCACTGTAAATTTAGAAATTAAACTACTTTTTTTTTTTTTGAAACAACGTAATATTTTAAAATTATAGTATGTTAAAATTATATATAAAAGCTTAACATTTATAGGGAGACGTCATAAAGTGTAAATTATATAATGCATGCTATTACAATAATTGATATGTTTAATCTTTAGTCTAATTTTAAGAGAAATTCGTTTATTTTTCATATGAGAAAACGAAGAAAATCAACTGATATTAAATGATATATTGATTTTAAAACAGGTTTACAGTTTAATGATTAACGTAAACTATCGTAATTCAATTATAATTTAATATAAAATATAATTTAATTGTAAAATTCGGTCGAATTTCTGCGTTTTCGTTTTCAATACAAAAAAATGTGAAGCGATCACGAACCAGACTCAAAAACCAAGCTTAAGCTAATAAAATAAATATTTACATCGCACCTCACCAATGATGAAGTAAAATTTAACTATTTTTACTTTACTTTAAAATATTTTTGGATATTTCATTTATAATACACAAAATTATATACAGTTGGTAATGGAAGTTTAATTGAGAATAATATATTTCCATGAGAAACTATTGAGTCGACTTGTAAAATTTTGTAACTTCGATTTATATATATATATATATATATATATATATATATATATATATATATATATATATATATATATATATATATATATATAAATCACAAAAATAAATATAAAGAAAATAAAAAATAATGTATATATTTTTAAATCATATCAACCATATGAATAATTTGAATAAACATATAGGTAAATTATATGTGATATTTAACATACTTATTACCAAATAGCACTGGCTGTTAATTATCATCTAAAGTGACATTGAAACAATAGTTTTTCATAAAATATATCAATAAGATATCATTGAGCGAGGTATCGTTGAAAAGATTCTTTAAACATAAGCTGCATCGCATAGTGCAGTAGTTACGAACTGTGCGAAGGATGAACATTGAACATCCTTTTCGAAGTTAATTATAGTAAAATATTAAAGAAACAAATTCGGATTAGAAGGGCGTTCTTTGGTGGTTGTATATTTGCGCCCAAAGTCCTGAATAAAAGGACATTTCGTACATGTTGAATAACATCGCATATCAAATCAGAGAGAAGATCAGTATAATAGAGTCTTATTTGTCAGATTATAAAAAATATCTGTACAATAATGATATAAGAAAATAATATTAAAAAAATATTTTTAAAGAATGGTAAAAATAATGTGGTAAGTTTATTACCAGAATATTTTACCAGAAGTTACTTTTTTATTTTTTATCCAAATTTTCTTTAATGAATGGTAAGAAATGTTAAATGCGATATCATTCAGTACGTTATTGCACAAAAAACTATAATCTACGTTCATTGAGTCGCTTCAGCAGTGTGGTAGTGGGAGGGGTATCTCCAAACCTGTGGGGGGGAGTATTCCACGGGAACCTCCTGCGCTGTTCCTCCCGCACCCCACATGAGCACAGTCTGCCGGGGCATCTCCACCTGCATTCTCTCCTGTTCCGCTGATCCACTAGAACCAGCGGGACTTGGACCAACTACACTGGGAGATCTTCTTTCTGCTACTGGACTCATATATCTACTGTCAACGTAAGTATATTCCCGGGATGGAGGTCTGTGATAAGGAGGCACTTCATACCCAGGTGGAGCAGGTTCAAGGAAGCCATTTGGAGGATATGTATAATGGTAGGAAAGAGGCTTGTATTGGAAGAGATTGTCGGTTGTTAAGAATCGATCATCTAAAGGCGGGGCGTAATGTAATGCAGGGGTTGGCGGGTACTCTCCATATGGAGCTGGGTAGGCCCCGTTTAAGTTGGTGTAAGCTGCAGCTACAGCGTCAGCTGGGATATAGTCCACAGGAGGAGGAGCGGGAGTAGGCGGAACACGTCGTTTATTTCGGCAAGTCGATAGAAAATCTCGAAGTTGCGTCTTGTACCGCCTCGCCGCCCGGGGAGGCGTCGCGTTGGATTCGCAAGACAGTTGCTCTGTTTCAGAGAAATATAGACTGGTTAGACCGGTGTCTAGATAACTGACTTTGAAATCCATTGTACGTTTTCCTAGAAGATCACGTCCTTCTTCCTCCCTGAAATGAATAAAGTTAATTATAATATTTTTTTAGTTTTGTATATAAAATGGCTTTTAAATAATATTTATGATTTCATATTTATATTCGTCAACCGACATGGCTGAACTCTCCCCAACGGTATACATGATAGTTTTTCTGTTTACATCTTAAGCAACAAGAAAAAAAGTATAACAGCTGTATCCTTGTTTTCTTATTATTATTTTATTCATTTCCATTCTTATTATTGATTTAAAATAAGTAGATATTACATAAACCACGACCTCTAATTCCATAATTAATTCGACATACAATGTTCTTAAACTTGGAAAGAAAGTTGGGACGTTGTGTTTTAAGTAGGAAGTTTTTTTCTATTTATTTGACCCACCTATAAAAAGTAGGAAACTTTTTTACTATTTATTTGACCCTCTAGAAAAAGAAGGAAGTTTTTTTCTATTATTTGACCCACCTATAAAAAGTAGGAAACTTTTTTACTATTTATTTGACCCCCTAGAAAAAGAAGGAAGTTTTTTCCTATTTATTTGACCCACCTATAAAAAGTAGGAAACTTTTTTACTATTTATATGACCCCCTAGAAAAAGAAGGAAGTTTTTTTCTATTTATTTGACCCACCTAGAAAAAGCAGGAAGCTTTTTTACTATTTATTTGACCCCCCTAGAAAAATAAGGAAGCTTTTTTTCTATTTATTTAACCCCCCTAGAAATAGTAGAAAGCTTGTTTTCTATTTATTTTACCCTATTCTGTTTTACGGGAAAAAGTGCATTTCTCTGCAATACTTACATAAGAGGTCTATGAGTGCTAATCACAAAGTCAGGTTTGGAGTTCTTGTAGACGAGCCTCGAGGACGTTTGAAGCCACTGCCACTGGCCGTCCTTGGTTTGGAAACGGTACGCAATCATTCCTGATGCGCCAGTTTTTAATACTATAAATAAAAAATATATATATTATAAGTAAAAATGTTACAGTGGTCTTTAAAAGTTGTGATGGCTTTGATTTGCTCATTCAAATCAATAGGATATAAAAGGGTTTTTAGTGCCCTAGAGATGTATTTAGAAAAAAATATAAAAAAATAAGGTAGCGAATTATACCCCTCCTTGGTCACGTTTTAATTTTATATAATAATATTTTCTCTTGCCAAGGAATTACTGATTGTTAAATGTATAAAATCTCTGAGTAGAAAAAATATTTTCAATACTTACATTCTTGATGAGCGCTCGCTACGTAAGCAAGGTCGTCATAATGCACTAGATCGTAACCACCCATGTTAGCTAATTCCGCATCAGTATATCCTAATAGCATTTTACCTCTGAAAAGTAAGAAAATAGATAAGTAAAGTTGGGGTCAAGTTTTAAAACACTCTAAGTGGAACATTTGTTCATTTATTATAAGAAAAAGAATAGTGTATAAATATAGCTCTTTTTTAATGTAAGTCAATAACGTCTGTATAGGCTAAGGATGCTAACAGAATAAAAACTAAGTTCTCAAAAGAGACAAAAATGTCTTAAAAAAAGAATAAATGTTTTTTAAGATTTTTTAAAAAGATTTTTCTATTTTAAAAAAATATTTTTAATATATTTAACTATATAAAACATATTACACTGTGTACAATCAATTTTGTAATGTTCTACAGTTTTGAATGGTATAAAAATACACTAACAAGTACATAATGATAAAACAGATTTGACAAGTAAATGATTCTACGTCAACAGTATGTTATAAAACGGAACGTCGTCTTTGCCAAAGTGAACCGAAAATAATGAATTCCCTCTAGTGGTGATCAAACCAACAACCTTCGCGTTAACGTTCAGACGCTGTACCATACCTATGACACTTCAACTATAAATTAAAATCATTGTAATATTGAGCTGGTATACGTTTTCTTTCATTTTAACATAAAATACACGTGTTCTGTACCTTATTTGAAGTTGTTTTCTATTTTTATTTTTACTCAACTATCTGTATTTAAATCCTAAGTAGCTTCAGATATTTAGATTGCCTTTTTCATAATTAACTAAATGTTATTTTTATTGTAAACTGGCAATCGTTAGACCTCGTAGAGTCTTAGAAAACAGTATACCCTCTAAAATAGTTTTTCAAACAGAAACTGAAGGGCAAAACCTAGAAATTAGAATATTTTACTCTTAAAAAAAAAGAAACAATGAACACGATCCTTTCAACAACGCGGATGTTCTATGAAAAAATCCCATGTTCCATAGAAAATGTATAATTGATAAACATACAGCGTAGCAAATGAATTTATTGATAGTTATCGACTAAATGACTTGTCTAAAAGGGATAAATACACCGACACGGGAATATTTTTTGAGCTATTAAAAGTTATAGCAGCGATGCATTGATGGATTTTGGTGAAGACAATGCAGGTTTGATTCTTGATTGTGGCAAAAAAATATTACACTCAGCTCTAGATTTTGGCTCGCTTGTATTAAGCGTTTAAATATGATTAATAGGGCAGATCGTGGCATGGAGCATAATCGTATGACTAAAACTGCAACAGGCTATGGGGCAAAAAAAATATGGGGTAAAAAATATATATCTACGCTTAAAACCATTTGTTCTTACCTTTGGTCCATAGAAACTAAAGATAAATCAAGTTTATGTTTGCTTTTGAACATGACTTCTTTCTGTGGTATCTCCAGAAGGCTCGGGGGTCCGAACGGCGCGCAGATTGCGAATAACGCGAGAGGTGGTTCTTCTGTCTTCTTGTTTTGACCGTGGAGAACTTTGATTCTACCCCTGATATCTAACCTCTAGAATCAAAGCAATATTGTTGAAATAAGTAATTAAGCAGAACCGC
Organism: Eueides isabella; assembly: GCA_019049475.1. NCBI lineage: Eukaryota > Metazoa > Arthropoda > Insecta > Lepidoptera > Nymphalidae > Eueides > Eueides isabella. Next base: position 2,297,731 of record CM032402.1, read on the forward strand.
ATTCCGAGCCGGTGGTAATTTTATGTTCGTGACAATTGAAAAGTGCTTGCTAAAGCCTATTTAAATAAAGAATATTTTGAATTTGAATTTGAAACTTGATGCTTACAATATCTGAAATTAATATATAAGAGCGATTTTTACTAACATTGTAATTGTCAGGTAATTATGACCACTAATACAAAAAGTTACAACTAAACGAGTAACATAATATAATATGATTATAAGCCTTGCTGAATCAGTGGAATATACAAAATGAAAATATTTTTCAATAGTGTGTTTATAACCAAACATTCTCTTCAGCTTAACAATATGTATATATTTAAAAATATTTTCTAAAATAAATTTAACATGAGTAATGTATATAAATACTTACCAAAAACCCCGAAGTATTATCTAATAAACATCTAAATCGAACTGTGAAACTTCTTTCTAAAAGATGAGCCCTCTCAGATCTGAGCACGTCTTGGAGAGTTAAATTATTAACATCCGGAGGTAGAAAGGAATTCCATAATAGTTGTCTTTGAAGCTCTTCCCGGTCTTCGGAATGGACTAACTCGTACACTGATTGATGGACTATATCTGACTGGAATAAAGAAAAACTGTGATAACATTATTCACATTCTTTTTGTTTCAGCATATTTTAATTATAGCAGGGAAATTAAAGATAACTTAAAGTCAAGATACATTGTTCTTAATTTTCATTTTTCTAGTCATTTTTAGAGGCCCGTCGTGGCGCATCGGCACAAACGTGTAAGTGTAAAAGACAGGTTGTGGGTTTGATTCCCACTCGAGGAAATGTAATATTTTTAATATTTTCAAATTAAATATTCAATGTCTTCATTTCTTTGATGAGTCACGCTCAACACGCCACTCATGCCACTCAACACGCAATGCTTCAAATTCGGTGGAAACGGGGAGCTACTCACTCACTAGGTTCCCAAGTTCCCTCTTTCTACCCAGCCCTAGGTGCCAATAGTATCTTACTGTTACTTATTGATGGTGAATTTGATGGTGGGTAAGTACCACTGTGCCATTATGGTCCTAAGACCATGCTTATTGACTATATCTGATCTTGAACTTTTAAAAAGAAACATAGCCATAAATTTAAGAAGCATATAACTTTTATTATAATATTGCAAATTTTATATCGTTAATTTAATAATATTGTTAAAATATTAAAAACAGTTAATGTTTAAAGCTAACTATGAAAAACTTAACATAATCAACAAAGATAATCAATCAATTAATTTAGAATAACAAGATAATGATCTGATAACTGGCTAAATCTATTCATCACGTAAAAAAGCAAGTCACAACTGAACCGTAAATCAATAAACCATCGATGGGCCTAAAATCGATTCGAAACCGATCATTAAAGAATCATCTGTTACAAAGATGGACGTGTTAATTCAGTCATCTATGATATAATGCAATCGACCGTATATCGATACTAAATATAGCTGAATTTCGATTGTACAAGAGAAATTATGAATTTTAACACGTAGTATAACAAAGAAACGTGTAAATAGTGTGGATAATGCACCGACAATAAACGATGCGAGCAGAAAAACTAATTGATAATCAATGGGGTTGCGCTAGGCACCACTCTATGTCCCCTACTTTTGAAATAACATGTTAATGATTCATACAAATAGAAAAATATAACCCACGAGTTTTGAGTTAGTAAAAATGGGGTTCTATTTTGCCGAATGTGGGTTCCAACATATTGCGATGGCATTAAATGTCAGAGGATGATTTGTTTCGTAATTACTTTTTGTTCTACATTCAGTTTGGGGCAGTTGCTATGGAATCGTAATGTTTTGTTGATATGCTATTGTTTTGCCCAGTTTTTATTTTTGCCATATTTTTGGTGATTGATGATTGTCTTGCGTTTTGTCTACGTGATAAATACGTTATATGTACATTAGTTTTTTATATACATACCCACATAGTTATTAGTTTGATTTATTACATATACTAGCTATGAGTAAAACAGATATTACACTCAGCTTCACTATGCTGTATCCCGCACACGGCAGGGTAGGCAGAAGGAACTTGGGAATCTAGTGTTAAGACACTCCGTTCCGTTCTAGATATTACACATTTCAATTATTTATAAAAAAAAGACAAAATGTGGTGTTGAGTTTCAACACTTATTAGGTACTGTCTCGAAAATTCATGAACGGAGTAGATCAACACTAACAGTATGAAGAACTTAAACTTTTACACTCAATATTGATATTATGCTGAACTAAGATTTACTTACATCTAATTAACTTAATACAACCAAGCTTCTAATTTAATATAAAATAACAAAAATTCGGCACTCTGCTGATCTTTATTTATTGTAATTGAATTATTTCACCTGGAACTTAGCCGTTTGGCGTGCCACATGTTACATTAGGGTAATGGAACGAGGCAAGCCACCTGGTGAGACGTTCCTAAGTTAATCTACTCGACCCCAGCCAGGGGTTGTGCGTTATTGTAATTTTCAAATCGGACTATAATTAGTCGAGGGCTGAATTCGGGTTGACTCACATTCGGTAACGTGGCCGATTTTCATTTTTATGTATATTGAGCGTTAAGAATTGATAATACGGAGGTAATTTTCTAATTTGCTATGCATTTACGTTACATTTTTGTTGTTTGATAGTAAATAACGAGTAAGTAAAACGTAATTTGTAACAACTTCAGTGAATTAAATAAGATACTTAACTAGCTATGTAGATTATTATTAGACAGGCCAGAAAATAAGTTCGGCAAATTGAAAATCCATCATTGTATAGTGAATAGTTTATAATGTAGTAGCTAATTTAACATTTATATTACTTAGTACATAAAATATAAAAAAGAGATGAGGCCTCTCGTAGCGCAGGGCACAAGTGTGTACGATCTCCATTTAAGGAAATTAAGTATTTGACATTTTCATTTCTTCACTCTGGTCTCAAGGCCAAGCGCACAATGTCTAAAATTCTCAGATGGTGGATTCCTAGGATCTTTCTGCCTATCCTGTAATATGCGAAATACAGTTCTAATGAACAATCTATTGTCATCAAAACTAGATCCATTCCCTAAATAAACCGTAAATTTTTAACTATCACAGCTAATGGTAAACTAACCTGATTAATCTAAACCTCTATAATAGTAAACTAAAGTTTATTTTAACCGTACCCCCATTTAAAGGCACGTGGCGTCACGAGCCAGTACGCCGATTTAATGTTCTCAAATCGATGTTTAATCGGTGCCCACCCTTCATTTATTGCTATTTCAGGCAAAGATTTGTAGATATACTATACAGTACAGGTTGCCATTATTTCCATAGATAGATAATGATAATGCCATACTGTTGGTTATTAGGAATTGGATAGCTGCTTTGTAATTTTAAAGTTAGTTATTTTGGATTTGTTCTTTTTTTATAGATTATTGATGTATTTTATACATAGCCAGGTAGTAGACGGTGGTGAATACCTAGTGTGGAGATAGTCTTTGCCCATAATCAAAATTTGTAGGCAGGGGAACCTAGGACCCTAGTGTTTTAAATTAGAAACATTATTTTTGTCCTTAAATTTTAATAACGTAATATCGACAGCTAGATATTGTTTTATACGTACAACAAGCCGTAACTCTTTTATTGGCCAAATCTGCAACAATTACGTAATATTTTTTTAGGAATGTGTGAACAGTGTATCTAAACATATAGTAAATAAACAAAATACAAGCAAACAAGTATCGACAATTTCATTAAAAAATTTCCGATTCTAAAAGTTACTATTTTATCGTGATAAAGACGAAAATCAAATAGATTCATTCATACAGATCGACATACAAAAAGACGTACAAATTAAACCTACAACACCACTTTGCACCGGTGGTATAAAATGAGCTAAAAAAACCAGAAAAAAAACAATTCCACCCAATTAATGCATGTCGTAGAATAATCTGATTTATATGGAAACAGAAAGAAGGTATAAAATTTGATATTGTGTTTTATTGTAAGGGTGGTGTGCGCTGAACGTTTCGTCTATAACAATAATTCAAAGTCAGTTTATTGGCTGTAATAGCTCATTATTATTTTATATAAGCGATAAGTTTTTAAAGGCATATATATTCGTAGTTTATTTGATAAAAATAAGGAAACGAGTGGATTATTTTAAAGATTAGTGTTATACGGCAGCAGTGATACACACATACAGTGTGAAATTAATTATTTAATATTATCATTTTATCGCTCTGGTAATAAAACTGGTATGGCGTTGTGTTTCGAAAATGGGGACCGGAGCGAAGTTGATGTGCCAGATTTTCTTTTTTTTTCTGTTAGTGCCTGCCCCCTCTGGGCACAACAAGATAAAAAAATTAAGTGAAACTGTAAACAAGTACTGTTGGGGCAGAATTACGAGTAACTATAAAGGGCGATGGCTGTGCATTCAATTCGTTGAAACATTTTTACCATACGTATTTACACAGTGAGAAGGAATTCTTCATAAAATATCCTGCCTAAAAAAACACTACTTGATCTAAGCAAAGTACTTGTAACTTTTAAGCTGCTAATCTAATTTTAATAAAACTATATAATTTATAACTCCGAGTAAGTTCTATAGCACTTGCAGCTCTTGGTAACTACCAAATCTATTTTTTTTTTATGTTTTTTTTCTTTTTAGTAGCACCTTTTATTCTGCAGGCTAGCCACAGGGAATCTGGTAACTTAGTGTTAAGACACTCTGTTCCCATTATGATTCTTTCGGTCTACATTTTACGCAAAAATCTTGAGTCAGCAATTATGAGTGGCAAAACTCAACGCCGCGCATTGCCTCGTTATCAGAGCGAAAAAATGAAAATATTAAATATTCAATTTCCCGAGTGGAAACTAAACCCACAAGCCTCGCTAATACAATTTATTTAAGTTTTATACAAAAATAATCATTTGTATTCCCCTTTCAATGAGTTCTGAGACATAAAAACCATGAAATTCATACGAGCTTCCAGAAAGTAATTTACAAACAAAAATAAAAGAAAATAAATATTTTTAGTTCATTTAAACATTTCAGCTACTTCGCTACGAATTCGCCTTGGCTTTATGACTTAACTGGCCAGTTATAATGTCGCAAAAGCTTTAAAATTAATAAAAATATCTACGTTTATAGCCGTTTTAGGGCGATAAGCTTCGCGATTAACAGAGTGCTTTTGTAAAAGAAAGTTTTTTAATGCCAGTTATCGCGATAATTAATATTTTTATGGAGTCACCCGAATTTTAGGCGTCGTACACGCTACTTTGTTTGAATATGTTTTTTTGAATCACTTATGATTTTGTGAAGCAAGTTTTTTGTTCTATAAATAAGCCTATTTACATTTTTGGCGAGATGTAGATAAAACTAAGTGTTTAGACACTTTTTTTCTCCATTTTAAGCCTATATTTCGATAGATGCGTGACGGAAACAAGAGAAAAAGAGAAAGTCTTAACCTTAGGTTCCCTCTGGTTCCCTGCTTCAAGGTGGATACAGCGTGATAGTTTAAAATTTTAAAGCTTCCAAGGATGGTCATCATAGTCTAACACCAGCCTAATAGACCTAATTGTGGTAAATTCGACCCTCAAGCGTACCATATATTTTATATGATTAATATAACTGCCTTTACGTTTTGAATGAAAAAAGTCGGCTTTTTCCTAATGTTTGTAATTAATTACAGAAATGTGATAAAAAACATGATAAATTATGCAATTTTTATGTTTTTTTTTTTTCATATAATATATTTACGTCTTTAGTAACGATGGTGTTTTGTTTAACACCCTTTTACTCCACATTTATTTATTTTTTTAAACATTGTCACCCACACAAAAATGGGGTCAGAGGATACCTAGTGTCCGTAAAATTTTTGAAGTATTGCTCGTTGAGTAGCGGAACTCAACGCTGCACTTTGTTTTCACTTCCAGAGCAAGAAAATGGAAATAGTTCATTACCACAAATAAGAACCGAACTCAGAACCACTTTAGTCACTGTGTTAGTTCTAAAGTTATATGTTAATTATTGTATACTAACCTGATGGAAGCCCAGGTAGCTCTCGATACTATGCGTTGCGAAGAAAACTTCTCCTTCACACGTTAAAATCATCAAGAAACCGTTGAGTGCCTGGAAAATAACATTATATAATATGAATAAAAAATTAACGATTTTAATTTTAATATAAATAGAATCTTCACGCCGATTCGCATTTAGCAATAGGCAGAGGGAACTAAAGTAAGGACATTTCATCACCCACGTTGTACCACGTGAGTAAAATCTAAAATTGTATCGAAATAGAAAAAAAAACAGCAAAAATAAACTACAAATCATAGTCTTTGTTAAAAAAACTCAGTTTGTGGACAGTCAACATGGATGATTTACTAAAGTATACAGTACCATCGTTAACTGGTACATAGATATATATTCAAAAATTACTTATATATAATATAATTTTACTAAAAAACAAATTGCTTTATTTAAACTAACTCGTCTTGAGGCCTGTCGTGGCGCACAGGCATAAAATGTAAACGAGACAAGTTGTGGGTTTGATTTTTGCTTGAAGAAATGAAATATTTAATGTTTTCATTTATTCGCTCTGGAAACAAGGCAAAGCGCGGCGTTGAGGTCCACCACTCAACATGCAATGCCTCTAATTCAGAAAAGTGGGGAACGGAACGGAGTGTCTCATCTCTAGGTTCCCAAGTTCCCCCTGCCATGTGCAGGATACAGCGTGAAGCTAAACTAACCCACAACCCATAAAGGTATCGCGGGTAAGAATCTCAACACAACTTTCTTAGACCAACCAACAATGGCAATGAATTATTATAAGGCAGGCAGGTTATTTATAGCCAGCGAGTATATTGATTTATTATCGGGCGAAACAACGATTTATGTGATTATACCAATGAGAAAGAATAAAAAATGTTCTTCGAACGTTTTTGCGCTACTGTTTTTCGTTTTGTATAGCCTAAGTAGCTGTTTATTTTTTGTATTTGCATTTGATTTGTTGTTTTTTGTTAAGAAATCTAGAGTTAAGAAGGACTCTTTGGTTTTCTCGCGCTTCTAACAATTTTATCTTGTTACTACTAAGGAAATAAAAAGCAAATAAAAGCAGAAAAGAAAAGCAACATTTGATTCCCGCTCGGGGTAATGAATTATTTTCACGCATTTCCAAGCTCTGGTAAGAAAACAAAGAATACGTTCAGTTTAGAAGCGTTCAGTTCTCCAATTGACACCTAATATTTACTAACGGAGTAACACTGATGTGATTTCTCTAATAAATAAAGTACAAAATGTGAATTACCTGTAGAAACATTTCTCCATCAGGCATGATATGATCGTAATGCGTGTGGTCCCGCCTATGAGAATGAAGTTCCTCTTTTTCTTTATGCATTACAACTGAAACAAAAATATTAGAAAAAAATTGATATTTTGTATATGAAATAGGGTAGTTTTAATTTTAGTACCAGATAGTAGAACGTATTAGATAGGTGATATTTCAAATTTCCATAACTCTGACTGCAGGTACCTACAATTGGTTACATTGCAACGGGATGTATAGAAGAGAACTTGATGACCTCGAGATAAATTACCTTGAAAAATTAACTACAAAGTAATCTTATAAGAGTTCCGTTTTTTCTTTGAGGATATTTAGTAGTAAATGCGCTAGCATTTACGGCATATAAAAAGTTTAACAGAAAATCTTCTTTTAAATATTTCGTGCTCTAACTTCGATTAGTAATTTATTTGTTGGCGAAACATAACGCTGAACAAACATATTTTATTTTATTAAATTACCTATTCATATTATATATAGGAATCAAACCCGGAACCTTCAAGAGGTTTCGGGTTTGATTCCTATATAAAAATATTTTGGCAAGTGTAACTAAAGTTATATTTTATCTATATAATTTATAAATAGGCGTGGTCTACACGACAAATCACATCTCGCGTAATTCAGTTAGGGATGCTGTATAGGGGTGGTTAAATTTCGCTAAAATTAACCTTATTTTAAATTAATAAGGCTTACTTTTCATTGGCAATGTATGTAATGATTAAAAAGCAAATATGTGATGTGACACTTCACTTATAGTAGCTATGTACTGTAGTATTAGTACGTATATAGTTAAAGTATAGGGTGTCCAAGAAATAGGGAGGAATTTATTTCGCGGTAGAAAGTAACTGTATTATTTAATATAACTATTTCAATAACCGTTCTATTTGTGGACTAACCACTGTTATTTTGTGAGCATCGTAAATCGGGCACAGGCTTCGCTCTACTAAGAAGGCAAATCGTGACGATGACCATCTCAAAACGCAATGACTAAAATTTGATGGAAAGTAGGAAACGGAACTGATATCACTAGGAGAAGTTCCGTCTACCAGTTCGGGATAAAACGTGAAGCTAAAAAATATTATCATTATGCAGATGATAATCTGGTGACTGATAAGTAATAAGAACTGCAGAACAGCAATCGGTATAGATATAATCGTTCTGATAACAGCTTTTAGTTTCAGTAAGTTTTGTATCGATTGTTTTACCCAAGTAATAATCTTTTTGGCGTTACGTGTCGCTACTCAATATACAATATCTACACTTGGTTTTCAACCACGTTGCTAGGGACGTGAAAAAAATATATATAAATATACTATGTACCACTTTTAAATATAAAGATAATTTATATTCTACATCCATGGTGGATAGATAACATCGAATTTATCGCTGTCATTATTTTAAATTGGCAATAAAATTTTACCCCTATTGTATGGTAGTTAGGAACTGCTTGAACATACGCAATGATTGTAGGTTCTTTTTAGCTTCTATTTTTATAATATATTGACTAGCCTAGGCAAATAGACCTTAGTGTCTTTATTCAATTCTTATCTTTCTACTTAAATCAAGCGACGTTGCACGTTGAACGACGGAACTTAACGCCGCGTCTCATTCTATGAGATCGGGAAAATGACAATGATTCATTCCTTATTTTTTCAATTTGTAACACTGTTGTGTTACATTGGGTTATTTTTGTAAACGTCAAGTAATCAACTGACTATTATCAAGTATAATATTTTATATTTTAAATAACTCCCGTCAATAAAATCAATACGTCTTTTTGACAAAGTGCTTGTAGGTTTCTCTCCCTTAACTGCTAGTCTGATTTTTAATAAAATATGTTAAGAACCAACGCAATAAACAAGGCTCTAGATAAAAAGCCCTCACTGAAATCGGCTAATTAATTTAAGAGCTACAGTGATACCGACAGACATATACGGGTATCAGACGGGCCAAATGTATATCACCTCTTTTTTTGCGTCGGATAATAAAAATACAAAATTAAAAAAAAAATGATAAAAATTTGATCGTATCAGGAACTAAAATATTTATGAATTTTATAGCCTGCTATGTTCAAATTTTTATACGTTTTTAAATTTTGTATTGAACGCTACCTACTTGGTTACTAGAGCGAAAAAAAATATTTCCTTAAGTGTAGGAACACAACGCACAATCATTTGTGTCTCCGCGCCACAACAGGCCTCAAGGCCTCAGGGAATTTATAATATATAAATTTGTAAAACTATAAAACGTTACAAACAAAAACCACATCGAAGTGTTGCCATAAATGTATTCACTTTAATTTTATTTTTCTATATTAACATTTATGGCATCTGATAAACTGATAGTAAATTCCAATATATCACTAATCGAGTACAGTGCTTTTTATCGTACATTAAGATCGTCGATTGCCCATAGAATAGCTACTGATTTTTTAATATAACTGTTCCCGCGAATTGAATATTAAAAATGAAATATTGAAAAAAGAACCTATGCTTAAATTTTTTAGTTTTGTTCGAGCGAAATATGTAAATGTTCAATTGGAACTGTTTTGTATATTTGTCTGATAAATATGAAATTGTCGACATTTTGTATGTAAACAGTCTTTTTAACCCACTTCAAAAAAGGAGGTAAACAGTTTGATATGTATGTATGTATGTGATGTTGTTGGAATCAGAATAAGGCAATTGATGAAGTAGTGTAACACCATTCTGTTTCCAGATCGAGCATCAATACGTCAACGACTGGCCTCATTTTTTTCCAGAATTAAAAATGAATAATTCATTCAACGTGTGGTAATTGAACCCACAACTGTTGCGTTCAAAATCATATGGTATGCCATTGTGCCACTTCGACCTTATCGGCCGGGTATGCAGAGGGGGCTTGGGAACCTGTTTCTAAGACTTCCGTTCAGCACTTTCCGCCAAACTGGAGGCATTGTCTGTTTTGCCTCATAATTAATGATAATTCAATAAAACACAGACAAACTAATACAATAATTTTATATTTATTTACGTTACGCTATAATATAGTAACTTGTATTAAAATATGACACGCGAATGAATCAATGAATTTGTAAGGACTTTATAATTTAAAAGTTTTATATATTGTTTCGTTCAAAATGTAAAAGGCTAGCCATTTTTAAGTACCAATTCTTTTTTGATTGTGTTGAATTTCTAGCTTCACATTTTATCCCACATATACGAGTAACAAGGTAGTCAAAGGGAACCTAATGTTCATTTTGGGAACATTACGAGTGGCGTGACGGAACTTAACGCTTCCTACAACTTACTCTTTCTAATGAAACTCTTTTCTTGGGAATTGAACCCACAACCTTGGTGTTTAGAGTCAAACGCTCTACTCCTTTGTCACAACAGCCTAGAACACAAGCCCTCACTAGTGCTATAAATAAATAATTTTATAATTAAGTGTCATAAAAATGTGACTACAACAATATATCGAGTGTCACAGACATTGTAAGTTCGCGTGACATGTTTATAAAATTACTTACTTATTATAATTTTTCTATACAATTATTATTTTCTATTTTTTTTATATTACAAGGACGTTCATAAATTGTGCATAGATTAAATTATGAGTAAGTATAAAGTTTACTGCAATGCATATTTTATTTACGAAGTATGAATTATGTACTTTTTGATATATGGTCATATAAGGTTTTGTTTTTAATTAGAAAACTTAGAATAAATATGTATCATATATATTTTTTAGCTTCACGCTGTAGCTTGCACTTGAGAGTGGTAGGGTAACAGAGGGAACCAGGGAACCTAATCTTAAGACACTCCGTTTTATTTCTTACTTTCTGTCAAATTTACAGCATTGCGTGTTGAGTGGCGGAACTTAACACTGCGCTTTGCCATGTTACCAAAGCAAAAACAAATGTTTGAAATATCGTAATTCATTTTATAAGGTTTTATTTTTAATAATAAAGATTAGAATTAAAAATGTATAGTAGGTATATACATCTTTATTAGTTTCACGCTGTATTCAACATGTCAGGGTAGGTACAGGGAACCTGGGAACCTAGTGTTAAAACTGTCCGTTCCGTTCCTCAATTTCTAACGAATTTAAGGCAATGTGCGTGCTTTACTTTGGTTATAAGGAACGAAATAATGAAAATATTAAATACATATGCATTTCATTTTCTTGAGCCAAACCAAGATCGAACCCACATCATATCGTGTTTACAATCTCGACTCGACAGACCTCCTATATATATTTAGAATATATAAAATATAATCAAATATTAGGGAAATTAAGAATGATATACAAAAAATATATTTATATATTACTGAGTATTTTACAGATTCTTGCTTATTGGAATTATCTGTAAGTTATACATGTGAAAGTAATTACGACCAAAGGCAAATCAAAATCGTTGAGAAATAATAAAAAAATAAAAAAAATGCTTTACATATTTTTTTTACAACGATTAATATTTCTATATATTTATTTAACAATAAAGTTAACTATAGTTAGTTAAAAACGAAGTTAACCACTCAGTTAAAACCATCCACAACAATCTTTATACTAACTTTATGGGTTAACAACACGAAGGCTTGTTTGTTCGCCTTCACTACCAGCTACTTGTATAGTTGTTAATTATTTCATACTTAGCCTTTTGGTCAGTTTTGTTATTTAGTTACGTCGTAACTGTAATTAAGGTGAGGCCGTTGTGGTGCAGTGGGACCGGCTGTTATACGACGGTTTTCGGTTCGAACTAAATAGATATAATTATAATGTTTATTTTTAAATTAATAAGAATTTCATCTTGATGCTCTAGTTAGATGAAGAACAGCGTTAGGTTACGTTAGCAAGTATTACTATCAATATTAAACAAAATGTACAAAAAAGCCTCAATAAGGAACTACTTCATGGCAAAGTGCCTGTAGCTCTTAGTCTGTTAATTCAATTTTCATAAACTATAGAACCATCACGATAAACAGACATTGTGATTTCAAAAAAACGTACCCAAATAGTTTTGGTCATTCAGGAGTTACGGCGCCATAGACAGACACCCGATTAACCTTATAACATCTCTTTTTTCAATGCTGGTTAAAAAATAACTTAACGCAGACGAGAGACGCCAGTACACCAGGTTGCCCATTTTCAACTCTGTAGCATTGAGACATAGTGTTGAGTGGCGGAACACAACGCTGCGTTTGTTGTATAAAAGAAATTTTAATCAACATTACCAACTACAAAAAAAAGGAGTGAAATTATAATACTAAATATATTTTTTCTCGCACGAGTGCTTGTTCGCTACCCCTGAGGTATAAGCATGGGGTGCTATACCGTAAATGCCATATTGTAGACCGTTACGACAGATGTAGCTTCGTTTTTAATTGTTTTAACGTGAATTATTAGCTTGTTTGTCGGTTTGCACCTTCGTAGTCTTATTATTCTTTTGAATTTTAGTTTAGTAATATCTAAAATATATTATTTTTTTTTTCGTTGCTTTAAAGTGAATATATAAATATTTTTAATTGTATTATATAAAGTATTTTTTAACCATTATTGGGTTAAATTTTTCGAGACAGCATGTTATTGACTAACTCAACGGAACTCAGCACCGCGCGTTTTGTTACCAGAGTAAAAGAGGAATGATCATTAATTTATCTTCTCAAGTATAAGTAAATCGAATGTTCAACCACTTTATAGTGAGACACTTCCTTTAAAAAGTATAGAACGGAACGAATTTCATCATAATTAATCTATACAGAAAATGAACAGATGAAAAGGTTATATGATGTCTTAAAAACATATTTTGCCAAAATGGAAATAAGATTTTTTTATTTGAACTCCGTTGTTTAGATGTTTATTTCATATTAAATTCTTCACGTTTTGTAATATAGTACCATTAGGTGTTATTTTTATGGTGCAAAAAATATACAAAAAAAAAATATCAGTTCTCTCTCTGTCACTCACTCAGCTTCACGCTGTATCCCGCACATGGCCAGGTATGCAGAGGAAATTTGGGAACACAATGTCAAGAGCATAAAAAAAAATGTTAAGACACCATTCCATTCCGTTCCCCACTCTCCTTAATAATATTTATTCAAATACTAAAAATAAAAATATAATAATAAAAATACTTCGATTTAAGAAAATTACATCGTCATGGCAAAGTGGTTATAGCTTTTAAATTAATTATCCGATTTTCATAAAACATTAACGAACACTACAATGAACATTATAGATTTCAATTAAAGCCGCACTTAAATGGATTCATTAATTTAGTAGTTACGGTGTCCCAAACATGCAGACAGGTTAAACGTTTAACACTTTCTGCGTTAGTGGTTTTTTTTTTATAAAAATAACAAAGTTCAACGTTTGCTTATCTATAGCTTGCTACAATTTAAAAATACATATCATATATCTCATTAGCATACGGCGCTTGACTTAATACCTACAAGTGACTTTCTGACATTTTTATTTATGTATCTTTAACCCTTAAATTCGCTATCATGATTAAAAATATATTAAATTATATAAAAAAATATAATACACGAATATATTTTCTTAGCTTTCTTTTCTGTACTGAATATCTTTATTTTAAAGGAAATCGAGAACAATATGATTAGTTTTTTCTATGTTTTCTGAAAAAAACACATTATAAACTTGCTGCGGTAACTAAACTGATTAATTACCCAAAGTCAAATTTGAACGCACAAATAGTGATTTTACCATCGACTTCAAAAATTAATACTACCTAACTGAAACAACAAACATCAATGATTAAAGAGTTGGAAATAATTCTACTAGAATATATATTTTTTTTATTTATATATTTTTAAGTTCTTTTCCATATGATAAAAACTAAAATTCAACCATGGCACCTTCAAAGCGCTGCTGCTATAGTACTTGCTGTTAAAGCAACAGTCAAAGATTCGAATTTAGCCAGGGGGAATAAATATTTTTCTTTCCTCCTTTGGTAAACATAACTCTGCTTTGAAATCTACCACGTAATATATTTTAATGATCAGTATATCGAGAACAGAGTGACTTAACACTAGATTTCATCTGCATACGAGCCAAAAAGCCCATTTATCACAACACAATAAAAGCTCTTTACTAAGCTCAAGCTCAATAGCTAGTCATCGTGACTACCTCTAATCTGCATCACGACACGCGACACTCGCTGTCAACAATGTATACGATCTAGTTGAAATTTGTAAAATATATGTAGCGTAATGAAGAGAATGGTAGGGTTTTCTACTATAGTTGTTATAAAACATATATTATAATTGTTATAATTTTTTGGGAACCTTATTTATGTCATTGCGTGTCGAGTTCAGAGCTTGATAAAATTATATTAAATATTTCATTTCTTCGAGTGAGGATCGAAACCACAATTTATCACTTTTACAAAAAAATAATTAAAAAAATATTTTAGTAATAGTATAAGTAGTGCCAAAATTAGTGTCAATAATGTTTTCGTATTTTTTGTCGTTGAGTTCCGCCACTCAACACGCAATGCCTCAAATTCGTTGGAAAATGGAGAACGGAAGTGGAACAGAGTGGCTTAACAGTAGGTTCCCAAGTTCCCTCTGCCTACCCCGCCATATGTGCAGTATACAACATTATATTGAAACAGTAAAATTGTTCAGTAAGTAGAAAAACAAAGATGAATTATGGTAATAGATGAAGAAGTAAAACTAAACATTTGTATATATTTCTAAATTTTTAAAGATTGGTTTCAAGATATTAAAAAATATATGAATTAATATTTTTACTTAGTTAATTTATATAATGTTATGTATACGATATGTATTATTAAAGATATAGGTATCATAGACAGTCCTTGAGGTAGTTTATTGTTATGGCATTGTAGATTTGATAACATGGCATTTTTTTATTACATAGATTAAAAATGAAACATTGTACAGTATAATCTGTATACATTTATACGATTTTTTTATTAATATCCCGCACATCCTTCAGAAAGTACCTTACTTTATAAGAAATCCCGAAAAAAATAAATTAAATACAACCCTTTATCGAGACTTAACTTTGTGCGTAGAATGGCGTATCATAACGCCGTTTTTGTTTTGGTGGGTCGGTGCCGTGTTATCGATAACATGATAGTTCTATCGTATTTTCTGCAACGATGAACTGTCAATATAATTAATAAAATTATTAATTTAAAAAGAGAATCAAACCCATAACCTTCAAACCTGAGACAATGTCCAGCTAAACCATAATGTGTTATATTTAAATATCACTATTTAATCTGTCCCCGACACGCGACATAACTCGAGTCGTGTCAACATCGGTTTAACGCTCAACGGGCTTAGACAAAGGTTTTCAACTAATTACTAGGAGAAGGGGTCACTTTGGCCCTCCGAGGGAAGTTTTGAGTGCGATAAGAAAAGCTTTAGGGGATTTTTGACACTTATAAAGAATTGCAAATTATATTTGTAATTAAAATGAATATTGTAAACTATATTAGAATAAAATTACGATTCTGTTTAGAAAAATAATATTGAAACTTATAATTAGTGAATAAAATCAGTCAAGTGCGAGCCGGACTCATAGACAATGAGTTGTCTGTACCGTTTTATATAAAATGGCAAAAACAAACAAAGTTTCTTGTATGAAAGCACTCTTAAATATATATGAATATGAATTTTATGAATATAAATGTAGATACTAAACTTAAATTTAAAAAGCGTATAAAAATTTTGAACGAAGCAGGATATGAACCCGCGCCTCTAGAATACCGTTCCAGCGCTCTGATTTTTAAATTTAAGTTTAGTATTTTCTGTCCTAAGTGTGGAATAACACTTTAAAACATAGTAAAAATATAAATGTAGATTTCAACTGTCTAATTATGTCACTTCATGAGATACAGGGTAATGGACCGACTGATTGATAGATTAACGAACAAAAGAATCTCAGTAAAAATATTCCATTTTGTCCTTTAGTTACGGAACTCTAAAAAGAAATAACCCATTCATCAATATTTATTGGTACTTACAAAAATTCTAACAATATTCTCAATTTATAGCCATTCACCGGTCAAATGTTCCATTTTGTTCTATATCTCATAATCCTATTAAATATGTATGTAAGTATGAAATACAACCGATTTACATATTGTATTGCTACGAGACGAGTGTGTGAACTACTAATTTCTAAAGTAAACACAATATCGATATTTGTCGATTCCATAAATCAAATGTAAAAGATGTCTCAATAGAATTTTAGGGTTAACACGACAAGGACAGCAATAGACATTGGTTGTTTTTGCTTAGCGAAGAAAGAGATAGATATATTTTCTCGTTTCGTATTAATTAAGGAGCGTGGATTTAAATCATTGACTGTCAGCGCTCCCTGTGGGAATCCTGAAGAGTTATAGGCACCTTTATTCTAAATTTACAATTACAATTTTGTTCACAATATTTTAAATTACGATGTATGCATATGGTGTCGGTATCGTATCGGTCTCTTGGGTTCATTTGGGAATTCCGATAGCTCGTAATATTTAAATGACTTCCTTGATAGTCTTAATTTTTTTATTAATTTCTTGAGGAATCCCTGGTAGACAGAGAAAAGTTAATAACAAGGTTCTGCACTTGGTTAAGTCTTATAGATATATGTATAAGAGTTACGCTACGGGTGTCAATCGAGGTTCTATGAACTGTATGAATGAATAAGTTTGTGAATGTAAAAGCAAAGGTAATGGATTCGAAGCCCACACGGGCGTATAATTATCTATATTTTTTTGTTTCTATTAATAATTATATAAACAAAATGTATGTAAATAAAGGTTTGTTTCCGTTTTTAATGAATATGACATTTAAAATTTCTATAAACAGTATTAAAAATATAATTATTTACTAATAATTAACCTGGCTGGCTATTCGGACGCTAATGCCAAATGTCATATACGTTCCACAGATAATCTATAGTGCCAACTGTCAGCGTCAGTTGTATGACGTAGGGACGTCACGGGCACTAATCGAGATTGTACGACGATAGCCGACCGTCACGGCTTATAGGCAATTCTGTATTAAATTGAAATATATATTATAATTCTTATTAATTGTGTTGTTATATATATATTTGAGCATATTTATAGCGAGTTGTTTTTTTTAAATACTATAAATATATATACATTTTGTATATTTTCTATTTATATAAACTTGGTGGTTACCATTTTTTAGTTTGTTGCGCAAAACTCATATTTATGACGAAAAGTTATATATAAAATGCTAAGAGTTGCCCACATTAATTTTGTTTGCGTAAAATTTAAGATGTGAACTTAATAATTCCTTTGGAATTTTGAGAATTATAAGATTTTTAATTTTTGATATGTTAACTGGATTCAATATATTTAGTATAATATGTTTTTGTCTATCTCAAGATTAAAAAGAAAAAAGAAATTCCGGTAAGGAGGCCAGAAATAGATAAAAGAATGTTTCCGTAGAAATTTCGGATAATCGTCATAATTGCTCTTCTCAACTTACTTATATATTAAATATCAAAGGATCAAGTCCAGTAGTTATGTCTGTGTCTTGTGTATGAGGTCCATACTAACATGTGGCGGGCCACGATTAGTGTTGCTATAAAAATAATCGAATAGAATAAAGTATCTATTTACATTACAAAATACAGATTATATTAACTAAAATGTACGTATATTTATACTAAAATTTGACGGCCATCCAAAATCAATACTGTCCATTAATTAGAGGAGTGAAAAATATTTCTCGCGAGATTGGTACCGCCATTTAATTGATACGGCGGATTCCAACTGAAGAAACGGTCGTTAGCTTATCACAATACTGATTTCACACCGCTGGTACACGCTCTGGTTACATGCTGTTGACATTTTGAAGTTAATGATTTTGGTTTGGTCGGGATGGTTGTGGATTCAAGTTCCGATTGTGGTATTTTTTTATTATTTACTTTTTCGTAGCTTCACCCTACGTCCTTTACATGGTAAAGGGTACTTGGCAACCTTATATTAAAACTCTCCATTCCATTCCCCAATTTTTGCCTAATTTCTGTTTTTTATTAGCGGAACTCAACACCGCGGTTAGCCATGTCACCTTCTAAAGCTTTTTGTCACTTTAAATGCTTTCATATAAATAGTTGAACTATAAAAAATAATAAAAAGTGATAGTTAGCTAAATTCTTTCCGATTCATGTAATATATATTAAATTGAGTAACGGTATAGTATTAATTTTCATTCTAGCAAGTTGTATAAATTACAATGAAACTATATTATTCATTTATATATATATATATATATATATATATATATATATATATATATATATATATATATATATATATATATATATATATATATATATATATATATATGTATATATATATATATATATATATATATATATATATATATATATATATATATATATATATATATATATATATATATATATATATATATATATATATATATATATATATATATATATATATATATATATATATATATATATGTGTTTCATCAATAGGACAATTTACATTACATGAGCAATACATATTTATCGAACCTACGCCTACCTGTTACGGATCTCTCAAAAATACATAAAACATATTATAGCCGCATATAAACCATCTCTTAAAGCCAGAAGTCCCCGTCAGGTCACGCTTTGCAAATAAAAAAAAGTTGCATTAACACAAGTCCTTCCTTACCTTCGTCTGTTTGCTTTATGTTAACGAATATAGACTGATTAGCTTTATGCCTCTTTTTAACGGTCCGATTTTTGTAAGGGATTTTTTATATGTTACTGATACTTGTAATGTGGTAATGTTGTCAAATATTCGATGTTTTAGCGGTTTCTTGAAGGTTTTTTTGTAGCTTCACGTTGTATGCTGTACGTAACAAGGAGGGTAGAGGAGAACTTGGGAAACTAGTGCTAAGACTCTCCGTCCTTCCTTTAGAGACACTACCATTCCAACTTTTCGTCAAATTCTTGTGACATTCCGCGCTGAGCAGAAACACTCGCCACCGTATCTTCTTTACCAAAGCAAGTAAAATATGAAATATTTCATTTCCTTGAATGTGAAGTAGGAATCGAACCCACGACCAGTCGCTTTTATGACTGAACGTTTCTTAATGCGAACGGAGTGTCTTAACACTAGGTTCCCTAATTCCTTTTGCCTACCCTGATACACGTAAAAAACAGCGTATCGTGAAGCTAGAAATAAAATAGTACAACGACTCATCAAGTAAGCCTCTAAGTGATGACATTCTATTCAGATGAAACAATATTTTAGAATGCACTGGAGCAAAACGACCGAGAGTGGGTGCCAGCTTCGTATCTAATGTAAAGATCTTTAGACGATACACACAGCTATATAAAATATAAAATATTTTATAATATTTTAGGCAATATTGCGGCGTTGAATTACGCTATTAATGACACATTGTCTCGAACATTTAGCGGAAAGTGGGGAATGAAGTGTCATAATATTAGGTTCCCTCTGCCTTTTCTTTTTATATAAAAGGATTACAATAAATATTTTAAATATTTTATTGTACGCAACTTCATCAAGAATGTCTTTACTAAGATTTATTGTAATTTAAAAATGGTTCGAATCCGAAGAAAAATAACATTTCTAAGTACCGAATCTATGAAAATTAAAGTCTTTAGGTGATCACAGTAGTCTAATATTTTATATCAAAATAGTTTAGTTATAGCCCTAATCTCAGGAAGTATTGGTTTTAATTGAAATATTACAATATATTGTTTATATATTGTAAGGAATATTTACAAGGAAGGCTATAGGCATTGTGCTGCTGTAAGTCACTGTACAAGTTGGCAAAGCCTCAGGTAAAGTCTAGTTTAGATAGCTAAGCGTACATAGCTTGTGCAAAAAATCTTTTATATCGTTAATGTAACCAAAAATAAATTAAAAGGCATGTCGTGGTACAGGGGCACAAGCGTGAGACTGTAAACGTAGCAGGTTGTGGGTTCAATCCCCACTCGAACAAATTTAATAATGGTAACAAGGTGAGGCGCGGTGTTGATCTTCGCCACTCAACATGCAATTCCTCCAATTGAACATGAAAATGAACGGAGTGTCTTATCATTAGGTTCCTAAGTTCCCTCTGCGTACCCTGCCACGCGTTGGATAAAGCGTGAAACGTTAAAAAATAAACACAAAAAAAGATATTATTTTATAAAAAAATCCCAAAAAACATTGTGTCTCCCAAGTATCGGGCGCGAAATGAAAATAACTTTTAGCGTACTGTGGTTATAAATCAGAACACGAGTGTAGCTCAATTAAAAAGGCCTCTATCTGATGTACTTCTGTTCCAGAAGGCGCGTTTATTTTTCAAAGATATATCGGACCCTTTTTAAATGCTTTTGTCAACTGTTTATTTTTGGTATGTGAATCATCGAAGGACAAAGAAAGCGGTTTAGGCAACTGTTTGATAGTAGCGGGTTCAAATCTGTTAATTGTTTTATTTACTTGACAATATGTGTGACTGACACGAAGGTTGTTGATATGATTTCCGAACATGGGAACCTAGTGTTAAGACACTCCGTTTCGTTACCCACTTTTCGCCGACTTAGGGGCATTGCGTTTTGAGTTGCGGAACTCAACGCCGTGAAAGCAACAGTAAACTTCTTATATATTTTTCAGTTTTATTTAGCAAGAGTAAGTAGAAAGAGAGACTTCGGTTGACCTTCAGTTTCCGTTGTAATTCTGGAGTAAGATTCATGTAGGAATCAATCATGGTGATTCAATGATAACGTACAAACAAATGAGGTATTTAGAAACTGCCGTGTGATTCCGGCTTAGAATAGGATCACCCTGGTACTGATGGTGTCGTAAGAGGCGACTAAAGTGCGTGTGGTAGAGTCACGTTGCCAGTAATGGCAACACGCATGGGCAGACTCGACCGGATCATTACCACCCCCGGCATTTAAGACCGGCGTTAAGTAGTAGCTTTGGCCACTGCGTTTCGCATTAGGTAATGCCGGGCCCCGGTGCCCTTCCACCTTAAAGGACGGCAACGCTCCTGTAGCTCCTCTGGAGTTACTCGGGGCCGTGGGCGACGGTGATCACTTACCACCAGGTACGCTCGTTTGCCGTCTTTTCCATAAAAAAAAAGAAACAGTGGCGCTCGGCGCTCCGTTCTCACTAGCTACAAAACTAAAATTTCTTAATTCTCTCGGGCTAGGAGGCATATCCAGCTAGCGCAAGAGTACAAGTGCGCGACCGTAAATAGGACAGGTTGTGGGTTTGATCCCTATTGGAGAACATAAAATATTAAATAACTCTCTTTACTTCACTCTGATATCAAAGTAAAGCGCGGCGATGAGCAGCTCCACTCAACACCCTTCATGGCGTTTATTCGGTAAATATTTTGTATGTCTTCGCGTGAAAAATCGGACATTAAAGACAACCTTGCACTATTCCCAATTATTACTAACATTATTATTATAAAAATCGTAAACTCATAACAGAAAACCGTAAAAAAGAAATAACAATTAAATATAAACGATATAAAAGAAATCGATTAAACTATTTCACTGCAAAACGTTACGGTTTCGGTTATAACTATTCACAATCAGTTACCAAAACTCACATTATATTGTATCGATATATCACACGGTGTTAAAAAATTATATCGCTATTTCAAATTAATAGATTTTCAATCTTATATATTAAGAAATAAGGTTAAAATTCATTATTCTCGTAAAAATTATACGTTATATAGAATTTTCGTATTTATTACTACATAATAAGGGTTAAATTGGCATGCTTTTTATGTTTAAAAGTAGGTTATATCGAAAAAAGGCTCGTGCGCTCAATCAATTATGATCGTATACGATTTTTTTGATTGTAATCGATAATTGTGCGCAGCTGTAATTTCTTTTCGGTATATGTCACTGTTCTGAATACTTAGAGCGGACGGTATTTTTGAGTACGACGAATTAAATTCTAGAAATAACTTTTTGTATTTTTTTCTTCTTTTGTTATGGTATAGTTATTCTGTGTTAAGTTATACATTTCATCAGCTTCACGTTGTATCTGGCATGTGGCAGAGTAGGCAGAGGGAACTTGGGAACCTAGTGTTCAGACGTTTCGAATTTCAGTTATTGTGGATTGAGATTATGTTATAATGATATACATAACTACACAACTAATCATAATTTTTCTTTAAGCGAAGTTCAAGCAAATTTATTAAGAGGGACATGTCACTATGTCATTCTTAAAAAAAAAGAGTTAAAAACTCTTATAATGATTATGCTACAGCTTCTGTAACATAATGTTGCTTTAAATAATACATAAAAATCTTTCTCACTTTCCAATAATAACAAAATGCAAAATCTACAATAAATATGTCTAACAGCTTTAAAATAGTGTTAAACCTGACCAAACGTAACTCCCCTCGGGTCTTTACTCCATAAATAATCACGATATGAAGACGTCGAATACCATAATGAAGTGTCAAAATATACTCATTGATTGCTCAAGTAGTAAATCCTATACCTTTAGCGTTCCTTAAATCATCTGTGCTGATTGTATGAAGTTGCTAGAACATAGATATAGATAGTCTGTGCTTTGACAGATGTGAAGTATTTGTTGTCTGTGGTCAGTCCTGTACAATCTGTTGGTGTTTTTGTTTTTTAATTTGAGATTTCGAAGAATATAATGCGGCGTTAAAATTTGTGTCTCATTATGAAAATGTAACATATATTTCAGTATTATTGTACTTCTAGGTTTCTTTATGTCAGCTAAGCTTTAGATTGCAATATGAACATATATATATATATATATATATATATATATATATATATATATATATATATATATATATATATATATATATATATATATATAATTTGAAAGAATAACGATGAAAAGTCTCCGACACTTACGCTGTTGCCGCATTTCATATGAACTAAAAATTGATTACTTTATGTTCTCTTTTTTTATTTTAAACCAAATAAATTAACTTAAATAATGCAGAATTGCATCCAAAAACGTAATAAAGCTTCCATTTAAGAAATATATTTTAATTTTCACCACCTGTTTTTAATTTCGGACATTCGTACTTCGAAATAACATCTTGAAATGTCGTTCAGTGTCACCTGTCACAGTTTTATCAATATTTTTTCGTATATGTTTGCGATTACACGACAATTTAAGGAAAATACTGAACGGTGTGTTTTAACACAAAATATTATGATGCAAAACGTGAATAACGACGCTCGTCAGAGATTACTAGTAATCCACCTCAATATTGACTCAAGTACCTAACATATGCATTCTATAGCACTTAGTCTATCAGCAAAAACAAGTGAGGGACGGAAGGGAGTGTGTAAGGTTCTCAAATTCCCTCTGCCTACACCAGTGTTCCACAAACTTTTTAAGTCCACGCCCCACTTTTAAATGTCTAAAACCACCATGTCCCCCCTAAGACAAGCGTTGGCTTTGGCCATGTGCGGGATACATCGTGGAGCTAGAGAGAGTGAGAGTGGGTGAGTTAGTTTATTAGAGATGGGCCTTTGAAAATCCAAGATGAGCTTGGATTTTCAAATGTTTTTATTAGAAACGTCACGAATATTGTTTTAAGGAATAGTTTTTATATCGCCGTTCTGTGGAACTGACTGTTACTTGTCAAATTCCTTTCAATTTTACAAATATGACTCAAATTCCGCAGAAGGAACCTAATATAAAGACACTATGTTATAAGGCGGAACTCAACGCCGCGCTTTGCCTTGTTACCAGAGCAACGAAGTTTTACACTCACGCTCTGGTAACAAGCTCACTCACTCAAGCAGTGAGTGCTTCTGCACAACAATCAATCAACCTTTCTTATCTCAATATTGTTATTTTCCTAATTTTGGAGGATAAGCGCGGCGTTGATTTCCACTATTTATTCATTCCCCGATGTCTAGAAATCTAGTCAAAAATAAAAAAAAGGGAGTGCCTTGATACTGAAAAAGACCGTGTGGCTGCTAATATTCTGTATAAGAATTAAGAAAATGTTGTGTTTTAAATAAGTTTCGCGCTTCGGTAGTTTTATATTTCCAATTATCTCGCTTTTACAATTGACTTTTAAGTATGTATTTTACGGTACAATTTAGAAAGTTTATGAATACACCGACTTTAGTTATCTATCATAAAAATTTTTATGAGTATGCTCTAGTAAATAATTCAAGAGTATTACTTTTTTTTTACTTCACACTGTATCCCGCATAGGTAGCGAGGTAGGCAGAGGGAACTTGGGAACCTAGTTTCTTAATAGGTAGAGATTCCCAAGTTTCCAAGTTTCGCTCACTACTTCCACCGAATTCTAGAGGCATTACGTTTTGAGTAGAGGCAAGCATCAACTGAACGTTGATGCTTGCCTCTTTACGATTACGAGGAAAATCAAAATATATATTTTTTTTCAGCTTCCCGCACTAGGCAGGGTAGGCAGAGGGAAAGGAAGTGAAACCTAGTGTTATGACACTCCGTTCCACTTCCGTTCCCCACTTTCCGCCGAATTTGAGGCATTGCGTGTTGAGTGGCGGAACTCAACGCCGCGCTTTTGCCTTATTACCAGAACGAAGAAATGAAACATTAAATATTTAAATTGTAAATATTAAATATTTCATTTCCTCGACTGGGGATCGAACCCAGAACCTTTCGGTTACAGTCACACTCTTGTGCCGCTGCGCCACGACAGGCCTCAGATCAAAATATTTAACACTTCATTTCCTCGATTATGAATTGAACCTTCAACCTGGGGCATTCACAGTCGCTCACTAAAGTCCCTGTGCCAAATTATTTCGTTTCACGCCGCACATGGCGGGGCAGAGGGAACTTGGGAACCTAGTATTAAGACAGTCCGTTCCACTTCCGCTCTCCACTTTCCGCCGAATTTGATGCGGTTAATTGGGTGTTGAGTGGTGGAACTCAACGCTGCGCTTTGGCTTGTTACCAAAACGATGAAATGAAAACATTTATTATTTAATTTGAATAAATTAAATATTTCAATTCATCAAGCGGGAATTGAACCCAGAACCTTTAGTTTACAGTCACTCGCTAGTATCCCTGCATTAAAATTAATAAAAAATATGTTAGTTTTTAGTGTCATAACACTAAGTTCTCTTTATATATACCTACCGGAAACTTTGATATCCGCAGTTAAAATATATGAACTTCAATTAAAAAAAAGTAACTTTCATTATGTTATAGTTTGTTAATTGTTTATTTTTACGTTGATCGGTAGAATTGTTCGTGTGGGCAAATTGTTCGTGTTTTCTATAAATTCGATCGAGTGTTAACGTTTAATGAGGCTATAAGAAACATTTTGGTATATTTGCTTATTATTTAATTAAATGTTCGTATAGGTAAGGAACGGGTCGGAGTGTTTTAACACTAGGTTTTCAAGTTCCCTCTGCCTATCTTGCCATATGCGGGATACAGCGTGAAGCTGAGTGTTCTGTTTCACGCTGTATCCCGCACATGGCAAGATAGGCAGAGGGGGAGGAATAGGGGATCTTGCTTTTCGTGGCGCAGGAGCACGAACGTCGACTGTTACAGCGACACTTTAAATATTTAAACTTAAATTATTAGAGGCCAGTCGTGGCGCAGCGGCACAAGAGTGTGACTGTAACCGACAGGTTCTGGGTTCGATCCCCAGTCGAGGAAATGAAATGTTTAATATTTTAAATTGAAATATTTAATGTTTCATTTCTTCGCTCTGGTAATAAGGCAAAGCGCGGCGTTGAGTTCCGCCACTCAACACGCAATGCCTCAAATTCGGCGGAAAGTGGGGAACGGAAGTGGAACGGAGTGTCATAACACTAGGTTTCACTTCCGTTCCCTCTGCCTACCCTGCCTAGTGCGGGATACAGCGTGAAGCTGACTTAAATTATTATATACTCGTATTTAATATTTCATTACCTCGAGTTTATCTCTATAAATAATAATAATACTATGACTAAAACTGCAAATAAACTGATAACCGATTCAATAAGCACTACAATACTATTATTAGTGACACGGTATACTAATTAAAAAAAAATTCCAACACAAAATTGTCACCATATTTCACTTCGACATCCGATCGGTCAGATTCCAAGCGAACTCAATTAAATGGCAGCGAGATAAAATTAAGCCTTAATTAAAACTCCATAATGTTTAAACAAAATTGTTTAAAACAAAATAAATATAAAACAAAATAAAAATAATGTGAGGTAGCGCAGGCGTAAAAACATTTTGTCACCAATATCGCGCTCCGTGACCGGTCTTACTCCTTTTCTCTTGTTTACTTTATTTTGTTTTTGTTTTATGTGTATTTTATCAATGAGTGGTCGCTGCTGACTCGTGATAAATATCAAATAAACACATTCCGTTAATTGCCTAAATTCTTGATTCTGTAATGAGATATCGATTTTAAATTCGAATTGTATAAATTATTGTTCGGTTCGGTCAAGAACTTGTGGGTATATTTAAAATGGCTGAAATTTAAAATATTTTATGTTAGTTCTAGTATATGTTTATGTCCATAATGGTATAATGATTGAATATTGCCAATGATAAATATTAAATAATACTTATTATTTAGTAAGAGCTTTAGAAGCAATAATAGAACAAATAAATAGTTATTTCTGTTTTCCGGCGTGGGCGAGTAGGTGGGAACTTAGTGTTAAGACACTCTATTCTTTTCCACTCCTCCTCACTTCATACTCTCCGCCCAATTGTGAAAAATTGCGTGTTGAGTAATGGGACAGCTCCAGGTTAGACAGAGCCCGAAGTTGAGTTGAGCATAAGGCGAGGGAATTACTTTTTCAGCTTCAGCATTTGGTACGTCATTTTCCATATGAGTGGCGGAACTCAACGCCGTGCTTATTTAGAATTAAAGCAATATTTTTATTTCCCCGTCAGTATTCTTACTACGAATTGATATCGGACTCGCAATTGTTATGTTGACAGTCATACAATATCTTACTGAGTAACCGTGACCCCAAAAATACAAAAAATTGGTAATCGCAATATAAAAACTACTTGTTAAAATTTAACTATCTAATAACATTTAACTAACTTGTTAAAATTTAAATAACTAATGATTCATTAGATTTCCTTTATTTCTAGTTAATAAGGTCTGCTTCTATTAGGCTATAATGTAATGAAGATAACAAAATGAGACTGTTAGCTTGAATTATCGTAGATAAATTGGTACTGGCGTAAATACAAGACCTGATGTTGAACAGACTTGAATATGCTTAGAATAATAAAATTATATATAATTACTTTAGTTACGGTTGGTGTTAGTTCAAATCTGACAAGTATAAAATTAAAAAGTGCCACTTCTATGCCTGTGTAATATTTATGTAGAAAAATAAATGGAATTTACATTGAAAAGCTTGAATATGAGAATAAGAATCAAGATCAATATTAAGAAAAAGTATTGTTGAATTTGAAATAATATCGACATCTGAATGGGTGCCAAGTTCCATACTTAATAAATTGAATCAAAAGATTTTTTTATTATTAAATATACAAAAATATTTTTTAAATTTAAATATATATATTTTTTTAAATTATTAAATATACAATTATTTTTTATAAATTTAAAGATAAAAATAATAATTGCTTAAAGGTTTACATAGGTCTGAATAATTCACTAATGTGTGACGAATAGAGAGAATTAACACTATTTTCCCTCTGCCTAACCCGCTATATGCGGGATACAGCGTGAAGCTATAATACTAACTGTCTATACGTTCCTAAGTCTGTTTTCAATGTCTCACTCATTGGCCTCCACGGTCATAAATCCACTCGCTCATTTGAATGCGATTGTGATCCTCGCAACCACGCTTATAACATACTGTTGATTTATTTTTTATCTTATTTCTTAAACTGCTTTAATAATGTTTGTTTAGTTGTATTTATCTTTATATTTTGTTGATAACATTGTTATTTTTTTAATATAAAATTTTAGGACAAAATTAAGCCATATTCAGATTTTCATTTCTATCCGCCCCTCAACATGCACTAATTAAAAGCGGAAATTGTGAAACACATGTGTCCTGATAGAAATGGAGTGCCTTTGCAGGTGGTTTTCAGGTTCCCTCTGCCTTCCCTATCCTGCTATTTGCGGGATACAGCGTGAAGTTTAAAATGAACGACGAGTGTCTTAAATTTTACGTTTTTTTAAATATACATATATATTTATAGTAATAATGTAATGTGGTAACGAAATGCCATAAGTAAAGAACTGAACTAGTAGTTAAAATTGTAAATTGTAATTATCAAGGAAGGTTAGATTATACTTGATCTATTTTAGTTTTTATTCCTGTCCATTGAACCCGAGTTTGGTACTACCGTTATTTTAACAATCAGGCAAAGCTGCAGTTAAATGCTAAAGTACGAAGGCAGACAGTTGATATTTAGTAATAAACATTTCGTTCTCCTCTTTCCAACTCAATATGCGACACTGTGTATTCCGTGGCGGAACTCAACGCCGTGGTTTGTCTCATTACAAGCGCGAGAACCTAAATAAGTTTAATTAATGACCAATCGTCAATCGACAATCATCGCATTAACAGTAAGTCAGATGCCGTTTCAAGACGGCCTTTTCTTGTTAATCTGGTAAAAAATTAAGCCAAGCACGCATACGTTCATATTCAATTAGTTTAAAAAGTGTTAAATCGTGTAACGCTTCGGTTTCAACCATTTCGTTTCGACTGAGCGTATAATTTGATTTTATATCGACTTTCTATTTTCTTTTATGTTTTTGCAGAATAACTGTCAGATGTTGGCTATAAGAAAGCTATTCGATATTCATTATTCGTAATTATAATGGCTGGTGATTTTTTTTTATTATTTTCTGTAAAAAGATTTTTTTCTAAATTATTTTGACAAAGTGCAGCGATGAGTTCCGTCATTGTCTCAAGTTTGTTGGACTGAATACTTGAGCCTAGTCAACTTTTATATAAGTAGTACAGCCCGTGCTTATTCACAAAGTCATGGAATTAGTCCGGAAATCTCCAAGGGTGAGTCCGAATAACACTTGACTGACTTCTTTTGGGTTATCATCATTGAAAAAATGAAGAAAATACCTACTTATGTACATTTTAAAAGTAAGATTTACACAGTCATGTGCATCTTTATAATTATTTAATTAAATGTACAGCATTTATTTCACTTTCTACATCAAACTTAAGATAAATCTTGAGATAAGGCTGATGTATATTTTTCTAACGTTTATTAGATCTATGTTAAGAGATAGGATCTGTGCCACTACTATGTTTGTACAGAACGTTATTCGATATCGAACGTGTAACATATTAATATCAGATAAGATGTTAAGGCCAATTATTGCATATATACGACTGTCAAGTTGTGAGTTCGATTCCCACTCTTAGAAATAAAACATTTGATATTTTCATTTCCTTGCTTTGGTAACGTGGCAAAGTCGCTGAATTTTAATCCCAAATTTGACGGAAAGTATATAAAGGAAATAGTTTAACGGGAACAGATTTTCTCATAACTACTCATACGTTTCTACGTTTCGTTTGCCTATCTTGCTATGTGCTGAAGCGTTGATCTATAAAGTAGTAAGTTAAATTTAGTATTTTTCTTTCCTAAGTGTGGAATCATATTTTAAAAGTTGTCTTCATTCATATTTAATAAATAGCGTTCTCTCTTGCCAAACGATAATTATAACGAATTGTCTTTAGGTAGCGGAAATTTATAAAAATCCCCCCACAGAGACTACTAACAACATAAATAAGTTTTAACAAGTGTATAAGAATTTCGACGTAGCTTAATGAGAACGTCTGGCTTAGTCGGTCAGAGTGCTTGGGCGGTTTCCAAGACGCGCATTTAAACACGTTAAAAATTTATATGTTTTTAAATTTAGTGAGTAGTAACTTACTTTATTTCATATATTTTTTACAGAAACATGTTAATGCATTAAAATTAATATATCACTTAGGTATGAATCAAAACTGAATCACGAAAGTTCTATCACGTCACTGCTGTAGTAACGTATTGTAAATTTTCTTTAGTATTTATAGTAGTCATTTGAAATATGGCCCGTTACGCTATATGCTATTAATGCTGTTTACAACGTGAGAGTTAGGAAAGTTTGTATGCAGGTGCAGTAAGTGTCTTCAATAAATTGCTTAAATGGTAAAAGTTTATAGGAATTACGAGATTTAACTTGGAAGTGGAACATTTTTGATTATTTAAATGCAAAGAATACGTTAAAGTAGCTATGCTAATATATACAAAATATTCAGCTTCAGGTTAGAACAAGGAAACTACTGCTTACGCCCCGCTTTGCCTAGTTACCAGACCGAAGAAATGAAAATATTAAATATTTTATTTTCTTGAGTAGGGATTGAATTCACAACCTGTCGACGACTGGCCTCAACTACTATTTTATATTTAATATTTTTATGTGGTTCTACCCCCAAGTCACGCAGTGTAGAAAGAATTTGAGAGAAATAATCATAGATAGAATAGAAGAAAATAATTATTATGTAGTATTTTATATATTTTGAATACATTGCGTGTTGAGTGCCAAACATTTATTTGATACAACCACTCTTCTTTGAAAGACATGTACTGACATTTCAAAAGTAAGTAAAACAAAGCAAACTTATAATTTTTTTTTCTCACTGTATACTACATATATAAGGGTAGCCAGATGAACTATGTATCCGTCCCATGCTCTCAACTCAATAACTAAGAAGATGTTGAGTGGCGGAATTCAACGCCGCGCAACTTAAAAGCTTGCTTTAAATAATAATAAGTATTATTAACGTATTTCATTTGATATATACGATTTATACACTATTTAGAATCGAAGTAGGTTGCATTGAAATCATTTTTAATGTTTATTTCTATGGGAACTGACAGTTGTGACAGTTTCAACAGTGACTTATGTGATTATTCAAATGAGACCAATGCCCTATAATATTGCTTAATTACGTTAAAATTTAAAATGTTGGTTAAATTTATTGTAGATAATGACATTAAGTTATAGTTCATGAAATATTAGTTTATTCTTACTGTCATCGATACAAAAATATATCTATTTATACTATATATACTTGTAATTTTGTGCATGATTATTTAACTATCTGAATCATTTCATCCTTCATCACATATTTACGAGTTCTTCAAAATTTATAAAACTTTACAGCGTCATAACATTTGTGTATTTTCTACAATACGTGACACTGGCAATTATTTTGCGCCTGTCATCGCAAAATCAGGCCATAAAAAAAATAATAAAATAAATAAATAATACGTTAATAATAGGTACTCTTTTATATATTTTAATATAATAAGGGTGATGTACAGTTAATTTATTGAATTATTATAATACTGTAAGAGGTTCACGCGTTTTCCTGTTTGTTAGGGCAGGCAGAGAGTACCTAGTATAGATTTATAAACATTATGTGGCGGAATTCAACGCCGTATTATTTTTTATGGAAAAGACAAGACAAACGAGCGTACATGTCTCCTGATGGTGACCAAGGAACGCACAGGGAGGATACGTCTCAACGCAAAGCCAAAGTATCAAGCCCCGTCTTTTGTCTATCAGCGCGAAGTAATGAACATAATTTAAGTTAGTATTTGGTGGATATTTTTTTTGGTAGCTTGTCACCTTTACTAATAGCAGGTTAGGCAGAGGAACCATAGGAGCCTAATGTAAAGATATTTCGTTTGTTTCCCAATTTCCGCTAAATATACCTCACTGTGTGTTAAATGTCGGAACTCAACGCTCGCTTTTTTCCTTGTTACTGAAGCCAAGAAGTGTTAAGAAACTCCGTTCCACTTTCGTTCCCCACTTTCCGCCGAATATGAATTGGATTAAGTGGAGGAACCCAACGCCGCTCTTTGCCTTGAAAACAGAGCGAAGAAATTAAAACATTAAGTATTTAATTTGAAAATATTAAATATTTCATTACCTCGAGTGGGGATCGAACCCACAACCTGTCGTTTACAGTGATACTGGCCTCCTTAATTTCCTTAAGTCAGTAAGTAAGGGATTAAACCCACAACTTGTGCGTCAGACTTTGTCTGATGGATTCTGATATTTATAATAAATTATTGAACAATTTTTATTGCAAATGTTATCAAAACTAAATTAAAAACTCTATTTTGAATAATAAACATAAAAAAATAGTTCACATCCCTATTTGAAACATATATTTTCATTATCTCCATACATTATATTTTTCATTATAATTAACATAAGCACATTAAGTACATTACGTATTTTGACATATAAACGAGGCTAACATAACTAATAAAATATTATCTTGGTACAAGTTTGTAGGCAGCGCCCTCTAGGGTGTGTTAATTAATTCTTTATTTACTCCAACTCCAGTTTTATTATTTTTATTAAGTAGATCGGGCAGAGGGAACATGGGAACCTAGTGTTAAGACACTCCGTTCCCTATAAAACCCTTTTCTTGATCACTGTATGTCGAATTAAATCATGACGTCGTGAGCGGAACTAAACGTCACATTATGTCTAATGGTAATTAAATATTTAATTTAATCTTTTCATTTCCTCGAGACATCATCAAACCCAAAACCAGTCACGTTTGCAGTCGCACACTTGTGCCTCTGCGCCACAGTAGGCCAAATAATTCAATAAATAATTAATTTGTGATGAAAATAAAATAGAATTAGTAATCAACTTAAACATTAAACGATAATTAAAAGTTTTTAATATTAATGATAGGCTGTAACCGATAGGTTCTGGTATTTAATATTTTCAATTTAAATATTTAATGTTTCATTTCTTCATTTCTTCGCTCTGGTAATAAGGCAAAGCGCGGCGTTGAGTTCCGCCACTCAACACGCAATGCCTCAAATTCGGCGGAAAGTGAGGAACACAAGTTAAACGGAGTGTCTTAACATTAGGTTCCCGGGTTGTCTCTGCCTACCCTGCCTCGTGCGGGATACAGCGTGAAGCTGAGTAGAGTGAGTAATACTAATTTAACTGAACCAAAATAAGAAACCCAAAAATAGTACTCGTTCTTTTGAATTCGATCAAACAAATCGATCTTAATCCATAATACTTCTTGAGCAAACATTAATTCTTCAAGCTAATATAATAACAAATCCTTGAACATTACAGTCTCAGCTTCTACTTGACACGCAGCTTTTTATTCCATTCACTGAAAGCTACACAAACAAGTCCTGTACAAAATATTTACGAAAATATTGCTCACAATTTGGTTGTAACGAAATTTACGTAGCCACGACGTCGCCACTTGGAATTACCGTGAGTTGTATGAAAAATGTTTACTTTTAAAATATCATATTATATATTTACTTCCATATATATATATATATATATATATATATATATATATATATATATATATATATATATATATATATATATATATATATATATATATATATATATATATATATATATATATATATATATATATTTATAATACGGTGAATCTATATAAATACAATAGCAAATATATTAATCACATTATCAAAATTTTTATACATCCTCTAAATAAGTATTTTTCTTTTTGAAATGTTGATTAACACCTTAAAAAAGTTAAAAATATATTTTTATTACTATTAAAATTCAAAGTTTCCTTTTTTTATGAAAAGATTAAACGGGCGTATGGGTCACCTGAAGAAGTGATCACCATCGTCCATGACCCCGTGTAACAGAGGTTTTGAAGTGTAACACAAGCTTTTAAGTGTAACACTCATTTTAAACTTACTACATACGTGTGTTAAATAAAATGGGGACAGTTAATAGGTCAAACAGTTTCCTAGTTCCATATCTTAAAGGACACTGTACTGTGGAGAAGAAAATATTTTCTATTGCAAACCAGCCAATTTGCCAGCATTTTGGTATCAAATAAATAAAAAGCTTTGTGTTAATTATAATACATATTATTAAAGATAAAGCAAATAAATATTTTTAAATCTGTAATATTAACCTAAGACCACAGTTTCAACAGCTCAATATTGTTATTTTCACTTTTACATACGCCCGGGTCACTGCCGAAATTCAGTCACGCGATCCACCCATCAACGTTGCTACCCCCTTGTAGACTCGGCGAATTTTATAAACTACCCTCCGTTTGGTTATTTCGCCCCCTGTATATAAGCGCCCCTAAAGCTTTTTATGCCATTGGCTGTTTGTAAAAAAAAGGATATTTTACGATGCAATTTTATTGCTCTGATTTTTCATAATAGTATTGATATAGAGAAGCATTGGGTCGTTTTATTAGAGTATAAATTTAGTTTTGGTTAGTCAAAAAAATGTTCATATGTTTATAATAAATTAATTTGGTATTATACATTATAAATAAATAAACCTGATGAATGTGAATTTCATTTCTACTTGGGGTATTGTGGTAAGATAAAATGAGGCTTTGAGTTCAATTCAGGTTCACGCTGTATCCCGCACACGGCAGGGTAGGCAGAGGGAACTTGGGAACATAATGTCAAACCACTCCGTTCCACTTCCGTTCCCCACTCATTTCGTTCATTTATCAAGTAAAAAATATTTTAATACTAGATTCTCGCTTAATTTTCCTTTTATATGGAGAATACAGAGTAACTCTACAATGGACATACTTTTAGCCGTTTGTAAATAAAATGTATAAAAATAATTCTTATACTATAATATTTAAATATATATAAGCTCCTATACTGTAGTAACGAAACGTTTTTATATTTTATAAGAGCGAAGCGCAGGCGGGTGGGTGGTACCGCCCTCTTTCTATTATACAGAATGTTTTATTACTTTGATAATAATATTTGAAGAATAAACATTTTATATTGAATATTTATTTAATCATATTTATTTAATCTGCGGAGATCGAGAAAATTTAGAACATACATAGTCTTGTCAAGAGGCTTTCGTGGCGAAGGAGGCAAGGTGTGACTGTAAACGCAACAGGTTGTCGGTTTGATCCCCAATCAAGGAATAAAATATTTAATATTTTCAAATAAAAAAAAAATACTGATATAATGTTTACGATCTGGTAACAAGGTTAAGCGCGGCGTTGAGCTACTTCAATAGACACACGATGCCTCAAATTCAAAGGAAAGTGAGGAACGGAACGGAGTGTCTTAACACTAAGTTCCCAAGTTTCCTCTGCCACACTGTGTTGAAGCGTGAACCTGATACTGCATTGCTGTATACATAGTCTTGTGATTCTTACAGGCATTATTACGTCTTATATAGACGTTTAATCTCTACCATTACTTATCAAGCACTTTATAAATTTAATATAATTTGAATCAATTATTTAAAAATAGAAATATTTTTTAAGGCACCCTGTATAACCAATCGATATACGTCTTACTGAGTTTACGTTGAACTCATTAAACAATTCCAACCTGTAGTGTAATCGCCTCGCTTTGAAACCGTAAATATAATGTTAATTGTTATAACTCTACTTAACGAAGTACGGAATTCTTAAAGTGGATATCAAGCATTAATATCAATATTTGTACTCTTTTTACCTATGGCTTTGCCACCGTTGTCGAATGAAAGAAAGCATGTGTCATGTGTCATGTGTCATACATAACTTAAAATAAGATAACTATGAAAAATAATAATAATAATAAGAATTCTTAAGATTAGAATGTTGAAACAAACCCTACAACTTTAAAATTAAAATTATAATTTTAGTATTGAAGATTAGAACTTAGTTAAAAAAAAATAGAGAGGTCACAAAGTTCTAATTTAGAACGTCGGAAAAAATATTCTTGTTATTTGCAAAGAGAAAAAAAAAGATTTTATCAATAGAATTGATTTCAAATAACACTTTTGTATTTCTGTTTCATTAATTTCCAATTATTATTAGAAATATTGAGCGCTGGGTGCTGTGGCTATGATTTTAAATTTTGCTCAGATCGGCGTTTAAATTTACAACAGATGTCTAGATAGATTATAATAATAAAAAAATACTGAACAAGTGCAAAATTACATTGTAATTTATAATTAAACTGACCTGCGTCATAATAAAAATCTATCATGAAACACGTACATTTTCTATATATGTATAACCACAACACTATGTTTGAGACACTGTGTATTGACCAGCGGAACAGAACGCCTCATTTTATTGTACTTTTTCTTTATTTCTACGCGACGGAATTGAACTGACAACTTCCAGGTTACAGCAGTCTAATTTTATTCATATATAATTAATATTCACAAAATATTTTCAATTAATGGTTAGACAGAAGAAAGAATAAGGAATGGAATAAGTCCTCCGAGTACTTTTGACATAATAATAATCCATAATTAAATATTCACGAAAGTGCGACGAAATAGAAAATCTATCGTGAAAAAGCTTTTAAAATGTGTAATCCGCTAAACAGCATGAATAAACACTGCTTGAATTCACTGTTCGTAATAAAAATTCATATTAAAATATAATTTTGCGTGCGCCCGTGAGTCAGCCACGAATATAATTGATCTGATAACGCGGAACTAAAACACCTTTTAAGTATATAAGACTAGTTTTTACATACTGGTTTTGCTTTAATTATGGACGTTTTTAATTGTTAGTTTTGTGTTGTTATTAAAAAGGAACCAGGAACTTGGGAACTTAGTGTCAAGACACTCTGTTCCCATAAAAACACTTCTGTGTCATTCTACGCCGAACAGACATTGCCTGTTGAGTGGTGAAATTCGTTATGCTTAGCAGAGGGAGGATATCAAAAAATGAAATATTTTACTTCCACAGTATATATCTTAATTTAATGTAGTGAAGTCTTTCTACTTTTGCAACATCTGAAAGGTACGTGCTAATTACAAAAGTTTCTTAATAAACATACGACCAATTAAAATATAGTTGTAATCTTCACGTTTCGACTTTTTCGATCTTCCTCGCTCGAAACAGAAAAAAGCGACAAAAATCGAAGCCAATACGGCTTCGCGTTAACTACTTAACTACTAAACTGTAAGTCATAAGAATTATTAATTTAAAATAATTCACCCACTTTGATGGATTGCCGCGCTTTGTTTTCCATAAGCTGTTAGTAATAAAAAGACTAATTTGTCACATCGATCGCCAGCGCTGTCGGTAATAGTTTTTGAAATCTGCCTCCCATCTGATAACCTTGCTGAGTGCCGGTAATGGTCTTTGACACTATAGTATAGTGAACGTATATAGGGCAATTTTAATAGGGTTGCCAGTTCAAATACTACTTATTAGATTCACGCTTTATCCCATATTTAACAGGATTGAGGGCACTTCCTGCCTAATAATCGAGAAAAGCGTGTTAAGTAACAGAATTAAAGCTGAGTTTTGTCTTTTTTTTTATGGACGAGACTCGGCAAACGAGTGTACGGGTCACCTGATGGTAAGTGATCACCGTCGCCCACGGCCCCGTGTAGCGCCAAAGGAGCTACAGGAGCGTTGCCGGTCTATAAGGTGGATAGGCAACGGGGCCCGGCATTACTTTAATGCGAAAAGTAGTGGCCGAACCCACTACTTAACACCGGTTTTAAATACCGGGGGTGGTAAAGATCCGGTCGAGTCTGCTTATGCGTGTTGTCATTGCTGACAACGTGACTCTCCCACACGTACTATCTATCTAATCTAATCTATTCTAGGCCGGAATCACACGGCTAAATTTGTAGTATGGGGAAATGAAAAAGCATTTTTCAGTAGAAATCAAACCTGCAACCCTCTCGTTAACAATTTAATGCTGCACCGCCATATCTACACCATAAATCAATATTTACAATTAATCTCCGACAAACTACCCCTTTAAATTAAAACCAAACAAAATTACCTAAAAGCAATTTTTCCCCGTTACGTTTCTAACTCTGAATTAGCATGGATCGATACTACTTCCGGCCGGTGCCTTACTCGGGCAGACACGGTGTAAACATTATATACTCGCAAGTATTCCACTTCCTTGTTATTTTTACAACCCTAGATGACGAAAATTGTAGGTAGCTAGTTTATATACGAATATTTTGATAGATCGTATGAATTTAACTTGGTTTATAGATTTTCGACGTCATAAAAGTGATAATTTACATAAGGGGCGCGTATATGGGAGATGTTATCACTTTTGAAAGTTTGAAATTGGCAAATTATGAAAAATTTTGAAATTGTCGTTAATTGTAGTAATATTTTGATTTCATATTAAACTATATAGTAATTGTGAGGCAAGGCATATATATATTTTTGCGGATTAAAACGATTAAATTAAGCAGCGAAGCTCAGGTCTGAGCTCTTCTAGCTCGGCCTCCCATAAACCACGGTGACGCTTCTTCTTCTTCTTTGAGTGCCTCTTCAATCCTGAAGGTTGGCCGCTAGCTTTCCATACTCTGCTCTGTCCAATGCTAGACGGAATAAATGTTCTACGGATTTGATTCCGGTCCACTCCCTGATGTTATTCAACCATGATTTTTTCCATCGTCCAGCACGCCTTTTGCTGTCCACTTTACCCATCATGATAAGCTGAAGCAACCCGTATCTATCGTGTCTCAGAACATGGCCTACACGGTGACGACGAAGAACGAAGCTATTATTGTCAAAAGCATACTGCACAATTGAAAAAAAAATCCTAAGGGCAGTAGTGTGTGTAGGGTAGCTCTATGGAGCTACCCTACACACACTACTAAGGAGATGGAAGGAGAGAAGGATTCCTAGAGATTTGTATGCTAACGGTAAAATGAGATTTTATTTTCTCCGTTCCCATTGAGATAATGCTCACTACTTTCCGTCGAATTCGAAAGGCCATTGCTTGTTGCATGGTGGACGTTTTGTGTCGCCGTTTTGCTATACTCCAGAATTGTACCTAATATAACTTCACGCTGTATCCCGCACATGGCAGGGCAGGCAGAGGGAACTTGGGAACCTAAGTTAAGACACTCCGTTTCACTTCCGTTCTCAATTGAGGCATTGTATGTTGGGTGGCGGCGCTAAGTTTGATAAACGATATTTTATTAAATAATATAATGATAATTTGAATACTTTTAACCAAAAAAGGCTTATTTGTATATAAAAATTAATGTGTAACATAAAAAAAGAGTTATTTTTATAAATGATCTATTAGGGGAAGTCAAATAAACATATTAAAATGTCACAAAGTATCATTTAATTTACTATGACCTTAATTACCAAATTAAATTAAATATGTTTTCCTTAGACATTGTTTATGTGTGTTTAATTTTATAAAAATGTTTAATCGGCCATTAAGTTTGAAATATGTTTACAATTTTCACTCAAGGGAATGTCTGTGTGTAAAATTTAATACAAAATAAGTAAAAAATATTTATGTTGTTGTGGTAAAATAAAAGACCGGGACTCTAATCATTTGTAGGGATTTTTTCTATAGCCTGCGGGGTACCGCACTTACGGGGGTTGGCAGAAGGAACCTGGGAACCTAATGTTAAAAAAAATCATTTTGAGAAATGATATTTTATAACTAGAAGTGTTTAACTGAGGTTAGACACTTCTTTTCCGAATTTTAACAAGATTTAATGCAAATATTAAATATTTTATTCCTCGACTGGTGATCGATGTCATATGTCGATCTCTGCGCAATCACAGGCCACGTGTTTTTCATGTTTTCGCTTTATAAAAGAAAAATGGACCAAAAGACATATTGAAATGTTTTTTCATTCTTACTACAATTTTTAGTATTTTTTCTGGATGTATCAGGTTGTCATACTTTTTACCTGACCTTGCTCTATTATCATCGAAACTAATTTCTAAAAGATCTACCGTTACATTCCCTTTATCTCTTACTACTTACTCTTGCTTAATCTTTTTTCATCATTATTACGTTATTTATTCTCTCGACATGCCCAAATCACCAGAAAACCTTCACCTGACTGTGACGTCTTTGATCTCATTCTTTATCAGTTTACCCTGCATCCCATACTTGGATGGGAACCCAGAGAGAATTTGAACACCTAGTATTAAGAAATTCCTTTCCCATTAACATACTTCCGTTCACCATAATTCTTACTGAAAATACATACATATATACATATAGCTTCACGCTGTATCCCGCACGAGGCAGGGTAGGCAGAGGGAACCCGGGAACCTAGTATTAAGACATTCCGTTCTACTTCCGTTCCCACTTTCCGCCGAATTTGAGGCATTGCGTGTTGAGTGGCGGAATTCAACGCCGCGCTTTGCCTTATTACCAGAGCGAACAAATAAAACAATAAATATTTAAATTGAAAATATTAAATATTTCATTTCCTCGACAGGGGATCGAACCCAGAACATTTCGGTTACAGTCACACTCTTGTGCCGCTGCTCCACGACAGGCCTCACATACAATATTAAAAATTATATATTTAAATTGAAAATCATTAACCAAAATTATATTTCACATTATAAATATAAGTATTTAACATATGTACGTATAAGACACTAAGAAATCATCATAATTTACAGCTACCGGTACTGAATAATAATACACAAGTAGTATTTATAACTGTAGGTATGTTTGTATGTACGTCCCGTGGCGTGGCGAAATCCTTACGATTCGTGAGAGACCGTGTAATCGATGCTTGAACAATCATTTTAATTGGAATTATCGATATTTTTTAATATATGTATATATTTTAATGTATGTATATAGGATAGGTACATTCAGTTGAAAAATATTTTAAATTTGAAAAAATATATAATATTATAAATAGACTAGCTATTAGTCCGCTACTTTGTTTGCGTGGATCTTATGATGTAAATTGGTATGTATCGTTTTTACCTGTTTTCTGTAGGAATTTACTTTTTAAAGAGAGTCTATATGCCAAATTTAAGCTTTAAGCTAGTTTTCAGTAGTTTTGGTGGTGTAGCTTTTAAATATGTATATAACACTTACTTAAATCGATTAAGAAAATAATCGACGTATGAGATATAATTAGTATTATTTTTTAAGTTAATAAAATAACAAAAAATAATAAGTTATTTAAATAAACGAAATACTTAAATTAAAAAGGAATAAACTTAAAAAATATATATAAATTTTTATTTTCTCGATATCTGTACAGCACGTCATCGACCACAAGGCTTGGAACACTATAAAGCATATACCAATCGCCCCCCACTGTTTTTTATATTTGAATCTCGTTCAGAATAAAATTATAAAGGGCATTAATAACTCAGCAAATGATAAACGTTCTAGTAGCGTATGCAAAGTGGTGTTTTTCTTACGATTTACAGTTCCAATTATCGATTAATCGAATATTGATTTGTTATCGATATCAAAGAATTAAATATGTATAATAGCTTATTTGTTTAGATTTAAATGATTTTTTTTTAAGTAAGACAAAGTGCGGCGTTGATTTACGGATTTTACGAGGAATTGTGATGATTCAGTCGGAACGTGGAGAACGAAGCGTCTTCACACCAATTCATTTAACCCACCTTACCATAAAGGAGACCTAGTCCTTGTTTGTTGAGGAGCGGAACTCAACGCCGCGCTTTACCTTGTTAGCAGAACGATGAAATTAATATATTTTATTATTCATTTCCCCGTGATGGAATCGAACCCACA
Organism: Eueides isabella; assembly: GCA_019049475.1. NCBI lineage: Eukaryota > Metazoa > Arthropoda > Insecta > Lepidoptera > Nymphalidae > Eueides > Eueides isabella. Next base: position 2,339,579 of record CM032402.1, read on the forward strand.
ATCATCACACTTAGGTACTAACATAAGCTTGTGCCACTGGGTCTTACTTCAATCTATTAAATCATTTCAGCCAGGTAAGTGGCAATGCAAAACTAAAGTTAGAAATAAATACGAATGTATACAATTTCTTATTAATGTGTAGGCACCGGGCCGTGGAGTGTATTTAATGGTGTCAGCAAATTTTATTACATCGCGTATTAATAAATGAATTGAAATGAAGAACAGATTCGTTGGAACGTAATTGATACTTCTGTTGAATTCTCGATGCTATTGTTTTAATTGTGTTTTTAACCGACTTCAAAAAAAAGTAAGTAAGTAAGATTTTAAATTATGAGGTCTTTCGCGGACAGTAAATGTGACAGTGGATGATGTCCTTTTTGTTACTCAAGTACGGAGTTGTAGATAATTAGATATAATTTCTCTTGAGCGAGAACCTATACTTATAATTATAAAAAAAACTATAGATAAAATTAACATTTTGATATCATGATAATATCTTTCTTTATAAAAAAATATACTTAACATACGTAGTTTATTCATTACTAAGACGACAAAATAACAATATTAAATATTTTATTTCCCTTAGAGGGGATCGAACCCACAAGCTGTCGTTTACAGTCACACGCTTATGCCGCTGTGCCACGACAGGCCTCGCAATGATAAAATATAATAATAAAATAATTAATTAGTGGGGAACGGAAGTGGAACGGAGTGTCATTACACTAGGTTTCACTTCCGTTCCCTCTGCCTACCCTGCCTAGTGCGGGATACAGCGTGAAGCTAAAAAAAAAAAATGCCGCCATGGTATTAAATGGATCTTAAAACTTTTTTCAATAGTAGAACGGAGTTTTAAGGCTTACTTTATAACAAGTTATATTTTTAATTAAGTTACATTTCTTAATTTAAATTTAAAAATGTATAAAAATTTTCGAAAGTTGCAGTATTTGAACCCGCACCTCTTGGAAACCGTCCAAGCACTCTGACCAACTAAGCCACACGCTCTTATCTAGCTACGTCAAAATTTTTATACGCTTGATACAACTTATTTATGTAGTTAGCATCACCGTGGGGAGATGTTTACAAATTTCTGCTACTCAAAGACAATTCGTAAGAATTATCGTTTGGCAGGAGAGAATGTTATTTATTTAATATTTTTACTATTTATTAAAGTGTTTTTTCACACTTAGGGCAGAAAATACTAAATTTAAAAGTTACATTTTAGATTTTTTGATTTGGTTTTTAGAGAAGAGAAAATTAAAATTAACAAAAATATTTTTGCTATAGGACATAAAGAGAGATTCAAGTAGCAAACAAAATTGCAGGCCGTAACAAGTTTAAAATACAAGGATATTGAAGCAACATAATGTAATTATCATTCTTAAGTAGTACTTGTTACAATTGTTGATAGGATTTTTTTCTCCATTATTCCTTTCTATAAACTGGTGATTATTTTTTTATTACAAATTACAGTATACATCTGACAGAAGTGAATAATTTAGAGCGATTATAAAAATCGATTTATAAGAAATAACAATTATTTTAAATGAAATGTTAGTTTAATTTTAGTTATTTTTCTATTTCTTACCTTTAATATTGTGTCTGATAGTTTTTTTCAAGAGAATATATATAATCCAGTATTAAGTCACTCCGTTCCACTTCCGTTCCCCACTTTCCGCCGAATTTATTAACTTCCATCGAGATAAATAAACTTCGCAACAAAGTGATGTAACAAGGACTCCGGCTTTTATTTTCACGTACGAAACGTTAAAAAATCTGTAGTCTTACCTTGAAAATAGCTCTTAGTTCTTAAGTAACTAACAGACAATCGCAGTATGGAGAGACGGTCTAACTTGCTCAGTATGTTCTGTTCAAACGGTAGTAGTGAAGCCAACGTGTCTAGCTCAGCGTTGAGTCGCTCGCGGTGTCTTTTACTTGGGTTGCTTTTTGTGACTCCATCTTTGGATGGTGGCTTGATACTGGAAAGAAAATGTTGTAATAAAATATATGCAGATACGAGTTGTTTGCATTTTATCAATGCGGCGTTGAGTTACGCTAGTCAACACGAAAGGCCTCTAGAATTCCGCCGTAAGTGGGAATCGGAACTGCCTTAAGAAGAACAAAGTGTTTTGACACTAGATTTCCTTTCTCTACCCTGCTATGTGCGGTATACAACGTAAAGCAAAATAAAAACTATATATTCAGTTATTTTAGTCATCACAGCACAATGGAACATCGTTTGTCTGGACATGTTTTTTGTAAGTTCGATCACCTTTTAGGGGAAAAATCCTATTATTTCTCCACTTTGATAGAAGATATGCAGCATTTAAATAAAACTCTATAACCAAATCAATAAATACATATTTTTGGTATAGACAATGTTCGAACTCCTAGTAAAAGTTACGCGTCTATAATAACCAGTATAATAGGCAAGATTTCCGTATAATTTTGTATGTCAGAAAGAATCAGAATACTTAATTGTATTTCCATACATCTTAAAGATAAGTTCTATCCAATTTAGTTCAGTTCTTAAATTATGACGTCTCCCCATTGAGCGCAATATTACTTCCCCACGTTCTATGGAGAGCGCACAAAGAAGGTTGTACGTTAAAAAAAAGATAGAGTTACGTGATGCACTCTACGTGCAGAAAGAAAAGATAAATAATTAATTATTTATTAAAAAAATAATTATATACTTCAAAATTTAAAATCTTAAATTTGGAACATTAAATTTTGTCATGGCAACACATAAATAAGTATATATATATATATATATATATATATATATATATATATATATATATATATATATATATATATATATATATATATATATATATATATATATATATATATATATATATATATATATATATATATATATATATATATATATATATATATATATATATATATATATATATATATATATATATATATATATATAAACCATAAAAAGTAACGGCAATAATTGTTTAAATTAAAGTTATCGTTATTCATATAAATATTGAGAAAATATATATTTTTTTATACACAACAAACTTTCATTTCACATATCAATACAAAAAAGCTCATACATCATACATTTCTACAAGAACCTCATTCAAGCTCACCTCCACGTCATCGCGTGACTGTTACCTCGTTAGCTACTGTACTATAGGAGACATGTCATAAACACTGGCGTAGCCTTATAATATCGATTATAAATAACATTGAAATAAATTAGTAAAATGCCGTTTGCAGTTTAAATTTATGATGTTGTTATGGTTTTATTATTCTTTATTTAGTGACTTGTCTATTGTATGGTAGTGGTAGAGATGGTTAATGTAGGACGCATTTCTTAGCTTAAAGCTACTAATTAGGATAGACAGAGGTAATCTGGGAACCTTATCTTCCATTAAGACATTTCCATATATCACGTTCCGCTGATTTTTGAATCATTGCGTGTTGAGTGGTAGAATATAACTTTGCTTTTTTCCAGAGTGAAAAAACAAAAATATTAAATATTTTTTTTGAGTGGATTGAACTTAGAACCTGTAGCATTTACGGTCGCACGATTATGGCCTTCCCATAGGGCTAGTAATTTCATTTGATTGATCTAGGTATAATTCGAGATAAAAATGTACTCATAAGCCATTAATTACTCATATTCTATAGTATTTTTTTATAACTTATATTTATTTGCTCTCTCCGTTAGCAACTTTAGGCGTGGCATTGAGTTTCGCCGCACGTAATGCTTAGAAGGTTAGGCGGAAAGTGGTTTATATAGTTTCAAGATGTAAAATGATGTCTAACTATACATTTATAACTATAGTAAACTATTAGCTTTTTCATATATACATTATTTTGTAGTTCAATCGTCACACCAGATATTCATAATTTCATACAAAATCATTACAAGGATATTATCATAATTTTTATAGTGATCTATTTTAATAACCAGTTAATCGTAAATTATCTTCATTTACATGTAAAAAATATTTGTTTTACTTAATTTACATCTCACATCTCGATTACGTAGCCAAAGGTTAAAAAAAGCCATAGAGTTGAAAGCTCATATATGATTATTAAAATATATTCATTATAAAAACTTTTTTAAGGTCATCGGTAAGGACTGTCGTAGCGCATGGCACAAGCATTGGACTGAAACGTGACTGGTTGCGGGTTCAATCTCCAGTCTAGGAAATGAAATATTTAATATTTTCAATTTTAGGAATTGATGTTGTCATTTCTTCGCTCTGGTAATAAGAAAAACGATTTGAGTTCCGACAACCAGCACTCATCGCCTTTATTTTGGAGGAGAGTGGAGAACGGAACGGAGTCTCTAGATTCCCAAATTCCCTTTGACTATCCTGCCATGTGTGTGAAGCTGAGAATGTTTTTAAAGTTTAGTAATATTGATTAATATATAAGTATTTTACTTTTTATGAGGCTGTAGTGATGTAGTTTAGCGCCTGTCAGTAAGCGAAATAGTCGTGACTTCAACGTTGCATTTAAGAAAACGTGTGACTGTAAACGTAACAGGTAGTGGGTTCGAGTTCTACGTGAAGAAATTATTTTTTTAATATTTTAAAATTAAATATTTAATGTTTTAATTTTGCTCTTGTAACAAGGCAGAACGCCACATTACACGCGAATTCGGTGGAAAGTGGGGAAGGAACGGGGTGTCTTAACACTAGGTTCCCAAGTTCCCTCTGCCTAACCTAACGTGTGCAGGATATAACTTGAAGCTAAAAAACAATCTTATAGCTTTTTTCGATAAATACACTTCACCACAGAAAAATACTTCTTTGGTTCCTTAGAAAAGCGTGCTCAACCTAATAAACCCCATATTTATAGTATTGGTTGATGTAGGTTTTTCATATATAATTACCATAAGCTCTATAGCTTACCTTATTAGAATTACATCTTACGTTCACGCATTACTCATTGCCGCCCGTCGTTTTTGTTGATTTATACAAAAGTATCAAACGTAACTTGCCTTTGATATCTTTCCGATACAAATTGTATTCACATATACAACTTACATGGAAAATCTACCTTAATATATGTAAAATAAAGTCGAAATTTCAGTGGAGGTATGTGCTTTTTAAATAAATCAATGACCGATTATTTCTATAAATTGTAACTCGATTAAGTTATAATCGATGCTTGATTATTTGGATATGGTATAGAATTGCCTAGTTACGGTACTAACATGGGTTGATATGTTTTTTTTATGATATAATAATGGTTTTTATGAAATACATTGAAACATTTTATTAGGATAGGCAGAGGGCAACCTTAACATTTGAGGTACTTCTTTCTCATTTCTTTCGTGTCCTTTCTGCAGAACACTTAAGGCATTACCTTTAGAGTGGCAGTATTCAACACCGCACCTGACCTCTTTACCAGAGATAAAAAATGATTAAATATTTCAATACCTCAAGTAGGAATCGAACCACAACCTGACGCGTTTACAGTCATACAAATTAGAAAAAGATAATGTTTAATATCACTCTTCTAGTATCTTTTCTCGTTTCCATAAAAGATACATTAAAACGACTACTAAAAATATACGGTCGGTGCAATTGGTGTATTTTGATTTATTTTAGTTGAATTAAAATATTTAAATTATTTCAAGATTATTGCCAAAGTATGCGTAAAGAACCATTGAGATACTCCTTGCTTTCCAACGCCGTGATTTATCTTATTACTATTTCTGTTCATGGGAATAAAAGAAGACGCGGCGTTAACTTCCGCCATTCAACAACTCTGAAATTGGGCAATTGAGTAATGATGACTTAGTCATAGATTCTATCAGCCTACCCACATATAAACGGAATATAGCGTGAAGCTAATATAAAAAGTGTAGAAAAACAAATTAATTGCATCGGCTAGTGTTTATGCTAACGGTTAAACAAATGTTATGACCATAGCATCTTGTAATAAAATCATTCGAACGTAACGCATCTAGAGGGAATTTCAAGAAATTGTTGTACGTAATAGAAAACAAGAATATGTGTTGATTTTCCATATTAAATGGGAAAAAAATACATAAAATGATAAAAATTAACAAAAATATCTTCTACATTACTAACATATTTCCAGAACTTGTTATTTCAATTCTAAAGAAAGAATTATACTAAATATATTGTATGAGTATTAATATTTTTTTAAAAAATCATACAATAAAATAAAAATCATTTAAAGAACAAAAGCGGGGCGTTGAATTCCGCTTTCTATAAGCAATGTCTCTGAGGCCAAGTAGAAAATCTTAACACTTGAGCTATATAGAACTTACTACATAAAAAAACACGAATTCACATAAATATATATTTAAATATATTTTTGAGTGTTTGAAGAGTACAAAGATTGTAAATTCAATTACCACTCGAAGAAATTAATTATTTAATATTTTCATTATCTTGTTCTGGTAGCGAGACAAAAAATCGCCACAAACCCATTCAATACACAAAACCGCCAGATTTTGGTGAAGAGTGGGGAAAGGAGTTGTGTCAACCTTAGGTTCCCAGGTTCCTTCTATCTACACTGCCTGATGTGTGTGTAGCTACAGTGTGTAGCTAAAAAAATTAAAGACGTTTAGTTTAATATTTACTTGTGACTAGACATAAAAAAACAGCAAAATTAATAAGCTTAGAGGTCACTGAACTTAATCATAAACGATTTTAAAATGAAACAGTTAAAGTAATTCAGGGCGGTCGAACAAAAGTTCTAAATTGTATTTCTCATATTTAAGTATAATTTCTAACATCTAACGAACATATAAACGATGGGCCATCTTATCGCAATATCTCAGCTGAGAGCCACCTCTTTATTTGGAAATATATGTAAGTATTTTTAAAAAGGTATTGTTTATTCTTTCTTAGCTTCACGCTGTATCCCGCACGAGGCAGAGTAGGCAGAGGGAACCCGAGAACCCAGTGTTAAGACTGATACTCCGTTCCACTTCCGTTCCCCACTTTTCGCCGAATTTGAGGCATTGCGTTTTGAGTGGCGGAACTCAACGCCGCACTTTGCCTTATTACCAGAGCGAAGAAATGAAACATTAAATATTTAAATTGAAAATATTAAATATTTCATTTCCTCGACTGGGGATCGGACCCAGAACCTATCGGTTACAGTCACACGCTTGTGCCGTTGCGCCACGACAGGCCAGGTATTGTTTATTGCAAGAATTATACTAACCTCTATCTCTACCGTCATACAACGTCTCAAAATTGAGTAAATTATTTGGGAACAGAGTGACACTAAGTTATATATGTGATACAGCTTGAAGCTCCTTTTTTATTATTTTTACAAATTATTAATCAATTCACGTCCACATATTTAACGAATTTCAGAAATAAATAGAGAAGTATTAAAGATTTTATTTGGTAATTTCTGAGCTATTTTTCTTCACGCTGTATCATGCACGTGGCTGGTACGCAAAGGCACTTTGGGAACCCAGTAAGATACTCTGTTACCCACATTTCGCTGAATTTAAAGCATAACATGTTGAAATTCTGAACTCAACGCCGCGCTTTGCCTCGTTACCAGTGCAAAAAAAAAGAAAAATATTAAATAAACCCGCAACCTGTCGCTTTGTCTAATGCAACCCATGTGCCTCTGCATTATGGTTGGCCTCATTTTACTATATACGCTACTTCTCTATCATAGAATTGAAGCCTACAGTCATTATATCCTCTATTAAAACAATCATAAGTTCCACACAATTCCTTAATTAATCATTGTTAAATGTGCCAATTAACTATAATCTACTCCAGGTAAATTACCAAGAAGCTATAAATATAAATAAATCGTAAACCCGTAAAAAGACCATAATGATATCCGTAAAAGGTGTTTTTACGTCAAAACAAGGAGTCGCGTGCCATCTCCGCAAGTATTATCAACAGAACAATTATAGCTGCAAGAGTCATTGACCAAGACGTGAATGGGTGTCGTGCTGACATGCGAGCACGCTAACGAAAATGAATCTTACTATAGACAGGTCACGAGCCAAGGGCCTGCTGGTTAACTTTGGTGCCTTTTGTATAGTGGCAGAAAAAACTTAGTGTTAAAACACTCCGTTTCCCATGTATCAGCCAATATTTGAGACAATGGACATAGTGTTGAAACTCAATGCCACGTATTATTTTGTTTCATGGGCGTGGGGATCAAATATATTCGTTCATCTGTTTTGGAATTGAACGTATAACTGTCGCGTTTATATTCAGTGGTTGTGCTGCTGTAAACACTATTGCTTGCGACAATATTATTATATTTGTTATATATATATATATATATATATATATATATATATATATATATATATATATATATATATATATATATATATATATATATATATATATATATATATATATATATATATATATATATATATATATAAGCAATACTAACAAGTCCATATGTAACTAAGAAATTCCGATCTAATAAGACAAAGTATGGCGTTCCGCTACATGTCACGCAATATCTCTATATGGGGGGAAAGTTATAAACAGAGCACACATTCTTCGTGCTTACCTGTCAATTGCAAGAAAGATGAACATATTAGAAAAATATTGGTAGCAGGTCGTTAAAACGATAGTTTTTGGCTTGGTTTTTGACAGTTTTTTGCCTCCACTCAGCGAAATCATTCAGATTATATTTTATCGACGTAGTTGTACACTAGGTTCCCTCTGCCTACCCTGCCTCGTGCGGGATACAGTGTGAAGCTGTGGACGGCACTATCAAACTTATATCAATATCATACATAGTAGCGACTTTACCGAAACACATTATTTTACATAACAATATATTAGAAAGCCACAGCATCATCAAATCACCTAAAACATATAGTTTAGTTCTTTTTTCTAAACAACCTCTAAGATGAGATGAAAACAAAAACTATGAGGTTACGTCACAGACCTATATTTACAAATCTACGCGTCATGTGTGGTATAATTATAATCGTATTAGTTAGGTCAACGAACTAAGGGTTAAGGCCGTTCGAAAAAATAATATTTTGAAATAGCAGCATATGATCGGAGTAAAGAATGAAATAATGATTTATGAAGGGTCTTTCAAGGGTGTGTTTTAGGTACCGTATTTTTAATTAAATATAAACAAGCCTCAATTTGATATTATCGATTATATTGAACAATGAGAGGCGCAATATTTTAAGATTCTATATATATATACTTCTATAGATTTCGAAGATTCTGTATATTTATATGAGAAATCTATATACCTATATTAAAATAAATCTACCAAGGCGAATTGAAACTGAGTCCGACTGTACATATAACAGTTATATTTTCAATTCACACGACATTATATTTACTTTATTTTCATTTATATACGCTGGTAGATACGCCGCAGCGTTTAGCTCTGCGTCTGAACACGCAATTAGGGAATGAAGCGCCTTAACATTATTGTAATTGTATACAAAATTATTAATAATCCGTATATCTCAACAAAATAATTGAACAGTGCAGTAATAATACAAACAACGGCTATTAAATAATAAACAGATGTAATTAGTTACATAATAATTTACATTGAAGGGAAATTGTCTGGTAAACGCAAAAACTAAGAATATAATCAACTAAACAATTACAATTCTAAACAATAGCTTCGGAATGCTAATACAATACAAACGGTTGTACGATGAGTAAAATATGTAAAATTAAAATAATTCAATATTTATAGAACATTAATTTTGTTCAATTTATTAATTTTATTCAGTAATATAGACTTTAAAGAGTTATTCGAAAGCGATGTTTGATGATTTGATTTTTTTTTTCAGCTTCACGCTGTATCCCGCAAGAGGCAGTGTTGTGATACTCCGTTTCTTACTTTCCACTGAATTTGAGTTTATGAACTATTTAGTGTCAGAACACAATGCCAAATGCCACAACGTCAAATTGACAGTTTAGTGCTTGATTTCTTTTTGTACTTTTGAAGTATTTTATCATTAATTACGTATTTATAATAGGGATGGGTTAAATAATAGATAAATAGATTTGGTTCGATGAAAAATGCCTTATATAAGTAAACAGATGGCCTTTGGGAAACTATTGTTTCGATATTCCGTTTCGTTTCCCACTTTACACCGAATTGAAGGCATTGCGTGTTAAGTGGCGGAATTCAACCCTGAATTTTTTTAAAAATTTCCTACAACTATTTTGTATATTCTCAGCCGTAACACAACAAAGTCTTGTTCCAACAGACCCAACAGTCCCACTGGCACAAAAGAAAAGTAAAGACTCAGTTACTCAGCTTCACGCTGTATTCCGCACGAGGCAAGGTAGGCAGAGGGAACCCGGGAACCTAGTGTAAAGACACTCCGTTCCACTTCCGTGCCCCACTTAAAAGTAAAGACAAAAATAATATAAACACTATTTAATCCAATTTCTCCAATTATACTACAAAACTTCATAAAGAAAGCAAGAAAGGTGTTCACCATTTTCTTTCTACATTATTTTGATCATTAAGTAAAAGGATCGTTCGCAAATATATCGAAAGGTGTCTACAAAATAAAAAGACCGATAACTGATGGTGTCTTCGATCAATTCATCAAATTAATTAAGTGATCTCTTTTTGCAACGTTAACGTACCTGTTCGTTTTGCTAGTTCTTTAACAGGTAATTATTTATGGTGCACACGATAAATTATTCAAGAAATAAGAAAAAAGTTATAATCTAGCGGTTCGACGCAATAAATACTTTTATTCGAAGTAGTACTTGTATAAATAAAAGTATATCCCGTGTAGTGTTGTTGATGCTCAATATTCATATTTAAAAATATAAATTCATATATATATATATATATATATATATATATATATATATATATATATATATATATATATATATATATATATATATATATCCCTTGAAGACCGTGGTCATTTTCCGCAGAATTCAGAAGGAGCTGCTTGATAAAGGGCGGAACCCACTAAGCCTTACAGATAGAGGAATTGAAAACATAAAATATTTCAAGTAAGAATCAAACCGACAATATGTCGTGTTCAAAGCTGCCACCGACTGTTGACAGCTGCACGCTCCTGCCACTGCGCATTGGCTGGTTTCAAAATATGTACTTAAATATTTGTATCCGCCTGCGCCGCCACAGCGCAGCGTTAAGTTCTGCTCTATTCAATGTTGTCAAATGAGTAAATACTGGTGAAAAGAATAATATATCTAAACATTTTCTCTGTAGGAAATGTAAAATAAAAAAAAGGACCGTGGCAAAATGTCTATTGTCAGACAATATAGCTTTTTTTCAAGGTGTGGGTTAAATGGCTGACCTTGTGTATGAAGTTCTGGGAAAATCTACAAGTATTGTTATCCATATTCCTGTACATAACAAAAAATAACCTTCTGAAGCACTTAAGTAATCGAATATAAGAGTTCAGGGTGAGGACGATAATTTGCTGAATAATAGGCATCGCAAAGTATGTGCTATAATAAATTTAAAATTTAATAACAGTAAGAAAAATACTAATTGAATAAACTAAAGTTTTTTTTAATATTTAAATTGATATAAAACTTAAATGCAATTAAATAAACAAAAGAACTTAATCGTTTTACAAGAACAAAACCAAACTGAAATCGAAATACCAGAATCAGCATAGGATTCTCTGAAAAATCACCTCTACATAACGACCTAACTACCAAACAAACAGACAAACAGAAACAAACTTTAATAAAATAGTAATAACGTTGATTTCGAATTAATCAAGTAAATTATGTTCATACATCGCTGGGCATGTGTGTCAAGCAAAATTAAGTATGCCAATATCATAAGCGTTCTCGCTTCATTGCGCTTAGCCTTCGTTTGAATAACCGTTTTCCGTCGATTTTTCTCGTATAATTTACACACATTTCTATTCTATACAAGGTTGTGATTGGGGAAGTTGATTCAGATTATGAATGAAGATATTCTTGGTCGTTTGTAAATTTATTTTGTTTTCTTCTTCGTGATAGAAGAAAGTTAAAGTTAAAGGTTGTTTGTAAAATTCGTAGTATATTATGAATTAGTTGTGTACGTGTGAAAACGCAGGTTGTGGATTCGATACCTATTCGAGGAAATTTAATATTTATTAAATATTTAATGTCGTCAAATTTCAATTAAAGCAAAGCGCAATGTTGAGTTTCACCGATCAATACGAAATGCCTACAATTTGGCGGAAAGTGCCTTCCCATTAAGGCACTGTTCATTGGGTCACAAATCGTCAATGTGTTATAATAACATTCCTTAGTAAAATTTGTCTATGTTTTTATTTCTATCAACCTGAGCATCTTCGAGGATAATTGAGCTACTAGATAAATAAGAAATCATTATGCTTTTTTTTAATGGTAAAAATTGTAATGGGCGTAGCAGTTTGAAGACTTTTTCATTTATTTCCTTCTCATTAGAAACAACGGCAGAGAAAATTTAATTAGAAACAAGAGCTGACTGCTAAAGAGAGAAGACAGCTCTTGGATTTGATCCTCACTCGAAGTAATATTTCATATTTTCATTGCTTAGCCTATAGTGGCGCAGGGGCAGAAGCGTGCGACTATAAATGCTGTTGTTGTGGGTTCAATTTTCATTTGAAGAATTGAGATATTGAATATTTTCAAATTAAATATTTAATGTTTTAATTTATTTGCACTGGTAACTGGACACAGGTACGCGATATTGAGGCCCGCCACTGAACACGCATGCCTCATATAGGGCGGAATGTGGAAAACAGAGTGGCCTTAACGTTAGCATAATAATATCCTTCCGCTCACCCTACCTTCTGTGGAATACTGGGCGACCTAACTATTTTTTCTTTTCAGCTTTACTTCACACATGGCAAAGTAGGCAGAGGGAACCTAGGAACCTTGTGTTAAGACACTCCGTTTCGTTCCCCACTTTCCACCAAATTTGAGACATTGTGTGTTGCGTAGCGGAACTCAACGCCGCATTTTGCTATGTTACCAGAGAGACGAATTAAAATATTCAATATTTAAGTGGAGATCGAACCCACAACCTGGCACATTTGCAGTCACACGCTTATATGCCTTTGCCACGACAGTCCTTAAACCAAACTATATAAATTTCTATTTGAACCAACAATCGTGTTTTTATTTAACACCAATTACCACTATATAAGTCTTTTTTTAGTTTGAACTGTATATACCTTGGACAAAATCATTTTACCCTAGCCCTATTCCTAGGTCACATTACATATTGTGTAATAACGGCTGATTGTCGCAAATCATTGCAATTGTCATCAATTGCGCAGTTTATCATTGTGAGTGGAACTAGACGCGGTCTTCGCTATTATAGTTATTTTATGCGAGATTATGCTAATAAGCTGAGGTTATAACTTGAAAATGGTAGAAAAATGTAAAATTTTTTCCCTTGAATTTGACAATAATATTAAATTTTAAGTTAAAAAACATATTTTAACCTTAATATTACTACTGTATCTTGGTAAAGTGCTTTTAGTTCTTAAATTATAAAGGTAAATCGCCGCAACGAACAAGGTTTTCCATTAAAAAAATTAACTCAAATTAGTACATTTATTTCAGAGCTGGCCATGGTCGTGGCGCAGCGGCACAAGAGTGTGACTGTAACCGACAGGTTCTGGGTTCGATCCCCAGTCGAGGAAATGAAATATTTAATATTTTCAATTTAAATATTTAATGTTTCATTTCTTCGCTCTGGTAATAAGGCAAAGAGCGGCATTGAGTTCCGCCACTCAACACGCAACGCCTCAAATTCGGCGGAAAGTGAGGAACGGAAGTGGAACGGAGTGTCATAACACTAGGTTCCCGGGTTCCCTCTGCCTACCCTGCCTCGTGCGAGATACAGCGTGAAGCTAAGAGTACATTTATTTCAGAGCTACAATGCCATAGACAGACACATAGACACACAGATACGTTAAATTTACAACACTCTCCTTTTTCTTAAAAATAAATAACGACTGTACATCTAATAGAAAAGAACAAAAGTAATAATTGAAAAAAAAATGTAAATATTATTACATACATAGGTATTTATTATTTTAACTTCCACCGTATTTCCACCGTCTTCTACCTGCCTATTCTGTTAACCAAAAACCAGTTGTTGTTTAACCAAAAACAAACTATATGTTGCTTTAGTTTGCTAAATTCAATATAACAAATCAACGAATTGATAAACTACATTGATAAACGACTAATCTTAATGAAAATAGAATGAATAAATTAATAACTATAGAAGTAATTATACAAATTAAAACATTGATAGAACGTTTTCGTGCCCGGTCATGGCGCAGAGGCAAAAACATGCAACTGTAAACGCGATATGTTGTAGGTTCGATCCTCACTCGAGGAAATAAAATAATTAATATTTTCATGTCTCCATTATGGTATCAAGGCAAAGCGCCGCGCTTAGTCCCGCCACTGTCCACGCAATGTCTCGAATTCGACAAAAAGTGGGGAAAGGAGTGTGGAGTGTTAACAATAGGTTCCCAGGTTCCCTCTACCCTGCCACGCGCATGAAGCGAAAACAAAAGTTATTTAAAAGCACTTTGATACATCAGCCCCCAGTCAATAAAGCAATCTAATGATACCACCCCATCCCTATACGGATAAATAGCAATAGTTAGTCTCAATAGCACGTGGCGGGGGAGAACAGGTAGATGTCAGACCCCTGTCAAAATACAATGCGAGGCATTTTGTTGCGAAAACGGTAGGCAATGTGTACCGCTTAGGGTGCTTATATACGTTTTGTAGTTTATTTTTTTATTTCTTTTTGCTTAATTTATTTTTGTTTTACATTTTGATTTGAAATTTTAATATTATGTTACAGTATAAGTTTCACGTTGTCCTGCACATAGCATGGTAGGCAGAGAGAATTGGATACTAAATGGGAAAAGAATGGGAGTCTAGTCTAAGTCTCCTAGTATTAAGACGCTCCATGCTTGCAAAATTAAGGCATTGAGTGTTGAGTGGCAGAGCTCTTCGCTTTGCTTCGTAACGAGAGCGAAAAAAACAAAATACGAAATATTTCAATAAACAACTTGCCACTTTATCGTCAAATTCTTGTGTCCCGAGCCACGGCCGGCTTCTTGTACACATTACATATTTTTTCTCAGTCATACAATTCACAGGTGAAGATATCAGTACCCGAAACCATTAACTCGTGTCACAACAAAGCGGAGTATAATGTACCCACGATTTGGGGTCGGCAATCGGATTATAGATTCTCCCTATAGTTCTGATATTAATTGTTATTTGAGTTTATTAAATTAATGTTACATTACTGCTAGCGTATATATATGGATGTATTTGTATGTCGATAGAAGGGGTAAGATGAATGAATTCAATATTAATAAAATTAAGCTTTTTAATGGTAGGTTTGCAAATATAGGGCTGAGAAAACGTACAGTAATGACACTTTTCCTCATTGTTGAGTGGCGGAAGTTAACGCTGCACTTTGTTCTCATTACCAGAGCAATGAAAATGAAATTAATGAATCGTACACGCTATCGTCGGTTTGAGAGATAGATGTTGTGTAATGATGTCCTTACCTTGCTTTTAATATATCTTATTTTCAACTACTTCAACACAAGCGTGGCGTTGAGCTCCGCCACTCAAAATCTCAAATTCGGCGGACTGTAGATAATAATAGTGTCTTAATAGGAACGGATTGTCTTAACACTAGGTTCCCAAGTCTCCTTATCTTATCGCTACGTGAATTTAAAAAATCTTCCACCACCTTAACACATTTAAAAACTTCTAAATAGCACTAATAAAGTCTAACGAAATAATCAAGAAAAAAAGAACAGACCAAAACTTAACAACGTTGTAACGTTAATTCATAACAAAAATCTCCTTGTTCAGAACATCATTATGCATCACGATCTGCCCTGGAGCGGGCCTAATACTGTTTTAATAGCTCTCTTCTGATGACTTTTATTTGAGCTAGTCTACTTTGTAAGTAACCCGAAATTTTATTGATTATACTCATCTGTATACGCTACTGCGTTTAAAATTTCAGTACAGATATTTTTTAGAAAGCGTATAATTTGGACGTGGCGGGATTTGATTATTTGGAAAGATTTTTTCTTTCCTAAGCGTAAAATTTTACTTTTCAATATGTTAAAAGTATTAAAGTACATATATTGTTTTAAATATAAACTCTCAATAGCTACTAATTCAAGTTAAAATATATTTTTTGATTGATAGACTGTTTGTTCAAAATTTTATATTTATAGTTTTTATAAAAAATAAAATGTTCTGGTAACATGATAAAGCGCGGCGTTGAGTTCCGCCACTCAACATACAAAGCCTTCCAAAATGGAACGACGGGGACAAAATTGTCTTGATGTCTACCCTACCTACCCTTCTATAGAGGACATAGCAGGGTAGGTTGAGGGAAAATTATTTTTTTAAATTAGATAATTTAATTTATTTTTTTTACTTGTATCTACTGTAAGAAACAGCGTAAAGTAAAAAAAAATAATATTTTAAAAAAAACTAGAGAAAAAGGCCCCCGTGGCACTTGGAAACGTCTTCTGACCATAATGTCATATCATGTTATAACCTCCATCCCAACTCACGGCAATTAATCACTTTATTTTGTTACTTTGGACGAGACCAAATACGGCGCTGTGTGCCGTAACTTATCTCGAACCACCTTGAAGCTCTATTCTATCTACGCGAAAGATAAAGAAATCGTAAACACCATAATTGAAATTAACCATAAAACTATCTATAGTAGGTACCTATAGTTATAGTTAAATAGCATATGGTCAAACAATTTCGCACAATGACCACTACGGGGTATCAGTTACCGGTATTAAAGTACACGCGCATGCCTAATGCGTTTAAACTGGGGGATAGTTAATGGATTGAATAGACTATTAGACTTTGAAAATGATTAAATTCATATGAAGATTGGCTTTGAAGTTAAAGTTTAAAAAATGAAATTGCTTGCTGTTGTGGCGTAGTGGTATACAACTGTTACCATGACAATTTTGGGTTTGGTTCTCACTAAAAAAAATATATTTTAATTTTCTCAGTTCTTTTAGTAAAAAGGCAAAACGCAGCTTCATCATTCATCACGCAATATCTCTAATATTGGGCAGAAAGTTAGTAAGGCTAAGCTTTTAGGATATTTTTGTGTAGATTATTTTCTTTGTGTAACTCAAAGGCTTTACGCCACACAACTGTGGAATAACCTTTCTACACCAGTATTTATAAGTATTTACAAAAGCGTCTATCTCCACCTTAAAGGCCGGCAACCGACCTGTAGCTTCTTTGGTGTTACACGGAGCCGTGAGCAGCAGTAACTTACCGTCCAGATGACCCCCTTGTCTTTTGAATATAAAAAGAATTGACTGATGAAACTCCACGATATGCCATATTATTAGACAAGGAAAATTAGTATAATTACTTTGTTCTTTCTATATTTACCAACACATTGTCTCCAATAGAATTCGAGATATTTCGTAAAGTAAAATCTAGTCACTGTGTTATTCTAAAATATTAATTATATTACTGTAAAATTTTGTTCAAATCCGTTGTAATTTTGCTTGATAGTGGAACAGTGGTTTCCGATTTATAATATTACTAGGATTTATTTATTTTACTAGGTTTTATTTATATCAATACTGAATTAATCAATCCATATAAGGTCATAAAATTATTTATAACTTTAACCATCGTTTACATTAAATTTTATGCCTTAACAAAAACTATTTATTATCAATGAATGCCAATAGACGCTTTGACTTTAAATATTTTCGCTTATACGTTTGTATAATTTTCAATTGTTCTTACCAATTAGAAGTCACATTATCATTGTTCGAAGTCATCGGCATTTTTTATAGGAGTATTGTTTTTTAGATTTTTTGCAACCTTGCCCTAGTATAGTGTGAGAATAGCTACTTAATATGTGATAATTACTGGTTATTATGTATAATTTAATAAATTTACGTATTAGGCTGTCTTTTGCTGTATTCGGGCAAAGGTCGCAGATTTGTTGCCGATTGAAAATACAGTTGGAACGCTGTGTCTGATTTAGGAGACATTAACTGTCGAATAGCGCAACTCAACTCCGCATGTCTGTCTCCGCACGTCTACTGAATGGGAAATTAAAAAAATAATATATATAAACATTTAGAAACTCTAACCAAATTTACTTGGACTCGGTCCAATGAAATCCAAGACACGAAATAGCCCAATTAAAACCCAAAATGATAATAAAAGAAGAACTAAATATATATTTAAAAACAAAAGAAATTTATTTTCGGTCGATTTAATGCAAAAAGGCGACTTCACGGGAAGACGTGCTCAAACAGTAGTTAAACGACGCAATATGATATCGATCGCTAAAGAAGATTATACACTGCACGCCTGTGTTTTGGAATTTTAGTATGAGAAATATATTTTTCTTTGATTTAAATTTAGTTTTATATTGATTTAGTTTCGTAAAAAAGTAATTGGTTCGATTCTTATTTGGAGTAATGAATTAATTACAGTTTCTCGCGGTGGTAACTAGATAAAGTGCGGTGTTGAGTTCCGCCACTTAACGAAAAATTTTAAAATTTAGAGGGAAATGGGGAATGAGGTGTCTTAACAATAGGTTCCTATATAGGGTGCTTGTGGAATAGAGTATGAAGTTTTTTTTTTAGTAAAGCCTGGACTAAAATATTTAAACTATAATGTAGAATCATCTCAACAAAATTAGGATTCGTCGAAGTTCGAACAATTCCACGCGGGTGAACCCTTCGTTCCAAATCACAGCTGATGCAGTTTTTGATAGACCGACAAGGTGTCTGCATTTTTTGATATTCACTTTTTTTTTTTCAAAAAAGTCAAAAGTTGTACTAAAATAAACATTAGGTTTTTTATTTTAGTTAAAATTTTCTGCTTAATTATTTTGTTCGTTTTATGATAGTATTACTTCGAAATTAAAAATAAATGTAGCAAGACTTGTTTCTATTTATTTTCTTTTCAGTGATTTGCCCTTTTCAAGAAGTCTTAAATGATTTTGATGTATTTTTTGTAACTTTTTTTAGAATTTACAGCCTTGTTTTGGGAAGTAATTTTGTTGATTAGTTAGGAGGGTACTATTTAACCGACTTGTCTAAAATAGGAATAAATTATAGTGAATATTTTAAGCATTTTAGACCATAAGTATATACTATATGTGGTACGTGTAATAATGCTAGAGCTAGATTAAATTAATAAAACAATGAGTTCGTTGAGCTTTTACGGGTCAGCATTTGATTGTGGTTTCCATACTCAATAAAAGGAAACATAACATTATATTTATTACTTCATTTCTCCGCTCTGGTAGACTAGGTGGCGTTGAATTCCACCTTTCAATATGCAGTATTGAAAATTTGATAAGAAGTGATAACAGAATATTTAAACCTTAGGCTCGATCTCCCTGTTCTGCTATAAAAAAATGTCAATAAGAAGTAACTTTTAGCTTCATATCCATAATCAGTAGTAATTGCCACTTCATTCACACAAGCTTCTATTTAAGTATCTACACGGCATTAGCAGCCACGAATAAATGAACGAACTCTAGGGTTTCAATACCGATGTATTCCTTTAACACCTTGTTGTTTTATGATAGAATACATTGTAATGTTTTCCTTTTAGGAAATATATATATGGAGAATCGCTCGAACTGCGACTCCACCTTTTGCCAGCTTGCAGTAGGTATTTATTTGAATATAATGAAATCCATCGATACAAACACGATTACTGTAATCCAGTTATTATATCCTGTAGGCGGAATTGTACCATTGTAAGTAGCTTTATCTCATTAGCTCCTTATAAAAATCGAACCAGGACCACGCCTTTCGACCAATCATAGCAGATGTTTATTACATTGTTCTAACACTTAGACGGTATAACAGACTTTGTATTCAACTGTATATATATAATTCAAGCGATAATCAATTTTAAAACGACGTGCTACGGTTTTAAATGATTAAACGGGATCATCTCAGTGCAATTCCAATTGGTTGTCTCGTGTATGAATTGCACCAAACACCGTGGAATCCGCCTAACTTTAAAGAGCGACGTATACAAGGGACTAACTGTACAAAATATCTATTTGATTTGATATATAATTTATATTTTGATCAAATACAGTGATCTCAAGTTCCATCTAGTATTTTGTATGGTAGCTTTATACGAGGCTTATTTCCACTAATGAATAAAGGCCGCATAAAGCGCTTAGTATTGAATAAAACTAAATCCAAGTTAAACCAATAAAAGGGTTTTATTAAATGAAAACCTATTGGATTCTCGGTGACGACCCGGCAATGCATTTTATATCGGCTGTGAGCGACGGACAGTAATACGATGTACCGTCAACTTACCGGTAATGTTGGAGAAAATAAGTTAATTAATTTATTGGTTTAGCCAAAATATAAGCGAAACGTTGGTGATTTTATTAATAATATTTGATATTTTAGAAAAAAATATGACTAAGTCAGTTTTGCTAGTTCAGCGTATGACAAGTATGTTATCGTACTAACACAATATTTTTTATAACGTATACAATATTGACTCATGAGATTTAAGTCCAATAAATACGAATTATTTACTTATATAAATATTAATTAAACATGAAATTTCAAAATAAATATATACAGAAATAATACAAAAATTAAACAATGACCCATTAAATACGAATTCTAATATCAATTTATCAATTAACCTAAATAATATACACGAACTAAATCCATCCAATCAGCCACTCCCATATGACACAGCGTTTCACAGCCGCAGTGTAAGTCTCGCTTAGATAGAGTTAAACGCAGCTTATTTGATTAGTAAAGAGCGTTTATTGAATTAAGGTGGACGTACGGATTTACTTTTCATACGGCTTGATTACCTGTACGTAGACTATTGATGAGGCCTTCGGTCTGCTTGTGTTTAAGGATATATCCTATTAATATTATAATCATGAAAATTGACTAGGAAAAATGTTTCTTTCCGTTTCATATAAAAACTATGGAACTTAAACTAACAAATCATATATCACTTCACACATAGGCTACGATTTGGGTGAATATTTTGTTAACGGTCCGGGGGGTCTTAAAACTAGGTTCCCAAGTTCCCTCTACCTACCCAGCCTTGTGCGAAATACACTGTAATACAGAAAACAATAAATTATAAATATAAAAATTTCTTTTCATAATTTCTAACATACTTAGATGAATAGTTCATACATAACAAGAACACAACACGGATTACAGTTGATGTGAATTTGTATAATTAGTTATATATAATATAACTAATTAGCGTCATGTATAAGTTGTTGGTAGTTGATAAAAGTTATAGAAATCATATTTTAATTTAAATGTTATTTTGTTGTATTTTGATATATTTTTGAATTATTTTTTTTTATTTGAATAAAAGTAACATAATAATTATAACGTTATGAATATATGCCAATTTCAAAAGGTTAACTTCAATTAATAGAGACAGCGATAACAACAAGCGATATTATAAGCGATATTTAACTACTTTTTTGTAAAATATATAAAACTTACATTTATAACACAAAATTATTTCAGCCAAGTTACTTAAAGTAGGAAACGGAGTGTCTTCACACTAGGTTCTCTGACTACCCCACCATATGGAATAGAGCGTTCAGTATGTAATTTTTATGTGGAAAATATTTTTAACATTTAAAAATATTTTCCACATAATTTCAAACGAATGCCTCTTATTAAAGCAACAAAGTTGCATCAACCTTTAGAACTAATATTACTAACTAAAATCATTTAAATCACAAAATATCTGTTTCGCAAAAGTAATCCGCAACAAGCATTTCTCCGCCAACAAAAGATAACGCTGTGGGATCAATTATTATAATGAGCACCAGACGGAGCGTAGAGTATAGTTTTTTCATAAAATCGCCTCAACAACCTCTTAGCCGGCTCTACGTTTATAATTTACATAATTTATAAACGCTGTAACACTTTTGTGTGGTTGTAGTGTTAGCGGAAATAGCGAATATATAAAAATATTTGTTTATATTATAATAATTGAGGCCTGTCGTGGCGCAGCGGCACAAGGGTGTGACTGTAACCGAAAGGTTCTGGGTTCGATTCCCAGTCGAGGAAGTGAAATATTTCAATTTAAATATTTATTGTTTCATTTCTTCGCTCTGGTAATAAGGCTAAGCGCGGCGTTGAGTTCCGCCACTCAACACGCAATGCCTCAAATTTGGCGGAAAGTGGGGTACAGAAGTGGAACGGAGTGTCTTTACACTTGGTTCCCGGGTTCCCTCTGCCTACCCTGCCTCGTGCGGGATACAGCGTGAAGCTGAGTATATTATAATAATTCTATATAATTATAATTTATTTTTTAACTGGTAATTATGATTTAAATTATATAACATGGTTTTTGTAATATTTTTAGACTTAGCTATAAATATTTAAATAACATAAGATTTATACTTACATATATTGTTAGACTTAGTTTTTTTTTCTATAGTTATGTCCAGAGCTAATTTGCGTATACATTAAAATTTCTTTCATATAACACAATTTGAATGTATCTGTTTTATTAACTATTTAAACTATCCACAGTCTTTGTTTATTTTATATGATCTTGGTTACTTTAAGTAATAAACTATATAACTGATATTAAATAATACAAAAATATTTATAAATATTTTAACATAATATATATGACAATATTTTCATTTCTAAACATATCAGTGACATAGAACTATATTGATAAAAAATACTAGAATTCGCTCTTCGAAATAATTTTTCATTAGACTAAAAAAAATATTTCATAAACACATATAATACTTTACATTTAATGTTTTTCTTACAAAATCGCTTACAAACGCGCGCTACATCATCATCTAATCATTTTAATTACTGACACAGTTGCTCGCTGTACAATAAGCAGAGGTAATGCCTTTGTTTAAAGCAAAAAAAACAAAAACTACTTGTATATACCTAAGTATTAAAACTTAGTTGTTATCGAGAATCAATAGTTAATGTTGAAGGACGTACTGAAACTTGTTTTTATAGTAGTATTATAATTGTAAGTATATTTATTTTTGTAGCTTCACACTGTATCCTATACAAATAGCTTGGTATATACAGGCAGGATAAATCTGGGAACCTAATATTAAGACACTCTGTTCTCCTCTTTTTTTCAATATTTTTTTTCACTTCTCCGTTTCTGGGGCAGATAGTAACGTTGCGTTGTTATTCTTAATACCAGAGGCAGGAAATAAAAAAAAATCATCACGTTGGAATCAAACCTGTAACAATCGCATTTACAGTCGGTCTCTTACTGGTGCTTCATGACGGTACATATACATAATATTAGTTCATAATTTATACAATGTGTACATGTTTGTATATTATCTAATTAAATGTATTTTATGTACATATTTAATATAACTATGTATTTACGATTTTCTCCACTTAACGGGTACACAGAGGGAACGTAGTGTTTTAGACACTTCGTTGTCCACTTTCCGGTCAATCAGTGAATATATTACATATTGAATAGCGGAGTTCAACACTGTGCTTAGTCCGCTAGAGTGAGAAATAATAAATAACTTGAAAACTTTAACCCCTTGAGCCTCCATTAACCAGCAACTTTGATGAAAAGCCAAGGTACGGTCGATTATTTTACTATTGCATTGTTTGATTGCCTCTACGGTTAATTATTTATATCGTTGATTTTATATAGGTATTCAATTATTGATTTTAGTTATATATTTAAATTAAATTGAGAGGTCGTATACAGAATATTAAAAAAATAATTCAATATGGCGCAGGCTCAAGTGTTTAATTTTAAAAGCAACAGATACACAATGCCTCAAATTCGGCGAAAAGAAGGGAACGAAACGGAGTGTTTTAACACTAGGTTCCTAAGTTCCCTGTACATGCTATGTCCCTACTATATGCAAGATACAGTGTGAAAATGAAATAAAAAACAACAAAAAAAATTACGATTCTACTTTAGGGATACAAGGTTCCCAGAGGAGAAAGTGTTAAGATATTCACATTCAGAGAATATACGGAGGCCTGTCGTGGCGCAGCGGCACAAGAGTGTGACTGTAACCGACTGGTTCTGGGTTCGATCTCCAGTCGAGGAAATGAACCCAGAACTTATCGGTTACAGTCACACTCTTGTGCCGCTGCGCCACGACAGGCCTCGGCGCGTAGAATATACGTATTATACATTATATATAGTGACTTTCTCTTCCTAGCCAGAAATTAATGAATACTTAATTTCTGGTTAGGTAGTGATAGGGAGCTTAACATTGGAGAAAAGCTTATACCTGAAATGTAATTTTTTTTTTCAGCTTCACGCTGTTTTCCTCGGTAGTATACATGCAGGGACTTTGGAACCTAGTGTTAAAACACTACGTTCCCATAAAAGCTTCCCTTTTCTATTTCGTCGAATTTGAGGCATTGCGTGTTGTGTGGCGAAACTCAACGCCGCGTTTGCTTTGTTACTAGAGCAAAAAAAAAAAATAAAATATTGATTTCCTCAAGTGGGGATCGAACTAACGCTTTGTGCCCTTGCTATGACAAGCCTGAGTATTTCTTTATTAAAATGATAAACAATGCTCTGATAAAACTATGCGGATATTGCAGACTGTAATTAGTTTTTCTTTAATGATTATGATTACTTCAAATAAACATTATTACTAATTATGACATACTTTAAGCTTTTCAATGTAAGTAAGAGGCTAGTTATGGCGTAGAGGCACAAGTGTGTGATTGTAAACGCAATAGTTTCGATCCCCATCCGAGGAAATTAAACATTTTTTCTTTTGCTCTGGTAACGAGGCAAAGTGCGAGGATAGTTCCGTCAAAATGCAATGCATGAAGAATTCCGCGAAAACTGCGGACCGGAAGTGTCTTAATGAGAACGGTGTATCGTCACACTAGGTTCCCGGGTTCCCGATGGTTACCCTACTATGTGCGAAATACAAAATGAAGCTTATAAAAACAATAAAAACTTTCACAAGGTATACAAGGTATCTTCAAAACTGATCTAGATCCGATTAAACGCAACTTAGTTTACTTTTTGCATAATCGTTATACTACGCAATTAAATGATTTTCATATTTAT
The DNA here is from genome assembly GCA_019049475.1 of Eueides isabella. Lineage (NCBI taxonomy): Eukaryota > Metazoa > Arthropoda > Insecta > Lepidoptera > Nymphalidae > Eueides > Eueides isabella. Next base: position 2,364,673 of record CM032402.1, read on the forward strand.
ATATTTTTTATCTATTTCTTATCTTACAGGAAAGACGAAAACGTGAACAATAGTGATGTACCTCTAGTCAAGTACATCACTATTCTTCACTTTCAGCTTCACGCTGTATCCCGCACATGGCAGGGTAGGTAGAGGGAACTTGGGAACTTAGTGCTAAGATACTCCATTCCACTTTTGATCCACACTTTCCGCTGAATTTGAGGCATTACATGTGGAGTGGCGGAATTTAAGGCCGCGTTTTGCCTTGTCACCAGAGCGAAGAAAAGAAAACTATTTAATTTGAAAATAATAATAAATATTTCATTTCTACGAGTGGAGATCGTATCCACAACCTGCCATTTTCAGTCACACGCTTGTGCCACTGCGCCACGACAGGCTTCAAAGAAGAAGTAATTAATATATAAGCAATTACGCTATTTTACTATATACATTGTTTATATTTTTTATTCCAGGGCATATTAAAAGAACTACCTGTCCATACACTTAGTTCTAAGGTTAGTATCTGAATTCGAGATATTGACTCTTTATCGGCGGAGGTTATCGCCGCGTTTGATCTTACTGAAGCGATGAAATAAGAATATTTATACATAATTATGTCAAAAAATGAGAAACTTCACATATTTTAAATAATCGCCATATTTTATAATTAAAACAGAAACTTTATTTTTTTTTTGTAGAAAGTACTGTAGTACTATTTAAATGACATATTTGTTAACAATTGCGTACAAATGATTTATTGTCATGATATTACCGCGATTAGTCACAATCGAGTGATGGCAAGATATTATAATTACTTTGTGTATTCTCCGAAGTGCTTTCTAAAGTAACGTTTTGTTTAGATTATTAAGGAATTCAATATTAATTGTGGTTAACTTTAACCGGTTTTTTTAACCGGGAAGGTTGCGGGAACCTTGTGTTAAGTCTGTTCATCACCTGGGCAAATTTGAGTGGTCTAATGTGGGAACACAACGCCGCTCTTTGCCTTCATGAATATATATTTTTTTAATAGTTTATTTATAGCAAGAAATGTTGTTAGTAATTTTAAATGTTTAGGGGTCGTGTATATTAATACAATTTAGTATAGCATTTATGTGATTGTGTAAACGGAATGGAGCTTGGATGAAGCTGAAAAATAAATGATAATTATAATAAGAAATTAAAAAAAAACTTTTGACTAATATGAATTTTCAATAATTCCTTTTTTCAAAATACGTCTGATGCTTCACATATTGCGTGTTGAGTGGCAGAACTTGAAAGAAAATGATTTTTTAGTCCCCCAATCTAGAATTGAACCAAAAACTATCTCGCTTCAAGGACTGCCTCAAATATTTTGGTTATAAGATCTTGAATCCATTCTACGAAGAATACAAGCTAGATCAATATCAAACTGTCGGATAAACTTTTTATATCTAAACGTTTTCTCATGGTTAATACGCAGTTCTCACCACATTGCTAGTTAGACCGTGAACAAAGTTGACACTTAGCTATAAATCCACTAATTGAAGAATAGTTTTTATCAAAACCAAGGGAAAACATAAGAAATTCTATACATCATTCTATACTATGTGATGAATGTATAGAGAGTTACTATAGACGTGATCGATTGGGGTTCGTATAAGTTGTAGGAAAAAGTAGCAGTCTGAAATCGTGATATTGCATGTTGAGTGGCGGAGTACAACGCCGCTATGTGAAAACAATTCCAATATTAGCATTTTCTTGAATAGAAATGGACAAGAATTCCGGTTACATTCATTCTTCGATACTACTTAATTTATTCTGTCTTGAGAAAAAGCCTAAACGTCTTCGTTAAGTGAGTGGTTCAAAATATGGAGTGTCTTAACAGTTTAAGTTTTATCTACCCATTATTTAAAAATATATATAAAAAGTAAACAAAAACCTGTGCATACAAAAAGAGAATACCTCAAACGGTACATAGAAATCCAGCTACGAAAGTAATTTCAAAATGTAATTGTGTTTGGAATTTTTCCTTACCCTTTCCCCGGTCACGTGATGGTAGCTAGCTAGCTAGTAGATAATTACTCACGCAATAAACCCTCTGGTTAGTGTCCATTCGTATAGTAAATGCTAAAAGCGAACTATTTCTTAGTTTCGGTAAATTATTTTGTCATATGATACTGTAGTGCTTTTTTTTCTTTCAACTCATACCGAATTTGAAATTTCAATTTTGGCCTTATATTTTTTTTTGGCTTTCAGAGGCTCAGCGTGGATATATGGGCACAAGTGTGTTGCTGTTGTATGTGTGATACCTAGTCGAGGAAATTAAATAATTAATATTTTCATTTCCTCAAAAAAAAAAAACAGGTTAAATAATTCAATTTTCCAATCCCATCTATATTTAAAAAAAAAAAACATTAACAATTTTATTTTTAACCTAAAACATAGAGCCTTAACAAAAACTCGCTTGCAACAGACATTTTGGAAACTTGAACGTAATTCAGAAAACTTTTCAACTTTTCCAGCAAGTCACGAAAACGAACGTCTGACTTCCGAGCATTCCTATTTTCTTTCATTCCTTTCAAACTATATATGACAAATACTCCCTTATTTTTCACGAACCGCAACCTAACAGCGATAGGGCAGACTGAATTTACAAATTGACACCGAAAAATTATATACAAGGGAAAATCAACAAATTTGACTCTACATTCCATCGCATTAAGGATCTCTATCGCTTGTATTACCAAATATAATAGAATTATAGCTATAGAAATCCCTAAAAGAATTTACCCTAGTATCGCTTAGAAGAAAGGGGCGTGGCGACCGATCCTTTTCTAACGCCAACAGAAATTGTGTATCTGTTTCACTTTGAGATACCCGTGACTTCGATTTTTCTTCGCTGGTCTTGAATTGATATGAAATGTATAGGTATACTCCAGTCAGTAGTATTGTAGTTATAAGGTATCCAGTTTTAAAATTGTTTTGTAGAAATCTTTTGAAATAATATTAGAATGTTTTTTATAATATTACTTCATTCAATATTATTATGTAGAGTAACATATTGAAATAATTTATATCTTTTTGTATAGATTTCAGAATTATATCTAGTACATAGGCAGAGATAACCTCAGAACTATGTATTAAGACACTCTGTCACTTACTGCCAAATTGAGATCCAGAGTGATAAAAATCAATGCTTTGTATCGTTATCAGAACCAAATAATGAGAATATTAAATATTTTGTTAGCTCGAGTGAGAATCGAACCCACGGTCATCGCATTTACAACCACGCTTTTACTATTGCACATTCTTCAAATTTCTATATCATTCTACTAAGTAAAAGATAGAGTTTTTTAATGGAACTAAATCATACTGTACATTTTATTGATTTTTTTGTCTTGGAGGCGGTTCCAATGTGCTTAAAATTACAATAAGCAAATGCTGACATTTTGTCTGTGGGAAAAAATAATAAATTTAATGGGGAATACAATACGATAAGTATTGTATTTCCTTAGCGTATGGATGTAACGTAATGGGATCTATTCCAGTTTGGGGGAAACAGTTATTCTCACTCAGGTAAGTAATGATTTTTATTGTTTTATGTTTTAACAATAGTGTGTCTTTGTCGAAATTACTATATATATGCAGCATGTTTCGTGTAGCTAAGAAACCAAGTTAGATTAGTTGTAAACTGCAGCAGGCACTTTTTCATATTTATATCAACTTTAGTAATTTCAATCTTAAATATCTCATATTTTCAACATTTTTATTTTTATTATAAAAACAAAAAGTAACAAAAAAAGTTACAATCAAAATAATTACGCACAAACGCTTTACTAAGTAAACTAAGTAGCCAGATTTTATTGATAGCGTAGTAACTAGGACCGAGTGTGCAATGCGCAATGCGTCACGGTACGTTGCCGTCAGCTGACGGGTTTGACTCCCGAGATGGGCAGATAGCTAGGGTGTTCACCCCGCCAGACAGCTTTATACGTGTCATTTAGCTTATGTTTACTGCAATTATATGGCTGTTTATACGGTGAAATGATGGAGGGTAGATCGATGTTGGAGTTGTTCTATAATAGAAATGTTTGTTTTTTTGTATATTAGTAAAGAGATTTTTATGATATTGTCTTTTTGTATGGTTTTACTGATAAATATTTGAAAGTTATTATTATTATATTATATGGGCTTGTAGTGACCCGTAAGAGAAAGAGAGAAGTAGAGATTAACATGTTATGGCTACGAGGCAGAGCGCGACGTTGAGTTCTGTCACTCAACAGGCAAAAACTTCAGTGGAAAATGGGGTACAGAACCCAGGTTCCCTCTGCCTGTTGTGGGATACAGCGTGAAACTCTAAAAATATGGAAATATACCTAGTGTTGAGACACTCCGTTCCATTCTCAATTTAGTGCTTAATTTGTAAGACATTGTTTTGTGTGGCGGAATTTAATATGACGACTTTACGCGTCTACGTATATTTTATTTCAGTATAATTATTTTTTCATAATTTTCTTTTTTAAACACATTAATTGACAATTCTCATTCTTCAGGCTCAGATTAAAACAAAATTACTATGAAATGTAGAGTTTAACTTTTATAAAAATAATTTTTGCCTTAATATTTTTAATTATAGCGTATTATAAATATAGTATTTATATAAATCAATGTACATACATACATTAAAAATAATATTATAATGTAAATTTTTCAAAATTAATGGAGTAAATTAGAATTTCGACGAAGCTTTATTAGAAAGTGCCGATAATCACTAAATTCTTCTAACCATTGATTATACGAAGTTAAAAACAGTATAAGCCAAAATTATTGTTCCTAACTAACAATGAGATATGCAAATGTTGTTCGGAAACCACCAGGCTACCATTACGCTGCTTTACTCTTGGGATATTATAGATTTTGGTTATTCAAGGTCAAATTTTATTTAATGGTGAGTAAGCTTTTTAAGGCTTGGAATAAAAAAAGTTGAGATCTGCTCACAGGTTGTGGGTTCGAATCCCACTCGAGGTAATAAAATATTTAATACTAAAAAAATAATTGATAATACTTATTTTTTATGTACTTATTAAAATTTCTTCATATACTAATGAAACTGAAAACTTAGTAAATCTTTACATTTCTATGAATTAATATATGAACATGTATTAAGAACAAATTCTATAGAAGAACATTTGTTTATCTGTCTGTATATTTGAACGTTCTTATATTATACTTACTACGGTTCGAAATTTTAAAAATCGACGAATTCAGAAAGTTATTGGGAGTTCATTTCTCATTTAGGAAAATTAATCATCATAAAATTGTTGCCATAAGAAGACAAGGCGCGGCGTTGAGTTTCGCCACTAGAAATATTCAAATTCAGGATTAAATATTTCCTTTCTAGTAAGCCCAGGCTTATTTAATAATATTGAATACTTCATATTGAAAGTATAAGTGATTTTCTCACCTACTTAACACAAACACCTTGTAGAAGTTGGATTAAGTAACACGACACTAATCTAGGGATCGTCTTTTCTTTATTCGACCAATTGTACTTAACATATGGTAAAGCAAGGTGTTAAAAGGAATTAATTATGTATCGCTTCGGTTAAAGGTTCAATTCTTACTTGAGGATGGTTGGTTAAGTATGCAGATTATCTTCATTTCTCTGCTCTGGCGGACAAAGCACGGCGTTGAGTTCCGCTTCTTGGCATATAATGCCTCACTTTTGATATTTTTAAAGTGTTATTCCACATTTGAGAAAGAAAATAAGCAATATTTAGAAACCGTATAAAAATTAAAATCGTACCGGGATTTGAATCTCGCCGTTTGGAGGCTTCCATAGGCGCGATTTCAAATGCTAATACGCTATTTTTTTTATTATTTTACATATTTTTTGTGTTTACATTTTTAAAGCATTCATTAACAGTGAAGCCTCGCACTTTATAATAATTCTCTGGATAACGATAAAAACTACACTAAACTATTTAAGGCATAATTTAGAAGGAGTTCGATTCGATTCCGGTGACGGGCAACAACATGTACCGTACAAATGAACGTAACATTTGCGTCATTATTTCTAGTCTGGCTGATGGGTATGTAAATATTGGGTCCTCTTTTCATTTTATTCAGAATGTGAAAAAGCACAGTTCATATTTTTATTCTTTGTTTTATTGTATTATTTTTATTAATATTAGAATAACGATAGTTATATTTTTAAATTTAAATTTAGTATTTAATTATTATGCTAAGTGTGGAATAACACTTTATAAAATAGTATGGTATGGTTCTTTGATTATGGCGTTCCGAGCGTGCCAGTTGAGCACATGTCACTTCGCCAACGTTGAATGGAGAAGACAAAAAAATAGTATATAGCACTTTATAATCTTTACACTTTTGACGTTTTTTTTCGTATACCCTCCCATGTTATGGTGTAGTTAAAAATAATATCTGACTGAATTTACGCGGGTTGTGGGTTCAATTAAAATACAGGGGAATATCAATATTTAAATCCGATATAGGGTTTTGCACTCAAATCTCAGTATATTTTCTACAAGTGTAAAAGCGAGCACGGAATATTTTACTAATATAATCTATCGTTTTAGTAAAAATAAAAATAAAGAGTTTTGCTGAGATTTTTTCGAAAAAATGTGCTTTTTAAAAATTATAGCAACATAAATGCTAAGTTTTCGGTGTACTATAACAGGAACTAAGGACTAAGAATTGAGCAATTTTACTAAGATTATTACAGATACAAGAAAACAAAACGAATACGGATTAAGACACACTTTTCCGGTCCCCACTTTGCCTTGTTACCAAAGCAAATAAATGAAAACATTAAATACTTAATTGGAAATTTCAAAATATTTCATTATTTTCATTAAACATCGAACCACAAACAACCTGTCGCGCTTACAATCACACGCTTATGCTCCTGCGCTACAATAGGCCTTAACCACATATCATACAAACACATAAAAAAAAAACAAAATAACCATTCATTAACGCAGATCATTTCAAAGGAACTCCACTAAAGTCCCATCAATACATCACTACAAAAACATAATAAACACAATCTCAACAAGCACTTATACGGACATAAAATTAAGCACACAGGTTATTGTCCAGAATCACCATGTTCAGTCTCAACCGACCGACCTTGCCCACGCCCAGCGTCACGCGAAAATTGCAAGCACGCCATCCATTGACAGTGTTTGCGTTTGCGTGATCCGACCACGTGGTCGGGCGTTATGTGTGGTGCACACGCAAACGCGACACGCAGTGGAAAACAATTTGTATGTTAGATTTGTAGAGAAAAGCTCGCGATGCGTGAAGCTTGTAGCTTTTGTAAATTACAAGTACGTTTAGGCCTGCCGTGGCGCAGGTTAGCAAGCGTATGACTTTAAAGGCCTCAGATTGTGGGTTCGATCGCCACTCGAGGAAATCGTTTTAAATTTAAATATTTCATATGTTCATTTCTTCGCTTTGGTAAGAAGACGCGGCGTTGAGTTCCGCCACTCAATGCACAACGCCTTAAATCGATAAACCCTTTCTCTCGGAAAGTGGGGAACGAAACGGAGTGTATTATCACTAGGTTCCCAAGTTCCCTCTGTCTACCCTACACTGTGCGGGATGCATCGTATGGCTGAGTGAGTAAATGTGTTTCACGTACCGTTATCGCTCGTTGCCGTTCAAAGGTTAGTAGGAAAAAAGGTTGTTCGTCTTGTTTATCAGTTATCATTAATAGAAGAGTGTTATGTACTATATAGATTGTTTTCTGTAATTTGTAACTCTAATTCACAAGACTATATTTGTGGAATAATTTACCAGCTTAAGGCCTGTCGTGGCGAAGGAGCACAAGCGTGTGACTGTAAAAGCAAAAAGTTGTGAAGTGAAATATTTAATATTTTCATTTTCTTCGCTCTAGTAAAGTCTTATTCGGCAAAAAGTGGGGAACGAAATGGAGTTTCTTAACACTAGGTTCGTTAGTTCCCTCTGCCTGTCCTGCCGCAGGATACAGCGTGAAGTTGAAAAAAAATTAATAGAATTAACAACTTGTATATCTGATATTGAACTTCAAGCGCAGCACAAATAACAAACGGAAAGATTGACTAAATAATATTAAAACGTTTGTGATTTTATGATTTTTTTTTTATGGATCTTGCTTATTATTTGTTACCAACGAACAACAGAGTGAACCTTTAAAAGTTCCAATTTTTACGTTTTAAGGTTCTTTTAAGTTAAGTTTATTTATATTTAAGCTCAAGACATTCGTCGTGTGTTCGTTTAAATGCTTCCTCACTTCCCTAAAGGAATAATTGTTATAAATACTCAGCTTCACGCTGTATCCCGCACGAGGAAGCGTAGGCAGAGGGAACCTGGGAACCTAGTGTTAAGACACTCCGTTCCACTTCCGTTTCCTAACTTTCCGTCGAATTTGAGCCATTACGTGTTGAGTGGCGGAACTCAACGCCGCGCTTTGCCTTATTAAAAGAGCGAAGAAATGAAACATTAACTATTTAAATTGAATATAATAAATATTTCATTTCCTGGGGAATCGAACCCAGAACCTGTCAGTTACAGTCACACTCTTGTGCCGCTCAAACGTTTCGTTATAAATACAACGCAAATAAATTATAATGAATATGAAAATTTATTTAATTATCTATTAAGACATTATATTTATATTTTCAGCGATCACTTGTTAGGTTAGTCGAAACCTAAGAACGTGGTTTACGCTAACGCCTGGATTTCGTCACCTTTACACTGCGCCCAAATATACTAGTAACGTACGGACACTCGCACCAATGGTTTCTATGAGAAAACCATTATCTCTGAGAGTGAGAATAACGTGTTTGTTCTATGGAATCCCTTTATATATTTATTTTATTTTGACTTTTAGTATTTGTTGTAAACGCGGTAAGAGAAATACATTACTCACTCAGCTTCACGCTATATCCCGCACATGTCGAGTTAAGCAGAGGGAACTTGGGAACCTAGTGTTAAGACACTCTGTTTCGTTCCCCACTTTTCGCGGTCGGATGAACTTTCGAGGCTTACTTAATAATAGAGTTCCGATTTTATTAATTAGTCTTTCGATACAGAACAGTATTAAATAAATATATTAAGGTAATATAGCCACAAACAAAATTTTAATAAAGAATTATTCAATTACTTATAACTAAAACAATGCATTACCAGCAAGACTATAAAATTTCTTTATGCAAGGCATCATTAGATCTTCGTACGTACTTTATTATCTATTTATAAATATCTCGTTATTTACAGCCTTTGTGCAGATCTCAATTTGAAGCCAATGTGTGTATTAGTTTGGTACAGTCCAAAGAGGTATATCTGTAAATTTACTTTTTTTATTATTATTTCTTTTATTTATTTTTTAACTTATATCCCTAGCGTGATAACCAGAGAAAACGGAGTGCCAACCTCTCTCAGTATACTTCTTTCGCCTTGTTAATTGTCATCAATCTCTTTACACATTCAAATCGTGAATTTTACTATATTATTTATTACAGTCTCTTATTAGCTACCAATTAAGAGAATAATTTTTACTTTATTATTAAGCTCAAAAATAATTTTAAACGGATGAACTATATATAGGAATAATTTTAATAAAAGTTAGATAACCAGACGTTTCAAGCATTTCACAGTAGTTCCTAACAACAAGTACCTACCAAAATATACATTAATATGTTTAAAATTGTCATTTGTCTTTTTTAAACATGTGAAAATCGGGAAATTTCATCATATAATTTTCATTTATTTTTTTTAATTTCACGCTCTATTCTGTAAACGGCTCACTCACGGCTAAGGGAACCTAATGTAAGTATTTTTTGGTTGATGAGTGGCGGAAATCAATAAACACAGGTATAAAACCTGTTGATTTTAGCAACGTTACGCTACAATTAGTATGTTATATATTAATTTACTCTAATTAACTATTGCTAATAAGGAAAAAGTATAGACTTATATACAGTAATTATTGCAATCCATTCTCTGTTTTCATATTAAAATTTACTAAATATGTTATATTTTCGTTTAAAAATGGTATATACCATTTTGCTAACACCTAAAGGCTGTAGTCGGATCGTGGACGCAAGCGCTGATATATGTCTCAATTAACGGTCCGGGCTTCTCTGTGGGATATTACATTCAATATGGAGGCTGCACTATAAAGTTTAGTGTGTTTTGTAATTATTTTCTATATTTACAATTAAAGGTTAAAATTTTGTCGTTTTTATATATAGGTACATATATTTGATTTTATTAACATAAAAACATTGTATATCAGATATGTAAAGTAAAGTAAACTAAATACTTCTCTCCAGCATATAGTAATTGGTTTTTAATTATCAGATCTAAATTTTTTAAGACATTACGAGTGTGAAAGGCAGGATTCAACACCACACATTGTCTATTGTCTCATCTAGTTTGATTCGACTAGCAGTCGGTAAATTTGTCTTTTTAAACTGATAACGGCATGCTTTTCTTAACCTACCCACATTGTAAGAGAAAGAAATGGAAACCCAAAAAAAAAAACCACCCCCCCACACGAAACCCTGTAAAATGACACCAAAATCTCAAAATCTAATCAGCAGGAGCAAGTTGCTCCACTCAGTCGCATTTGACCAATGTTCGGTCAACGTTCTTAGCACCAGTCAATATTGATACTAACGTATTCCCCGAAACCAGGAGCTATTCGTTTTGGACATGGACTCTTAATGTAAGCCGATATTAGCAGTCGCTTGAAACTTATCAAATAACCAAAACCTGTCATACAATATTCAACCTTATTGTCCGAATAATAGAGCCTATCAAATTTGACAAAGTGCCTATGAAATTTTAAAGAAATTTGATTCTTAGTACTCAGTAATTAAGACGAGTGTTCCGCAGAACGGTATAGACCATATAGGATTACTAAACCAAAGAATTTTCCATATCATTAAACATTTAACATCTGTACGTCAAACGCGCTTGAGCGTTTTATGAGGCGTTTTGGTGGAGGTTTTACACATTAATGTTGTGGGATTGGAGTCAATGATTATAATTATCTGGTTAAATATAACAATCGCAGCGTAATTCTCGTCGTTATGAAAGACAAAACGCGGCGTTGAGTTGCACCATAGATCACAACGAAGTGGAACGTGAATAGTAAAACGAAGTGTCTCTACAACGGAATCTTGTACTCGCTATGCAAGCAAAATTGTTAAACTGAAAAGATGTTTTTACAGCGATAGTATATATTCCGTATATGGTACGGTAGGTAGAGGAACCTTGGGAACCTAGTGTTAAGATATTTGTTCCGTTTCCCACTTCCCGCTAAGTTTGAGGCATTGTATGTTGAGTGGCTAGCTCAATACTGGGCTTTGCCTTGTTACTAGAGCGAAAAAATTAATCTCAATTTTTAAATTGAAAATATTAAATATTTCATTTATATACATTTCCTCGACCGGGGATCGAACCCAGAACCTGTCGATTACAGTCACACGCTTGTGCCGCTGCGCCACGACAGGCCTCATCCAAATCTGAAACAGAAGTATAATAAATAAAGTACTAAACAATTTTATTGCAGTTATATTTTTTTTTCTTTATAGGGGATCATTGTAAAGTTAGATCGTAGTTTTTATTTTCAGCTTCACGTTGTATCCCGCTCACGGTAGATAGGCAGAGTGTTAAGACACTCTATTTCAAAATCATTATAAGCCATAGTTGTTATTAAAAAAGGTAAACGCTTTCTTGGCATCACAAATGATACATTTATCCTGGCATTAATATTTTTTTTTATTTTAGACATATTTTATATATAATGGAAAAAGCAGAATAAACGTTTCCTCAATAAGGAATTGAATAGATACTCACTGTTTTAACACCAACTATAGTTGTTAACTGTACTACAGTAGCGTTAGCAACATTCTATAACTAAATATAAGAAACTAATGCACGTACGTTTTAACCGGACTCGCCTAATTACAGGCAAGGTGTCATCTACGCGCAAACACATTATTACCGTTCTAAGTAAAACGTGAACTTCCTTTGACGTATGGATTATAACTAAGTTCTATGGTGGTATAACAGTTAGCTAGTAATTTATATTATTTTTGTTTATACTCATCTTATATGTACTTTAAGCGTGTCATTATAAAGGCGCCGGTTGTGGGTTTGATTCACATTCGGGGTACTTTTGATTTTCTAGCTCTGGTAACTAGACAAATCGTGGCGTTCAGTTACATCACTCGATATGCAATGTCTCAAAAATCAGACATTCGGTGGAGATACAAGTGTCTTAGCATGTAGTTCTTTCTGTTTACCCTACTATAAGCGAGGCACAGAATTATGCTGATTTATTTCATATTTTCCATATATAGACAAAAATCAGGGTATTTGAATTGACAATCATTGTGCCTCTAATATTGTCTTTCTAAAAATATCTACTTTAAATATACGGATTTTATATCATAAATACTTATATATAATAAAAGAAACGAAAGATATTTTAATAAAAGAATATGTTACGTTCAAGTTATAGGTACTTTGTATACAAATTTAAATATTTTTTTAAAGTGGCGTAAGTGGTTCAGTAGAGCACAAGCCTCAACACCGAGGGGTCTGGGTTTAATACTACAAAACACCGAAGGGTCAATATTTTTATTTTTTCTTTCTGGTGCCAATGCAAAGCGAGGTGTTAAGTTACGACACTCAGCAATGCCTCACTCGACGTAAAGTGGGAAACCGAAGTGTTTAAATGTAAACGGAGTGGATAGAGTAAATTAGGTTCCCAAGTTCCTTGTCTGCCCTCTATCCTGCCAAATTCAGAGAAGCTGGAATAAATAAGTTCCGAGTAGCTGGGATAAATAATCGTTATATTGACCTGATAAGTTGATATCAGTTGTGATTTATTATTTGTTTCTCGCTTTCCCGCGTAGAATTGTCTAGCTAAATAAAACCTTATCAATACAAATAGTTGCTTATCTACCGCGTGAATTTTAGGCGAAATTCAACGCCACACCTTATGTATATATAGAAAAAGTAATTACCTCACTGCCCAAAATGGCATTAATACAAAATATTGATATTAATTTTATATTATATTTCTGCGATAATTTAGAAGTTAAAAACGGAACAGGATTCTAAATATTTGTATAGTATTTACATATAAACATTTTGTTATATAAAATTCTTTCGCTATTGATTGATTGACAAACAACGTATTTGGTAGACTGGATTTGAAACTCAAAACGCGTAGGTACATGTAAGAATAAGAGGTACTGTATGAATAATAAAGAATAAATATGTAAAGGAGCACTTCTATGCATTAGGTAGCGGAGTGCTTCCTGTAGGAAACGATTTTCAGGATTTCACGAAATTCATACGATAGCGGTAATAAATAATACTTTCCAGGCAGGCAGATGGAATTTGGGAACCTAAGGTTCCATTCCGTCCCGTTCAACACTTTCCACTGTATTTGAGGCATTGCGTGTCGAGTGGCGGAGCTCAACGCCGCACAGCTTGTAATCCACAGTCCACGTAAACAAAGCTGCGCGAGACTACTAGTACACGCGTAAATCATTACAATTATCAAACGTATCTCCTTATGAATGTAAAAAATTAAATCATTTTATTGGCTGTTACAATTCTTCGAAGCGGCACCCTTTAAACAATGAACGCTTTCCTCTGAATTGATTAAACGAATTAATGATTGTGGAATATAAAAATATTTATATTTTATTATGCATAACATAGACCAAGGCTGCGGTGGCGCAGTGGATCAGCTGACTGAGATGTCAATGCGTTCGATTCCCGTTCAGTATAGTGATTAAAAAAAAAAAGAAAGAAAATTGTAATAAATAAAACGCGGTTGAAATTCATCGTTTAACTCCTCCATAATACATTTCCTGCTGTAAAATATATACATATATATTATTTGTTTATTTGTACGAAACACTTCACTCTACCTAACCTGCTACGCGGGATACAGCGTGAAAGCTGCTACAATCAAAGCACTCTACATCAACAAAAATATACTTAATCTTCGTACAGTAATATAGATTTTCATTCCCACATCCTCACCATATGTGAGTGTGCGTAACAATGATAGTAATTACATAATGATAAGCCATTTAAACGTTGCCCGCGGTGCGGGTGTGTGGTACCGTTGGCAAAAAATGTATGGCAATTACTTGATTTTAGTGTAATTTACAATGGAATGAAGCAATACTATTAAAATATGAAAAAATTAAACATACTAACCGAGATTTTGCTAACAATATAGATCGCAGCAAAATTTTTCCAATTGAAATCCAAAGTAAAGATAATTGTTCTAAGCGCAAAATAGTATAATTTAATAACAATTCGTTAAAGTTTTGAAATAGTACCGACAACAACACAAAAAAAGAAATGCAAAGCATTTAGGAATAATCATAAATAATAGGTGTAATTACCAAAAACGTGGAATAGGATAATTTTGCCGACGCTACCCATATATATTTCGTGGAATGAATTCCAAAACATTTGTTTGATGTTGTGTAATAAGGATCAATTATGATATATATATGTATACATAAATATAATATATTTATGAATATAGCTTCAAGTTGTATGCCTCATATAGCATGGTAAGTAGAGGTAATGTCGTGTTAAGACACTCTTTTTCCCAGTTTCAGTCAAAATTTTGAGGCCTTGTGGCTTGAGTGACGTTACTTAACGCCGCGTTTTGCCTTAATATTTAAAAAGAATCACGTGTTACGTACAGTACATGCAGGATAAAGAGTGGCGCTAAATAATATTTCAGGTACATCATAAATTATCATAAATCTTTACACCCCTAGTTTTTACTTTCAGTGCAAACGAAATTTGACATCGTAGCAGATGAACTAATTTTAATGTAATTTTTAATATTTGAATGTGACTAAATCAAGAGTGTCCTTACTGCGTTTGAACATAATACGCTCTGTTTATTATCTTAAATCCTTCCACATTACTTTTAAAATTTGTAACAAAAAGTTTCATTACGTTTTTTCCTCTTTTTAACCCGACAAAAAAGACAGGTTAAAAAGTTTAACCTGCCTATGTCTGTTTGTGCCACCGAAACTGCTGAATGCCGATATGATGGATGTTTTTAAATCAAAACCCTCGTTCATAGTGATTTAAGGCCTAGGAGCACTTTGGCCTGAAAAGAACAGATACTACACTTTGGCCTACCTCAACTTGGAAATTAGAATTCTTAAGTTGGAAGTTTTATTGAGGGGAACGAATCGTCCTTACCGTGGGTTTAGGTTACAGAAAATGTCCTTCAGTTTAAAATTGTATGTACAGAACACATATTTATATATAACTTTTTTCCTTGTATTAATGACTAAGTACTAAGACAGAACAATTACTTCCAACTGCACCTAAATAGTAATGATTCATACAAACTATTGTATTGAAATGGAAAAATGTAAAAACTATATCTTCATTGTTATGGTAAGATTTATTAATATTGAAAATATTGTATACATTTTTTTTATATTTGTGAGTGAAAAGGTTAAGTATAAATTGCATTGTCATATTAATTGTTCGTTATTTTGTCATTAAGACATTACCCAGTTTACGCTGAATTTTAGGCATTGCAGTTTGAGTGGCGTAACTAAACGCTCCACTTTGCCTCGTTACGAGAGGGAAGAAATGGAAATATTAAATATTTTATTTCCTTTCGGAAAACCGTTACATTAACATTTATTTCTAATTTTTGTAAATGACTAAAATTAAACAAAGTGATAAAACGGCCTTAAAACCATACATTGATAAAATTAATGGAGTATCGTTAAATATAAAAATATTCATATCAATACATTTTCGTTTTAATCTACTCAAGCGACCGCCCACGATAATACTTATAATGCAAGTAAGTACATCTGCTTGCATTTTTATGAAATGTCATTCAAAATATTTTGTAATTTCCTTAAGCAATAATCATCTTTAAGTGAAGGAAATAAGTAAATAAGTAGATGTTAGTCTATATCTATTTGTATGTAGTCTTTGATGTAGCCGCAATTATTTTTACTGTTAGTAACATTATTTTGTTGTTGTCTTATTTTATATACAAACATATATATATATATATATATATATATATATATATATATATATATATATATATATATATATATATATATATATATATATATATATATATATATATATATATATATATTATATATATATATATATATATATATATATATATATATATATATATATATATATATATATATATATATATATATATATATATATATTATATATATATATATATATATATATATATATATATATATATATATATATATATATATATATATATATATATTCTATTCATATTCTGCTTCGTTCTAAATTTTAATACGCTTTTTATATAAAAAGGGTGAGCAAGCATCTGTTTGTAAACGTAAAAAAAAATTGAGTATTTGAAAATAATATTTAATATTTTCATTTCTTCGTTCTAGTAACTAGGCAACAACGCGGGGTTGAGATCCGCCACTTAACACGCAATCTTCTCACGCAATCTTCTCTTCTCTTCTCTTCTTCTCAAAGTTAGCGTAATGTCCCGGATTCGAGTAAAAACCTAACGAACAAAATACTTGTAGGTACATATATTCGTAGTTTCACTACATCCTTTTACGGCTTTGAACCCGTTTTAAATAATATACAAACATTTTTTGATTCATTCACTACTGAGTTCCCGGATGTTCCAGTCGAGAGGTAATTGTAAGAAAAAGTGCACTACTGTGTTTTATATTACGCGGTCTAAACTTGTAAACAGCTATTTATACTAAGAATAACATTTTATTGGAATACCTTTTATATACGTATATGTATTTATATAATTTCTTTATTGCTCTTAAAAGAAACATATAAGAAAAAAAATATATTTAAAGTAAGTTTATAAGGTAGCGTGGCGCAGCGGCACAAGCGTGTGACTGTAACCGAAAGGTTGTGGGTTCGATCCCCACTCGAGGATATGAAATATTCAATATTTTTGAATGAAATATTAATATTTATATCGGTCACATCTGGTGACAAGGCATAGTACGGTGTTGAGTTCCGCCACTTAACATATAGTACGAAACAAACACTCAGTGATTGTGTATGGAGATTAAAATCAGTGGACCAGGCGAAAAAGATCACAGCGTTTAAGGCCGCGTCCTATCTGGTTTCTTTGCTAAGTACGGAACATGGAACATGGCATGGAACTACAGAAAATATTTTTCTATATCATACTACTTTTAGTGCTATCACTGTTCTATGCTTATTACAGCTATTTTTATCTACAGTTATTATTACTTATTAATTAATGGAAATGCACACGGTTGAGTGAAGCTAGGAAAATTAAAAACGTTCTCTATAGAAGTTTTGATCATCTAAAGATACTTTTTCTAATATATGACTTACTACTCAGCTTCACGATGTATCCCGCACATGGCAGGGTAGGCAGAGGGAACTTGGGAACCTAGTGTTAAGACACTCCGTTCCACTTTCGTTCCCAACTTTCCGCCGAATTTGAGGCATTGTGTGTCGAGTGGCGGAACTCGACGCCGCGTTTTGCCTTGTACCAGAGCGAAGAAATAAAAACATTAAACATTTCAATTAAAAATGTTAAATATTTCATTTCCTCGAGTGGATCGAACCCAGAACCTGTCGATTACACGCTTGTGCCACTGCGTAACGACAGGCATGACTTACATATTTAATATAAGAACAAATTTTTTGTTTTCGTTTTACCCTCGCTTTGCTATTGTCAGTTTATTTTTTAGGATATAGATGGGTAGACAGGGGAATTTAGTGTTAAGGTATCCTGTTCCCCTTGTACAATTTAATAATCTAGATATTTATTGCTGAGCGAAATTAAACACCGCACTATGTCATTTTATCACAAATCGAATTAATTACCACATTTACGAACGCAATGCCCATAATTGTCGTAGACACTTATTTTGTTCTTTATATAAAATCACTATTCGTCTTTCAATATCGTCTTAAAGAGTACCTGTTTAATTTAGATCACTAGTTTTTTTTTAGATCAATATATATATATATATATATATATATATATATATATATATATATATATATATATATATATATATATATTATATATATATATATATATATATATATATATATATATATATATATATATATATATATATATATATATATATATATATATATATATATATATATATATATATGTGTGTATATATGTTTGTATTTCCATTTTATTATTTATTATATAGTATTTATTTTTTCTTTTTTAATAAAATTTGCAATGTTACGCCATTCTTCTTTTCTCAAGTCTATATTTTTTAATCCTAAAGGTTGCCTGTTAGAGATTGCTTGAAGCAATAAGGCCGCCTTTGCATGCCTTTTTTTTCCGATTTTTGATATTATTTTTTCTCCCTTTTTTATTGATTGTTTCGTGCGCAATACAGACAAATAAATAAAAAAAAACTAAAATAAAGAACAAAAAGTATATATAAATAAAAAAATATAGTTGTCATTATGTTATAATAATACCTTTATCAATAAAATAAATGTTGTTTAAAGTTTTTTCAACATAATACAACATATTCTTTTTCAAACGTTTTTTAAATCATTAAATGAACATAAAGGTATCGATAGGCTCTAAAATAGTCCTATAGTGCTGTTATTATGGTTAATCATTTCCTAGAACTCACGTTATAAAAGTTTTCACTTTGTATGTACCTACTTGTTTTTGAAATATAGTTTACGTATACATAATTACGAAAAAAATGTTTTTAGTGCTTTCGCAAGAATCTCCAAGAAAGCTTTCTTGTTTGCGTAGCTTTGATTGGGAATCATCACTTACAGATGAGTTTCATATATAATTTTGATAGACAAAAATATAAATATACTATAAAGAGGGCATCCAGTTCACACAATTGCAACAAAATATTTATAAAACAAAAAATAAAGTAACGATTACGAACAGTGAACTCGTGGGAGACGCAATTATTTTCCAATTTTAATCAAAAATATCACCTTTCACTTCCACTTAACCATTTAAATGTCAATCTTAAAATGTATCTTCACCTTAAGAATACAATACCGGTAACCGATTTAACACTCTATTACAACGCAGTAAAGTACATATTGAAACAAAACAAAAATTCGTTAAACAATTTGGCCTCCTATGATTAATGTATGGTAGCTCTAACATCTATACTCTACATTTCATTTGCCATTGAATTTCAAACTTTATTTTCCACAAAATAGAGTTGAGAATGGTTTAAGGAAAATAATAATCCTTTAGGTGGAAATTAGAAAGCATTTGTAAGAAATTGATAAAAATAATATAAGATTGCATTCATGTGTATAATCTAGATAGAGTATGTACGTAGTAATAAGTAAGTTGTGTTTTGTTCCGTGCGAAGATGATTATAGATAATCAGTCAATGTCAGTTACAATTGTTTGTTAAAAGGTCAAATACAGTTAGGTTTAATTAAATATTTGTTTTTGAAGTTGAAAAGTCAATGAGAAATGCAATGCATAGGACAGGTTGTGGATTCGATTCCTACTAAGGAAATTAAATATTCATTATTTTTATTTCGCTTCGCTTTGGTGATAAGGCAAAGTGATGCGCTGAGCTCCGTGAAGTGTCTTAATGAGAACTGATTGTTTTGGTTAGGTTCCCATGTTCCCTTCTGTCAACCTTGCTATGTGCCAAAAAAAATTGACATATTTTTATTAGATTGTTTTGTTACTATGTTGTTGTTAGAATACACATTAAATTCAAGAAAGCAGTTACAAAAACAAATAATGTAAAGATAAAAATATTTCTAATGAGAGATTAATTGTCTATAATAAATAAATAACAATGTAATGAATATATATGATATGAAAATTAGACTTAATAATAAGTTATAAAAGGAGCAAGTGTCTGGTAGACCGTATTTTTTCAGCTTGACGCTGTTTCCCGCATGCCCAATCTGGGAAGAGAGAAATTAGGAATCTAATTTTAAGACCTATGAACCTATTTTAAATTCAGCGGAAAGTGAGAAACGGAAGTGGAACGTAGTGTCTTAACACTAAATTCCCAAGTTCCTTCTGACTACCCTGCTGTGTGCGGGATACAGCGTGAAGCTGAGGAAGAGTAATTTTAAGATGCTACGTCCCATTAATCATTTTTCACCGAAATTGATGCACTGCATATGAAGTGGCGAAACTCAACGCCACGCTTCACAACGTCACAACATGTCGCGTTGCGTTGAGTTCCGTCAGTGATGAAATCGAACCCACAACCTGTCGCACGTTTATAACCACACCCTTACGCCTCACCACCACAACACCACACGATACATAATATTACGAATAACATAATTACATATATGTACTAATTAACAAAAGTACTTGCTAATGACATTAAAAAAAACAACAAAACTCCCAAGAAAAGCACGCAACGGAAAAAGAAAATGTGATTTTATGCAAACAAGTTGATTTCTACTGGCACTTTTATGGGACAGTGTTGTAAGTAAAAACCAATATATCCACTGAATCGTAGAGATGGCTTATCAGTTATAAAACGCTTGGACGTTTTTTTTTAAGTCTATATAGTGAGTGGTAAGATAAGTAGCGTTGTGAGAAGTTTTATCTAAGGAGAAACTTTCTTTATATATATATATATATATATATATATATATATATATATATATATATATATATATATATATATATATATATATATATATATATATATATATATATATATATATATATATATGTATATATATATATATATATATATATATATATATATATATATTATATATATATATATATATATATATATATATATATATATATATATATATATATATATATATATATATATATATATATATATATATATATATATATATATATATATATATATATATATATATATATATATATATATATATATATATATACATATACATATACATATATATATATATACACTGTATCAAAAGAAAATATAATAAAACGTTTAATATTTCATTCGACTTTAGATCGACTTTACAAATATTTTAATATAGTTTGAGTTTTAGTATCGTGTTAATAATTACATGTAGATACTTAAAATCCACGGGTATTTTGAAATCACAGACAAAACCTTGCTTTTTTTTAAATATATATAGATAAAATAAATCATTTTCAAAATTATTACTCCAATAAGAAACAATAAGGACGAAGATACTTTATTCGAATTCTATACAAAAGATTATCTAATAAGATAATTTCAGCATCTTTGCGCAGGAATGATATTGATCGCAGAACTTAAATACCAATTATATTTCTTACAATTTAAGGTTACCTATTTGAAAAGTGACAGTGTATATTGTTTTACTCCTGAATGAGAGACCAGCAAGAGCACTAGTGTGGCAATATCAACGTGATAGTTTGGAGTTCGATCCTTACTCGAGGATCAAAGCTGCTCTTTGCCTTGTTACTAGTGCGAGCGAAATATTTAATAATTCGCTCGCTCTGGTAAGAAGGCAAATCGCGGCGTTGAGTTGTTCCACTCAACACCTCAAAATCGGCGGAAACTGATCAACGGAACGGAGTAACTTAACATTAGGTTCCCAAGTTCCGTCTGCCTACCCCGCCATAATCGGGATACAGGAGGAAGATAAAAAAAAACAAAATAATTTAAGTACTCAATATAAAAGATTAGGTACATAATCATGAAGCGCATTCTTGCATTGATCGCGTCAGTGCAGTGCGGGCGCGGGCACCGTGACGCCCATAGCTGTGGTGAAACGCGAATTATACATTTTCACATCTAAATAATTAAGAATGTCTGTAATAATTAATTTCTGAGGTTTATTATAAGATAATTTCTTGTCCTTTTTTTTTCAGAGAAGAAGAAGAATACATTTTAAGGCTTTCTCCATTTGCTATGTAATTTACTAGTTATTGTGTGTTGAATGGCGGAACACAATTTATGTTGCATTATTACGACAAAAAAAAATGGATGAATTTTATTTAAATATTTGGAAGGAAGTTTTGAACGATCCAAAAAATTTTAACTAAATCCTTATTTAATTGTCAGTTTTAACTAAATCCTCATTTAATTGTCAGTCATTGTAGAATTAGAATATAAAAACAGTCATTTTGTTGAAATTTATTGATTTCTTCTTTCTGATAACAAAGTTAAAGCGTGACGTTGTGTGTGAACATTCAGTTTCCAAGTACCTTCTGCGTATCCTGCCACGTTCAAGATACAGCGTAAAGATGAAAAAAAAATTAAACGGTAACGGTAACGGCTGTCGTAATATTTCGAAGGCGGCAATTTCGAACATGGCGAGAAAAGCTCGAGCAGTAGATATGAGCAAAAACACATATTTAAAGGGGCTCTTTAAACTTACAATTGGGTCGTATCTCCTAGGCAATACTAAAAACTATGGCCTAGGCATTATTCTGAGCTCCTCAATTTCAACATGATGGGAACCAAAAGTGAATCCATAGAAAGTTAAATAATGTCCTCAATCACTTTTTTCATTTTACCGCTTTGTTAGAAAAAAAGCGGCGTTAAGTTCCGCAATTTATTAAAAATATGGCGCTATGTAAGGCATGTTTTAATACTAATAATACTTTAAATATAATGTCTGAAAAACGTATTTTAACTGCATCATGACAGTGCCATTATTTATTAAAATGCAGCAAAAAAATGTAGAATGTATAATATACATATAAAGATAAAGCTTTTGATAAAACTTTGATAGGAACGATAAGCTCATCGCCATTTACAATTAAATGAATAAAATATGGCCGCCCTTAGAACCCTTGATGTCTGTAAAAAAATATTTTTTATAATATATAATAATCACTTTCAAAATAGTAATTATCACTTTTTTTTTACAAAATTGGCAAAATATAAAAATAAAAAGTCTGTTACCTTGGCGCAGGTTGTAGGTTCGATCCCAACTCGAGGAAACTAAATATTTAATATTTTCATCCTGTCGCTTGAAAAACCAAGGTGCGGCGCTTAGTCACGGAGTGTGTTTGCGTAAATAGATTTTCGTTTCGATTTTATTCAATTTCGATTTTATTAGCATTTTTAAGTCAGACAAAAACGTATTAGAGGCGTTGCTTCATATCTAAATATACGAAAGAAGTCGTAACCTGCATGATTGAGCCCTTTATCTTTCCACTGAGTGAGTGTTTTTGTTGTTTTTCTATATATTAGAGACATGTCAGATGGTAAGAATAATTATACATTAGAAAAAGTTAATTCATAAAGCCTATTACGCTTTTCAAGAATATTTATAACATAATGAACGTGTGATATTATGATTATTTGATTTTCATACCAGATTGCTATTGTTGTATAAAATAATAAAATTGTAAATAACAATAAAAAGCTTACTCTATTTTTATTTAAATCAATTCTTCAATCCGCCAAGTTCCTTATGAAATTTTAGCTTTCGAATCTTGGTGCTACAGAAAAAGGAGACAATTCCATCATCGACATTAACTGTCTTATTGGTCTAATCACCCTGAACGAAAAATTTATTAAATTAAACATTTGAGTTTCGTTTTCAACCAAGCCCTCTGAAGCAGGGTTTCGGGTTGTCAACTAACGAATATCTTTACGCAGTCAACCAAATACATTATTCTACATTGAGTATACTACTATATATATATACCATTCAGCACGGAACCTTGTACCTGGGTATACGCTGAAAGACACACAATACTACGAACCACCAGACTTAATATTACATATTATAAAGGTTTTTATATATCAGTTAAATTTCTTCACTCAAGAACCGACCACGGTCTGGAGCTTTGTTTAATTGTTATTGCTGTGGCCCATAAGCTTTTATAACATCATTGTTTGAATTGACTCGTGAAAGCTTAAAATTAGATGTAATGCTTGCATTTTATGCTACAAAAGCTTTAAATCTTAACTATTGTTCCATTAAAAGTAATATTACTTTGTAATTAATAATAAGACACAAATAGGTTTTTTTGTGTTTTTTATAATTCTTTCTTTCTTATTCCAAATGAAAAGGGAAGAATTTTGAGTGCGTGTTGAGTGGCAGAACTCAACGCCTCGCTTTGCCTCGTTACCAGAGCGATTCAATGGAAAGATTAAATATTTCGTTTCCTCGAGTGGGTATCGAGCCGATCCACTGACCATTTTAGTAATTGTAAAATAAAAATACAAATCAGTTTGTATGAAAAATAATTTATCATTATGTATTCCACTAATTGCAAACGATAACATTATAGACAAAAACCTAATTAATAAGTACAATCGATTAATATGCCTTATGAATATGCGTTGATAATATTTACGAAGTAAAATAAGAATCATTTAAATGTTAAAACATGTACGTACACATTCGTAGTTAATTATATTGATCATAATAACTGAAGAGAAAATATAATAATTACTTGTAATTTTAATGTTTAGCTCATTTAAATTTATTTCTTTTCCAGAATCATCTCTCGATTTATTCAACATAATCAAAGAGCTATAGAATAGGAATTATTTTAAATTGAGGCCTGTCGTGGCGCAGCGGCACAAATGTGTGACTGTAAATGACAGGTTGTGGATTCGATGCCCACTCGAGAAAATGAAATATTTAATATTTTCATTTTTAATATTTAATATTCTCATATTCGCTTTGGTACCAAGGCAAAACGCGGCGTTGAAATCTGCCACTCAACACGCAGTGCCTCAAATTTGTTTCAAGCTAACCCTGCTAGGATAAGCAGTCTGTCCTGATTTTCGTCTTATCTTGGACATTTTACCTGTAGAGTAACGGAATCTAACGCTGCGCCTTATCTTGTTACTAGATGGAAAAAAATAAGCTTGCCCATCTTCTGTCAATCTCTTTAAACTATACAGCCGTTTAATAATAAATAATATTAGAGTAATGATTTTTTTCAGCTTCTCGCTGTATCCCGCACGAGGCAGGGTAGGCAGAGGGAACCCGGGAACTTATTGTTAAGACACTCCGTTCCACTTTCGTTCCCCACTTTCCGCCGAATTTGAGAAATTCAACGCCGCGCTTTGTCTTATAATCAGAGCGAAGAAATGAAACATTAAATATTGAAATTGAAAATATTAAATATTTCATTTCCTCGACTGGAGATCGAACCCAGAGCCTGACGGTTACAGTCACACGCTTGTGCCGCTGCGCCACGACAGGCTTCAAGTAGTCAGTCAGTAATAAAAAATAGTATAGTATAATTATTTATTGGATAGATATGTGTAATTACTTAATAAAGAAATTAAGTAATAACACACACTGTCTAATAATAATAGAATTAACTCACAGGTCACGTCCACGCGCCACTGCAAGCTCATCTATACCTTATTTGGCAAAAAGAAGCTTTCAAGTTTTTGTTCAAATTTTTAATCATACTTTATGGTTGCCTTATAGGAATTGCACTTTTTGATATCTCATTTGAATATTTGAATCTATGGAAATAGTTGTGTGGGTATACTTCCAAGAATAAATTGATGTTTAAAATAAATATATTTATTAAATTTAATATTTGTTTGGATAAAGCACTGCGTTAAGTTACGCAGTCTTCAAAATAGACGAAAAAGAAAGGTGAAATTGCCTTATAGGTACTAATTTTATTCTTCGTATGTATTCTATATTCTATACAATCTGACATTTGCAAAGTGATCAATGATTTTAATTGGCTCGCTCAGAAGACCGTAAACAAAGGAAATTATAACTATACGTTTAAACTCAAACCACTCATCTTAATACTATATTTAGCTTCACAATGTACCCTGCTCGTGGCTAGGAAGGTAAGAAGATCTTGGGAACCTAGTGTTAAGACACTCCGAACCGTTTCCTACTTATCATTGAATTTGAGGCGTTGTGTGTTAAGTGGTAGAATTCAACGCCACGGAGACAAAAGCTAGTGTTCAGTTACTCTCTTCTTCGTCGTCCATCTACATAGATGAAATGTACATACTCGTATATAATAATAGAGAACTGCACGTCAAAATTGTTTTTTATAAAACATTAAGCACAAATATTATATTGTAAATAAATCAATTTATGGAGAATTTTTTTTTTTCATCTTCACGCTGTATCTTCTGTGTATGCAGAGGGAACTTGGGAAACTAGTGTTAAGACACTCCGTTCCCTACTTTCTGCTGAATTTGAGACATTACGTGTTGAGTGGCGGAACTCAACGCCGCGCTTTGCCTTTTTACCAGAGCGAAGAAATGAAAATATTAAATATTTAATTAGAAAATATTAAATATTTCATTTCTTCGAGTGGGATTCGAACACACAACTTGTCGTTTAAAGTCATACGCTTAAGCTGCTGCGCTACGACAGGCCTTATAGATATGTATTATAGTGAATAATATTTTTAAGCCCCATGCTTTGTCTTTATCAGGGTACGCTACTGTCATACGGCATGCCCCTTTCGCCTCGTTCACTCTAACCAACGTCTTCATATATGGGTCTTTATGCTCTTTACCCGACTTTTTCCAATCTCATAGATACTGTGTTGTCAAAGATCAACTAAGATAAGTCAATTGATTATATTAACAGTTAAAAGTTAAGTAATGTTTTCTTAAGAAAAATATATTTTTTACAATAAATATGTATCGAACTCATAACCACTGCAATTAAGAAAATATCATTGATCCACTATAGTGTTGTAATCAAAATGTTCAGTAATTATTGCAAGCCGGTGGTATCCACGCGCCATTGCAGACCTCATGCCTTGTTCAGAATAAGGAAACTTTTTTTTTTTTTTTTTCATTTGAACGCACTATAGTATAACAATGTATGGTAATTGTATTCCTGTTAATATCAATTTACGATTATTTTATGCGGTTTATAATTGTAATTGGATTTTCAAAAAAAAAAAAAATTGTACCTACTTTTGAAATATTACTAAACAATTTAAAATAAATATTTATCAGAAAAAAATAGTCTCTTATCGATTTTTAATAGACGAATATTTTACAGTGTACAAAGTTTTATTTGTAAGTCATGAATTAGATATAAAATGAATTAGCTTCACGCTGTATCCCGCACATGAAAGGGTAGGCAGAGGGACCTTGTGAGGCTAGTTTTTAAACATTTTGTTGCACTTCCGGTTCCTACTTTCCGCCGAATTTCAGGCATTGCATGTTGAGTGCCGGAACTCAACGCCGCGCTTTGGCTTCTTACCAGAGCAAAGAAATGAAAACATTCAATATTTAATATGAAAATATTATTTTTTTCAGTTCTTCGAGTGGGGATCGAACCCACAACCTGTCGTTCACAGTCACACGCTTGAGCCGCTGCGCCACCACAGGCCTCAAATCATGAATTATAAGTATAATATTATCAGCTATGTCGTTTTTTTCTGTCCATCTTTAAAGACAATTTTCTTATTTTGTCTATGTTTCTCATTTCATAAGATAAATAGAACGTAACTAGAGTTAACACACATTGTCCTTCATATATAATTATTAACAAAGTTATTGCGTAGTACATTTAATAAAAAAATATATAAAGGAAAAGAGTCACAAGGCATTCTAAGCATTAATCAATAGAGTATATACATAAATAATAAAATGTAAAAAAATGAGTACACATGCAAATTAAATTAATGAGGCATGGTAGTTTTCGCTGTCAGTTTTCTGACTAGAATGTTGGCGTATTACAATGTATATTTATTGCATTGCATACTTGCTTTTCGCCGTAGGGTTTGTTGAATAAAATTCTTCTATTAGTTTAAATTAGTTATTTTTTTGTATATTAGTTTAGTAATAGTTTATTGTATTTCAGTTTAGTTATTAAGGTTTAAGATCATTTATTTCTTATAAGAATAATACAATTCACTTACATAAGAATAATTAAAGTTTAAACATAAAAAAAGGACAGTTACGTACAATCAAGAAAAAAAAAAGATTTGGAGGTAGTTACATAAAGTTTGCACGCAAATGAACATAACAATATTTTTTTAAAGATTCCTTAGACTAAGCGAAACTGGATATGGCATCGGTGTAATTTGTGATTAAAATTTATTTATTTATTTTTTTAATATTGTTTGTATGGTTTATTATATATTAAATATTTTTATATACATATAAATATATATTATACATCTACAAACACACATATTATTTATAATATAGAATTTCAAAAGCTTCTTAAATGTTAATGTCGTCTTAGAATCTTTTATATCTAATGGTAATTTATTGTAATGTTGAGCACCTTCAAACATTATATTTTTTTTGCCGTAATTTGTTCTTGGTCTATGCAGTACAATGTGATCAGCGTTCCTAAGCCTAATTTTACTAATTTGAGATTTTTTTGTGAATGTTAGGTGAGTATGTATATCTTTATTGAGAATCTTAAGTATCAGTATACAAGTTTTATAAATATAAGTTTGCGAAATTGTTATAATCTTAGTTTCGCCATAGATTTTATCAGTTGAAGTTAAGAAGTCGTAATTGAACAGAACCTTTATAAGTTTATTTTGCGCTATTTGCAAGGGTATTAAGTTCGTTTTTGCAGCTGCACCCCAAATCTCTATTAGGTAATCTAGGTGTGGTTTAACAAGAGAATTGTATACATTATATTTTACTTTACGTGGTAGACATCTCGCCATTCCACGTAATAAACCCGTAAGAGAAGTTAATTTCTTTTTTATCTTGTCAATATGCGGCTTCCATGAAATAGTGCAATCCAGTATTAAACCTAAGTATTTATCTTCGTATACTCTATTAATTATTTGATTATTTATTTTGGGTGGTTCATGACCGGGAATAATTTTATTTTTCGCAGCGAATATTATGTAGTTAGACTTAGACACATTAATAGTAAGTAGATTATCCTGAAATCACCTTTCCAATATGTTCAAGTCATCCTGAGCTGATCGCAATATATCTTCAATTGAATTTCCAAAGTAGAACAAAGTCGTGTCATCAGCATAAAGAGAAAGATCCCCTTTTAACCCAATCTGACTAATACTGTTAACATAAATTAGAAACAATAGAGGCCCTAATATGGATCCCTGGGGCACTCCAAAGGTAATATTTCTGGGACTACTTACAGTATTTCCGATTTTAACTACTTGACAACGATTTCTGAGATACGATTGAAACATTTTATGTGCGTTCCCAGTTATACCAATTTTATTTAATTTATCAAGCAATATATCGTGACTTACAGAGTCAAAAGCTTTTTTTAAATCAATAAGAATACCTACTGCAATAAGCTTATTATCAATATTTAATTTTATTTTAGTTATAGTGTCCGTCACAGCTGAGAGTGTATTCGATTTTGGTCTAAAGCCATATTGCCTTACATAAAAGTAATTTTGAGAGGATAGATAATGTTCTAACCGATTATAAAGAACCCGCTCAAAAATCTTTGATAATACAGGGAGAACCGAGATGGGGCGATAGTTCCCCGGGTCAGTTTTACTTCCAGCTTTATAAACTGGAGTAACTTTGGCAATCTTAAGACTATCGGGAAAGGTCCCCAAACGTAAACATTTGTTTGTAGACTGAGTAAGCTCATTAATTATAAGGTTTTTTATACATTTAATAGATTTTGTGTTAATCCCATCAATTCCCGAACTGGTATTATTATTTAAATTATCAATTATTAAGTTAATTTCGTTTGTGGTTGCAAGTGAGAAGTCTGTGAGTGAACGTGTAGTGGATCCAGTTTCACTTACCTCAGAATTATAAGATGAATTATTCATCTTGATTTCACTCGCCAGAGACGAGCCAATTGTAGAAAAAAAGTCATTGAATAGCTCGCAGATTTTTTTCGTGTCTGTAATGCTATTGTTGTTAATATGGAGCTTAGTTGGACCTCCAGATTCTTTGATTTTGTTGCTTGAAAGACTGTTGATGAGGGACCACATTTTAGCTGGTTTTTTATTACAATTTGTAAAAGATTTTAAGTAATATGAAGTTTTAGATTGTTGTATCATTTTCGTAACTTCATTTCTCTTCGTAATGAACTCTGTATACTTTGCATTATTTTCTGGTTCGCGTTTATGTATTTTCCACAAAGCGTTTCTACAGTTTATTTCGCTTATTATTGTTTTGTTAACCCAGTCTTGTCTGGGAGAATTTAGAATTTTATATTTTAATACCTTACTTTTATTTACACTTTTGGAAACATTTTTTTTCTAAAATATCGAATATATTGTTTTTATTTTTATCTTTATTGTCAGCCATGTTATTATAAAGTAAGTCATAGTCAACAGCCTCATATGGTATCTTTTCCAAAATTTATTTTTGATACCTTTTCAATTCAAAATAAAGTTGTTTGTTCTCTGACATTGATGATTCTATTATAGTTAAATGGTATTTGCTTTCTCTTAAATTGCAACACACGTGATCTATGAGAGTTTTTGATGTAGTGGTTTCTCGGGTGCAGTGTGCTTTATCTATTTTGTTCTTGATTTCATATCCATTTTCTTCCAAAACATCTCTGTACATTACGGTCGTTTGCTCTGTCGCAATTAAATTGATATTGAAATCACCAAATACAAGGCCTCTTTTCATTTTATGAAGTTGGTTTTAATATTCATCTAGGAAGGTTTTGATGCTGGAGTCTGGTTTCCTGTAGATGGCTCCAACATTTAGCGAAAAAATCCTAAGATAGATCCATAGAAAATGATTATCGTTAGAACATTTACTTTCAACCAAGATATGCTTAAGATTTTCGTTGACGAATATTGATACTCCACCACCTCTCATATTAGACCTGTAATTGTAATAATGAGAGTAACCACTAATCTTAAATCGCTTGGCTTCATCGTCACTTTTTAACCACGTTTCAGTTAAGATTATTACATGGAGTGGATTTTCGAATGATTTAACAATACATAGAAGCTCATCAAACTTTCCTGGCACCACAATACTCCTCACATTTGCATAGAAAAATCTTAATGATTTTTTTGTTGTACGAATACAATTATAATTTTCAACAATTTGATAGACATTGACTTTCTCGTTTGTAATTTGACGGTTTATATCCAGTCCTCTTTTATCATGTTCATTTATAAAGCTCAGTTTTTTGCAGATTTAGCTATTTTTATTTGAGACACAATTATTTTTGGAATTCCATTAAAATATTTTATAATCAAATTGTCTTCACCATTTTCCGTTCTAGTCTTAATCTCTTCAGTTAATTTTTTAAGAAATACTCGCTGCTGTGGTGTTTGGTCTGAATATACATTTACACTGGGACTTTGTATTTTGCTTCTATTTCGAAGGATATGTTTGCAAACTTCTTGAGATGTAAATATTGCTTTTATGACACGTTTTTTGTGTGGATTGTACTTCCCAAGTCGTAAAATAGTACGTGGTGCCGGGCAATCCGGATTCACTTGTTTTAAAATTTTCATGACTTCATTTTTGTCGATTTCATTTCTATCTTCCTTCCGAAATGATTCTGCTTCTGTGATCCCGGTGATAATAATATTATTCAATCTTCTCTCTCTTTCATTTATTTCCTTTATTATTCCTTCAATCGAAGGAGTAACAGACGAGCAGATAGCGGAATCCGTTTTAAGAAGCCTTAATTCCGATTCTACGTAAACAAGTTTATTTTCTGTCACAACACTTTTGTTTTGTAAAATAGACAGGTCAGATTTAATATCGATTTGTTCTTTGACAACGTTTTCTATCGAAGTTTTAATGTTACCCATTTGCTCATTAAGATCATTCATATCTTTGGATATCTTATCCATAAATTCTTTTTGATTATTGCCAAAAGAAGTTAGCATTGACATTATTTGTGACATTTGATTTTTAATTTCACTTACTTCTTCTTTGATTAAATTGATATTCTCATTTTCTTCAGGTTGTTTCCTCTTATGGCGAAAAGTAATCTTTTGAACATCCGATGTTTCAGAAGACGCAGCAAGGGAAGATAGATTTGGTTGCGAATCACTCAAGCCTCTTCTAGCAGACATTTTAATCTATGTTGTTTACTATAACTTCAATAGTAAATAGTTTTACTCAGTGGGTATATTAATAAAACTCAGATGATTTTATGCAAAAACAAATTCAAGCCACTTAAGCACTTTTAACGTGGTATATAGAGTTGGAATTAAGTTGACAGTAACTACAAATATTTAAAGATCATTTGCAACACGTCTACTCGGTACGCTGTCCGAAACGCATTTCCGGTTTTCCAGTTATTTTTAGTAGAAAAAAAATAGTTAACAAACTATTGTAGGAACTTCAGTATTGGGCAATTCTGTTTTGACTATTTAGCAGATATTGCGTTAAAATTATAAAATATAAACAGTTTTTTTTTAATTTCACACTGTATACTGCACATAGCAGAGGGAACTTGGGAACCTTTTGTGTAGTCACTCTTTTCATAGTAGGATAATTCTGTTCCCGAGTTACCACCAAATTTAAAGCATTGTGTTTTGAGGGACGGAACTCAACGTCCACAAAATTGAAAATTTTAAAATATTTTATTTTTTCGAATGGGGGTCAAGTTTGTGCCCACTACAAGCCTGATAAATATATGTAGTAATTACCTTATAGAAAGTTTATGCTGAGCAGAAGGCGAACATAGCTTTCATACTACATTATATATTCAGTAAAAAAAAAATTGTTTCTTTCAAGTCACTCGGCCGTTCAAACGCAACACCAAATTGCATCTGCCCGATATTAAACCAACGTCGTTACAACCTTAAAATCTTTAAACGGTCGTTTTTCGTTAAACTTTATAACATTTTGTACTTAATTATTCTGTAATCAAAAGTAATTGTATTATTAAGAAGCACCTTGAGACAGGAATGCATCTTAAATTTACTTATTTTGTGCTTTAATGGTAACAATGTGGTGCAGTTGCACGGTGCTTACAAGAAAGCAAAAGGGCTGTGAGTTCAATGTCCATTGGAAAGAATGAAATAGTTTCATTTCTAACGCCAAGATTTCGTTCTTCAGATTTGCTCACATTTTAAACATTGCGTGTTGAGCTACGAAAGCCTATGACAAGCGCAGCGCTTTGTTACAACTTACTTTAAATAATAATTGTTGAGTAACAATCTGTATGGAATATACAAATATATTTATTGCTGTTCGGATTTAGATAAAGAATTATGTAATTCAAAAATGGTCTTTTAAATTCTAGAAGAACTTTTCTCTGTCTTTTCAGGGACAGCCAAACGTATAGATTAAGAGTAAAATAATTCTCTTGTGTGAGGATCGAACTCATAACCAACGTGATTATAGACTATCAAGCAACAATATGTCCCAAAATATTTATATTTATATAACTAGTAAAATTTATTGATAATTTAGCTTTAAACTTTATTTATATACTTGTGTATTTAATTATTTAGTACTCTTTACTATTTCGGAACACCTTGAGACAAGAATGCATCAAAAATTTATTTTTCTTGTGTTTCAACAATTAAGTTCAAAATTACTTGGATATTTTTACTTTGATAAAACTATTTTAATTAGTAACTTTATGTTTCAATATAAGTGTAGTTCTTTCTTTGAAGCCTGTCGTGGCGCAGCGGCACAAGGGTGTGACTGTAACCGATAGGTTGTGGGTTCGATCCTTACTCGTAGTGACCTCACCTTTAATTTCAATATTTAATGCTTTTATTACAAGGCAAAACGCGGCGTTAAGTTCCGCTACTCAACACGTAAAGCCTCAAACTCGGCGGAAAGTGGGGAATGAAAGTGGATCAGAGAGTGGTCTTAACACTAGGTTCCCAAGTTCCCTCCACCTACCCTGCCATGTGCGGGGTACAGGGTGAAGATGAGTAATTTTCTTTTAAAATTCCCCGAGACATTGATGTTTAATGTTTGTCTTTTGTTCTCTACGTAAATTACTATGTAAATATTTTAGATAAAATAATACTTCATTGTAATCTAACACTTTTATATTGTATATTTCTATTAACCTTTTTACTTATATTAAAAATATAAAAAATTTTAACGAAGCTGGTTTTGTACCCTACCCTCTAGGAAACCGTCCAAGAGCCAGGAGACACTGGTTCGATCCTGCTACGTTGAATATTTTATACGTTTTCTAAATAAGTATTTTTCTTACCTAAGCGTGGGTTAAAACTGAAAAAAAAGCATATAAAAAAGCAAATAAGTTATATACATTTTGATTTTAATCTTCCTTAAAGGCCATTTTTAACTGGATCTTTTCTTTTAACATACATTCTCCTACTGTTTAATATTATTTCTTTTTGTCTTCTCCAAACACTGGGATATTGGCGAAGTGACGACATGTGCTTTGGCACGTTGGGATTGCCATAATAAAATAACCATAGCTTGCTTTTTCATAAGCAAACATAGAAAATAAAGGCGGTTCAAGTTACTTGTACTTATTTTAACGTCATGCTTAATTTCTGTGTCATGGTAGCAAGTCTTTTGCAGTGTCCACTGTCATCGATATCTTCATACATGCCCTTTCCATGCGGGGTAGTTCTCATTCTCCTTTACTGCGAAAGTGTTTTGTTTTTTGAAAAACCGCCATGTTTCCCTGATTCTAGTGCTTCCACTCTTCCTTTGATAATAGTTGTTTTTATTATTTCCTAAATCATTCTCTCGAAGTACTCAAAAATCCAAAAACGAATCCCTTGCCATAGTTTTGTATGTAAGAGTTATGTTGGATTTTTATCCAATATAACTTTAAGCTAATAAGCAGCTCTAACACATCCGTTTAAATCATCACATAATATTTTTTCATTGTTCCCATAACAAATTTAAGAAAATAAGCTCATAACAAGAAAACTCTTGTTAACCCCAGCTGAAAATAAACCATATATTAACAGCTTACTACCTTTAAAAAAAAAAATGATTGATATAAACCTGCACTTTTTGGAAACCGTCCAAACGCTCCACTAAGCAATACAGTCAGCGTAGCGTAAATTAAACGTTTTAAGTTTTCTAAACAGATATTTTTTTCTTCCTACGACTAGGCGTTGTATAAGAATTTAAAAAGGTTAAAAAATGAATACTTATTTATCATTCTTGAAAAATAATTATATTATACATATTTTATTCTAGCTTCATACCTTATCCCATAGATATGGTAGGCAGTAAAGTTTTAAGGGAAGCGTCTCTGCTCTACTTTTCGTCTAAATATTAATTGGTTATATTTTTTTTTATATCTCGCATATAGGTTAAGCAGAGAGAGCTTAGAAACTTAGTGTCAAGACACTCTGTTCACATTAAGACACTCTTATATTTCTCCTTCCGCTAAATGGAGGCATTGCGTGTGGATGTCAGAGGGAGTAACTAAAAATATTAAGCATTTCATTTTCCTCAAGTAGAAATCGAACTCACAACCTGTCACCTTTTCAGGAGTGGTCTAATTATTTTATATTGAAACTTATAAACACACTTAGTTAAATAAATACATACATAATTCTTTCCTCTAAACTCTTAGACAAATATTATTAAATTTTAATGTGATAGTCTTTTGTAAATAAATAAGGTAATTGAGTAGTAGATTATTTTTAACAAAACGAAGTCAGGCAACCGTTACATTTATGTATGTGGCGAGTAATTAAAATTTTAAGCATAACATAATTAAGTACTAAAAGCTTACTTTGTTATATATCAAGAACCCCACGCCAAAAGAGCTTTGTTATAAGTTTGACCTGTCTGTCTGTGAAGTTCGTAGCTCCTGAATGAACCCATGTAGATGAAGTTTTTTTTATGGAAAACGATTCACCTCATTACGTGTTTCTGAGTTATTTCTCTAAGCTTCACGCTGTATCCCGTATATAACAGCGTAGGAAGAAGGATTTGGAAATTTAGTGGTGAGTCACTCTATTCCGTTTCCCACTTTCCATTGAACTTACAGCGTTGAGTGTTGAGTGGTGGAACTCAACGCTGTGCTTTGCCTTGTTGCCAAAGCGAAAAAGTGAAAATATGAAATATTTAATTTTAAAATATTAAATATTTCATTTCCACAAGTGGAGATCGAACCCACAACCAGCCGTGTGTACAGTCACACTCGCTTAAGCCCTGCGCCATGACAGGCCTTTATAATATTTACATATAAGACATTAAACAACGGAAGTTAGAAAAGTATTTTACAAATTTAAAATTTAAATAACGATAATCGTTTAAATAAACCAGTCAACTCGCTATTTTAAATTGTATAATATATCAATGCTTGTACGCTAATAATCTTATATCAATAATAATTTAATATAGAGAAATGGTAGGCAAAGTTCAAATGGCAAGTACTGTGCATCTGCAGCAGGTGGTCGTTGCAATTGTAGAAAAAAAATGTGTAAAACTATATTTATATTAAAAGAGCGTTTTATTAACTAGTTTAAGGAAATACTGATAAGTTTTGATGTATGTTTGTTTGTGTAAGGTTTTGTTGTTAACGTTTTTTTTTTTTTTAGATTCTAATAATTGACATTGTTTGTGATAAATATGGAGAACTAATGTGGAACGGAGTGTCTTAACACTAGGTTCTCTTTGTCTACACAGCCATATGCTGGATAAAGCGTGAAGCTGACAGAGAGAAAAAGAGAGAGTTTATGATAGCTTTCTTTAAGAGAATCCAGGAAAAAAATATCGGTAAGTTTAAATAAGTGTAAAGCGATGCTATTTTTCTTTTTTTTAACCTTCTTGCAGCATCCCTTATTAATTGTAATTATTTTGAGGCCTGTCGTAAGCAGAGTGAACTTAGGAGCTAGGTCCCTAGGGTCACTCTGCTTAAATTAAATTAATTACAATCAATAAGCTCAGTAGATATTTTATCTTCTAGAAAAAGGGCAAAGGCCAATAATTTTTATGTGTGTACTTTTTGTTTTTTTTTAAGACCTCTGCCTTGATTTTAGAACGAAAAAACTTCATTTCCTCAAGTAATAATCGAACCTACAACCCATCGAAATAGTACAATTTGGAGTATTACAATTGTATATTCCAGAATGTATGTATGTGTACTTCTCCTACATTGTATAACTACAATGTATGAGAAGTTAATGTAATAAATAATGTTATAGTTCACTTTTTTATCGTAGAAACATTACCTTAACAGGAAATCGAAGCGGCATTCACTTGTAAACATACGTTACATTAAGTATACTGGAGTTAGCAAGTTGACTGCTTATTATTATAGGTCTTATTTCAATATTATTGAAGTGGGCACATTAAAAATGTTAGTAAGTTAAACACAAAGTTGATATTAAAGTGCAAAAAAAAAATAAATAATATATATTTTTTTCGAGTTGTAATATCTGTGAATGCAATATTTACTACTACTACTACTCTACTCAGCTTCACGCTGTATCCCGCACGAGGCAGGGTAGGCAGAGGGAACCCGGGAACCTAGTGTAAAGACACTCCGTTCCACTTCTGTTCCCCACTTTTGTATTATATATATGCAATATTTTCTTGTGTATATTTGCCACTTAAAAACACATGGATTATTAATCTAGGAAATCGTCTCAGTTACATCAAAATTGGGTCATTAAATTTAAATAATAATGTCGATAACCATAAAAATATTAACTTGTACTAATATATAAATTTATTTTATATCAGTAAAAAACAATACTTTATGCAAGCTTAATGCAACTCCTATGTATAATAAAAAAATATATATACTGTTCTATTCTTAGTTGATGGTATTCTGAGCATGCCAGTTATATTAAACACTAATTTTCACTTATGTAGAGAACAAACGAAAGATTTTGTATTGTAAAGAATTAGAGATAGTATTTTGATTTTTAGGCCATCGTTGTGTTGCATGCGTTAAAATATCGTCTTCAGGCGGTAGTCCGTACACGTCAGGGTATCCAGAGGGAACTTGGGAACCTAATGCTAATAAGACACTCCGAATTTGAAGCAATGCGCTGATGAGTGAGCCAAAAGCCGAAATTTGACTTATTGCCAGAGCGAAAAAATGATAACATTGAATATTTAATTTGAAAATATTAAATATTTTATACTACATTTAATTATACTATTAGTATTATTATTATGTTGTTAACAATACCATTACCTGGATATACATATATTTATTGTAACTGTACACAGGTAGCGATCTTGAAGCGTACAAGGTAGACCCAAATCATGCACTCAAGTGGTGCAAATGAAATAATGTCGTATTCCCCTTATTTTCACTTTTTCAACTCATTTTCTCCTTTCTTTTCTTTTCCACTTCTTTCTTTTCTTTTCTCTACTTTTCCACTCTTTCTT
Source organism: Eueides isabella (assembly GCA_019049475.1). Lineage (NCBI taxonomy): Eukaryota > Metazoa > Arthropoda > Insecta > Lepidoptera > Nymphalidae > Eueides > Eueides isabella. The sequence goes on from CM032402.1 coordinate 2,402,850, forward strand.
TTGTTTACAACATAAGTAGTAATAATACTAATAGTAAAATTAAATATATTCAATTTCTTCTCATAATAATTACTAGCACGGCTTCGCCTGCTTACTATATAATTCAAGTCAAGTTATACAAAATACTTTACGTACATAAATTGTAGCCTATATTGATCTGTTGTATTAACTATATAACTGTAAAGTTTTATCAAAATTCGTTCAGCTATTTTTGGCTGAGTGTGGAACAAACGTCTATCGTCATTAACTTTCATGTTTATGTATTAGTGGAATAAATGTAGGTATATGTTACGTTATTATGCACTGTTACAACGAAAAAGAAGTAATTCCATGCTAAATTCCGTACATATCAGGGTAGACAGGGGGAACATGGGAACCTAGTGTTAAGAAACTTCGTTCTGTTCTTCACTTTCCACTGAATTTTTGTGTAGAGTGGCGGAACTCAACGCCGCGCCACGCTTTGCTTTGTTAACAGAGCGAAAAAATGAAAACATTAAATATTTATTTTCAAAATACTAAATATAGTATAACTCGGAAATATAAAAACAAAAAAAATAATAAAAAAGTTCTCCTCCAGTATTTGAACTCCCATTTACTCAACCCAGAACACGTATCACCTCTACAGTAGGTGGAATCTTGTTAGCCTTAAGCATAATTTTTGGTTTAACCTTTTTTTTTATTTCCATATCACCTTTATTAGACTTGCCTTTTTAGTCGATAATGAATTATTAAAGGATGATATATTAATGTATAATGTATGTGTTTTGTTTAATTAAACTGTTGTAGCTATTTGTATGAAATCGGTTGCTATAAGTTCAATTTTTAAATACTAGTTTATCCTGTGGCTTCGCCCGCATGGTACCAATCATATATTGTGATATGATATGGCCTTTGACCCCTTTGATTTTTTTTTAAATTTTAACCAGCAGTTCTTGAGGTTAGTTGGTTCAACCAAATAAATTCTCTAGTTTTATTATATTAGTGTGGATATTTACTTTTTTAAATAATATAATTTGCGTAAAGAACAAGTACTTTTTTTTTTAAATAAACACTTGGCTGATGTGTTTTCTTTTTCTCCATATTATTCTTTTCAGAAATTTTTGTATACCTTTCTTAAGAGTAAATAATTTGTATAACAAATTTTCTTTCATAGACCCAACAATGATTCAACACTGAATGCCTCAAGCTCATTGGAAAGTGAGGAGAAGCACTAAGTTCCCAAGTTCCCTCTGGACTAACTTGCCATGTAAGGAACACAGCGTGAAGTAACAGAAAAAGAAATGGTCCTTAAACTTTTTATCCATTTTAATTATTTTTGTTTTGAGTATTATTTATTATATGACTATTGATATATAATTAATATTTACTTATCATAAGATAAGATGAAATAATGTATATCAATGTTAATTTTATAAAATGTTACTTAACACTAAGGTGATATCTAAGCCAGTTATTATATCTCCTTTACTTACAAATACAAAGGCCGAGTCTGATCGTGGTACAGTGTAACTGTAAACGGGACGATTATAAGTAAGAGTCCTGAATGGGAAAATAAATTACTTAAAAAAAATATTTTTTACACCCCGGTCATTAGACATATCGCAGCGTTGAATTCCGCCACTTAACACACATTGTGTCGAAAATTTAATAACAATATTGGGTTTTTATATAGAGTATATTAACACTGCTTTCCCTCTATTTCACCGTGCGTGAAGCAGCGTGCAAGCGTGATACTTAGATTTTAACACCCGTTACTCATAACCGTCACATTTCACGGCCCAAATTGATTGAATACCATCGATTAAACATTATTCACCCCACATTGCTAATAAAATCTATTTAATAGGCCGAAACTAATTTTTGAACGCAATATTCGATATGCTCTTTTACTTAATAGTTGAAAGCGTCTAGTTTGGATTTTATTGGAAATTTGGCAATATTGTATGTCGTATATGTAGAAAGTGGGGAACGGAGTGTTTTAACACTAGGTTCCCAAGTTCCCTCTGCCTACCCTGCCACGTGCGGGATACAGCGTGAAGCTGAGACGTATATGTAGAGAGAGCTGTAGTTTAGAAATTTAAAATAGAAAATTGAGTTGAATTAAGTTGAATATTATATTCATTTGGGAAAAAAATATATATACGTTTATAAAATTATTATTATGTATTAAGTTTCTTGCCTGCTCTTCTTGCTAGAACTGATTTCAGAGCCGATGGTATTTTTATGTTCATTCAACGACTGAGTGTTTGAAAGAGTTCTCTTCTCTTAGCTTCACGCTGTATCCCCGCACATGACTGGGAACATAGTGTTAAGACACTCCTTTCCACTTCCGTTCCCCACTTTCCGCCGAATTTGAGGGAAAAGTTTATTTAAAAAAAAAATAATTTAAATTTAATTTGATTGAAAAGTGTTTACAACAGTCTATTTTAATAAATATTATTTTGAAAATGAATTATATTAATTTGATCTTATTCTTACAAATTTGCTTATATTTATTGATTACTTATAGTTGGTTAAATTAGGAAAAAAGTTAGGATGTTGTTTGATAAGGACGACTTTTAATACTCCGCAAAAGAGGAAATTAGTCACTGTGATATATGCAAGATAAACATAGGTAGCCTGATGTTAAGACACACCGTAGTCTAAGTACCGCAAAATTAAAAAAATATAGGTAGGTATGTAGTAAAAATGGTATGAATTACACATCTACGGATTCACTCAGCTTGACGTTATATCCTGCAAATAGAAAAGGTAGGCAAAGGGAACTTGGGAACCCAGTGTAAAAACACTCCGTTCCACTTCCGATCCTCACTTTCCTCTGAATTTGAGGCATTACGTGTTGAGTCGTTGGGCGGAGCTCAACGCCGCGGTTTGCCTTGTACCAGAGTGAAGAAATGAAAACATTAAATATTTAAATTGACACATCTACACATCTAAAAAAATATTTAAAATATAAGAATGTATGTAAAATTTACATATAATTTAAATATTTTATAAGCATTTAAATAAACTAGAGTAGGTACTGAAAGTACACTGGGTAGGTACCTACTAGTCACGTGAAATGTTTGATACTTTCATATTGTTATGATGAAACGATTGGTCGTCTACGTTTTATTCTTGAATTTAAAATAAAGATATTTAATACAGTTATAACTAATAATTAGTTTTTTGGGTAATATACCTAAACGATATGGTAAAAAGTTAAAAGATGTGATGAAGTATGTCAGGGTGGTTAGAGGAAACTTGGGAAACTAGTGCTAAGACACTTCGTTCTCCACTTTCCGCGAAATTTGTGGCAAGAAAATTCACTCTATCGAGTGGGATAGAACCCACAACCTATTGTTTACAGTCACACGCTTGTGCTCCTGCGCAACAACAGGCCTTCTTTATGTATAGATACATATATAAAATAACAGCATGTAAAGTTATTAAGTCATTAGGAGAGTGAGAACACTATTATTTCAGCTACGAGTAGATACCTATTTTTATTTATATTTATAATCGAACTAAATTTAATGTTTTGTTTTTAATTTACATTTGTTAATATATGCCCCTTTTTTATTTGTCTGTGCGTCTGTTCACGGCAATTTTAGGCTGATTTAAGTTGAAGTTTTTTACTTTTGTAATTTGGTATGCGTCTTTTAGCATTTTTAGTGTTTTACTTTAATTTTATTATAAAGAAAGAGTTGTATCATTTTAAAGAATGTTATAATTAACCGTTTTATTAAATCGGTTGAACTACATTTTAATATAGGTACAGATATTGTTTTTTTTTTAATTATATTATAATAAAATTATGCAGATTAGTAAACTAATAATTATATAATTCAAGCGGGCGAAGCCGCGAGCGAGTTGCCAGTAATAAATAAAATTGTTACAGCATTCCCCTGCGTACCGAACTTTTTTCTCTTTTCAATATTAAAAAGAGCAACAGTCAAAATATATTTTTTATATACCAAATAGATAAAAAGATATATTTATCTAACAAAGTTTAAGCAGGTCGCTTTGGTTTGAGAACGTAGGGCTTAATAGTTAGGTCTCTTGGATGGCTTACAAGAGGTGCAAATTCAAAACGTTGAAATTTTTATACGTTTTCGACAAAAACATAACAAGAAGATCTATCTATTTTTTAAATAAATAATTTATTGAAATTAATTTAAAATTTAACACTGAAATTAATATGTAATTTCGTGTGTAAATATATAAATAATTGATGTGCAAAAAAAAACTATGCCTAAACGCATTTTATATGTATCTACATTTACATTAAAACTACTAATTTATTGATTACATTACTAAAGTAGTAAGTATTAATTATAACATACCGTATAATTATTGTGTTACTTTTTTTTTAAAATTATTTAACACATAATTTGAATTATCCATATGAAGAAAACAAGATTTTTTTTTTTTGTTCTGTTATCTGATATTTTTTTTCTTATGTAAATAAAAAAAAACATATTTAAATTAAAGATAATTTTTAATCTGTGTAAATATTTCAAATTGCTCAGCGAAATTGTGGACTAACGAAATATAGTTTGTCCACACGTTACAAATTTGAATTGCTATACATTTAATAGTATAAATTAAAGTAAAAGAAAAGAAAGAAAAAGAAACCGGAATATCTATAGAAGATATGTACCTATTGAATTTTCGAAGTGTAAATAAAAATAAAACCTCATCTTCCATATAATGCATACCTATTTTTTATATCATAATGGAGAATATAGTAGGGTAGTTATAGTGCATGAAAATATATAAAAAATACACCCAGAAGAAGTGGCAAAGAAAAAATATAAAAAATACACTAAAAATACCTCTTATTAATTTAGCTACTTTTAAAAATCATAACCTAAATATATAAGCCTGTTTATAACCAGAAAAAAGTTCACAAAAAAAAATCACAAAATTCCGCAAAAACACAAAAAAATCCGTATCTTATAACAAAAAAAAAACAATCTCTCACCTCTTCCCATTCCTCCGTCGTCGTTTCGTCGCATAAACTGTACCCAGCTGGCTTGTATGGGGTTGTGGCGGCCGAAGCAGGCCAGTGTCCACGCATCCATCTAGTGCGTAGCCACCCTGCCCGCCCCAGCCGCACATTTGCAACTTCGAATCAGCGGCTATCTTGCCGGTTGATACGCCACGCGAAGAATCTACCTGATTGGGCGGCAGTTTTCTTTTTTATTAAACGCAGTGTCTTATCACTATGTTATGTTATCACTAAAATTACAGAAGTCATAATAGGTCACTCACAGGTCACTGTTTAAGTGTGTTTTTTGTGTTTAAACATTGGTTATTGTTTGTGGAATTATCGGTTTTCTTTTATATATTTCGGATTTTTTTGTTTTTTTTTTGTAGGTTTTAGTTTTTTTTTGCACTTCAGCTGTTGTTATTTTTTTTTTTATATTAATTATACACTTTATTAAACACAATATCAATAAGGCTAGGTGAATTGTTGTATGAATCCATAATTACATCAAATTCGGATATTAGATTCAATCTGGCCTCGATTTTGATTTCGCTCTATAGAGTTATTGATCCGTTTATAAGTACATCCGTCGGCGTTTCTGTTTTGAAACTGTTTATTGAAATTTAAAATATTCACTTTATTATTGAATTTCAACAACACACTTACGGTTTTTCAACAACATTAAACAACACAATTTAAATTGACAGTTTGGAAGATACATTTACTATGGAAGTGGATATTAGTTTAACAACATTAAAAAAAAAACACATCACAACACACGACTATCCTCTATACATGTCACATACACCTATTGTTTACACTTCCATACATTATTATACTATAAAACAGTTTTTTTTACCGATTTTTTGAATTAAAATAACGATTTTTTTGTGTGAAACGGCAACGCGTGGCGCGTCCAAGCGCCTGCCTCGATGTGGCCGGTTATCTTCAAAGGCCTTAACCGTAGTGGGCGTGGCTTGTCCTGGCCCCGCCCACCTATCTTGACCGGCCAATGGAATGAGGCCGATCGAAGCGCACACTGGGACGTACTAGTGTTTTATTTTTAAAGGAATTGTATGATTTCTTTTGTATGCCTTTTTTATATGCTTTATTGAAAGTAAATTGTTACTTTAGTTGCTAATTGTAGATTATTTAGTGAATAAACATATACATGTTAGATAATTTATTAAAAAAAATGTAGGAAAAATTAAGGTATTTCATACTTATTTCTGAATTGTAAAAAAGCTGAGGAAACAGTGTTCAGACACTCTTATCTCAATTTTCCACTCATGTTTTACGAAATATTGCTGGCTTAATGGCAGGGCTAAACGCCGCACAGCAACTGCATCAAAGTGAGTGAACGAAAGCACTTTAAATGAAAATAAAAAAAAATGACTCTATATTTAAAAAAGGGCGAGGTCATAGTCCAAAAAATTGAATACGTACCCTAGTGAAGCGCAGTGACGTCACAAAATGGCTGCCATGAAGGGGAGAATTTTCGCATTTTCCCCTCGACCGTCGGCGCGGACGGACACGAAATTAAGTTGTTTATATTGAGCGTTCACGTCGCTTGGAAAATTGGGCATTTCTAATAATTATCTTTTCATATGTAACCCAATAGTGTTACTCGCTTTGGTTTTCTTTTTTGAGGCCTGCCGTGGCACAGGGGCACGAGCGTGCGATTGTAAATGTGACAGGTTGTGGGTTTAATCCCCACTCGAAGATATGAAACTTAAATGTTTATTTCTTCGTCCTTGTAGGCAAAACGCGGCGTTTATCTCTGCGACTCAACACACAATGTCTTAGACCCGTTAGAAAGAAAATTGAAACGAAACGGAGTGCCTTAAAACTAGTTTCCTAAATTCACTCAAAATTTTCAGCTAATAAATGAAACATCCCTACCCCTTATACATACATACATTAAGAAAACAATAAGAATATATATATTTATAATTAAAAATATATATATTTTTTTTTTTTTTGTAAAATGCTTAAACTTAATATGTACTTTCATGAAAATGCAAAAGTGTTCAGTAATAAATATTTGATGGTTATAATTTCAATAACTAACCGAGGCAATTGGTATATAGGTACTTTCATAACATTTTGTTTGCCCAATTAGTATAAGCATGAAGCGGTGTTTAGTTACGCCATGCGGCCCGCAATGTCACTATAACAAGTGACTAACGGAAAATGCAGTGATATAGTGATATAGCAAACTATAGGTCACTCACATTTTGCGTTAATTAGAATTTTTTTTTTATATATTCCCGCCGAATTTAAGGCATTGCGTTTTTAGAAGTGGACCTCAACGCCCTGCTTTGCCTTGTTACCAGAGCGAAGAAATTAAAAAATAAAATATTGAATTTAAATTTATCTATTAAATATTTCATTTCCTTTATTGAAGATCGAACTCACAACCTGTTTGCGCTCGTCACAGTCACACGCTTGTGCCGCTGCGCCACGGCAGGCTTCGTAAACCGTAATTATATATAACTACTTTCAAAAATTTGTAAACCTATATCTACAGAAATAGACATTTTTCATCATATATATCATACATGATATGTAAATAATTATAGTTATCGAGTAGGAATCGATCCTACAACTATCATTTTTACAGTTCAACGCTAACTATACGCGCCACGGCGGTATAGCTTTAATTTATAATCACACTTTCAAGGTCCCAATTAAGGTACTAAAATAATATTTTGTATAAGATTTTATCTCACAACACGTTCTTGTACAACTCTACATTGTCGTTATAATAACGCTTTTAATACAATAACTGCGAATGATTTTAAGTAAATAAATCATTTTAATATATTTTCTAGTATGTCGTGGCACAGTGGAAGCGTTTGAATGTATAAGCACCTACTTTAGCTTCATGCTGTATCCCGGATATGGCAAGGTAGGCAAAAGGAAATTGGGAACCTAGTGTTAAGATGTTCTGTTCCCGTACTCACTTTCCGCCAAATATAAGGTATTGCGTGTTGAGTGGCAGAACTCAACTCTACGCTTTGCCTTGACACCAGAGCGAGGAAAATGAGAATATTAATTATTTAAATTGAAAATATTAAATATTTCCTCGACTGGACATCGAACCCACAACCTATCACGTTTACAGTAACATGATCGTGCTCCTGCACCACGAGAGGCTTCTTAAACAAATGAATGCATTAACGAAAGTATTCAATTCGATTCTACTTAACAGAATAATTATAATTTAATTAATATCATTTACCTCTTTAGTACACAAAGCGCGGTGTTAAGTTCCGCCGCTGAGAATGCAATGTTTGAACGAAAATTTGAGAAATAGCGGGGAACAGATACTTAACATTAGGTTCCCTCTGCCTAGCCATCTTTATGCAGGATAAAGCGTTGGAACGCAAGTAGAACAAAGTGTCTTAACAATAGGTTCCCAAGTTCCCTCTGCCTACCCTGCCATGTGCGGGATACAGCGTGGAGCTAAGAGAGAGAGAAAATCCGTCACCATCAATTACGGTATCTATATATCAAACTAGCAACCAGCTTCTTCGTCCGCTTGATTGACTCTTTCTTGCTTACTAGTCTTAATTTCTTTCTTGTTTTAATAAAGTTATCACTTTTATGACAATATGTATACATTAAAACTAAAATTACTTAATTATTAACTTAAAATAAAATTGCAGCTAAATGCATGAAAAAATAAATAATATTAAATATTTTATATTAACGTTACATTTTTATTTATCAACTTATTTAAAATAAAATAAACTTTTAATGTTGAAGGAAAGTTCCGAAAACATAGTTAATAGTGTAAATTGCACTTAAAGCGCGTACAAACGCACAGACAAAAAAATAAAAAAAACACTGTTTTGGGGTCCATAAAATTCAAAGAGCGATCAGTTAAAGATTTATTATAAGTACAGATATCCATAAATAAATATAATACACATACCTACATACATAAATATATGCAATTATAACTTTAAGCTTCAAAATTTATTAGAGAAAACGGAGAGTCGATGCCCCATTTATCCTACTTACCCCATTTACCGTGACATTTCACATTGAATAACGGAGCTCAACGCCGAACTTTGTCTCGTCAATTTTACTAAGAAATATTTTATTTACAGAAAACAAAACTTACTTTAACCCAATCACAATCTATATTAACGTAACTACAACAGTATTGTACTGTCACCATAAAGTCAAATCCGTAGCAAACTAAACGACATCGATCAAGTAATAAGTAGTAATAACTACATATAAACTATAAAGCGGAGTCGCGGGCACAGCTAGTAAAGCTATGATTTATACAACGTTGGGTGTACCCACCGCCCCGCGTTGTGACATCGCGTAAATCATACACGAATTGCCGAAAATCACGCATTCATGAATATCTACTCTGATTATGGTTGTGGTTCAAGTTGTAGGTGAAGAGATAAGACCATAAAAAGCGATTTTACCCAAAACGCCAAATACTCAAATTGCTGTAAAATGCTGCTGCTGTATCCCGCACGAGGCAGGATAAGCAGAGAGAAATTGGGAACCAAGTCCTAGGTTTCCATTCCGTTTATCACTTTCCACTGTATTTAAGTAGTTGAGTGAGTTACCAGAACTTAACGCCGCGCTTTTCCTTATTACTAGAGCGCAGAAATGAAAATATCTCATTTCCTGAAATGTAGATAGGCCCCTAGACAAGTCACGTTAACAATCGCTCATCTAAAGCAATAAATTATGTTAGCCTAAACTCGAGTGGCTTACAAGATTTCTAAGTCTTAGGTCCTCGCTTCATCAACAAACAGCTGGTTAATATGATATTATTGTATGGCCACCTTATGTTTATTTATATAAGTGAGCTAAAGTATCATGTAGATGAATATAATTGTTGGAACACAGCCATAAACCAATAAACGCCTTTATATGGAACGCATCCATACCTTGTCACAGGCGCCCTCTAGACGCGTTTCCTTTTGTATATATATAGTCTCTTGCCTAGTCATCTTGTATTCTGTTCGTTAACCGCTCTCTCTGTATTAATATCTTATTTCTAATAATTACTTTGTTACACACAACTCTGTTTTATTTACTACAGGTTAAGGGCCATTAAAAGTAAAAAGTTGTCCGATCGTACAAAGTAACCAAAATACTTCTGCGTGATTTCTCGATTTTTAGATTAGCCGTTATAGCATATAAATTTGAATTTGCACCGAAGAAATTTTAAATAATGGCTATGTCTAATGTTCAAATAGACAAATTATTGGGACGTGAGAACTACAGCACTTGGAAATTCGCAGTGCAAACGTATTTGGAGCATGAGGATCTGTGGAGCTGCGTAGAACCCGATGGAGAATCAGTAATCCCGAAGCTTGATTTGAAAGCAAAGTCTAAGATAATTTTACTCGTAGATCCGGTAAATTACATACATGTACACGATGCAAAGACATCGGCCGAAGTATGGAAAAATCTACAAAATGCGTTCGAAGACTCTGGCTTAACAAGAAAAGTGGGATTACTCCGTGATCTAGTCAATACCACATTAGACTGCTGTTCAACTATTGAAGAATATGTGAACAAAATAGTAACTACAGCTCATAAGTTACGTAATATTGGCTTTAATGTGGATGACGAATGGCTAGGGACGTTAATGTTGGCTGGTTTGCCGGAACAATACAAGCCTATGATTATGGGGCTAGAGAGCTCTGGTGTAAAGATAAGTACAGACTCAATAAAAATGAAGTTACTTCAGGAGGTTAAAGAGTCAAATGTCTCTGTTCTTTATACAAAACATCAAAACAAAAGTACCTCCAAAAATAAGTTTAATAAAAACTTCAAGCCGCAACCACGTTTTTACAATTGCAATGAGTATGGCCACATGAGTAAGTTTTGTAAAAACAAGAAGAAGAATCATACAAAAGGCTTTGCTGTAGTTTTTTCAACAACTTATGAACAAGCGAACAATATGGAATGGTATGTGGATTCCGGGGCTTCTTCACATATGACAAATGTGCCTGATGGGATGTATGATATCCGGGCAGCTCCGATAAATAATATAATAGTTGCTAATAATACATCCATTCCCGTACAGCAGATGGGTAATGTAAATTTCAATTTATATGGTGAAGATGGTAAGCTTAATCACATACAGCTGAGAGATATTCTATATGTTCCAACACTAAGTACTAATCTATTATCTGTCAGTCAACTGGTTAAGAATGGCTGTAAAGTGATTTTCAATAAAACTGGTTGTTAGATTTACAATAAGCAAAACCAATTAATAACAACAGCTAGACTGACAAATAATATGTATAAATTAAACATCTTTTGTGAAAATGCATTTATGTCACTAACAGACTCTCAAAGTATTGATCTGTGGCATCGGAGAATTGGGCATCTGAATTATAATGATGTCAGAAGGCTCCCATTATGCACAGAAGGAGTAAATTTTTAAAAAAAAAACAATAATCCAAATAATTGTGAAAATTGTATTCCATGTTTGAAAGGTAAACAGACCAGATTTCCTTTCAATAAAGTTGGCTCAAGAGCGAATGCACCATTAGAAATAATTCATTCTGATCTGTGTGGCCCTATGGAGACGCACTTCCATGGGACGAGCCAGGTATTTCATTACCTTTAATGATGATTACTCGCGCTATGTCAATGTTTATTTTTAAAAAATAAAACAAATGTAAAGGAAGTCTTTGAAATGTATAAAAATGAAATGGAAACTCAATTTGATAAGAAAATAAAAATTCTGCGAACCGATAATGGCTTAGAGTATATGAATAATACTTTTGAGAATTTTTTAACAGGTTTTGGTATCAAGCACCAAACAACTGCTCCATACACACCGGAGCAGAATGGGCTAGCAGAACGCCTAAACCGTACACTCACAGAGCGTGCTAGGTGCATGCTATTCGAAGCAGGACTGCCAAAGATGTATTGGGCAGAGGCAGTGGAGACAGCTGCTTACACTATTAATCGTTCTCCGACCAGAGTCCTTGACTATGCAACACCACTGGAAAAGCTATCAGGTATGAAACGGAAAATCTCACACCTCCGAGTTTTTGGCTGTAAGGCCATGGTGCACATACCAAAAGAAAAGAGACTGAAATGGGACCCGAAAGCCAAAGAAACGATTTTTCTGGGTTATTGTCAAAATACAAAAGAGTACAGATTGATAGATCCACACACTAAAAGGGTCACTAAAAGCAGAAATGTAACGTTTCAGGAAGGCTGCCATACTAATGAAACCTATTTACAGAAACCTGTTCCGATACCTATACCATTGAATGAAAGTGATAATATTTTAACACAGAATCGCAGCTCTGATAATGATTCAATTACATCTGAAGGGAGTTATAGCTCTATAAAAGATTCCTCAAATCATGATTTGACTTATATACCAAGCACAGATTGCACTATTGATTCAAACTATTCCATAAACCTAAGACCCCGAGGAGGTCAGAAATATTATGAAGATGATGATGATGACATTTGCAATTATGCATGTTTGGCACTAAATAATGACCCCGCTGCTTTGGAGGAAGCTTTGTCTTGCTCAGAATCCAGTCATTGGCAGAAAGCTATGGAAGAAGAATTTATGTCATTACAGAAAAATAATACTTGGGTATTATGTGATTTACCCACAGGAAAGAAAGCTATAGCATGTAAATGGGTGTATAAGACAAAAATGAATGAAGTTAGTGATATAGTTAAATATAAAGCAAGGCTAGTTATCAAGGGCTGTGCCCAAAGAAAAGGATCAGATTACAATGAAGTTTATTCACCGGTAATCCGATACTCATCTCTTCGATATTTGTTCTCATTGGCTGTGAAATATAACCTCGATATTGATCGAATGGATGCTATATCTGCCTTTCTACAAGGTGATATAGAAGAAGATATCTACATGGCTCAACCTCCAAACTTTGAAGAAAATAAAACTCAAGTATGCCTATTAAATAAACCTTTATACGGATTGAAGCAAGCTAGTAGGCAGTGGAACCTAAAACTTAGTCATACATTGAAGGAAATTGGTTTGACACAGTCTCAATTGGATCCCTGCATTTATTATAAAGTACAAAAGGAAGATATTTCATTTCTAGCTGTATATGTTGATGATCTGGTTTTATTTTCAAGTTGCACTGAAACTAAAAACCATATAAAAGGAGAATTATTTAGAAAATTTGAGATGAAAGATTTGGGTGAACTGAAATACTGCCTTGGTCTCCATGTATACAGAGACAGAAATAAAGGACAAACATTATGTATTGGACAACAAAAATATATACGAGACATATTAGAAAAATATGGAATGTCCAATTGTAAAACTGTAAAAACACCCATTGATCCAAAGATGAAATATGTTGTGAAAGAAAATGTAGATTCAATTGCAGATATTTATCCATATCAAGAAGTTATAGGATGTCTACTGTATCTGTCACAGGGAACCCGTCCAGATATCTCATATGCTGTGAACACTCTTAGTAAATACAATAGTAGACCTGAAATGCAGCACTGGGTTGCTGTGAAACGTATACTGCGATATTTGAAATACACAGAAAATTATGTTTTATCATTTAAAAATAATAATGAAACCTCTATAGTTGGTTATTGTGATGCTGACTGGGCTAGCGATGAGGGTGATAGAAGGTCCTGTACTGGCTATGTATTTTTACATCAAGGTGGCGCAATCACGTGGAATTCACGCCGGCAGCCTACTGTTGCACTCTCCACCACGGAAGCAGAATATATGTCTCTGTCAAGTTGCACGCAGGAAGCTATGTGGCTTAGACAAATGCAGGAAGAGTTCTGGCCTAATTTATCCACTTTACCTATAACTATTATGTGTGATAACCAAAGCGCTATTAAACTTGCAAATACCGAAAATTATCTTTCCAGGTCCAAACATATAGACATACGACATCATTTTGTTCGAGATAAGCTGCGCCTCAAGAAAATCGTCATTGAGTATGTTCGAACTAATGAGATGGTTGCTGATGTGTTGACGAAAGGCACTCCCCAGTTAATGCTCGAGTACTGCTCTTCGAAGATGGGTTTACGGCTAAGGGAGGAGGTTGGAACACAGCCATAAACCAATAAACGCCTTTATATGGAACGCATCCATACCTTGTCACAGGCGCCCTCTAGACGCGTTTCCTTTTGTATATATATAGCCTCTTGCCTAGTCATCTTGTATTCTGTTCGTTAACCGCTCTCTCTGTATTAATATCTTATTTCTAATAATTACTTTGTTACACACAACTCTGTTTTATTTACTACATTACCCTTTTTAATTACTTAATTTTAAGACCTACGTCAATTACTTAAAATGAAAATAAAAACAAAAAAACAAATAAGGTCTAACACGCAATTCCTACAGGATTTGGTTGAAAGTAGATACTAGGTTCCCGGGTTCCCACTACTTACCTTACTTTGTGTGGAATACAACGTGAATCTAAAAAAATAAAAATGAAATACATGTATATATATATATATATATATATATATATATATATATATATATATATATATATATATATATATATATATATATATATATATATATATATATATATATATATATATATATATATATATATATATATATATATATATATATATATATATATATATATATATATATATATATATATATATATATATATATATATATATATATATATATATATATATATATATATATATTATAACAAATCGCTATCGCTTATTACTTACTACAAACGTCACATAGTAAAATTTTGGGCAAAAGTGTTCATAAAAACAGTTTTATTTTTGTTTTACTGTTTAAATGTCGCATAAAAATTATATCTAATATAGTTAGCGTATAAAACTCTATAAAGCAAAAGTTATGGTAAACAATGATAATGTTATATTTACTTTTGTATAACATATTCATGGAGCACTTTTATACATAAAATTGGCTAACTAAATAATAAATAACTATTTAATTTATTAAAAATAGTCAAAGAGAAGGAAAAAGGGGCTTTCATGACTTGTTGAGTCACAGTGATTAGACAAGACAATTGTAGGTACAATTCCTAATTGGGGATGTTGAATTTCTTTTATTTCTTCAATTTTGTAACAAGACGAAGCGCGGTGTTGAGTTACGCAACGCTAGGTTTCAAATTTAGACGGAATTAAATAAGAGTGTTTAAAATTAAGGTCTATCTACCTATTAAGCTGGGCAGAGCAACCTTAATATATAAATATGAGTGACGGAACTTAACTCCGCACTTTGTCTTTTTAACATAGTAAAGTAATGAAAATCACACATTCTCCGGAAATCGAACCGACAATTAGTATCTATCAATGATTAGTTTATGTTGTCCATTATTACAAATAAATAGGAGATTAAGCAACATTCTTGCGGAAATACAATGTCGTGTTGCGTTACGTTTTCATTTAATTAAAACTTTTGCATTACTGATTTACCTCATAATATAATTATGTAGGTCTTCAATGGAATTAAACAGATTGAAGTTAAGTAAAAGTAAAAAATATTTTAAATAAGATAACAAAAATAATAATAATATCGATTTTGATTCGAGTGATTAATATTTCATATTTTGGATATTTTTTATATTTTTTTTTAAATAGGGGTGTTACGTCTTTTTTAAAAATAGTAAAACATAAGTCTTAAGTAAATGTTTGTAATTTAAGAAATGAGTCCTAACAGATTAGAACTTGTTACTATTCATTACAAAGGAATGTTGCAACTCCGCAGTGTAAACGTTGTTTAAATATAGTACTTTAATAAAAAAAATCAAAACGTCTGTCTTTATGATATCTGATTGAATAAACACTATGTCATAAGATATCCATCCCCTTCTAACAGACAATGCCTTAAAAAATCGGCAAAAATTGGAAAGTAAAGTCCGTACGGTTTTCAAGAGGCTCGGGTTCAAAGTATACGATTTCTAAATAAATATATTTCTTTCCTAACTGTGTATTAATAATTTGAAATTATTAAAAATAAAGTATCATGTTGCTAAGCTATGTGTTATCTATGGTAATATAAAAACGAAATTACTAAGACAAAAAGCTTCTTTGGTAAAGCACTCTTGTCTCAAGAACTGCTAGAATTGTCATTTTTGTATTGAATGATCCATTTATCAAGAGAGTCCTAGATATAGATATATACATTGATGTAATATTTTGACCGAGCGCGATGTTGTGTTCTGTCATTTAATATGTAATACCTTAAATTTTGGCAGTAAGAGGGGAGTGTCTCAATGCTAGGTTCCCAAGTTCCCTCTGCTTACCCTACGATGTACAGGGCACAGCGTAAACTTAAAAGAAGCGTAAAGTTATAAAAATCAAAAACATGTTTTTATAAGAAAGCTCGATGCATCATAGCATAAATGACTTGTTATTTTAAGACTTACAGCGACATCTATGTAAGTATAGTAGAACTTCTTGTTATAAGTTTCGTTATAAGCTCACATCTGCCGTTACTTAGTAATCAATAGCTTTTCAGCATATGAATTACTTTATTTAAAGGTATATTTTGAAAATGTTCGGTAGAAGTTTAAATATTGCTATTGCGTACGTGACAAGACACTTCGTTCCGTTCTCCACTTTCCGCTGAACTGGAGGCAATTTGTATTGAGTGCTGGAACTAAACGCCGCGCTTTGACGAAAACGAAAAAACAAAATATTAAAGATATAATTTGAAAATATGAAATATTTCCTTTCTTCAAGTGGGGATCGAATCCGCTAACAGTCACGTTTACAGTCACACACTAGTGCCCCTGCGCCACGACGAGGCCTCAATCCATTTAATTATTTATTGGAAAAAAATACAATTTCTGCCTAGAAATTATTATAGAATGAATAGTATGGTAATATAATATATGGCAATATTATAGTATTTAGCATATTATTAGAGCTTTATGCTAATCTGTAGGCTTTTTCAATTTCAATTTTGTTTGATATACTGAGATGTTTGAAATAAAAGAAAGATTTCTGAATATAATAAAAGAAAAAAATAATTTGTATATTTTTTTACACTTTCTAATGCTATAAAAATATACGCTTAAGTACGTGACGATAAAAATGAATTTACATTCGGATATTTTAGCAAGCTTACACTCTACGCCGACGATATATGATTTACTAAAAGTTGCTCGCTTGCCATTCCTTGTGTACTTCTTTGTCTTTTCATTATAGAAAGAAAAGTGTTTATAGTTCGTACTTTTAAGCATTTTCTATAATGTATTTATGACAATACTTAGTCCAATTTGACGCACTTAAGATAATGATACTAGCGATCGAAACGCGGCTTCGCCCGCTGATTGTTATATTATATATACATATGTAGTACATATGTATATTTAATAAATTATACACTATGACTAAATGAAAGATAATGTAAGATTTATTTGTTACTTACAGAAACTACTACAGTAATTTTCTACTTGTAAAAAAATTAGGATAGGTTCGAAGTTTAAATTATTTAATGGCTACCAACATAATATTGCAATCTTATTAATGTAATAATCGATATCCACCAAAAAATTAGCTCAAATTTATTTCGCCGAACAAACTTAACATATGCCACGAATTTCTCGATAATCGTCGCCTAATTTGAATCGAATTTTAATCGAAATCGGTCCGAATTTTTTTCTACGGCGCCGCGACCGTTTACAACTGAGAACTGTCAATCAAGCGGTTACAGTACATTATTATTCGGGCCTTTTGTAATCGCTAAGAGAATTTCGACATCGACAGGTTGATTTTAGGATTGTAGAGCAAGAAATTTTTAATTTTTTCCCTTGTTATTATTTTGTTATGGCGGCGTTTTTTTTTTTTAAGTTTTATGAAGCTAATATTATAAGACCCCCTGCAAGTTTTACTTATTTGTCGGTGAGTTTGTATTTTGCATCCGGTTTTTTTTATACTTTCACCCTTTGATTAGAAAATTAAATATTTTAATATATTTATATACTCAATTTCAACAGATAGGAGAGAACAGAACGAAACTTAACACTAGGCCCCCAAGTTTCCTCTGCCTACCCTGCCATGTGCGGAATACTGTGTGAAACTGAAAAAAAAATAGAGAATGGAGCTCTAAATGTTACGATCTCTTTCACTTTCTCCCCTTTAAACAAATATTTAAAGGGAATTTAAGTATTTATGGTCTTTTGTTAATAATATTTAAAATATATCGTGGCTTTAAGATAAAAGCTACTCATCGTTTTCTAATTAAGAATTTGTAAAAATTAAATCGAAACCAGACATTGTGTGAAGGAGAGAAGGTTCCCTTTCTATGACTGCGGTAAACAACGTGATGCCAAAAAAATACCTATACTTAACTTACCAACCTATGGCCAGTGGTTAAAATATGGTAAAATAAATACTAAAGAATATATTATAGAAAATATTTGTTTTGTCACATTTAATGATTTCACAGTGCACAGGTGTTTCCGTATTTGTAGGTGCACGGATATTTCCATACCAACATAGGTATAATTTGACATTTTACGTCTACTGAATAAGTAAAAAATTTACCTTAACATATATAACATATTATTTATTAAACAAGAAAAATGTACAGTTATATAAAAAACAATTAAAAATATAGGGAGGCCTGTCGTGGCGCAGTGGTACAAGCGTGTGACTGTAACCGACAGGTTCTGGGTGCGATTCCCAGTCGAGGAAATGAAATGTTTAATATTTTCAATTTAAATATTTATTGCTTCATTTCTTCGCTCTGGTAATAAGCCAAAGCGCGGCGTTGAGTTCCGCCACTCAACGTGCAATGCCTCAAACTTGGCGGAAAGTGGGGAACGGAAGTGGAACGGAGTGTCTTAACACTAGGTTCCCGGGTTCCCTCTGCCTACCCTGCCTCGTGCGGGTTACAGCGTGAAGCTAAAAAAAAAATTAAGAATATATATATATATATATATATATATATATATATATATATATATATATATATATATATATATATATATATATATATATATATATATACAGAACACTCATTAGGACAAAAGAAAGTCTTACTTAACAAATATATCCTAATTGTATTATATCTTGCGGCAGTAATTGACTGTAGTAATATAAAAACGCCCGTACAAAATCTACCTTTTTTAGTTTTTGTTTGTTTCGGATTTATACCTAATCTCCCATTGACATAGTAATGAGACCGAAATATTGTACAGATTATATTATAATATTGAAATCTATGGAGTAGCAATTACAAAATGTTTTTAAAATTATATTTAGTTAAGATGCCCAATTAATTGGACAAGACAGTTGCAGGATCAATTTTTCTAGAATTTAAATTTGCCTACATTTTTTAAAGTTCTTTTAGTTTCACACTGTATTACGCATAAAATAGCCAGAAAGCACCAAGTGTACGTTATAATATTTGAGTGCTTGAACTCAACATCGGATTTTGTTTTCGTGAATGGAAATCGAACCCCAATCTTCGTGTTCAAAGACAGAAACTGTCCCCATGCGACTTGACAGCCTATATATAGCCATTATACTATATAAAAGTATCTACTCCTAAACATACAAATCTTGTTACACTTAAATTTTAATACATTTTCTGAATAAGTATTTATTTTTCCTAAGTTTAAGGATTATTTAAAGGCTTTTTGAATTACATGAGAATATTTACGAGAAAAATTAACATCCGCTCATTTAAATTATAAGTTCAAATATCTTATAATACTCATAATCAGAAACAAAAAAAATAAAGAAAATCTTCAAACAGCTGTATATTTTCCGTTTCTATTACTTTGAAATCAAAAAGAGACTTTAAATATGATTAAACACATTGAAACACATAATGCTTTTACACTAACTATTATATAAAAAAATATATGTCTGTGACTCTCAGAAGATAGAAGTGAAATCACATTATAAATTTTGGCTTGAAGATAACAAAAGCAATGTAAAATTTCTGGAAGACGTTAATTATATGTTTTGGTAATAATTATAATAATATAGTTATTTTATATTTTATTCGTATATATTAAGATTTATACAGATACAGAGCTTGCATTTTCGATAAATAATACAAGAAGCTTATGGTAACTAATTATGAAATAAATACTTTGATCATAACATGGTCAACATATTTTTAGAAGACTGCGTCGAGAACATAAGAACCCCTGTATAATGCTTTCTTTCTCATTTTCACCTACTTTAAAAATTTTCATATACGTCTGTTTTCTCTGTCACTTTTTGATTTCAATCACTTTGATTTTAAAGAAATTTTTATTTTAAAAGACAGATATTTAAAAACGAACAAAAGTAATATTTAACATATAAATGGCTCCATAGACGTCGATAGAGTAATATAGCCACCGGATGAATTTGGTTCCTTGAAACTAATCAGCCAAATAAGTAAATTGGTGATACGACACGCAACGATACTATACTATGGAGTTTTAGGATTATTACGTTTTTTTTTTATTTATTACTTTTTTTTAAATATTTTAATTTTATTTTGCAGTAGGCAAGGGTAACCTTGATTTAAATTATTGTAGCTTATCACCAATGTATGCAGAACGACAGTTCTTGCTATATTTCATGCTTTGAATAACCAGACTGAGAACTTACTCTGTGCTAATATTATTCAGCTGAAATGTTTGTTTGCTTGAACATGTAAATCCCAAGAACTAATGCTGATTTAAATTAAAAAAATATATATTTATCAAGAAAGTTTATAAGGCTATGTTGCATATTTTTAAGTGCCATGCTAATACAATTTTTTTGTTATTTTCATTTAATAACATTTTCGAAACTTTTGGTAAAAAGATAGTTAGACATTGCTCCAGAATTAGGCATAAAGAAGGGAACGGAAGCTTCTTAATGAACGTGGAAACGAAAGAATGTTTTAATATTAGGTTCTCAGTCTGTGTCTGTGACTACAAACCTGTGGTCAAAAAGAAATTAATATTGTTTATTGTGTAACACACACGACACAATGAAAATGTCCACTGGATATCACTCTGCAGGTATTGCATATATACTGTCTTAAGAAAATGATTAACCAACTAAAAAAAAGCAATTCGTCAGCATTTCCTGAGAGCGCATTTAACTAAGCTTTTATGTTTATAAAAAGATGTACAAATTTGCAATTTTAATAAAAATAATATTGAGTTTATCATTGTCTTCCGCATCAGTGGTAACTTACCGGTAACACAAAATTATAATGTTATATACTAGCTTATTTCAATAAATGACAATATGGTTTTAAATTATGGTTTTATTTCAAGATCAAATAGACAAAGTACGTTAAGAGATCTTAAGATTAGATTATAGACAAAATACGTTCAAAAAAAAACCCAGCATAAAATCTAAAATATATTTTTTGATTCAACGTCTAGACCAGATAATGCATATATTCAGCCTGTTCAGATAAATGGAGAATTGTATGAAAATACAAAAACCAAATTAAAAAACTATATATTTATCAATGACATAAAAGACAGTGTACATGCAATTGCAAAAATTAAAATATTTTAAATACTACCAATTCGTTCACGCGTCTTATTTCATACTTTCTTTGAAATCATTCTGGATATGTTACGATTGTATGTTAATTAGGTAATTTTGTGAATTGACCAGTTAAAACACGATATGTTTTTCTGTAGCTTTAAATAATTTCTGTAATCGTATAGCAGGGTAGATAAAGATATACTAGTGATAAGATACGTTTATTGGGAGTAATTAACCCCATCTTTGGTCTTTTCATAATAAATATAAAGCTAGCGGTAGTTTTGATTAAAAATAAAATTATTTCTTTTTTTCTTAGCTTTACGCTGTATACCGCACGAGGCAGGGTAGGCAGAGGGAACCCGGGAACCTAGTGTTAAGACACTCCGTTTTGTTTTCCGATCTGGTAGACTACTTAGTTTATTTTCGGTATAATCTTTAAAAAAACTGAACACTAAATATTAAAAAAAAATCTTACGAATCCAGATTTTTATATTAAACGTAGATTCAATACACGAACTGCAACTCATAAAAGAGCACAGAACGCGCAATTAATAATTGCTTATTCCAACCGATACGTATGACAAGTACACGAGCATGAGATGATTTACGATGCTACAGTGAATTTATACACATCTGTGAGAAATTTACCGTTTTTTACTATAAATATTTATGTAAGCTGAATTTAGTTTGCCATACTAGTAGCTGTTTGCCACTTTGTTTAACTTGCGAATATTTTTACCGATATTTTTATTTCCTTATTAGTACGTTAAAGAACATTGATTGTTAAGGTCAGGAATAATTCCTGATGAAAACGTGCTAAAGTAGTATATCAGTGATACTAAGTATATTTTTTTACTAAAAGCCGACGGAAAATGAGACAGGTAAAAAGTTTTATTCCCATTTGAGAAAAAAGATTATTTATGCTTCACTCTGTTAACAAGAAAAAACACGGCGTTGAGCTCCGCAACTAAACGGAGTCGGTCGGAGTGTCTCGACAATTAGTAGGAAAGAAGGAAATTAGTGTATTAACTCTCGATTTCTTCTGCCGACTCTGGTATAAAACGTAATGGGAAAAAAATATATTCCAAAAATAAAAAGCTTAAAGTAGCTTTTTATTTTGTAACAAAATCATGCATTAAATATGTATAAATACGAATTCCAATCTTATAGAACTAAAAAATATCCCAGTCCAACAACTGTATGTTACATATATGTAACTTTATATTTACTCTTTTTTTTTATGTACAAGACTGGGCAAACGAGCGTACGGGTCACCTGATGGTAAGTGATCACCGCCGCCCACGGTCCAGGAGCGTTGCCCGTCTTTAAGGTGGATGGGCACCGGGGCCCGGCACTACCCAATGCCAAACGCAGTGGCCGAAGCCACTATTTAACACCGCTTTTAAATGCCGGGGGTGGTAATGGTCCGGTCGAGTCTGGCTCATGCGTGTTGCTATTTTTGACAACGTGACTCTCCCACACGTACTTTAGTCGCCTCTTACGACACCATTAGTACCAGGGTGATCCTATTTCAAGCCGGAATCACACGGCTAAATCTATTTACTCAGCTTCACGCTGTATCCCTCACATGGAAGGCAGAGGGAACTTGGGACCTAGTGTTAAGGCGGAACTCAACGCCGCGTTTTGCCTTGTTACCAGAGCGTAAACATGAAAACATTAAATCTTTAAATATAAAATATTAAATATTTCATCTCGTCATGTGGGCCTCGAACTCACAACCTGTTGATTACAGTCACACGCCATGCTTCTATACTTTAAATTTAGATTGGCTAAATAAATATTTAGAGACTTTAGTCACACTTTAGGGATTGTCTAATATATAGTAAAACTCGCAAAGAGTATTTGCTATTACTCAATTGAAGAATATATTCTTCAATATATACCACCTATCCAGTACGAATCAAAAAGTCCAGTCGCACCATAGGGACACAACGACTGTAAACAGGTTCGATCCCCACTCGAGGAAATTCAATAATTAATATTTTTATTTCCTTACTTTAGAAACTAGTCAAAACGCGACGTTGAGTTCTGTCACCATGCCTGAAATCTGGTGAAAAATAGGGAACGGAATTGTTGAATCAGGAACAGGTTATATTAACGTTGAATTAAGTTGCCAAGTTTCTTTGCCTACATTATTATGTTTTTTTTTTATGGAAGAGACGGCAAACGAGCGTACGGGTCACCTGATGGTAAGTGATCACCGTCGCCCACGGCCCCGTGTAACTCCAGAGGAGCTACAGGAGCGTTGCCGTCTTTTAAGGTGGATGGGCACCGGGGCCCGGCATTACCTAATGCGAAACGCAGTGGCCAAAGCCACTACTTAACGCCGGTCTTAAATTCCGGGGGTGGTAACAATCCGGTCGAGTCTGCCCATGCGTGTTGCCATTGCTGGCAACGTGACTCTACCACACGCACTTTAGTCGCCTCTTACGACACCATCAGTACCAGGGTGATCCTATTCTAAGCCGGGATCACACGGCAAAAACATTATTATGTGCGGTATACAGCGTAAAGCTGAAAAAATAAGTAACAATGGAATCCAAAATGGACTATCCTGTTAATAAGCACTCAACAACACTATCAAAAATCGATATATAATTCACATTAATTAGAAAACGCAGGTGAAAATCCAAGAGTAAAAGCGACATAAATATACCAAATCGATATAAATAACAATCATTTATTATTTCGAACGTCATATATCAGATAATAATGTTGAAAACTTTCGATAATTTATAAAATCAACTTGTACGGTTGGTCACAATGAAAGAATTAAACTGGTATTAAAAACATTAAAATTCGTACAGCCGCATCGTCCACGGCACCTGCAAGCCCAATCAATATTTTAATTTATTCATGTAACGTCATTTAAGGTATTAATTTTTGTCAAAATAAAGTAACTTGAGCTGTTTTCTTTGGTAAATTACAAAAGTGCACAAATTTTGTAGGTTCAGTACCCGTTTGAGGAAATAAAATTTTAAATATTCGTATTTCTTTGTTTTGATAACAAAGCAAAATGTCTAACGAGTACCACCACTTAACACTGATTCAATTTGGCGGAAACTGAGGAACGGAGTGTCTTAACACTACGTTCCCAAGTTTCCTCTACAACGTGAATCTATACAAATATGAATATTGGTACAGCATAATAATCATTGTTTTAAGCTGTTACAAATTTTGTAAGGGTCAAGCTTATACCTACAATTAAAGAGTACAGTAGATTATTAAGTAGTTAATTAATATAGAGAAATGAAGAAAGGAGGCATATTCTCTTTGCTTACGCTTGTTACGGCATGCCTTTATGCGAATGTCATTATTAATTTAACACCAATTAAAAATTCTGAATGAATTTAGAAATACATATAAATATTACTTTTGATATCTGTCATGGCGCAGCGGCACAGGCGTGTGACTGGACCGACACGTTGTGAGTTCGATCTCAACTCGGGGAAATGAATATTTAATAATTTCAATTTAAATATTTAATGTTTCTATTTCTTCGCTCTAGTACATGGCAAAACATGGCGTTGAGTTGCGCCACTCAACACGCAATGCCTCGGCGGAAAGTCGGGAACGGAAGTAGAAGAGTGTTTTAACACTAATTTCCCAAGTTTCTTCTGCCTAGCCTGCCATGTGCGGGATTACAGCGTGTAGCTGAGTATAGTTGAGGATCAGTTTATTTTGACTTTGAAATAAATATAATTCTATTTTTTTCTACAACCTTCAATATTTTATATTAATATGTTTACATATTAGAATATATTGGCATTAAATATTAAAGGCCATCGTGGCTTAGTGGACAGCATCTGATTTTAAAGACATACACACACACAGGTTCGATACTCATTCACTATGGATATAGTTTTTCTTTTGGGTTTCTCGCTTGGGGCCCACCCAGGAGAGAAGCCTTGTCATGACCACTCTTATTCTCACTCCTCGTTACGTGGAGATGAATTAAGACTGGTGATTCTATACTTTAATAATACTAGTCGCTGCCTCCTAAAGGCCTCTCCACGCAAGAGCAAAAGAACAAATCAATTTTAAATAGAGTTTAAGACGTTCTGATTATTCAAAAATGATAAGAGCAAGACTAGATCAGAGGCCTTTGGTGGCGCAGAGACAGAAGCGTGTGAATGGGACGCGTCAGGTTATGTTTTCGATTTCCACGCTCTACCCACCACTCAACATGCAATGTCTCCAATTCGGCGGAAAGTGAGTAACGGAACGGAATCTTAATACGGAACGGAATCTTAATACGGAATCTTATTTTCCTTCGTCCCACTCTACCATATGTAGGATAGAGTGTGAAGCTGTAAAAAAAAGGGTTGGGCAGATTTCTTGGATTTTTTGTAAAATCTTCTCGTGCCAGTGTACCGTGTAAATGTAATTTATGTTCCCATATTATCCAAGATATCTGGCCTTTTCGGCGAGCTATAATTCATGACATCTATGCTTACCGTGCTATATGCAGGGTTCAGCGTGAACTTGAGAGGGAGAGAGAGACCCCGGAAATCGGTTACTAGACGTGGTTCCAGAGAGAAACAGATAGGCTTACAAACTTTGACTAATTCATGTAGTCCTGTTTCCTTTTTTGAAAAATAATCCAATACTAATTTACAAGCTACTGCGTTTATTTATATTGTTCAAAGTGAAGTAATGGAGCTACAAATACAATTTGTGTTCATTTACGGTGAACAAAATAATTTATTAACTTAAAAACATACTCGTAAATATTTACAAGGCAAACAGTAAAAACTATAAGTTTGAAAAGGTGAGACGATTAATTCCGTTAAATTTCCGCAAAAAACTAAATATTTTTTGTAGTGTGCAGAACTCAATACGGTGTTATGTTTGACCGAGCGAGGAAATTAACTCAATTTTTAAGGAATCTGACACTCCAAAGAGGATAAAAAAGAATAACTGAAATATAACTAACCATTCGTCCCACCGGATATCTAACTATACTTACTTCCTTTAAAAAATTATATATATATATATATATATATATATATATATATATATATATATATATATATATATATATATATATATATATATATATATATATATATATATATATATATATATATATATATATATATACATATATATATTTATAAGTGAAGTACATATGTTCACAAGCTCAACTACTGTTTAAAGTGAAGCAGCGATATGCCTCGAGCTACCATTGTAACTTGTGTTTATTTGTAAAATAATTTATTACCTCATAAATACATAAATATTTTTTCTTGTTTTACAAACAGTAAATTTAATGTAAAAGTTGCGTTTGAATTAATATAATAATAATGTATACAATTCAGCTAAAATAACGTCACAATTATATATATATATATATATATATATATATATATATATATATATATATATATATATATATATATATATATATATATATATATATATATATATATATATATATATATATATATATATATATATATATATATATATATATATATATATATATATATATATATATATATATATATATATATATATATATATATATATATAGTATATAGTAAACCTCTGATAACTTTAACCGTAATAAAATGACGTATAGAAATTCGATGGATATCAAATTTCAGAGCTTAATCACTACAACGCATTAATACTTTACCATTTCAAGAGAAACGGAGTGCCGTGTATTTTCTCTAGTATATTCAGTGTACAGCTTCATGCTAACAAGCTAACATGTCTCACTGAAGAAATCTTCAAAGAGAAAGCTTTTTAAAAACATGTAATCTTAAACTAACAAATTAAAACCGTTAACCGTTAAAAGTTACCATAATTACATTCATATCAATTAAAATTAAATAAAGATATGGTAAACAACAAGTACTCAGTTTGCATACAAAATATCTATGGTAGAACGGTTTTATGTTTATTTATTAAGTAAAGACCAACAGTGATGTTTAATGAGGTACTTCAAGATAACTATTATGCATTATTTAGTATAATTGACTAATTATTTTATTATTAGCTTCATGCTGTATCCCTTAGATAGCTGGAACGTGGCCTTGTTTTCAGAATAAGAAAATTATTAAATATTTTATTTCCTCACGTGGAAATCGAATCCCCAAACGACTGTCGCGTCGTTTACTTGTTTCATACTACCAATATAGTATAGATTATCTAATCATTATAATATTATTAAGTTTTGCCAGTTTATATAGATACGTATCAATTATCACCCAAGTTATTTATAGACGTAGTCCATCCAGGTTCCCAGTTTCCGCTAAATTTTTAAGACAATACATACTGAATGTTGCCATTTAAGATCGCATTTTATCTTCTAGATAGGGGACAGATAAATAATTTCAATATATATCTTCTCAGTGAATTGGAATATTGCAAATTTCGTTAAAATGAGTGTTTTGACACTAGTTTATTATCTGTAACACGCTATGCGGGTTAGAGCGTGAAGCCGTTTAATAAATATATTTGTTTTCATTTATTAATAATATTATTAGTTCTCAAGCGAAATGAATAGTAAAGTTAATTGATATGATAAATGAATGCTGTTATTCCACAGGTAACCAATAATAATAAAGATAAGAAAAGATACAGTATTTGTAATTCTTCTGTTTTTAATATTATGTAAGAAATGTTAAGGCTGTTAAGGCCTTTGTGGCGAAGTGGAATAGTGATAGATAGTATATTAGACAGTTTTGGGTTCAATTACTTTTCGGAGATTTCAAATCATTCGTTCATTAAAGTAATAAATAGGCCCATAGTGGCGCACAGTCACAAATAATTTTCATTTAACCGTTCTGGTAAAAAGGCAAAACGCGGCGTTGAACCCTGCCGTTCTAAAAACAATGCCTTAAATTCGGTAACGTGTGGCTAACGGAACAGATGTTCTTATCACTAGATTCTCAATTTCTCTCTACCTAGTCTATCGTACGAGCTACAGCGTGAAGTTAGCCAGCTTATAAACAACATTAGGTAGAAAGGTACGCGAGCAAAGTGACAAGCAAAGCAATAGTAATAATTAAAAACAAACTTTTTTTTAAAGTTTCACGCTGTATCCCGCACGAGGCAGGGCAGGCAGAGAGAACCCGGGAACCTAGTGTTAAGACACTCCGTTCCACTTCCGTTCCCCACTTTCCGCCGAATTTGAGGCATTGCGTGTTGAGTGGTGGAACTCAACGCCGTGCTTTGCCTTATTACCAGAGCGAAGAAATGAAACATTAAATATTTAAACGGAAAATATTAAATATTTCATTTCCTCGACTGGGGATCGAACCCTCACAACAAACTACGGACAATATTTCTGGAAACACAATTTGGAGGAAGGAATGTTTTTAATCGGAATGAAGTGTCTTCTAGGTAACGAGGCTAAGAAAAATAATTGATTCATTTCATACATAAGTGTTTCCAAGCAAACGCTATTCATTATCAGTACTGTCAGTAGTACAAACAGACATGTTAATTAATATTTTAAATATAGTTATTACAAATGTAAACGGTATTAACTTAATCCCATAATAAAATGACATGATGACATTTACTTATATGTAAACGGCATTTAGAATAAACATATGTATAACGCAACGGAAGTACCGACACGCGACTTTGTCTTTCCGGTTGTCATGGCGCTGTCAAAAGCAGGCCAATTGCAACGCAATGTACGATCCTACTCGAGAGAATGTAATATTTAATATTTTCACTTCTTTGCTCTGGTAACGAGGTAAAGCGCGGTGTTGAGTTCTGCTACTCAAGAAGTCGGAGAACCATAGGGAACGAAAGTGTCCTTATAGTAACGGAGTGTCTTAACAATAAGTTTCCAGTTTTCCCTTCTGTCTGTCCTACTATATGCGAGATACAGCGCAAATATATATAAAAAATAAAAAAGTAAATATAAAAATGAAGAGTAACAGAGAAGAAGAAGAAAAAGAGAAGAATTTTAAAAAATATCATTTCCAATAGGCAAACCACCCACAATTCCACCGCACCATGGTAATTATCACTAAATTAATTGCAACTACCGTTAATGCTTGCTTCACTTAATGCATCAGACCATATCGTACATATTTATTATTGTTTCATTTGCATTATTTTTTGCCTTTTCATAAGCTACATAATAAATAATTTCCTTTTCAATCATGTTTTTTTTTTCAACTTTACGCTGTATTTCGCACCTGGCAGGGTAGGCAGAGGGTACTCGGGAACCTAGTATCAAGGCACTTCTTTTCTGTTTTGTCTTCGAATTTGAGGTATAACGTGTCAAGTAGCGGGGTTACAACGCCGCGGTTTGCTTAGTTAGTAAAACGTTTAATATTTAATTGGAAAATATGAGACATTTCATTTCATTAGGAGTGGGAATCGAATTAACACCCTCTCGCATTTACAGTTAAAGAAATGAGCTTCTGCCCGTTTAACGGCTATACAGATATTAAAGCTAAAGACTTTTATTGGTGAATGCGCTAATGTCTGAAACTAGTGGTTTACGTGAAAATGCAAACATAAGCTTGTAGGCACTATATTAATTTCCCATTCTATTAATTAATTTATATTAATCGAGGCCTGTCGTGGCGCAGTGGCACAAGCATGTGACTGTAACCGACGGGTTCAATCCTCAGTTGAGGAATTGAAATATTTAAATATTTTTAATTTAAATATTTAATGTTTCATTTCTTCGCTCTGTTAATAAGGAAAAGCGCGGCGTTGAGTCGGTTTGAGCGCCACTAAAGACGCAATGCTTCTAATTTGGCGGAAAGTGGGGAACGGAAGTGGAACCCTCTGCCCACCCTGCCTCGTGCGGGACACAGCGTGAAGCTAAATATATATATATATATATATATATATATATATATATATATATATATATATATATATATATATATATATATATATATATATATATATATATATATATATATATATATATATATAAATATGTAAAAATAGCTATAACAATTAAAACGTTGTTCTTAAATTGTAAACATTATCAAACAGTATTCGAAACCACAATTATCAACCAGATACTAACACCTCAGCAATTGATGTCAATGTTTTATAACCTAAAAGCTCATTTTAAAACTTTTTTGAGCTTTGAAAATACTTCAATTAAATATTTAAAAGTAATTAAGTATCGTTTCTTTGAAATTGCCGTGTAATATTACATACAGCTTTGCAATAACAGTAAAACTGGTTAAATAGTGTAATAAAATACATAATACCTATTATTATTAGTCTTTACCATCCTTATAAGCGAAGTGTGTAATCCATCAAAATAATTTTAAAATCGTGTGCTTACTAGACCAGGCGTGCTTTAGGTACAGGTGTGCTACTGTAAATGTGACAGGTTAAGGGGAACGGAGTGACTTTATACTAGGTTCCCAGGTTCCTTCTGCCTGTCATGCTATAGTGCGTGAAGCGAAAAAATGAGTATTAATGCTTATGCTTAGATCAGAGCTATTATAAGCTTTGTAATAATCTAAATTGAACCAAACTTATATTAGTTTCCAACTTTCAGACGATTTCTGGCAACATTGTGTCCAGAAATACACCAAAAACCTTTAGAAAGTGGAGAGCGTAAGTGATTTAATGAGAATAGAGTGTCTATATCGTGATTTCGTGAAATATTATTACTATAGTACATTATTAATGAAACTAGTATATGCAGTCTTTTTTTTTTTATTTTCCTTTTCAACTAAACGCCGGATAAATAACAAAGCTTCCAATAATATAATAAAACCTTTTAAATTTTTTTACAAAACATAAAATACATTATTATAGAATAAATTAATTATTTATTCATTACCTGGTAATTAAATATGTACGTAATTATTATGACCACCGCAGTGCAATGCAAAACTGTCTATAAGTAAACATGATATGTGTAAGTTTGATAACCGCTCGAGGGTGACTGTAATTAATGAAAATAAATTCAATTTCTTTTTTTGACTGAGCAAAGCAAAACGCGGCGTTGAGTTCCGCCACTCAATACGCAGTGCCTCAAATTCTGCAGAAAATGGGGAACAGAACGGAGTGACTTAACACTACGTTCCTAAGTGCTGTGCTTATACTGCATTGGCTTGCGCGGGATAAAGCGTGAAGCTGAGTCTGGGTTTGGCAAATCGTGTATTTTAACACTCGATAAGCCTGCACTCAATAATGTCTTGGATCAGAAGGAGAGTTAAAGATAGATTGTTGTGTTGACTGTAAATTATTGTTAGGCTTTCTTTGCCTACTACTATTGTTTTGAAGCTTCCGGTTCCGGATCACTAAAAATCGGTGGATGAAGGCAACGTCGAACCGATTGGCAATAGAAATCCTTAGAAGTGGCTTATTTGCTTTCAACTATGGGCGTCAAAACTATAAGGATTTTTATACATTTAAAAAAATCCATATTATTATATTACTAAAAAAAAACAATACTAGTTTGTACATAACCTTATAACGAAACCGTTTATAAATTCCTGCCGCGTCGGCACGAGTCGCATCTGCGCTTGCGCAGTCATTTTGACACTTCAATACAAAATGCTATACCGCTGGTATTTTTATATTTTATTTTATCTGCGCCGATAGCACCTGGCTTTGTTTAATATAAGTTGTGCGAAACATATTAATAAGTACATTTATTTTGAGGCCTGTCGTGGTGCACGGGTACAAACGTCTGCATGTAAACTCGCAAGGTTGTGGGTTCGATCCCACTCGAGAAAACGAAATATTTAATATTTTCAAGTTAAATATTTAATGTTTTGATTTATTCACTCTGGTAACAAGGCAATACGCTATATCTTAAATTGTGCACAAAGTGAGGCACGGGACGAAATATCTCAACACTAGGTTCCCTATGTTCCTTCTGCCATATGTTGTATACGCTGAAAAAAATTTATGCAAAAGAAAACATTTTTATATATAAAAATTTTCGAAGTGACTAATGTTTATTTAGAAAGTTAAAATTTTATCTGAACTAGATGATATTGTTGATATTTTTCTAATCTAACTTTTATACTAATATATAATAAATATACAACCTAACTTTTATAATAAATATACAACATAATATATATAATTCTCTAGTAGACAAAATTAAATAAACTATGTGAATGAAATGTAATGTAAATGAAAAAAATTTATACAAAAGAAAACATTTTTATATATAAAAATTTTCGAAGTGACTAATGTTTATTTAGAAAGTTAAAATTTCATCTGAACTAGATGATATTGTTGATATTTTTCTAATCTAACTTTTATACTAATATATAATAAATATACAACATAATATATATAATTCTCTAGTAGACAAAATTAAATAAACTAATACGTATGTGTATTTATGTATATGTATATGTATGTGTATATATGTGTATGTATATGTATATATTTATAAATATATATGTATATGTATGTGTGTATGTATGTAATAATATTGTACACCTTCTACTACATTTCCCACGTGACGAGGTTGGCTGGTAGAAAATGCTGTTTAGTATAAATTGTGTACAATAAAGAATAAATAAAATAAATAAATAAATACCACGGTGTTGATTTCCATCAATTACCACGTCTTTTGAATAAAATATCTGAAATATTCAGATTATACAAAGTGCAGCGTTAAGTTCCGACACCCACATGTTTAAAAAAATCTCCAAAATAGGCAAACACCCACCTACATACCTCTGCAAATGTCGGAAGACAGGTGAAGATAAAAAAAGGTTAAAAACTTTTCTACAAGAGCTTTGCAAAAGGACCGGTCCTTTTAAAGTGCAAGTGTATTTTAAGCGCCACAAATCATTCAACAATTTGTCATAGGACGTCCTCATTTACACTTAATAGAATAATTGAAATAGTTCAGTATACATTTTTAAGTAGCTACTTGCATCAACTTATATGTAAATATACCTACTCGGCTTGCATCGTTGTGGATTTAAATCCAAGCCTTTCTTTGTAAAGGACTAAACTAAACTGTAAAGGACTATCTTTTTTTAAAAATACACCATATTCTTGCAATTAGCTGGCAATAAAAATATTAATACGTTCCAATTAAATTTAATAATGTAAAAAAGGTAATAAGGGCGCAATTTTTTTTGTATTTTCTTTTAAATATATTTGTTAATTTTGTTATTTTCTGGTGTTATATAAAGAATTTTTATATTATGTTATGTTAAAATTATAATCGCTAGCTTTCTCACTGGGCGCAGCATCAAGGTCGCTGTCGACGGTTTTTACTCTGAATTCATGCCCGTGAACGCTGGCGTCCCCCAAGGCTGCGTGCTGTCCCCTACGCTATTTCTTCTGCATATCAATGATATGTTGGAGGACTCTAACATACATTGTTATGCGGATGATAGTACTGTGGACGCTGTATACACCGGCCGTGCAAGTCTTTCTCGGGAAAACGTCGACCAGTGCCGAAATCAACTTGTGTCTTCCGTTGAGGCATCCCTCAACAATGTCTCCGTATGGGGTGAAAAGAACCTAGTTCAATTCAACCCCCGGAAGACACAAGTCTGTGCGTTAACCACTAAAAAAACCCCATTTGTCGTATCACCAGTTTTCGAGAACACTCCCCTTAAAGCCGCGCCCTGCATCAGTATATTGGGCCTCAACTTTTCGAACGACTGCCAGTATCGCGATCATCTGGAAAGCAAGGCCAAGTTGGCCTCGAATAAACTGGGGATCATCAGCAGAGCGAGACAGTATTTCACGTCAAAACACTGTTTGGCCCTGTATAGGGCCCAGGTTCGGCCTCATATGGAATACTGTTCTCACCTCTGGGCTGGTGCACCCCAGTATCAGCCTGAACCATTTGATCGCGTACAACTTAGAGCCGTTCGAATCGTTGGGGACCCAATGATCTGTGAGGGGCTTGACACTTTGGCTTTGCGTACAGACGTATCTTCACTGTGCGTTCTCTACCACATTTATCACGGGGAGTGTTCTGGAGAACTGTTTGACTTGGTACCTGCCACCGAATTTTTTAATCACACAGTCCGCCACAAGCTACTATACCATCCACAACATCTGGATACGTGGCACTCTACTACTGTGCGGTTTCGTAGGAATTTCCTTCCACGCATCATACATCTCTGGAACGGCCTACCCGCGGCAGTATTTCCAGGTCGATACGACATGGGTACCTTCAAAAAGCACGTCTACCTACACCTCAAAGGCCGGCAACGCACCTGTAGCTCTCCTGGTGTTACACGGGGCCGTGGGCGACGGTGATCACTCACCATCAGGTGACCCGTACGCTCGTTTGCCTTGCCTTTTCCATAAAAATATATATATATAATTTTTATTTAGATAATTGATTGAAAAATGATTTCAGACTTAATATCAATCATTTATTAAGCTAGCTTCTTATTCTTTTTAATTTTATGTACAGAGGTTTTTTATAACATTTATATTACCATAATAAAAATGTATAGACTTTATTTCTTTGATTGAATAAAGTACGAAACAAAATTAACCAAACGAACTATACGTTGTATTGAAAGTTTTAAAACTATTTCCGTACAAAAAAAATGCATATTTATGATTGTGAAATTTATTACAAAATTACCTTAACTGCCTTGTATGTATTTATTTATGATGATCTAGGACGAGGCTGCTATAACGTTTTTATACTTAGATATTAAAAAAATACTTATGGCATATTTAGTTATTGAAAATTTCTTAGCTTCACGCTGTATCCCGCACGAGGCAGTGTAAGCAGAGGGAACCTGGGAACCTAGTGTTAAGACACTCCGTTCCACTTCCGTTCCCCACTTTCTGCCGAATTTGAAGCATTGCGTGTTGAGAGCGGAACTCAACGCCGTGCTTTGCCTTATTACCAGAAATGAAATATTAAATATTTAAATTGAAAATATTAAATATTTAATTTCCTCGACTGGGGATCGCACCCAGAACCTGTCGGTTACAGTCACACGCTTGTGCCGCTGCGCCACGACAGGCCCCTTATTATAAATTTTTCGCCTTTTTTTTTATTGTAAATAATATATAAATTATATTTTATTGCTTTTCGGGTAAGAATCAGAGTTCTGTTTCCTATTTGTTGTAGTATCCTCTGGAAAGCCAAAGCAAAGTAAAAACTAAACTATTGTTTCTTAATTTTTGTAGTATTAAAAAAGTAATTTCGAGATTCGAACGCATTATCTTAGCGTTTCCTGTTAAATACCCCGCCAATATAATAACCCAATATCAAAGAATTAGTCAAAAACCGTTCAAACATAAATGAAAGGCAAGGTGAGTTACACGGAAGTACATTTTAAATGATATCTTTATCGCTGTTGTACATTGAATTAGTGCTAAAACATTGCAAACTTGCGAAATGATACCGCCTAAGTTAATAAGCACTTTTATATGTACTGTACGCATAAAAGATGTTACGATTTTTATATACATATATTACATTATGTTTTTTTTTTATTTTATTTGTATTAAAAATGTATTTTTTAATAATTGGCGTTATTCGCTCCAGAAATATATGTCATAAATTCGATATCCAGTTACAGAAACTTTTTAATTTCTTACTTCTTACCGTTTACAAAAAAAAATACAATGCGATACACTACCTAAAAATGCTATATGACACGTAAAAAAATTACCTAATATCAGCATATATTAATGAAATTGTTATTTTTAAAAACGTATTTTTAGTAAGAAAGTATTTTAACATACATTTCTCAGATTATTTCTGTCTACTCTATATCGGACATACAGCATGAAACTATGATATATATTTTTAACGTTTTATCCTGCATTTTAATGGAAAACAAGCAGAAAACTAAAGCCAAAGTATAAAACGTATCTACAACCGTCACACTTACAATTAGAAATTATTATTACAATGGTCTTACATATAAATAACTTAAAACAATATAAATTATAAAATATCATTTGAGCTATTTTTTTGTCAACAGTCCCCAATAACCTGTAGAATTGTTATTAAGCCGGACCGATTTCCTGCGAGGCAGTGAATAGTGTAATACAATATGTGTTCCTTGTTCATTCAACATTACTCTTATCGCTAACAAGACATAAAAGCTTATTATTTTTATTTAACAAATATTAATGACAGTTAAAGTTAATTGCATTTAAATATGAATGTTCTGATAAGAGTTTGTTTTATGTTCTATAGAAAAGATAACGTAAAGGATGTATAGACTTAATAAGGGCATATTTTATTTTTCTTCTATCTTTAAGTAAATAATATATTTTGGATCGTTAATATTTAGTTGTTTTCGCTTACAATGTCTCCATATATCAGTAGGTAATATAAGGTAGTATGTAATAATTGATGAGCAAAATGACCCGTATATGGCAGAACTCAAAAATATCGACTAAAACGAAAAAACAGCTCGGACAGACTCTGTTGTTTTCTATATTTCTCTACGGCTCGGAATCTTGGACAATTCGCTCACAGGAGAGGAAGAAGATTGACGCCTTCGAGATGTAGTGTTGGCGAAGGATGCTATGCATATCGTGGACGGCCAGGGCCATTGTCTCTATTCTGCGACAACTCAACATAGGAACGAGACTATCAAGTATATGCTACCAGCGTGTCCTTCGCTACTGTGGACACATAGCACGAAGGCAGCCTGACAGCCTGGACAAACTAACCTGGAAAAGTTGAGAGGAAACGACCACGTGGCCGCTCGCCTACACGATGTTCCGATCAAGTTACTAATCTCACGGGACTCCAAGTGACCACAGCCACGAGGAAAGCTGAGGATAGGACGAACTGGTGAAATTTAATAAATACCGTGACCCAGAACCAGGATAAGAGTGAACACGAGCTTTAGAAAAAAATCCAACGACCGAGAAGATGTAATAATTATTGTCAAAATAAAAGAGAAGAAAACCAATAATAATACAAATTAATAGAGAGCATTATTCAAGAGGTCACGTTTGTAGTATCAGAAGTCTACAACGCCCTCCGTCAAATTGAGTGGAAAATAAAATTGTAATCACCATCCCGAGCCGAAAGAATTACCTCGTTGTATGGATAAAGACAAATATCTCAAGAAACTCACTCCATAATATATAAGGTTCTTAAAAAAAAGGGGAAAACCTTTTGCATAACACAGTCAAATTAAAAGAATAATACCAATATTAAGAACTGCATTTAATAACAGCAGTTGTCCGATACCAATCTCCAAATGATTCCGCGAAGCGAGCTTGTACACGCGACCATTTTGCACCTTTGTAAGTAAAAAGTTTGAAAGATACAAATTTGGGATATTTTAAGTTAAACTAATAAGTCAATTGGGCGTTCAGTTTAAATTTTACAGTGGATTCAAATTTCATTTTTTTGCAGCAGAGAAAATTGTATATAAGACATATTTATGAACAGAAATAATTGTATGTAAAACTTAGAGTATACTATGGTTATTTTTTTTTCACGTATTAAAACTAAAAATATTTTTGAGACCTCTTATGGCGAATGGGCACAACTCATGCGACTGTGACGATTTCTTGGTGCGATTCTCAATCAATGAAATTAAATAATTAATATTTACATATCTTCGCTGTGGTAATAAAGCAAAACGCGACATTGGATTCCACCACTCAACACTTCCCCTTTTAATGCATTGTTTTAACACTAGATCCCTAATGTACGATACAACTTGAACTTAACTTTAGGTACTTAAAAAATCATAGTTCGATTATATATATACCTAAGTCAGGCTTATGATCTTTTTTGTCATAGAAAAGATAAGACAAATAAGCGTTCTGCTTTATTAATTGTTAGTGATCACCGTGGCCCACCAGCTCTATCCAGTCTATCACCAGAGGAGCTACAAATGAGTAGCCAGCCTTTAAGGTGGAGACGGATTCCCTTTTAGAAGATTCATGTCATATCGACTCGGTAACACTGCCGTAGGTTGGCCATTCGTATACAGAGAGACAGTTAACAAGTTAAATGACTTTGGAACGTAACGAAAAGCTTTCTTTTGTTACCAGAAACAGGTATATAAAAATCTATTTGGATTGTCCTATTATTTGTAATAACTGAATAGAAATTATAGCGCAATATTTATTTTTACAATTAATTTTTTTCAATTAATTTTAGTCTTAGAGGCCGTTATTTTACTGTGTCTTACCGTAAATGCAACGCTCATGATAATTATTTATCATTATCTTTGATGAAAATAATTATTATCATTGATAATGATTTATCATTATCTTAAGCGGGAATCGAACGCAGGACCAACGCATTTACCGTTAGACGCTATACAACAACGAACTCTTAAATTAAAACTAATTGAAAAAAAAAATACTTTATTACCCTTACAATTTATACGAACTCACTTAATGCGCTATAACTACTATTCAATTACTATGGGCACACCTTTTTGCATTCTACACAATTAAAATTGCCAACTTATCAAGGTAGGTACTGCATTTAAAGAAAGGACCTACAAGGGTTGGTATCTTTTACAATATTTATAGCTCGGTAATACTATACTATAATTTAAATTTATTTTTACTCATACGAAAAGAAATTCTTTAATGTTTTAGTAAAAGTGGATTGTAAACAGCAAATGTTTTTATCTATTTTAATAGTATATGTATATAGAAAAAAAGGACTTAATATATTAAATATGTAGAAATAAACGCTTCATGCTTTCCGCATGGCAGAAATTGAAGAAAGTAATATTTAGACATTCCGTTCCCCATTTTCCATCTATTTTTGAGACATTGAAAGTTGAGTGGCGGAGCTCAACGCAACACTTCGTTTAATAAAGCAGCAACATCAAGTGTATCCACTTGGGTAGTAAGAGTAGAATTTTTTTTCTCTATTAAAGTTACTCACTCATCTTCACGCTTTGTCCCGCATACGGCAGGGTAGGCAGAGGGAACTTGGGAACCTAGTGTTAAGATAATCCGTTTCACTTCCATTCCCCACGTTCCGCCGAATTTGAGGCATTGCGCCTATTGTGGCGGAACTCAACGCCGCCCCTTGACTTATAACATAATGAAAACATTAATTATTTAAATCGAAAATATTAAACATTTCATTTTCCTCGAGTGGGGATCGAACCTACAGCCTGTCGTTTGAATTCACACACTTAAGCCGCTGCGCCACGACAAGCGTCAATTAAAATTAAAAGAAATTGACTTATTTTAACTTTTTTAAATGACTTACTTCGATATTATGTACCTACCACAGGCTAGTCGTGGCGACGGCGCAAATATGCTATTGTAACGAGCGGCAGGTCGTGTGTTCGAATCGAGGGAGTGAAATATATAATATATAATATATAATATATAATATATAATATATAATATAATATATAATATATAATATATAATATATAAAATATAATATATAATATATAATATATATGTAATATATAATATATACCTACCTACATTTTGAAGAGGCAAACTGCGGCATTGAGTTTCGCAACTCAACACGCAATGTCTTAAATTTGGCGGCAAGTAAAGAACGGAAAACCTTTAATAGGATCTGAGTATCTAGTATCTATAGATAGTATCTGTATAGTACATCTAGACAATCTAGTGTTAAGTATTTTCTATAAAATTCAAAAACGGTTAAAACATAGTTACAATTAAATTTACGTTTAAACTACTTTCGAGATACATTTTGCCGTTATTAATTTTTATTATCGCATTAGAAACGAGAATTAAATGCTACTTACTGCTAGGTAAATGACAATTAAAATATTTATTGGTTGTAGGAGAATTTTTTGCCGTGTGACTCCGGCTTAGAATAGAATCACTCTGGTACTGATGGTGTCGTAAGCGGCGATTAAAGTGCATAGAGTCACGTTGCCAGTAATGGCAACACGCATGGGCAGACTCGACCGGATCATTACCACTCCCGGCATTTAAGACCGGCGTTAAGTAGTGGCTTAGGCCACTGCGTTTCGCATTAGGTAATGCCGGGCCCCGGTGCTATTCCACCTTAAAAGACGGCAACGCTCCTGTAGCTTTATGGAGTTATTCGGGGCCGTGGGCGACGGTGATCACTTACCACCAGGTGACTCGTACGCTCGTTTGCCGTCTTTTCCATAAAAAAAAAGAATATATAGAATATTTACATTGGTGCAGTGCCTGATTATACACGTGATGGTTCTGTATTTGATTCTCAGTGTAGGCTACTTGTACAAATCTTTTTCATCTACCTTATATTATCTAACCTAAACGCGACTGGCTGTGGGATGAATTTTCAATCAAGAACATAAAATATTTAATATTTTCTTTTCCTCTCTCTGGTATTAGGTGAAAAAGTAAGGCGTAGAGTTTTGCCACTCAACGCACAATGAATCCAAAATAGGTGAAAAGTGGGAAAGTATCTTAATGAGATCAGAGTGTCTTAACACAAGGTTCCCAAGTTTTCTGTAGCTACTCTAAAAAATAACTGATCTATGATATTTTTCCATACCTATAGTTTAGATTAGGTAATATGTAACTGGGCGCTGATGTAAGGAGCGATTGAGGTTTAGGATAGTTTTGTTTCGATGCTCAATCTGTAAAACGTATACATATACTTATATATTTAGATACTTTTGATCTATATCTTCGACCTAACATATAATGTGACTGAAATGAATGACGATAAGTGGAGATTAAAAGTGATTTATGATCTTACCTCTACAATGTGTAAATAATACAATAAGTTTAGTAATGATATTATTATTATTATTTTAGGGTAGGCGGAGAAAACTTGTGAAAACTCTCCGTTCTATTCTCCACTTTCCACTGAATTTATGAGTTGAGTGGTAGAGCTTGCCATAGAGAAGAATTGTTTTATAAATAAACCCCAAATCATTAATTTATAATTTCTATGAGATATTTAAAATAATTTCTTTGTGTTATACAAAAAAAGGAACATCCAACAGTTTGAACCACATACAATTATAGAATTCGCTCATATTCCCGGTACTGATCAAAGGCGCCGCATGAACGATTCGTCTCGGCTATTAGAAAGAAGTACCGGCCAGTTTTGTATGATCTTTAACTACATTGCTAACATATATTTCTATTTCTGCTATATTTTTGTATAAAACAATATATTTAATATATACTGTAACTGTTAACGGGACATTTTATGGGTTTAATCTTAATTTTGAATATATATATATATATATATATATATATATATATATATATATATATATATATATATATATATATATATATATATATATATATATATATATATATATATATATATATATATATATATATATATATATATATATATATATATATATATATATATATATATATATATATATATATATATATATATATATATATATATATATATATATATATATATACATATATATATATATATATATATATATATATATATATATATATATATATATATATATATATATATATATATATATATATATATATATATATATATATAATATATATATATATATATATATATATATATATATATATATATATATATATATATATATATATATATATATATATATATATATATATATATAAATCCATAAAATTCCATTTACATACCTATATATATTTTATACGTTTATCACAACTTATTTATATTATTGATATCGAATGAATATAAACATATTTACAAATGTTCATTACCACAAAAGAATCAACATCTGCCAAGAGAGAATGATATGTATTTTAATAAATAAAAAATATTATTATCAAATTTATATATAAAAA
Organism: Eueides isabella; assembly: GCA_019049475.1. NCBI lineage: Eukaryota > Metazoa > Arthropoda > Insecta > Lepidoptera > Nymphalidae > Eueides > Eueides isabella. The sequence continues at coordinate 2,444,989 of CM032402.1, forward strand.
AAAAACCAGTGTCAATTTCAGTGGTTTTTATTAGAAAAACACAACATAAAATAGATTATTTCTAATATTCAAGAAAAAACCCTAAAGTAACTCTACAAAAATTAACGTACGCTACAAATCGACGAGCTCTTACAAAATGGTCGGCCTTTCATCAACAGCTAGAGTGATGTCAAATACACAAAGATGTACCGGCTTATTATCTCATTAATGCTTATACAATCGTTCCCTTGAGCTCTTCATTATGTAAACGTACCTACTGTAAAGTACTTTGACAATTTCTGTAGTAAGTAAGAATGTGAGTGTTAAATTCACGTCCAGGGAACCTAATGCTAACCTTAGGTTCCCTTTACGGAACTTTCCGTTTTACATCTAATTATGGAGATATTTCAAGTTGAATGGTGGAACTAAATGCCGTGCTTTACTTTATTGATAACGTTAGGAAGTTGAAATTAATTTCTTCCAGTAAGAATGGAATCTTCACACCGTGTTCACAATCAGACTCGTGGACGCTGTCACGGAAGCCTTTAGGTACAATAAATAATTCTATCACACCGATCGTAATCTCAATAGTATTTATTAATTTTTTATATGGTATTTAACGTCGTTTCTTTACCTGCAATGTTTTTGCGAAAGAAAAGTTTTGCCATTAAATTTGCCCTGTGTTCGGATTAAATCCTATGCTGAAGTAAGGGTTGAAACGTTCTCCGAGTCTTTTTTTACTTTTACACTTTCTATGTAGAACAAAGGGAACCCCAGAACGAGAACATGAAAATATTAAATATTAAATTTTCCTCGAGTAGGGATCGAACCCACGACGTCGCATTTGAAGTCGCTAAGCCAAAGACAGTTCCTTGTATATTTAATAAATTCAAATGTACCGTTTGTTTGTTCCAACCAACAAATTGTTAATTATTCAAAAGTATGCAACAATAACTATTAAAAATGAACATTTCTTGCAGTAATCAATAACATAGTAATTGTTTACTACAGCTTAAGTATGCAGGGTAATTTACATTCCAAGATTAATGTGTCTTTACATATATGTGTATGTTTGTATGTATGTATGTAATAAAGAGAAAATTCAAGTCGATCGATTGTCACGTTCGTTTCAGAGATCAACAGACTGCTTTTTAAATAAAAGCGAAAAAAATTGTGTTTGGTCGCTAATTTTAGTTAATTACATGCTTTGCATTACGTTTTTTATTTACCTTAGCCCGTGTTACATTTAGTGTCAGTATAATGTACAAAAATAAAAAAAAAACGAAGTGGGTTATATATTCATATATATTCATATAATATCTGGACGGGTTATGTAAAAAAAATTTAGCCAACTTGTTGCGGAGACCATTATAAAATAAAAACTATATTGACAGCTTATTTTTTTTAAATATCTTCAAATGTACTCACTAAAATATCCATTTTAGATTTCAGCTCAAATGGGCACTAAAGTGGGTACAATTGAACTAGAAAGATTTCATATAGTGTAAATGGAATCTAACATACGAACTATACGAGAAGTTAAATAAAAGCTTGTAAAAAGCACATATTACTGCTAAATAGTTACGATCTTAAAATATTAAAATCTAGATTTTAATATTTTAAGATTTTTAAACTTAATAATGAAAACTTTTCTCGAAGAGGTACAAATAATTAGGCCGTCGAACAGGCGCTCTTTTTCCACAGTTTTTCCTAGAGGGCACGGCTTTAACTCTCCATTTTTTGTTTATTTCGTTTAATAATTAAATCAAGGCAATTAAATCAAGCAGTTTTTGTAAGTATTCTGAATTAAAATTACAAAAGAACCCACATAAATAATTATTAAAAAGCGATCTTACCACGATTTCTAAGTAGCCACTGTATAAAACGTAGGCTAATGCTAATCACGCATACCATCCGGTAATTTGCTTTTCTTATATTATGATTGTTACGAATATATTAATGTATGAATATGTGTATGTCTATGTACATGCGTTTGTTACATATAAGTAGTAAACAAAGTAGTATTTGGTTTTATATTTGTCTATTATTTTTTTTTAAATAAATTAAACTAAATAAACCTACATTAAATCTTGTCGTGGCGCAGCGGCACAAGCGTGTGGCTGTAAACGAAGTTGTTGGTTCGATCTCTACTCGAAGAATTGAAATATTTTCCTATTAAATATTTTATGTTTTCTTTATTTAGCTCTGGTAACAAGGCGATAAGAACCGCAACTCAACAAATAATGCCTCAAATTTGGACGGAAAGTATGAAACGGAAGTGGAAAGCAGTGTCTTAATAATAGTTTTCCAAATTACCTCTGCCTACCCTACAATGTGCGGGATACAGTGTGAAGCTGAGTGAGTGACCTACACCAATGTTATAAAGCTAAAGTGTTTTCTTTGTTCTTTGAATATGGTAAACTCAGGAAGTAATGATTTTAATTATAAAATCTTTTTGGTTTAAATAATTAGTGTGGAAAAAGCTGTTGGTACTATATTATTATTACAATACGATTCAACGATTCAAGTACCTTTTTTCGCTCACGCCATATATCTCACACGACAAGGTTAACAGGCAGAGGGAACTTGGGTGCCTGGTATGAAGAAATTCGGTTCCTATTAAGTCATTTCCGGTCACTTTGCTTACTAAACTTGATTAGATTTGAGACCTTGCGTGTTGGGTAACTTAACGCAGTATTTTTTGCTTTTGTACCAGTTATTATGTACAAGAGTATCTGTACTATACGGGTATCGTTTGAAATATATATGAATATTAATTTAATATACAAAAAATCAAAACAGTTTAAGCTTACCATCAATAACATATGAATTTGTGGCCTGTTATGGTGCGGGGGCACAAGCGTGTGACTGTAAACGCTAAAGGTTGTATGTTCGATCTCCACTCGAAAAAAAGAAATTTTCGTTATTTTAATTTCTTCGCTCTGGTGTCAAGGCAAAGCACAGCGTTGAGTTCCGCCACTACAATAATTCAAATTCAGCGGTAAGTAGAGTTTAAATACTAGATTCCCAAATACTTTTTGTCTACCCTTGTATACAGTATAAAGCTAAAAAAGAAACAAACATTTAAAAAAACCACTATCAGATACATTGGTTGCGAAATTAAAAGTAAACACACATACCGTAGAACTCGTCCTGACTTTGCAGGCAAGTCATCGTATTAACTTTAAAAGATATAAATATTGCTTATAAATTGATTATTATGAATATAAATTATTTAACGATCACCAATATATGTTGTAAGAAGTTTATTCATAGAATGATAATTTTGACTGAATATGCAATGTTTGCCTACTTGTAGCAATAAATCAAGTAGAAATATTAATTTGTCCGCTCTGATGGAACAGAGCGCAGCGTTTAATTACGCTACTCGACACGTAATTATTCGGATTCACTCTTACTAGGCCAACATTAGTAAAAATATTATATAATATATAACAAAAATATTGTAGTTTTATATTAACGATGTATGATTACATGATTAATAAAAGCTTAAAAGCTTGAGCTTTGTGTGACCTTATAGCTTAAAAGCCATGGTCTTGTACTAAATACTTTTTTATTATTCCTTGGGATGTATATAGATTTATTTGTTGTTATATATTTTAGCTGTATCTCTCCCATAGGAAAGTCAGTCGGGTCAATCTTGGGAACCTAGTGTTAGTCAGTATCTGTGTATTTTCTGTCAAATTCCAGAGGCATTACGCGTTGATTTGCGCTTTGACTCGTTATAATTATGTTTTTGTTGTTTCGTTCCCCACTTTCCGCCTAACGTCAACAATGCCTCAAGCATTCTGTGTTGAGTTGTGGCGTAATCCAACGCCGCGCTTTGCTTTCGTACTAGAGCGAAGAATTGAAAACATTAAATGTTTTAATTTGAAGATATTAAATATCACAATTCCTCGAGTGGAGATCGAACCCACAACCTGTCGTTTACAGTCACATGCTTGCGCACCTGCGCCACGACTGGCTTCGTACCAGCAATTTCTGGGAGTAGAGCATTTATCAAACATTTTTTTTACCATTATGTACGTATCCCTAGTATTATTCGTTTTGAAGAAATAACGATTTACATAGAATTCCTTAAGTAATTGTTATTCTACCACAATTTTTTTGCTTATCGATCACATAAATATACCTTTTTAATCCATATAAAAGATATAGTTAATTATAATTAACACGTTGTAATTCAAAAATGTGGCGTGCGAGTAATACTTAACAGTATGAAAAGGTCGTCCGTTCGATTCCGTGCGAATAAAACTACTTATAACTATACAATTAAATAATAACAGTTGTATTTATATTTAAATGGTGCGCTTGCGCATTATAATAACGTAACTGTACCTATATTAAATAATTAAGTTAATTTATTAAAGATATGTATGTAGGTACTTGATAAAGACCGAGACGGTTATGGCGCAACGGTTTTCCAGAGGCGCGGGTTCAAATCCTGCTTCGTTCAAAAAAAAATGTATACGTTTTTTAAATTTAAGTTTGGTACAGTTTGATTGTAATGCTGCATTTGTAGATTCAATTTCCATTTGGAGAAAATGATTATTTTCCTTTGCCTCGCGGATAAAATATTTTTGAGAAATTTCTGATTGCAATTCGCAGTCGGAAAGTTTGGCGTAAACAGCGTTACGGAAACGGCGTCTTAGGTTAATTTTACCTGACTGGTACTTTCGGGGTAGGTGTTGCTTAAAGCTAAAAAAGAAAGTCGTGAAAGAAAGAAAGAAAGTCGTGAAAAATGAATTTATTCATGGAATTGTATTATAGTTTTATATAATAATACATACTATCAATAAATATAATGGCCTGTCGTGGCGTAAGCGTTCGACTATAAACACGACTGATTATGGGTTCAATCCCGCTCGAGGAAACGAAATATTTAATATTTACATAAAAAAACGTAACGGAAGTGTCTTAACTCCTTCTCCTATGGCTACTCTGCCATGTGCGGGATACAGAAGAAATAAAAAAAAAAAAAATAAATACTCATAGGTAAATGTGAACCTGCACCTCTTCGAAGCCGTCCTAGCTGTTTAATCAATAAAGTATCTAAGTCATACGTTCTTATCGAGTTACTTCAAAATTGTAAAACGCTTGTTATAGCTTATTGTTGTTGGTAGGAGCTTTATACATATTTCCGTTATCTAAAGATTATTTCTAAGAATAATCATTTAAATAGACACAGGTTCAATTCCCGATATTAAACGATTCTTCTTCTTCTTTAACTTCACGATCAGAGGGAGCTTGGGAACCTTGTTTAAAGAAACTCCGTTCTGTTAAAAGTGCTGTAAGAATTAAATATTTATCTTATATTTGTTCGCAAATATACTCATATTTTTTTTATTTAAGTACAAAAATGGACAGACAGACAAAAAAAAGTCATATCAATAATCTTGATAACGATGTAATAACTAACACCAGGCAATTGCAACGTTCAGTGTTTTTAAAAGTTAAAAATATTATGACGCCATTTTTCTATGGTGATTATGGCATATGGTGAAAAACCCCATGTTGAACATTATAATTGATTAACGTATTAAGTCTCAACCGTATGTAAGCTAAATTCAACTGTAAATAAAAGCTAATAAAGCTCAAAATATTTAAAACACAAACAAAACACTGAAATCTAAAAAAAATGCAAAATAAAATACTTAGAAAAAGCGCGTTAACAATAACTTTCTATAATCTGCTATAATCCGTTTGTTAGAACGAGATAGATGATTCATATAGCTTTATTTGATTGGTGTGAAAAAGATAGATATACTTTTGTTGTTTCCATAATGGATAACACCGGTAGCCAATCGGGTAATAGGCGGGGCAATAGGAATTCGAACTTTGAAAATGGTTCAAACGTTTTGATGCTATCGAAAAAGTAAATTGGAAATTGTAATGGAGGGTCGGCTTTCCTACGAAATTCACTAAAAATCTGTTAATTTTGGTGAAAAAAAAAGTATATGGAGAACTAAAAGGCTGATATTTGGAGAATAATTAACTTCACGCTCGTATCCCTCACATGGCAGGTTAGGCAACTTGGCAATAAAGTGTTTAGACACTCTCTTCACTTTCTACCGAGTTTGAGGCATTGCGTGTTGTGCCACTCATGACGGAACTTAACTCCGCACTTTGACTTGTTATCAGAGCACACAAATGAAAAAGGATATAACGCAGCGTTGAGCTCCGTCACTTAACAAGCAATTTTTCAATAACTAAGCGATGGAAACATAGATCTTATCTCTACGCTTCTTTTGCCTATTCTGCAATACGTGGGATACATATATGAAGTATTGTCCTACCATCTTTTGATTATAATGTATACTGTACAGGTAAAGTCGAAATGTTAGAGGCCTGTTGTGGCATAGGCGCACAAGCGTCCAATTATAAGCACGAAACGTTGTCGGTTTGATGATCACTCGAGAAAATTAAATATGTTATAGTATATTATAAAAAAAATAAATTTGTTGTGATATCAAAACAAAGCGCGGCTTTGAACTCAGATTCTCAATATGCAACGCCTCCAATTCGCCGGAAAGTAGAGAAAGGAACGGAAAGGAAAGGAAAGGGTTCCCAAAGTTATATTTATTGTTAATTTCATACAATTTAAGGGCATAATTAAGTCTGTAATGAGTCTATTTTAAAATAAAACTACCTAAATTTAAAATAAAACTATATTAGTAGGCCAGTTTATATTTAATTTTATTTGGTAAATAAGTAAACTGATCTGTACAAAAACCGCTTTGCCCATATGTCTACCTACGTACCTACCTAGCTTCACGCTGTATCCCGCACGAGGCAGGGTAGGCAGAGGGAACCCGGGAACCTAGTGTTAAGACACTTCCCCACTTTCACTTTCCACTTTACATATGTCAACCTTAAAAAACTCCCATCGGACGAATCGGGCAAGTCCAGGGCATTACGAATAAATCTTTGAAGAAGTTATTGTGTAGTAGGTAAGTAAATACATAATATTTTAATAATTCAGATGAACAATGTAACTAATTCAGTTAAGACTTATAGTTATAGTTTAACAACAAAAGTATGTCTCGGTTTTTACATTTTTTAATAGATGTGTTATAGGTTCTTAGACTCAGTCTAGAGTTACTTAGCTATTCAGATTAAAGTATATTATTATTTATTACATTTACTTTTTATAGGCCTGTTGTGGCGCAGCGGCACAAGCGTGTAACTGTTGTGGGTTCAATCCCCACTCGAAGAAATGAAATATTTAATATATTTAATATTTAATGCATTTCTTCGCTCTGGTCTTGTATCCGCCACTCAACACAAATTCGGCAGAAAGTGGGGAACGGAAGTGGAAAGTAGTATCTTAACACTAGGTTCCCAAGTTCCTTTTGCCTACCCTGCCATGTGCGGGATACAGCGTAAAGCTGAGTGAGTGAATTTTATTTTTTCAAAGCTTTTTGCGCCTACTATTTACAATCTCCACATTCGATCCTGTCTAGTTCGGCCTGTCGTGGCGCAGCGGCACAAGAGTGTGACTGTAACCGACAGGTTCTGGGTTCGATCCCCAGTCGAGGAAATGAAATATTTAATATTTTCAATTTAAATATTTAATATTTCATTTCTTCGCTCTGGTAATAAGGCAAAGCGCGGCGTTGAGTTCCGCCACTCAACACGCAGTGCAAACTCAAATTCGGCGGAAAGTGGGGAACGGAAGTGGAACGGAGTGTCATAACACTAGGTTTCACTTTCGTTCCCTCTGCCTACCCTGCCTAGTGCGGGATACAGCGTGAGTTCGGGTGGCGCCACGTATCACTGATAAGTTAACAGGATCTGTGTAATAATTTTGCAGCACCGATGGACTTCACTAGAAGCTATTAATGCAGATGTTTCTGTAACTAAAATATCTGATTCATTTTCAAAGTGATCCATCAAAGACGCAGGAAGGAAATGAGATTCATCAAATATATGCTGATAATAATAATGCTAATTTTAATAATTTAAAATTATTATTGGCAGTTTGTGGACTAGCTGTTTTTAAATAACTACCATTAATATTTTGTTAAAATACTGCAATGGCAATCATTGCAGTATTTTAACAAAATATTAAAATTTAATAATTTTATAACATAATTCCTTCCGGACAAAACAGACCACTTGCCCATTTTGCCGTACCCGTCTTGCCCAAGAAAAATATAAATGTAAATTGATAATAAATCGAAATTGAATGTAATGTTAATAATCATAATAAACTTACTTTGTGCTTTTTAACAAAACCATAAGAAATAATTCGGTGTCTACAAATACGTACACTCGCCACTCAAGCGCTGAAGCAAGTTTAATCAAAATTCGAAAACGGTCGCTAATAATCAGCACACACATATATAATTATGTAAGTACAAGCATTTACATATATTTTTATAGATAATTATATACAAGTGCTAACTTGTTTTAGGCGGGCTACCTTCCTATAGGCTACGATTCCATGCCTAGCCTGTATAATGTAGACCTATAATTACGAAATTTGGCAAGAGCAGACTTATAATTGTAGTTAATATCATAGAAAATGTATGCGTATGCCTCAAAAATTAAATTTGTCAACTTAGTATTGAACCCTCGGTGGCGATCCAATTCGGCTTTTACTGATTCTGTTAAATGATATATACATAGTTATAAGCTAACCAATTAACTGAGCAACATAAAATAATTACCCATAAAAATATCATATACGTATGTACGTTATAATATAGCCACAATCTGTTATTTCCTACTAATGACAATACATCCTAAGCGTGAATGCAAAGTAGACATAACTATAGATATTTTACTATACTTAAATTTAAAAAACGTATAAAAATTTTGAACGAAGCTGGATTTGAACCTGCGCCTCTTGAAAACCGTTCAAGCGCTCTGACCAACTAAGCCATTCGTTAAGTTGGTCAGAGCTCTTGAAAGGATTTCAAGAGAGGCGCGGGTTCAAATCCTGCTTCGTTTAAAATTTTTATACGTTTTTTAAATTTAGTATTTTCTGTCTTAAGTGTGGAACAACACTTTAAAAAATAGTAAAAATATAGATATTTTTTTCGATATTGGATGAGAATATTTTTTTTTCTAAATCACTGTGGCGCACAACATCTGTCTTTAGGTGTAACGATTGTGGGCTCGACGCGCACACGAGAGGAAAGGAATTATTTCAACAAGCCAAAGTTCGGCGTTGTTAGCTTTGCTTAGTGACCAAAGTGATAAAACGATAATATTAAATATTTAATTACGTCGAGTGGGGATCGAACCTGGGACCTGCCACGCTTATACACTTGTGTCCTTGCACTACGATAGGCTACATTAAAATATATATCTTAATCAAAATCCAAAAGTGAGTACAACTATTTTAATTACAACAAAATCTCCAAATAAGGTTTACTCCATTTCTTCATTAAAAAAATCATTCAACACTATAACAAAAATATGCTTCTACATACATATACCTAATACGTATATTATAAAAAAAAAACCTTCGTTTTTTCATTGTAATATACATATAACAGCTATATGACCTATATAGGTACAATTATCTTATCACATACAAAAATCTGTACACGTTTATTCGTACGAAGCGAGGTGCTGTTATCGCAGCAATATGGTGTTAAACATGGTCTATTTTATTGATATCTATGGAACTTTAAAATTATATATATGTTTGTATGAAACTAGTGGTTTAATTTGGTTTTACTTAATTTCTTTTTTTTATGTAATTTCACACTGATAGCATCACAGTTACACTAAGCAGGGTACGTAGGGGGAACCTGGGAACCTAGTACCTATAACTCTCCGTTTCCATTACACTACCGTTTCCCACTTTCTGCCGAATTCTGGATGGGCTTGCTGGTTGAATTGTGGAACAGGGAAATATTACCAGAGCGAGAAATGAATATGATAAATATTTATTTAATTCAAATGGAAATCAAACCGACAACCTGTCGTTGTTACAGTTGCACGCTCATCTGTATATTCTAGACAGTAAAAGCTTTAATATTTTAATATTTAGATATTATAAGATTTTTGTCGAGATTTGTCGATAATATTAATTTTATCGCTGGTTGGCAGAGTGCTCGGAAATACGCCTCGTATTTATCTTCTAAACGACTTTCTTCGAAATGAAAGAATCCAATGGTAGGAGTTTTCAACATATACTAAATCTAAATTAATATTTGTGAATATCGTGATAGTAACAGTTATAGGTAGATTCGATTATCACTTGTAGACATTACATAGCTTCACGCCATATCCCTAGCGTGGTAGGCAGAGAGAACGGAGCGCCAAACACTTGCTAGCGGTGACGTACGCTGGAGAAATTACCCTACTACTATTTTTAATTTATTTGTGTGAGAATCATAACGGAGTGTCTTAATACTAGGTTCCCAAGTTCCCTCTGACTACCCTATCATGTCAGGGATAGAGCGTGTAGCTAAGAAAAAGATAAAGACAAAAAGAAATAAATAAAGGGCTTATAATTTTATACAGTACTTTTTATAATGAATTCAGTAAACGAAGTCTAATTAAAAGTTTATTACAATTTAACTGAGACGCTCATGTTATATATCTCCTAATGATTGTAGGTGAAGACAGTAATGGCAGTTTCTTTTGATAAAAAAAAAATACTAATTAAATAGAAAATAATTGACATTTTTGTTTTTCTTCGCTTCACGCTGTAACTGCATATGGCAAGTTAGATAGAAAGAAATTGGGAACCTAGTGTTAAGTCATCTAGTCTTCCTTTTCGCCAAATTTTAGACATTGCGTGTTTTTGCACTAATGGCGGATTTCAACGCCGCGCTTTAGTCTTGTCACAGAGATAGGTTAACTAGGTTTTTTAATTTTATTTGCTTTTGCTGCCACGTACATGTAACTGAAAAAGGCATTTATAGGTACATACCAATAAATCAAATACGTAAACTTTATAAGTTATATTATTTACTGTAAAGTTTCATCTAAAATTTTTCATAAATTCCTCACAAAGCTTTACAATTGTAATATTATTAGCAAAATATCAGGGCAGTTATTTAAAAAAATAAATTCATAATATTCCATCCTTTACATTTCGGTCAAATTATAAACAAACTTAAATTTAGCAATATTAGAATAAAATATTAAATATATCTACAAAAGAGAAATAATTGTAAATCAATAAATTCTTTTGAACGAGAATCGAATGCACTACTACTAACAGGAGTATAAAAATTTGATCAACTTGTTATTATGTAAAGCGCCATCCATACTTTTGATTGAATAACTAAGTAAAGCATTTTAAGAATCAGTATTTCATAAAATACTCGTTAGATGGCATTGGAATAATATTAAGTCGTTCTTAGCACCACCACTAGATAGCGCTACCTCAAAAGTTATCTATACCTATAATAAATCTGTACCTGGTCACTGTCTGTACGTGGGGGATATATTAAAAATAATGTTCGTGTGTACAGTTATCAATGTAATACGGCCAAAAAAAGTTATTTTTTAAGTTTTTTCTGTTTATAAAGTTTTTATCTGTAAACGTCCAACCAGATTTAAATGCAGTTTTCATGATTATATCCTATCAATTTTATTTTCCTCACCATTTAGTGTTTGTTTTATTTAAATCAGTTAATAAATAAATTAGTTACGTCAAATTTTAAATATTTTGTTCAATAAAATTTTTATTCATTTGGCCGTAATTTTAATGTATAGATATTATACTAAAAATGATAATGTTATTAGAACAAGAAAGTAATTTGGATAAGTAAATAAAATAGTGTATATCAAACGTGCGAAGCCGCGGTCAGGTCGCAGGTTGTTAATTCACTCACTATCTATTGGAAAAAATATTGAAAATTTCGAGTCATAAAACTCGATGCCGTGCTTTTTATTTTTACTGTAAAGGGAATTTAAAAAACTATTTCATGACAATTCACAGAATTGAACTCAGAACCCTCACGTACAGGTTCAAGTACAGTCAGCTGCGTTACTGCGTCACAACTATCAGTATTTTTTTAAATAAAAAAAATATGTAATGAGTAAATCAGAAGGTTTACAAAAAGTTGTATATGAAAATTAAAACGACTGTAACTTCAAAATTATAGTTTTAAATGCTTGTACTTATTAATATAAAGGTACTCTCATAAACAAAGTGTTTGCCATGGTTAGGAATAGCTGAACGGATTTTTACAAGACTTTAATTGAAACACAGAGAAAGTTCGGTAGAAACGGGAACGGAACGGAGTGTCTTGACTCTAGGTTCCCCAGTACTCCTAACCCCCCCCCACCCCATGTGCTGGATACAGCGTGTAGCTGAAAAAAAAATAGGACAGTGTCTGCGAAAAACAAGAAATAAAACCCTAAAAGCTTCAGATTACAATATATTGTGTACAGTATAAAAATCCATACAAAACTTGTTTATAATAATACATGAAAATTTATATTAATGCTATCGAAGCGGGCGAAGCCTTGAGTAAATAAGTCATTTAGAATATTTCAAAGTAATTCAAATTTTGTTTGCTATTAAAGAAAGTTTGGGTTCCTTCGAGCGAAAGCAGTTCAAGTAATGCCACGCGGTGTCCACTGCAAAATGACGATTCTGGTATAGACACTTGTTTACTACCTTCTCGATTTTGGCCTTATCTGAAATTTATATCAAAATTAACGTAAAATATTGTCAGAACGAGATGTAGGCTTTTGGGGTCGCTTTCTATATGGGGCAGATTATTTTTAAGTTCCGCAAATTAAATCTCATATCTTCGCCCTGGTAACAAAACAAAACGTGGCGTTGAGTTTCGCCACTCAACACGCAATGCCACAAATTCGGCGGAAGTGGGCAAAGAAACGGAGTGCTCAACATTAGGTTACTAAGTTCCTTCTACCTACCCTGCCAGTATTCGTTCTAATTGTTACTTAATTTCCAAATCTTACCATTTTGCGGTATATCTTTTAATACAATATCCTGTCTTAACACGCCCTCTCTTGTCATTACACAAGTCTTTTCGAAGAAGCAGAGTACCCATTTCTTCAAACTTTTATCAAATAACTACAAATATTGGAAAAATAATAAACATATATTTTTAATGATGATTAATCCACATTTCGAATCCAAATTTAGCTCTCTTTTTTCTAAATAAATATAATTAATAAATATATTTTACGGCGTTAAGCTTGTGTTTCATTTCTTCGCTCTGTTAATAAGGCAAAGCACGGCGTTGAGTTTCGCCACTCAACACGCAATGCCTCAAATTCCGCGGAAAGTGGGGAACGGAAGTGGAACGGAGTGTCTTAATACTAGGTTCTCAGGTTCCCTCTGACTACCCTGCCTCGTACGGGATACAGCGTGAAGGTAAAAAAAAAACAACGGCGTTAAATTCTGCCACTCATCACACTGTGCCTTAAATTCGGAAAGTGAGGAACAGTTCGGAGTGTCTTAACACTAGGTTCCAGAGTTCCCTCTGCCTTCTCTGCAAAGTGCAGGATACAGGTGAAGCTGAGTGAGTGAGTAATAAACTTCGATCAACTATTAAACTTGATCGAAGGTAATAAATATAAAAAAAATATTCGTACAAATTTTCTGTATTTTTCTGTATTTTTTTTTCCTTTTGACTTTTTCTTTTATTTGTATTGTAAGTTCTTACTTCATGCCCCGTTTTATGTTTATATTTATATTTATATTCGTTTTATATTTATATTTATTACGTTGAAGGGGTAAATATAATCAATCAGAAGCAATCAATAGAATCACCATTTACATACATTAATTAAACTTGTTACCTTCGCGCGAACTCAACCTAAATGACCTTGCAGGCAGTTAATATATATAATCCTAATGGCACTGCCATTAGGATTCCTTTTGAGAGATACGAAATCCTAAATAATTATATATTTTGTTAGGTCGTAGTGGTTCACGGGTTCAGTATCTGACTTTTCAATTTTGTTTTTTTTTATTTTCCCACTATATTACTTAAAAACTTACATTCACGTTGCCAGCTATTAACTTTTCCACGAGAGCTCTGTTCACATGAAATTTTTCAATACACTCCTCGATTGGTTCCACCGAACGAACGCATGTTGGTGTTAGGTCTTCATTGCATTTAGCCTTCTGTAAAGTGATTTATTTTTTTAATTTATAACATAACATTCTATGGCTTTGTTTCCGTCAAATAAAATGAACCGAGAATTTTGTATGACGTAAGTATATATAAACCCATTAAAAACGTCTGACGTATTTTTGGTCCCAGGAAATTGATATAAGCCTTCCTTCTATCCAATACAAAAAAACCTTTTCTAATCCAAATTCATAGATTCTGAGATTAACGCGTGAAATTACTCTTGGTAATTATATTACAGTATAAACGCGCTGGCGACGCCGCAAGTAAGATACGTAAAAGTAAATATAATCTCACCTCCACATATAAAATTATAATAAGCATTAAGGAATAGAAGAAAATAACAAAATTTTTCATTTTCAAAGACAGTACCACTATTAGATTGCAAGAAAAATGGCAGTAAATGGATCATTTGGCGTATTTTATACTACTCTATACTAATGTAAACACAGGATGCCTAGAATTGTATAATAATGGATGACTAATATGATGTTTTTAAATATTTAGGTTAGGTCATATAGACGCGTCTTAACATTAGTTTTGCTAATTTTTGCTTTTGGAAAAAATAGTTTGACAAAGTTATGTGAGTGAGAATGGGTAGGCAGAGAGAAGAGAGTGCCAAATGTTCACTGTCATCAACATCTTCACACATGCCCTCTGGGGGCTTCTCATGGTTTTTACGTGACCCTACTCCAGTATCGTAGGTACTGTGTTTTCGAAGGTCATCGAGATCACCTTTTGCTTCTCTTACCACTTTACAATTCTTTCATCACTCATTCGCTCGACGTGCCTAAACTACCTGAGCACATTGTTTTTCATTCTTAGTGTGAGATCCACGCTAGTTTTTATCATATTCTGGATATCTATTCAAGTGGAAATGGGGTGATCTGCGTTGAGCTAATCTGACTCCGCATATCCTACGAAAAGATCGCATCTCCACAGTATTCATCTTTCTTACATTCGTCCTCTGTAATAACCACGTTTAGCTGCCAGTGTCACAGCGTCTGTACCAATACTGCATTGTGTATGGCCAAACGCACAGCTATGCTGACGTTGCGCCGTCTCAAGAATGCAGCTAAAGCACCGCTAACTCTGTTATCGACAGCAATTTTTTCTCTTTCAGATATACTACATCATTCACTTGTTCTAATATATTATCATTTACGATTATCTAGCATTCTATCCTCTCTTTTTTCTTTCAGCTTGAACGTAGTGTCTTTTCATTATTCCAGTTTTCCTTTTTAGCTTCATTTTACAGGTGGCAACGGTAGCGCAAGTACCGCTTTTTCCATATCGACGTCCTTTGCCCCCACAATTATTTGATCCTTATATTTTTTCGTAAACTTCCTCCCCTACTATTATTAATACTATATTCTCGAAGGTCCACCGAGATCTCCTCATACCAATTGATTCATAAATCTATCTATCTGTGCATCTATCCAAACCGCTACTCTATTGTATATAATATATTTTGAAATTGTGTTTTCCCTGTCTAATCTGCTGATGAGCCTGATGAAAAGAAGAAAGAATTTGGAAAGTTCCAGTTGTTAATTTTAGTATTGTTGATCAAAAGGAATAATAACTTATAAAAATTGACAAACTTAAATTTATAGGCGTATAACGTGAGTTTGTATTAAATTAACTACAAATATAAGTTTGGAAATACCTATAATTTTCACTTTCTGGATTTTGTCTATATATATTTGTATTGGAAATTCTCAAATCGTTCTAAATTTTATGACTAGAAGTCCACGGGAAGAGCCAAGGGGAAATTGGTGGAATTACAAGGGGTATTTCTTACAAAATGCAATAAAAATTTTGTCTAAATGTTCTTATTTTTTATTGTGTACCTAGATTTTTCTGTGCACAAATGGACGATTTCTTGACGCTTCCTTGACTTAATTTGACATTTATTACAATTTTTAACTTCATCTATTGCAAAATTCTATGCAATCTTGGGATAAATGGTGTCAGACAGATGGACAGACCAATAAGAAAGTGTGAAAGTATCATAGTTCCACTTTTTCTTTCCAAGTCCTGTACGATAAAATAATCTTATTACGGAACCATAATCAAAGATATATTATATAAATAAAGCCCTATATAAAAATTAACTAGATTAACATAGAAATACCATAATTGACTAGACGTTGTTTAATAATTACAATACTAGTTTTACAAGAACAATGATGTTTATATGTTATTATCTATAATGGATTATTAAATCCTATTGAGTTTTATCAATGTTTTCAATTTCTTGAATGATTATTTCAGTAATTTTGGTCAGGAAATACTGTTTTGATTTAAAATTATTTTTCCATTGAAAATATCATATATCGATAACTATTGCAGAATATGAGGCCAGTACTGACACAGTGGCACAAGCGTGCTGTAAAGGCGACAAGTTGTGTCTTTTATCCTCACTCGAGGAAATGAAATATTTACGTTCGCTTCTTCGCTAATATAAGGCAATGCGTGTTGCGTGGCGGAATTCAACGCTGCCAATTTCCATGTCATTCAAGAGTGAAGAAATTAAAAAAAATCTGGGAAGTATGTTTAGTAGAGACGGAAGATACGAAACGGATGTGGAAAGGCGTATTGCTGCCGGTAACAGAGTTAGCATTAGCTGCGTAGTTAAGACGGCGACTTTAATCTTAAAAAAAAACTATCATACGACTATTATATTAAAATTATTTTTATATTGAATTTTCCTGATGGATAATAGCTAGATAGCCGCTATTAATAATTTATGAGATTCAGACACGCAATCAATTACTTATCATTATTAATAATACGTTGCACAAATTGCAAATACACATTATTTTAATAATTCCATTGTTTACATTTTTTTTTTATGGAAAAAAAGGCAAACGAGCATATGGATACCTGGTGGTAAGTGATCACCGTCGCCCAAGACCCCGAGTAACTCCAGAGGAGCTACAGGAGCGTTACCGTCCTTTAAATTGGAAGGGCACTGGGGCCCGGCATTACCTAATGCGAAACGCAGTGGCCAAAGCTACTAATTAACGCCGGTATTAAATGCCGGGGGTGGTAATAATCCGGTCGAGTCTGCCCATGCGTGTTGCTATTACTGGCAACGTGACTCTACCACACGCACTTTAGTCGCCTCTTACGACACATCAGTACCTTGGTAATCTTATTCTAAGCCGGAATCACACGGCAAACGGCACGGGAAATTATAATATACAATATATAATTATCTCCAGTATAAATCGAATCCACAACCCATTGAGCTTACAGTAGCACGTAATCGATAGAATAGATAGACAGTAAGATTTATTGACTAGAATGCAAATCTCTACAGCACCCTTCTTATAAAAAAATGTACTGTCTGTGATAGTAGATACCCTTGGAAATTCCCATTAAAAAGTAATAATAATATTATGTTATGTAAGCCATGGAATCAATAAAAGAGTAAAAGTAAAGAAATATTTTGCCTAATATATTGTAATAACTAGTAAAATTTAAACTGTAATATCCATATATGGTATAACACTTTGAAGACTTTGAAATTATGATGACTATTTTTTTTTTCAGCTTCACGCTGTATCCCGCATATGATAGGGCAGGCATAGGGAGCGAGGGAATCTAGTGTCAGGACACTCCGTTCCACTTTTGTTTTGTTGCGTAGCGAAGATAACGCCACAGTTTGCCTTGCTACCAGAGTGAAGAAATGAAACATTAAATATTTTATTTCAAAATATTAAATATTCCATCTCCTCGAGTGAGAATCGAACCCGCAATCTGTCGATTACAGTCACGTGCTTCCGCCGATGCACCACGACAGGCCTCAATATTGACTTATTATCTAAATTATTTATTATAAACTATTTTGACTCTATTTTGACATTATTTTGACACTATTTTGACACTATTTTGACACTTGTCGTAGCGCAGATGCACCAGCGCGTAACCTTAAGCGTGACCAGTTATGGATTGAAATGAAATATTTAAAATTTTTAAATGATATATTAATATTTTTATTTCTTCACTCTATTAACGTGGCAAAGCGCTCCGTTGAGTTCTGCCACTCTACACTCAATGCTTCAAATTCTCAAATTCAGCGGAGAGTGGGGATCGGAAAGAGTATTGTAACATTAGGTTCCCAAGTTTCCTCTACCTACTCTGCCATGTGCGATAGTGCCGGATAAAAACACTAAATAATGACTTGGTAATACTCTGGCGTCCATCAGACTCGCCCATCAAGGGTCTCGTCCTAATATTAGTATTGAAGACCAAATGGTAAATGGATGTCAGTTTTACTAATCTTTATAAAAAAAAAAAATTAAAAAACAACATATACAAATAAATTTTATTATTACCAATTAAATATGTGCAGACAGTATCAGTTTCAGTTAGAATTTATAAATCAAAATGGGCATAGTAATAACATTTTCTAATATGAACGAACGAACAAAGGAAAATATATATATCCTACCAAAAAATATTTTTTAATTTAACAATAACATTTATTGGAAAATTGAGTATTTAGGAACCTTCTCGTGGTAGCACGTGGCGTAGTTCCAAGCGGTCTGCTGAGGAGTATCTCCTTTGTCGGCCAAGCATAAGTCAATCAATTTTTCTACTTGTGGTTTTTCAGCTATTAAAGACAATTAACATGTAAATATTACAAATAAAAAATGCTTTTTTGCATGTAATATTAGGTATTGAGTGGCAAAACTTAAGTAGTATTCTATCTTACAAAGTGGGCTAAAATGCAAAATCTAGCTTATTGTTTAAGCCAATAACGATATAAATATATTTCGTTAAGTAATAATCGCATAATTTCGTAACAACCTTATTAAATTATTGAAATAAAGTTCACCGTCTTGGCGCAGTGAGTCAGCATCTGATCATAATCACTCACTCACTCAGCTTCACTCTGTATCCCGCACTTGGCAGAGTAGGCAGAGGGAACTTGAGAACCTAGTGTTAAGACGCTCCGTTCCAATTCCGTTACCCACTCCGTCGAATTTGAGGCATTGCGTGTTGAGTGGCAGAACTCTACGCCGCGCTTTGCCTTTTTACCAGAGCAAAGAAATGAAAACATTTAATATTAAATTTGAAAATATTAAATATTTCATTTCCTCGAGTAGGGATCGAATCTACAATCTATCGTTGACAGTCACTCGCTTGCTTCGCTGCGCCACGACAGACCTCAATAAGGTATTACGTGTAGGGTGGCTAAACTCAACTCCGTTACCAGAACCGGGAAATAAATATTAAATTCCAACGAGTGAGAATAAACCCATAATCTTCACATTTACAGTATTATTACAATATGCTATCCGCTCTAGTAGTTAAGGCGCAGTGCCTTTGAGTATCTTGAGTTTTTTTTCTGCGCAATTTTTACGTGTCGAAAAAAGCGTTGTACAATACTAAGTAGTATAACCGGTTGTTCTCAACATACCCGCGTTAGGTACTTTGGCGAGAGCGACGTCCTTCTTAAATTCGCCATCCTTGGTCATCACCGCGGCTTTCATTAAAATGCAAAGAGAATATTTCTTCAATGGCTCATCCTCGATCTAAAAAATACAACACAACTAACGATTGACCACTAGGAAGGAGATTTCTCGTGGACAAGAGTGAGTTAGAGTCCTGCTGCGTTAAAAACTATGGGTATTTTGATAATTAATTAACTGATAAATTTTTTGTTCATTCTAAGAAAGCCTATAGAAAAAAACGACATCCTGATTAAATATTTAAATATATATTTAATTAGTATATCGATATAAATTACCTTAAAGTCCCCCATTTTCACCTTGTTGACCAACTCTTGGTTAACTTTGGTTTCAGCGAGGCATTCTGATTTGTACTTATTGAGAATATTCTGCAGTTCGTCAGTCAGCGCCTGTAAGATAAAGATTCTATAATATTTTTTTTGTAGTTCACTACACTATTAACTCTTATCATACAACCTCCTTCGTGTGTACTCTGTGATTAATTAGAAAAAGTGATTATTTCTCCTTTGAAACGAGATTTTTTGTTCTTTTTTAAAAAAGTGCAAATAACATTTTCATAATAAACTTAAATTTACTTAAATTAAATAAACTTAAATTTATAAAGCGTATAAAAATTTTGAACGAAGCAGGACTTGAACCCGCGCCTTTTGAAAACCGTTCAAGCGCTCTGACCAACTAAGCCATTCGTTCTCAACAAGCTCCGTCGGAATTCATATACGCTTGTTACAACTTATTTATGTTCTTAGCATCTCTGTAGGGAGATTTTGACAAATTTCCGACAACTCGTAAGCATTATCGTTTGGCAAGAGAGAATACTATTTATTTTAATATTTTTACTATATTTTAAAGTGTTATTCCACACTTAGGACAGAAAATATTAAACTTAAATTTAAAAAGCGTATTAAAATTTTAAACGAAGCAGGATTTGAACCCGCGCCTCTCGAGTTTATTGAGAACGAATGGCTCAGTTTGTCAGAGCGCTTAAACGGTCTTGAAGAGGCGCGGGTTCAAATCCTTTTATGTTCAAAATTATTATACGCTTTTTAAATTTTAGTTTAGTATTTTCTGACCTAAGTGTGGAATAACACTTTAAAAAATAGTAAAAATATCAAATATTGATTTTACCTGGGTGGCGACGAAGCAGATAGCGAGAACGATCAATGTCTTCATGATGCAAGTCAGTGCACAACTGTGATGTTGTTCAGAGATCACTCCTTTTATAGTCAATCTGTTAATCCTTCTCATGCTCTATTAAAAAAAGTACTTTAACCATACAATAAAAGATTTGATAAAAATTTTAATTACTATTATTATTTAGAGTAAAATTAACCTTACCAATTAAAATTAAATAAAATATAACTAAAATAATCAACTGGTTGATTATTTTAGTTATATTTTATTATATACTAGCTGTTTCCCGCGGCTTCGCCCGCGCAAGACTCGATTTCTTCCATAAAAACCACCTGATTTATAACTAACTACCTAAAGCACTTAATTCTCCTTCGCAGAGAATAGAGTTTTTAATATTTATGAATAAGTTTATTGTATAATATTGGTATTTTATACATTATTGCTATGTTATACATTATTGGTATATTATATGCAGTTATCTAATTTTTTGTAGTAAAATTCTTTTACTAATTAACTACCTAAAGCACTTAATTCTCCTTCGCAGAGAATAGAGTTTTGAATACTTAAGAATAAGTTTATTGTATATTATTGGTATTGTATACATTATTGGTATGCTATACATTATTTGTATGTTATATGCAGTTATCTAATTTTTTGTAGTAAAATTCTTTTACTAATTAACTACCTAAAGCACTTAATTCTCCTTCGCAGAGAATAGAGTTTTTAATATTTATGAATAAGTTTATTGTATATTATTGGTATTTTATACATTTTTGCTATGTTATACATAATTGGTATATTATATGCAGTTATCGAATTTTTTGTAGTAAAATTCTTTTACTTAAAATTTAACGCTAATCTGATTATTGATCAAGTATACTCGTATATTAAGCCATATTTTCCTACAGAGTCCGTCTATTTATTTAATGATCTTATATAAAATATAAAGACATACAGTTTCTTAAATGGATACCATAATATTTCATTAGACCGTAAAGTTTAGATTTTGTTTTTATAGTCTTAGAATATAAGTAACAATATTTAAAGATTTAGTTAGGAAATTAAATACATTACAATAAAATAATAAAACGTATAAAAGTGGTATGCGTGGTAAGACAACGATTTCAACAGCCCCACATCCTCTGAGAACTTTCCACTTCAGAAACATTTATTTACAATATTTTACTTTAAGTCGGGTTTCGTTGCGTACTTTCAGCGGAGTGAAATTTCTCATCATCTTTATGGGAATACTAACTTTAAGTGTTAATTTGTGAGCATGGTGACCGCCAGCTGTTAATGAATTGAAAATCTCAATTGGGTTATTCGTGGTGTCATTTTCATCCACTACTTTATCAAAGGTTGTATTCAACTCCAAGAAAATGTGGTATATATTTTTTTTTTCATTTATAATATCGACTTGATAATTTTAAAAGGCTAAAAAATAGCGCTTTTATATAACTAAGAATTTTCCATAGTTGGTATGTTATGAATATCTTCAAATGTTAAATCAATAAGATCCATCTCGGAGCTGACCACTTTGCCATGTATGTATTTCAGGAATACTGATCTGACCAATCTCTTAAAGAAGGAAACCTTCCGCAACTTTTACTAATAACTCACAAAATTCTTGATTTTAACATGAATAACTACCAAGCTCAGCTCAGGCAGCAATCCTGAAACAATTTTGCTTTATCCAATTTCGTGTAACAGAACATGTTAGTATTTTTGTTCTGACCAAATTGATTGGGATTTTAACATTGTTTGTGCCGTCTATTCGTCAAGATATAATGCGAGGCCAATGTTATTTTGTCGTATCATTTCAGCTAAAATTACCCTTGTCAGATAGATACGTTTAGTGCCTCTTACAAAATTTTTATCTTTGTTCTTATGTAATATTAAATACGCTGTAATTAATTATAGTAGTCAAATCGATAAAACGGTTGTGTGTTACATCTATATCTTCTCGATTAGTGCCTGTTGGACTGGATTCCGCTAAAGGAACAGGTAGACCGTTATCAGTCAGAACTTTGCATCCAATCGAAATACAATATCTTATATTGAACGGGAATTATTGACTGCTCTTTCATCTAATGGACTTGTATTACCTTCCGCATTGCGCCTAAGCCTAATCAGCTGACAAAAATGTTTTGTTCTTTTTTCATCTGAGATGGCACAATAAACAAAAATAATAGCGAATAACTGCCGTAAACTTCTGAGACTGTTGACGAAGGATGCTCTACACCATCAACAGTTTTTAATAAGGAAAAAGGATTTGGTCCTCCAACAACGTGGAACAATAGGCGCAAACAATAGCATTCTTCACTATTAGGAGGTACTATGTATACTCTGCCAAAAGCAGCATCTGGCCACAGTATTTTTTTTTCTGACATCGTTTTATCAGTCACTTTTAACGAATACTTTATATAATCGATAGATTTTGACGATAACTTATAATAAAAACTATAACAGAGACTCCTTCGAATCAAAAGTTGTACTAAGTAGGAATTTTTAAATGCATTACAATGAACACAATATGGCGGCACTTCCCTCCTATGCCTTGCGTAGTATGAGTAGCTTACGGTTCAGTCGTGTTCTATTATATTTTTTTACTCTGCATGCTTCTTTCGCAAAAAAAAATGCAAACACCTTTATTTACATTAAAATATTTTTGATATTTGCGATTATTATTCATTTTGAATTAAACAAATTTAACCTGATTAATTCGAATTACCCGATAAATCGTTAAACACTCGGTATACGTGATTAATCTGATTATTTTTTTTTCATTTAAAACATTTTTTACTTTTTTAATGTAGTATAAAACATTAAAATTGGCGTTCATGGCGTTATTGTTTTCCTCTACCTTATCGAAGAAAGTATATTTCCTATCACTTCCTATCACCACTAATACTTCGGTATACCACTTTATCTCCAAGAAAATCTGCTAACATTTTTTCATTGCACCAACATCTTTATTTTTAGGAGTTGAAATAGCACGTTCACATAAATAAGATTATTCAGAATTGGTATCTTATAAAAAATTGAATTAATAAGTTCCATCTCGGAACTGACTACTTTGCCAAGTATTTCAAAAATTCTAATCTGACCATTCTCTTCAAGAAGGAAATCTTCTTCAACTTTTAATAACAACCACCAAGTTGGGCTCTCATATTGTTTGATAGCTTAAGATTTTTCGTCTGAGTATGGCCCTAGTAAAAATATTTCAAAGAGGCGTTAATTTTATCAGCCCTAGTCACTCGATTTAAAACTGGTACAGTTTGTCTGAAATCAGTTGAGAATAAAATTATAATACTGCTCATTGGCCTATCATCTCGATGAATGTTTTCCCGCAACGTTCTATCAACGGCCTCTGTGACTTATTTATAAGGCATGGTAGGCACATCCCATACGATAAGACATCCATACAGAAATATATAATATATTTAATTTAAATTTACCCATCTCAATGAGCATCTTTAGATAAGCAATTTTACTGTTAATAATTTATATTTCTTTAAAAATATTTAATATTTCTTTTTTATATGAATAAAAATATTTATCAAGCTGCATATCTTTAATTAATGCCATATTTTCTTATTTATGATTGTTCATGGGATGTTCCATGTCTTCGTTTTTAATATGTCAATGTAAAGTGCTCGACACGATCAACAATTTTTGTTAAAACATTATTGCATAATTTCTTATATTTAAGTATGGACCCTGGACCGATATACTTGTTCACGGGATGTTTTTTATCTTCATTTTTAATATGTCAACGTAAAATGCTCATCATGCTCAATAAATTTTGTTTAAATATCATTTCATCATTTCTTATACTTTAGCTGGACTGTTATGATTGTACATGAGATGTTCTAGATGTTTGATTTCAATATGTTAATGCAAAATGCTCTCTACGCCCAATAATTTTTACTAAGACAGCATTTAATTATTTCTTATACTTTAGCTGGACCGTTATGATTTTTCATGAGATCTTCCAGATCTTCGATTTTAATATGTCAATGTAAAGTACTCATCATGCTTAATAACTTTTGTTAAGACAGCATCTCAATAATTCTTATAGTTCAGCTTGACTGTTAAGGTTCTATTTTAATATAGCATTGTAAAATATTCATCACTCTCTAGAACTTTTGTTATGGAAATATTTAAATATTTCTCAAAGTTTAGCTGGACTCATGATGTTGTTCATCAGGTGTGGAAGTATTTGAAATCAAATATAACCTATGTCCTGCCCAGACCAAGTAGCTATACAACAGAAAATAATTGAAATCGATCCAGTGGCTTAGAAGATGTGCTGGTACAAACAGACAATCAGACACACAAAAACTCAAAATCTAAAAATTGTAGGTTCGTATTTTAAGCCCCCTTGCATTATTTTTTCATAAATAGATTCAATGTACAGACACGACTTTTTTACTGTTATTATATTAATAGATAAAAGAAAATGACTATTAAAACTTACTAAAAGTTACTAAACTTATGTTTAAAAAGCGTATAAAAATTTTGAACGAAGCTCACTACTGAAACAGCTACTGAAAGTTGATTTTACGAAACACAATAGTGTGATTTTGTTGTTGTGTTGAGTAGTGGCGCATGGACACAAAAGAAATATTTAATATTTTGACTGCATTATCCTAGAAACGAAGAAAATCGGGGTTAAGTTCCGCCATTCGACACATAAAAAAATATCGCATATTATATAAGACCAAAATTTTTTCTAAACCCCCGTATCTATTTCATATTTGGTATTTACACCCATATATAGTTGCTACACAATTTGGTACATAAACTCATTACGGCTTTTTTTAACTCATACGGCTTTTTTTTAATTAGACGTACTAAATAATAATTCCCCAAGTAGAAATCTTTCTCCAACCCTCGCGTTTAAAATCCGATGCTAAGCTGCTGCGCTAAGACAGTCTCTCAAAATACAAGGAAATAAAAGTTCATATTGCTGCGCTAAGACATGCTACTTATTAATTGTCTAAGACTGTACTACTTAGATATATGTTTTTTTTGCTTCAATCTGTCGCAGTATAACTAGAGTGACCCCGGAAACCTGCTGCTAAGCCATACTCATTAAGCCATTATCGTTACCCGTTTTCCATTAATTTGTTGAGGCATTGCGCGTTCAGTATAATATTATAAAGGTACCTTTATTGAGGAAAAATATATACATACTATCTTTATTCTTAACAATTACATAGGTATCAACAGAAAGTCATTGGAATTCATTTTTGTATATTTTTATTCAGATGGTTTATATAAAGCCATGGTAAGTGTTGCTTAAATATTTGTATTATAATTGCGTTTAAGCCCGCGACTTCGCTTGCGTAAAAAAAAATCTCTTTTACGACGACCTTACTTAACACTCTTTATCCCTAAAGAATGTGTAATGCATGTTTAAAACTTATAGATGTGTTTACAAATCACACGTAATATATAAAAACATATACGAGTATGTATGATCCACTCAGCTAGCGACGGTAGACTTTTTATTTACTTCTCTCTCTTTCTCAGCTTCACGCTGTATCCCGCACTTGGCAGGGTAGGCAGAGGGAACGGAAGTGAAACCTAGTGTTATGACACTCCGTTCCACTTCCGTTCCCCACTTTCCACCGATTTTGAGGCATTGCGTGTTGAGTGGCGGAACTCAACGCCGCGCTTTGCTATATTACCAGAGCGAAGAAATGAAACATTAACTATTTAAATTGAAAATATTAAATATTTCATTTCCTCGACTGGGGATCGAACCCAGAACCTGGCGGTTACAGTCACATTCTTGTGCCGCTGCGCCACGATAGGCATTTTTATTTACAACAGAGAATATATCCTCCGACCAAAAAATCACTACCTCATATTGGCAAAGTGCTTGTAGTTCTGAAAATGCTTATCCTATGGGTGGGTATTATAGAAGGATGTTATAAAAAGTACTGACAAAAACTTCGAATGATTACAGAACTTAAAGGAAGATCATTCCAACAACAAGAAGTGGTTGTTTAATTGATACCTACTACTACCGGTCTACCAGTCAACAGAATACATATGAAATAAAATAAGACATTATCTTACGTAGATGAAACATCTACAACAATACTAACTAGATACTTTCCTTTGTCAAAAGCTCTTTGACTTTCTGTAATAAAAATCCTGAGACTATTTATGGTACTCAATCTTTTTCTGACATCAAACTGAGAGTTAGCTTAGATATTTTTGATTTCCAACATCCACCCTAGAGAATTAAGAAGATTTTTTTTTTTTGATAAACCAGATCCTAAGAAACGGATCTTTTGAAATTGGGATGAGAGGAACATTTTTTCAAGAATCGGGAATATTATCTGGCTAAAATAATTGTGACCAAATTTAAAAACGGTGGCTTAAGGTTGTAGTTTAGTCTAGCAATGGAATAGATATAATGCTTGACTCCTTGGCTAGTGTCTCTTAAATGCAATAAGATAATTCTGATTTCATTGAATAAAAAGAAACATCCTAACATCCTAGAAACAAATCGTAGGATGGTAAAAATGAGGATTCAATTTGTTAGTAATATCGTTAGTTCAGGAATGGGGAACAATGTAAAGAGAGCGGGGTAAGGAAGAGATGTTATTAACGTCCGGTATTAATAATGGATCTCCAATCCAAATAACTACTATAAGAAATGTCGCTGAATATCTTATACCTAATAAGAAACGTGTGGAGAATAAAGCTGATAATAAAAAACAAATACATTAAACTCAAATTGGTATGGTATGGTTCTTTGATTACGGCATTCCGAGCGTGCCAGTTGAGCATATATGTATATAGAACTTCGCCAATGTTACTTTAAATGACTAAGACACGAAGGAGGTTGTACGGTAAAAAATAATATTAACACAATAGGAGAATGCATATTAAAATATGATAAATAATTTACACAATAGGAGAATGCATATATTATAACATATAACAAAAAAAAAGTATTATTAAAATAAATATATACATTTTCAGGCCTGTCGTGGCACAGTGGCACAAGCGTGTGACTGTAACCGACAGGTTCTGGCTTTGATCCCCACTCGAGGAAATGAAAAATGTATTTCCAATTGAAATATTAATGTTATATTAATGTTTTCATTTCTTTACTGACGCGACGTTGAGTTCCGCCACTCAACACGCAATACCTAAATTCGGCGGAAAGTGGGGAACGGAAGTGGAACGGAGTGTCTTAACATTAGGTTCCTAAGTTTCCTCTGCCTACCTTGCCATGTGCGGGAGACTGCGTGAAGCTGAAAGAGAGAAATATATACATTATGTACCCACATAGGGTTAGTAATAAGAAATATATAATACAAAGGTGTTATCATAATGCACTAAACAAAAACGTTATCAAACATTGAACATTAACGGGACGGGGAACTTTGTGGGGAAGGGCATCATATCCCATATATGAATTAACTTGGGGCATGAAAAAACGACGTGAGAAAGGGAAATATCGACCAGGCCACATTCTCACAGTGAGTGGTCCCTGACTCTGATCTTAGCTAAATGTACAGGTGTACTAAACTCAAATTAAGTATTATTAAAAAGAAAAAAAGAAATATTTGTAAGTTACATATTAATAATAAAAACTTTACAGTTAATATTGTTTTACTTGCACACTCCCTAAATAATAAAGTATAATTTAAAACCAAAAAAAAATCAAATAAACTCTTTAATCATTATTAAAATGAGATATGTCAATTTTTGGTTGTAGTTTATGGATTGAGATTGATTATTAACATCGGGCGTTAGAGATTCACAAAAATAATCCATGCAAGTTTTTTTTGTGAATCAATTTCGCTATTATTATACAGGCCGTATTTGACTCCTCAGTAGATATTTGCTGATTGAATCAGAGCTTCGCTGATTTAAGCAGAATCCGAGCATTTCTAATTCCAAGCGATAGGATGACATACAATTCAGAACGGAGTTAGTACAGGTTCCCAAGTACTCTTTTCATAATTTACTACTAACAAGCTGGTTTTTCGTGAGTAGTTTCCTTTTGAAAAGACGCCTAAAAATATTTGTCTTACAAAATATATGGTTTTGTTAGGGACCCTTTCCAAGACGTATCATAAACAAGGTCATGAAAAATAATTACTAACCAGATAATTTTTGAAAATTACGAAATTACGCTTTCATAGGTTTTAGTTAAGGTAAATTAACAGTTCTTCTCGCTCTCCTGGTTTATTTAACATCTTGATTCATTTTTTTATCTCTTTGTTCTCGTAAGTAAGGAATTTGTAAAAGAAGACTGTTTTACAATATAATTTATTTGATGTTATAGCTTTGCTTTTCAACATTTGTGTGAATAGGTAAAGCGATGTAATGTCTCCTTATAAGAAATTCATTCTTGGCACGAGGTAATTTTGATAGATTGTTGCTTTGCAAATATAGGACAATCTTTATCAATGGCAAAATAATTGCTCTCACAGCATAAATAGGATAATTTTCTTTTTGATATCACTCACATTAATTGTAACATCAACTGTAATTTTACGTGTATGGTAAGATAGAAATAAGAATATATTATAAGAATATATTTATAAGAATCAACAGGGTCGAAGGAATAATTCGAAAATAATTTCAGGAAAATTATTCCAAGGAATGCTATTAAAAAGAGCAACTGTTGAGTATCTTGCCGGCTCTTCTTTGCAGAACCGCATTTCGAGGCTGTAATTTTATATTCTTTCAACGATTTAAAAGTCTATTAGAATAAAGATTATTTCGAGTTTGAACTTATTACAACTCACTAAGGCGGGCCTCTTGTGCTCATACTAACGCTCTTTCTTTTCGCACTGTTTCTTTAGACGCCTCGCTTTCATTTCTATATTAAATGGGAAACTTTAGTAACTATCATATTCTTAAGACAAGTAATTAACTGGGACTTGTCTTACAATACCTATAGTTAAAATGTCAATTGTCAATATATAACCCACATACTTACATAAACTTAGAAAGGGATTACGCACAAAAGGTGAGGCTTTAGGAATTGGACTTTATCTTTATTCACTCTAACATTTATGTTCTTTTAATAGTAATAGTATTTACCGGGTTCTTGTGACCGAATATATAATACAGAGTCTGGTCACACTTGCAGGGTCTGTAGAGTTTATTTTATAAAAGGGTCTTTGTGGATATCAAAGTAAGTTTTGGGGCATACTAATAAGAAATTATAGACGTAAAACATAATTTAGTAGTAGTCCATTAGGTATAATGGACTACTATTAATTTTATAAAATAACAAAGTTTATAACGTTAGCACTCACGAAAACGTCTCATATTCTTCTTGTAATACAAATCTTTTTGGAGAATTTTTGCTAGTTTTACTATAATAACAAACCAGTCAAGCAAAGCTGGCTAATAAAAGCCGGCAAGAAATTCAGTTGCTTCAATATCAATAGAACTATATAAATCCATAAACTGACTTGTGCCCCCTTTCCTGCCTATAGTAGCTTCACCTATAGTGATTATTTAAAAAAAAATAACTTTTTTAGCAATAGTAATAGCAAAGTAGCAGTTTGGAAATATATTGCCGTTTTTTTATATAAAAATGTATATTCAGACCCACCCAACTTTTTATAAGAGCAAATTTGGCGTTCCACGCTTTTATCCGTGTTTCGAGCATATGACTGTCACAGTTTTCATTATAACCTTAAATATAATGTTGCAAATTGTAAATTATAGTATATTATGAAGCAACTGTAAAAGTAGATACTTGTTCCTTTAAAAATATATCGGTGAGCTTTTCAAGATCTTAGGCTATACATAGATCTCATGGCTCTTATTTGGAATAAATGAATATTACATTGCTGCTCCATGGAAGTAATAGAATACTTTGAAAACGGTGTTGACATACGGACAACAAAAATCATATGCGAGTTACATTTCTTCCTTTTAAAGCATAGAACCCTGAAAATAGATATAAATATTATAATTTAATGAAATTTAAATAAAAACCAATATATGCAATATAATTTTTTATTTGCCATTCAATTTGTGCAGGCGGTGTACGTTTATATTAAGTTAAACAAATATGATTTCATAATTCAAAATGGACATGGTAACTACATACTTTAATATGAACGAACAAACAAAAGCAAGAAAGGAATTTATTGGTAAATTGAGTGTTTAGCGTCCTTCTCGTGGTAACATTTGGCGTAGTTCCAAGCGGTCTGCTGAGGAGTATCTCCTTTGTTGGCCAAGCAAAAGTCAATCAACTTTTCGAATGCTACTTTGTCCGCTATAAAAAAGAAAAAAAAATGCACCGAAAGAAATTTTATAAGATTTTTAAATATTACGTTGATAATGTCCGCAACGAATGGAATAATAACAAGAAACTAGTTTGGTTGATAATTTTAAACTATTTCGTTACAACCTAGAGAATTATTTAATATTTCATAAAGTTCACCTTCCTGGCGCAGTGAGTCTGCGTCTATCTATATCTATATATATCTCCTCTATTCTCTTTTGAAATGAAATATTGTCAATTGAAATATTTAATGTTTTCATTTCTTCGCTCTGGTACAAGGCAAAATGCGGCGTTGAGTTAGGCCACTCAACACGCTATGCCCCAAAATTCGGCCGAAAGTGGGGAACGGAAGTGGAACGGAGTGTCTTAACACTAGGTGCCCAAGTTACCTCTGCCTATCCTGCCATGTGCGGGATACAGCGTAAAGCTGAGTATTCTCTCTTAGAGTGATATATATATATATATATATATATATATATATATATATATATATATATATATATATATATATATATATATATATATATATATATATATATATATATATATATATATATATATATATATATATATATATATATATATATATATATATATATATATATATATATATATATATATATATATATATATATATATATATATATATATATATATATATATATATATATATATATATATATATATATATATATATATATATATATATATATATATATATATATATATATATATATATATATATATATATATATATGCTGCTTCTCTTCATACCTGTGTTAGGTACTTTGGCAAGAGCGACGTCCTTCTTGAATTCGCCATCGTTGGTCATCAAGTCAGATTTAGTCAACAAGCAAAGAGAGTATTGCTTCAATGGCTCATTTTCAATCTAAAACATAAAATATATAATTATAAAATATATAATTTACAACAGGTAAGGTCCTCAAGCCCTACTATGTTTTCTTTCATGTTATCAGTGTCAGTGTTTTGTCTATTTAAAGAAAGTTTTTTTTTTTATTTAAAGAAAGTTTTATATATTATATATTATTATAAAAATGAAAAAAAAAATCAATTAAAAAATATACACAATATAATGTAGAAATATATTTAATTAGTATATCAGTATAAATTACCTCAAAGTCACCAGATTTCAGCTTGTTGACCAATTGTTCGTCAGCTTTGGTTTCGGCGAGGCAATCTGATTTGTGCTTCTTGAGTTTATCCTTCTGTTCATCAGTCAGCGCCTGTAATGTAAAGATTCTTTAATATAATACATATTAACGTCTAATAAGTAACGTTATCTCTATCTTGTCGTACAACCTCCTTCTTGTGTTCTTCACACAACGTTACAACGTTGAAAAGTGATTAATGCTTAAAGAACGGAAACAGAAATAAGAAGAACAGCTTCGATGCTTGGTTAAAACGTATTTTTACCCCCATACTGTATCCCAAAAATAAGTCAAAATGTGTGTCAAAGTATTAAGACATTTCCTTCTCATGTTACTTCTGTAGCCTACTTTGGAGGAAGCATGCTTCCTCTTCTCTAACTGCCACGACAGGTCTCCTACATTCATAAAAGACCTATCGTGGCAGTTAGAGAAGAGAATTGCCTAGATAAAGCCTTAATATAATAGTAGAACATAAAGGGAATCGTGGTGCGTGATTATAGATGCTATAGGTTGAGTCGAGTGTCGAGACAAAGTGCGGCGTTTACTAGTAATGCCTACAGAATTCACCAGAAAGTTGGATACGGAATATTTTAACACTAAGCTCCCTTTGCCTATCCTGCTATACGCAGGATACAGTGTAAAGCTGGAAAAAAAAAGAAAAAATTTAAAGTGAAATGTACACTACATATGTTAGTCTAGAACAAGGTAGCTTTTAAGTTTTAAAACTTAAAAGCTAAATTGTTATAGACTTTTAAATTGATCTCAAAATAGTATAAAAAGTAAACCAAAATGAGTTGCAAGCGGTCATTTAATTACGAAGAATAAATAGTCGTGTTCATTAACATAAACCTGTTGTCGATAGTGTTTAAGACAGTCTGGACTTACTCGAGTCCGCATTTTAATTGCAGGTAAATTTGAAAATTAATACTAGCAGACCCACACGGCTTCGCCTGTTTATAATATGTAAATATTATTTAGGATATAAAAAAAAGCTACGCGGATAAATTGATAAAAAATATGACAACATTTATGAAACGACAAAAAACAATAAATATAAAATTATTGTAATATGATATAATAATAAATCCGCGACCAAAAATATGACTACATTATTTTGGCAAAGTGCTATCAGTATCATTTGAACCGGTGAGACTTTTGATTCGATCGAAAAAAGCATACATCAAAAAAGTTTACACTTACATAAAAACAGTTTATTAATTCTGGAACTACGATACCACAGACATACAAGTCAAAATTATAATACTTAATGTAGTTTAATAAAAACAAATATTCAATAATAAAATTCCAAATTTACCTGAGCGGCGACAAAGCAGATGGCGAGAACGATCAATGTCTTCATGATGCAAGTCAGTACACAACTGTGATTTCGTTCAGAGATCCCTCCTTTTATATGTCAGTCTGTTGATCCTTCTTACAGGATAACAAAAAGGTAGCTTGTGGATCGTCAACATTATCTTTATTTGTGTTTAGTTTTAATTTGTTGTTAGCCGAAAAATATGTCGAGGATGGACTTATTTGCTTATATTGTACTATATAAGTATCATGATTTCACTACTGAGAAATGTCTATCGAATATATTTTTTCTAGTGCTATTATTAACTGATGATTGTTTTTGTTTAAGACATTATTATTATTTAAGGTCTAATAAAAAAATTTAGCCATAGAGTTAAAGTTGTGATAAAAATGTTAACTTAGAGTCAAATCAATATGATCGTTGAATTTTTATCTTTTAGATAATAAATTCAAGAAAATAAATCCTTTTGGATGTTATTTTTTGGAAACAGAGTAGTGTGATCCTTACGTGGTGCAGAAGCACAAGCGCGCATCTGTATAAGCGACAGGTTGTGGGGTCGATCCACATTATAGGGAAGGAAATATTTAACTTAAGGTCACGTTGTATCCCACACATGGCAGGGGAGGCAGAGGGAACTTTGGAACCCAATGTTTAGATACTCCGTTCCACTTCCGTTTACCACTTTACAAATTTGAGGCATTGCGTGTTAAGTGGAGAAACTCAACGCCGGTCTTTGCCTTGTTACTAGAGCTAAGAAATGAAAATATTAAATATTTCATTTCCTCGTTGGGGATCGAACTCACAACCTGTCGTTTACAGTTACACGCTTGTGCCGATGTGCCACGACAGGCCTCGGAAATATTTAATATACCCATTTCCGTGCTGTTGTAAGAAAAGAAAGCAAAGCGCAGCGTTGAGTTCCGGCACTCAGAACGCTATGATATGCCTTAAGAATTTAGCGAAAAATGGGAAACATCATACTAGCTTTCGACATCTCTGCTATGTGCTGGATACAGCCGCTGAAAAAAGGCCATAGTGATAAAATCCAACTAACTGACTAAATTTATATTTCTTTCAATAAGAATACTCATCATCTGTGTCGCATTCTTCATCACTGAAGGTCGTGTCCTTTATGGAAGTCCGTCGTAGTTCTTATTACTTTCTTCCATACTTCCCGGTGTTCAGCTTTTCTTAGGGCTTTTGCGACGGAGAGACCAGTCAGTGCAGTTACTTGGTCACACCAACGGCTAGGTGATCGGCCGCGGGGTCGCTTCCCTTCGACCTTGCCCATCACTATCAGTTTCTCCAGGTTATCCGGATGACGACGGGCAATGTGACCAAAATAACCAAGGATAAGAATACTATTAGGCTTAAAATATAATATGTTATTCTAAAGAAACTGTCTCTTTCTCCACTAGAAGTCTAAATGTGCATATCGAATTTTCGTCTCCACGAAACGTCATCATTGGCAGCAATTTAGTTTTTACTATCTTTTTTTTTTTAATTTTACTATAGATATAAAATACAATTATTACACTACGTATATGAGAAGCTGAAACACATGTAATGAAACGATCTGTTAAGTGCAAGTCGTACTCGCCCACCGAGAGTTCCGTACCAACAAGCCTTGTAATAAATACTTATAAAAGTTGACAATTTTAAGTTTGTTACGCTAGTGCCCCTGCGCCATGATAGCACGTAGAATAATTTTATAAAGGTATCTTGAGAAAAGATATCTACCTGTGTTCCTAAAAATAATATTTACAAATGAATAAAAAAATAATATTACAAATGAATAAAAATAAAAAAATCCTCATTAATTCTTTAGTACCTTTTTTAAAGTATCGAGATAAAGGTATTATTAACAATAAATTTGTATATATATATATATATATATATATATATATATATATATATATATATATATATGTATATGTATATATATATGTATATATATATATATATATATATATATACATATATATATACATATATATATATATATATATATATATATATATATATATATATATATATATATATATATATATATATATATATATATATATATATATATATAATATATATATATATATATATATATATATATATATATATATATATATATATATATATATATATATATATATATATATATATATATATATATATATATATATATATATATATATATATATATATATATATATATATATATATATATATATATATATATATATATATATATATATATATATATATATATATATACATACATACTTTATTTCATATGTTATTTTTTCGCACCATATCCAAAGTACATATTGTCACATCATTTTTATTTAATTAAATTGAAATAAAAATCAGTATATTCTAATTATTTTTTATTTGCAATTAAATTCGTGCAGGCAGTATCAGTTTACATTAAGACAAATATGAATTTTTAAATCAAAATGATCATGGTAACTACATTTTCTAATATGAACGAACAAACTAAAGTGAATATATAAATGCAATCAACATCAAAATTTCATATTTTTATAAATTTTTAAGGAAATAAATATGATTTATTGGAAAATTGAGTGCTTAGGGTCCTTCTCGTGGTAGCACTTGGCGTAATTCCATGCGGTCTGGTGAGGAGTATTTCCTTTGTTGGCCAAGCACAATTCAATCAGCTTTTCTACTGCTGGTTTATCCGCTGGTAGGGAGGATGAAAATGTTATTAGTATACAAAAATAAATATTTAGTATTTTCAATATACTGCATATACAGCGGCGATGGTGGGAAATACTCAGCGAAATGTGCGAAGAATAATTGTGTTCACAATGAATTGTATAAGTAAAATATTTTTATTTATAATTATTATTCAATTCATAAATACATATATGATTTTGTGAAGACACTTTTTTATTCATTAAGGCACATTCGTTCCCCAATTTCTGCCGAATTATTGATGCATTTCGTGTTGAGTGGCGGAAGCACTTTGCCTCAGTACCAGAGTAAAGAAATATAAATATTTAATTTCATTATGGTCTTATATTAATATTTGTATTTTATTTTATTTATATATTTTTTTGTTCTGGCGAACAAGAAGCAGAGAAGAGAGCGCATCACAGCACAGACGTTTTTGAGTAAAATATGAAAAATTCCATAAAATGGTTTCTTTTCTACTAACCTGCATTAGGTACTTTGGCGAGAGCGATGTCCTTCTTGAATTTGCCATCCTTGGTCATCAGCTCGGATTTGATCAACATGCAGAGGGAGTATTTCTTCAATGGCTCATTCTCAGTCTAAGAAATAAAATATAACTGACAATAGACCACAACAAATTGAAAGCTCATAGACAATTTACAAGAGGTGTGAGTTTGAGACCTGCTACGTTAAATTAATATAGGTGTTTCAAATACTTATCACCCAAGTATATGTTTTTTTATTAGTTCTGAATTACTAGATTATACTAAAATTAGATTTCTAAGAGTATCACAATAAAAAGTGCTAAGTATAAATAATATTATGTGGAAATATATTTAATTAGTATGAAGACAAAAATTACCTTGAAATCGCCTGTTTTCAACTTGTTTATCAATTGTTCGTCAGCTTTGGTTTCAGCGAGGCATTCCGACCTGTGCTTTTTGAGCTTAGCCTTCTGTTCGTCAGTAAGAGCCTGTGAAATCAAGATTTTTTTGTATATATTTTCCTATTGCGTAAATTTATCTGATCTTTATCGTACACTACCATTCGTGTGTTTTTTGCAAGCTTTTGGTTAAAAAAGTCACACTAATATTGGTTAATTTATTAAGATATTCGATACCACAGATTGATACGAAGACAAACATATAAAATTTATAACATCTCTGTTTTTTCGTTGAGGCTTAAAAATACACAGATTAATTAATAAAATATCAACTATACCTGAGCGGCGACGAAGCAGATAGCAAGAATGATCAATGTCTTCATGATGCAAGTCAGTACACAACTGTGATTTTGTTTAGAGATCACTCCTTTTATAGTCAATTGGTTGATCCTTATTACAGGATAACAAGATAGCTCGTAGATTGTCAACATTTTGTGTATTTATATTTAGTTCAATTTTTTTTTTTTGGTGATTATTTTTTGGCAGATGGCAGTAGTTCATGTTGAGTATTACTCGTATTAGAAATTATGCTTAGGTGGTCCTCAGTATCGATTGCAACCATTCGATGCCATTCAACGGTGGATATTTTGAATCGTCGATGATCAGCAACCTTACATACAGTTTAGAACCCTCAAGTACACAGGGAGATGTTGGTTATTTCTCAGTATTCTACCGTATTTACCACGGGGACTGATTCTGAGAATTATTTGACTTGATGCCTGTTTCTACTATCGTGCTTCCTGCGTTGTCATGCAAATATCATCCTCACCACCTGGATGCAATGATCTAGAGAGCTTTCAAACATCGTGTATATAAGTACTTTTATACTATAGGCCGGCAACATAATTGCAGTGCCCTCAGGTTGTAAATCTGGGCATGGACGACGTTTCCGCTTACCATCAAGCAGCTCGTTTGCCTCTTTTTGCTAGAATCCTCTAACATGCCATTTATATATAGAAAGCCGGTACGCCAGCGTTAACATGTATGTCATCTGAGCAAAAACGGTTATATCATGTTTTATTATGTGTATAACTATTAGTTTATTTATTACCTATTTATCTTACTTGCATTTATTTCCTGTTTATGATTTTCTTTAAATTTTTGAGTGGAAACTTGATTTTATTATTTGTTATTTTATAATATTTCGATGTTTGTGTATAATATGTTCTGTTTGTTTCCCTTATAAAATAAAAATGAAATAAAATAAGAAAGCTGGCAATCCATTTGCATAAGTTCTCTTGAAGTCCGTAAGATGGTAGTTATGCGTAGAGCACCCCATGCCACACTTGGTCAGAGGCCTTCGCCATATTCAGACTAATTGCCAGGCGATCTCCATTACTTTCAATAGCCGCAACCCAGTGGTGGGTTAGGTGCTGGAGAAGATCGCTGGTTGAGTGAATATCAAGAACCATGGTGGTCGTTGATCAATCAGTGATCCTCCGGATGAACCGAAGGCTGGCTATTTATAATGCTCTGTATAACTTAATAAATCAGGGGGGTGACAGTAATAGGCTAGTATTTAGTAGGATTAGAACCATCGCCTTTTTTTGGGATCAAATGGATAAGGGCGCTCGTTTATTAGTCTGGGAGTACGCTGATTGAATAAGAATGCCGAAACAAACACGTTAGCACCGGTGTCCGTACAGGAGCACGTGAACGGAGCACTGGAGAAAGTCATCTAGAATACTTGATTTGTGAATGCCCAAAGTTTACTTAACAGATTTTTGGATGAAATTAATGTCTGGCTTTTATATTTGACACGACATACGTCTGACAGGTTCCAACCTTCAAAATTAACAAAACGAAGAAAACTCAAGTCCCTATCCTTACGAACTCACCGATCCAGAATAATAAAATTATGCCTTATTTTTTTCGTGCTATTGAATATAGGCTGTGGCGCTTGGTTAAGCAATCTGGGTCCCCACCAAAAACAACTAAGCCAGTCGGACCGCCTCAAGATATCGATGGATTTTGTTTGGAATGTGATCTGCATGTTACAGAAATCCTAATGTGTAGAAATTCTCATTGAGCGTACGTCTCGTTTGCCTCATCCAAAGCTCAAGTCTGTGGCTTCACCAGAAAAAGACTCTGGGAGATATTCTCCAACGCTGGAAGTGCCAGTGCCCTCCTGGGCTAGTATTTATTTTCGTGCCGCTTTCATATTCTAAAGAGGGCTTGATGATGGACATGGGCAGAAGCTCTTATTAACGCCGGTTCTGAATGCCAGGGTACGTGACTCTCCCACACATTTAGTTTATAACACCGCAATACACAATATCCCACAATAAGCCTATGATAAATATAAGTTGTAATTTTTTTTCAAGCCAAAAAGTTATATTAGCATACTTGTCCATTACCCGTACTCGGTATTTAAACATGTCATGATTTTTCCAATGAGGTTTAAACAGGTTACTCTTTATTGAGCTTAAAAATGTAAAATATTATCCTGAATGTGAGATCGAATTCGCAATCGTCGCATTTACAAACGGATACTGTACCTCTGCGCCACGACAGCCTTTAAAAATAATAGGAGAAAGAAATTCGTAAATAATATTCCTTTTTATGTTTTTATTAAGTACTACTAATTAATAGTTCATAAGACATATTTTTACACTAGGTTCCCAAGTTCCCTCTGCCTATCCTGCCATGTGCGGGATACGGCATGAAGCTGAGTACCTACATATATTTTTTAACCTTCACGCTGTACCAGGATAAGCCTGGATAAGAACCTGGAAGCTCAGTGTTAACTGTAATAAAAATATTTTATCAATGCATGACACAAGAATTGCCATAGCCTCTTATAGACCGTATAGTAAAAATAAAAAAAAAAATACAATGTCTGTGTGTGTATTTTTTGCGGTCACAATAATATGGCCATCTATTCAAATTTATACTTTTTTATTAATACTGAGAAGTTAAAACGGCGTTTGTGTATGTTATTTTTAGGAATGCAGGTAGATTATATATTGCCTCAATAGAAATAAGTTTATAAAATCATACGCCATCTGTAAGCGCAACGGCTGTTTGTGGCTTCGATTTTCCTGGAAAGAAATAAAATATTATCATTTCCTATATCGATTCTCTAGTAAAGAGCCAAAGCGCGGCGCTAAGTTCCGTCACTTAAAAATTGGGGGAAGACAGTGTTTTAATGAGAACGTAGTGTTTTAACACTAAGTTCCCGAGTTCCCTCTGCCTACACTGCCATGTGCGCGATACTGAGTGAAGAAAAACAATTAGAGAGACATAATATTTCAATTCTTATTCTTATTTACTTGTTTATTTATATATGTAAATATTTTTTTTCTTCCAAAATAACAAAGTGTTTTCCATTAGTATATAATTTTTAGAAATTATAATTATGACATAATAAATCCAAGCAGCAAGTAAGCAATATCATTTAATTTTATATAGAATCGAGTTTTTTTTAATGATACATAGTTTATAGTTTTTAATGATATATAGAAACAACTTTTTTTTTAATGAACATAGTTTTTTACTACTCTTCGTTTGTTAGTTGATCATTTAATTTAAATATCTTACAAAGTATAATATTATAAAAAGAAATTCGTTAAAGTTGATCAGTACCTATCAACTTAAAAATTTTTTTATAAATCTTCTCAATTTGTTACGTAAAATTTGTATAACGGGCGCGGCGTTACCCTCCGTAATTTGACTCAAACATTCGGAAAAATAAAAAATCTGAACATAGTGTGTGTTTCCATTAAGGAACAAAGTGCCTTAACACTTCCCTCTAGCAGAGTACCCTCGCCTTTCCTTCTATGAACGGGATACATCGTGAATTTGCAAAAAACTTTATATTAAGATATTAAATTCGAATGGAAAACGAAGCACGGAGCGTCTTGATGCTTCTCTCTATGTAGAGATCTAGATCCACTGTTTAGTAAACAAGTTGCGTGATAGACGTAATTCATATCCAATGTATTGAAAGTTAAACGCTATCACTTGGAGAAATAACCCACTCACTCTTACTGATGAGAAGCGCGGCGTTAAGTTCCGCAGTATAACCAGACACATATTATTATTTGTTAAACAGTCATACACGATCGACTAAACCTGATTTAACCTGATTTAACCGAAACCAGTCTTTTT
Source organism: Eueides isabella (assembly GCA_019049475.1). NCBI lineage: Eukaryota > Metazoa > Arthropoda > Insecta > Lepidoptera > Nymphalidae > Eueides > Eueides isabella. Next base: position 2,486,200 of record CM032402.1, read on the forward strand.
AGTATAAAAAAAAGTGATGATAAATTGTATGTTGTAATAAATTTATAAGCATTAATTATACGAAGCAAACATATCAGTTGTTTTTTTGTAACATTACTTAACTATACAGGTTCTTTAGGGAGCTGTCGTGGCGCAGTAGCACTGTCTGCCTGTAAACGCGACTGGCTGTGGGTCCGAACCACATTCTAGGAAGTGAAATATTTAATATTATCGGACGGTATGCGACAGGTCGTGGGTTCGATCCCCACTCGAGGAAACAAAATATTTAATATTTTCAATTTAAATATTTAATGTTTTCATTTCTTCGCTCTGGTACAAGGCAAAACGCGGCGTTGAGTTTTGCCAGTCAACACGCAATGCCTTAAATTCAGAGGAAAGTCGGAAACGGAAGTGGAACGCAGAGTCTTTACACTAGGTTCATAAGTTCCCTCTGCCTACCCTGCCATGTGCGTGATACAGTTGCAAGAAAAAATACGAATAAAAAAATACGAAGAAAGGAAATTATTTATTATGTAGCATATAATTCGTCATTTAACAAGATATGTGTTAAAAATCGAAACAAAAAATACCATAGTTTCTTACATTAGGTTCCCTCAGTTACCCATAGTAAGTTATATGAAGGATACAGCTTCAGACTATTTTACTTTTATTCACTTCGAAATTAACACTCATCAATATAAAATATATATAAATAAAATAAGTAAAAAGAAAAAAATATGTATATCTCTTATAAAGAACTAAAAAAGGTTCATAGCAAGTGGAGAACAATCTAGAAAGATCTGGACTGCGCTTGTATTAATCGTTTTTTATGCATTTTATATTCACACTACACGTTTTTAGAACATTTTCACTTTTAGTTTTTTTTTTTTTTATCAATTAACGCTTTAGTGAGCGTCATAGTCGATATAGTGCCATCTTTGATACATTTCGTTTGAGTGACGGAGGTAAACTCCGCAATTTATCTTAAATAAAATTCATTTCTCTGAGTGGAAATTGTATCCATAAACGTAGACTTTCAATTACATGCCCTGCTGCTGCACCAAAACAGCAAAGCTTAGTTAGGATTGATGCAAAAATATCTTAATATTTTGTCTTATAATGACAGTTGTATAAATTATTTATGATTCAAATTAAATCATATAAATAATTAAGTTATTAAAGAGTTTTGTTTGGCATCACAGGAATTTTTGCCATACAAAATTGCGCTAACACAATAGTGGAAAGAATTATACTTTTTTACTTCACGCTGTATTTGAAGACACTATATTATCATGAAACTGATTCCCTTCCCAACTTTCCGTCATATTTTAGAAATGTATTGATCTTTTCCTTGTTATGAAAACATTTTCTCGAGAAGGAATCGAAACAACAACTCTGCGCCACGACTAGCCATATAAAAAGTAAAACTTAACCTAAGATACTCAAAAAAATAACACGAAACACTACACACAACAAAAACATCGACACTGGCGAAAAAGTCCATAGAGCGCTAAAAAAAACTGTAAAAACATATATTTAATAAATCGATGTAATGATCTCAGTTACAAAAAAGTCTGTGTAATGGGCTGTAGGTATTATATAAATTTGTAAGATATTGCATATCACAAATTTTCCATTATGTATACAAATAACAAATTGATAATATTTCTTTTTCTTTATCAACATTTGAGTACCGTATATATTTATATATTTTGAATAGCCGTGTAGGCTTTTAACAATAAAATACACTTTTAATGTCAAGAATGATTATTTGGAATGGTTAACCCAATTTGGTAGGGTAATAAACAAACAAACCCACTAATGTATTTATAAGGATATAAAATTATTTATTCTAGTAATCACTTCTTATGCAAAAAAGGGTAAAATTTCATATATTAAATTAAGAACAGCTACAGACTCTTTTAAATATTTTAAAATCACCTTCGAAATACTTTTGTCTCACAATATTATTTACACCAATCGAGTGACAAACCAGCAATATTCATTGGAAATAGACGTCAAATAATTCGTGTATCTTTACTTTTGTAAGTAAAATTAATATTTTGTCAGCTTAACGCTGGCAGGGTAGGCAGAGGGAACTACGGAACCTATTAAGGTATTAAGACACTCCGTTCCGTTCCCCACTTTCAGCCGAATTTGAAGCATTGCGTGTTGAGTGGCGGAATCAACGCCGCGTTTTGCCTTGTTACCAGAGCGAAGTAATAAATACATTAAATATTTAATAAAATTATTAAAAAAATAAAATATTTAATTTCGTCGAGTGGGGATCGAACCCACAACCTGTCGTTTAGAATCACACGTTTATGCTGCTGCGCCACGACAGGCTTCTATATATTTTTTGGAAAACTATTGACATACTGGACTCGACGGCATCGAGAAGCCGAAGTGGAAGATCTCTGTGGATACTCTGTAAGTTACTCAGTGATGCAAGATTTTTTATTAAGTATAGTCTTTTTTACGTCAGCTATGTATTAACCATGTGAGTTCAAAGAAACGAAGTCTAATTTGCATATAAAAAAAAAAGAATCAGCAAGTATTGCTTTTATTTTAGTACAACTGACCTTTTGAATGAAATCATGTTTTTGTAGAATATTTTATTTATCTGTTTAAGAGATTGATTAGAAATCTTGAAAAAGAAAAAAATACACTTATTTTTGGTTTCATCTACTTATAGAGCAAGGTACACAGAAGGTACTTGGGAACCTAGTGTTAAAATATTCCTTTTCCATAAGTCACGACTACTGTTATATACCTCTACTATATTTGAAGTCACCTTTCTCCACTTTCCGCCGAAATCTGGCATTGTATGTTGAGTGGCAACACTCATCAGAAAACGTAATAGGATCCCAGAAAACGTTGGAGAAATTTCGATTTCGCAATTTTAAAAAAATCTGAGAATACATTTGTGGTTATTATTTTATAAATGATGACAGGAAAATAAAATACTCTCTAGTCTATTTCAAAAATAATTGTAACTTAAATGTCAAACTGTAAATAATTGATTAAAAAATAGCAATGTCCCGCTGAGTTTCTTGCACCGGTTCTTCTCAGGTCTGAGGCTGTAACTTTAGTAAACCGGTGGTAAATTGTTAGACGTTCAAAAAATTAAGCTAGTAATTTCTTATATTGATAAAAATATTTGAATTTATTATTTCCTCGAATGGGATTCGTTACGTATACAGCCGCCCATTTAAGCCATTGCGTTATGACCGGCCCGAAATAACATTTTTACATTTTTTTATGGACAAGACACGGCAAACGAGCGTACGGGTCACCTGATGGTAAGTAATCACCGTCACTCACAGCTCCATATAACTCCAAATTAGCTATAGGAGCGTTACAGGCCTTTAAGGTGGATGGGCTCCGGGGAACGGCATTACCCAATACGAAACGCAGCAGCCGAAGTCACTACTTAACTCCGATTTTAAATGTCGGGGGTGATAATAATCCAGTCGAGTCTACCCATGCGTGTTGCCATTGCTGACAACGTGACTCTCCCATACGTACTTTAGTCGCCTCTTAAGAGACCATCAGTACCAGGGTGACCCTATTCGAAGCAGGAATAACACGGCTAAAAACTAAATAGAAAAAACTAAATATTTCGCTAATTTAATCACATGTTAACAAAAATCACGCCATGTAGAATGTTCCAGCGAGCCTAAATGATAAATTGCCGGCAATCATCACAAGTGTATAACAGAATGACTGTCCGCAACTCCCACCTTCATTGATTTATTGTTGTCCGTTGACCCTTATGGCCTCTAAGTCTTCAAGTGTACTGTGGTACTTATTTAACCTTATTTTCCTTAAATTTTAACAAGAGAGATATTTTTTTACTAATATTGTATAGATAATTATGTCAAGCTTATCTTTACCCAGCAGGCCTACCTAGCAGGAGAATCTTATAATGTCCCCGTTTCCGTACAATATCTAAAGTATAATAAGTTGAATTGCGAAATTAAACGCTGCAATTAGTCTACTTAAGACTAATACTTGTAAATTAAATTCATTGTTATACTTCTAAATATCATTCGTTAGCTTTCACAACGTGCTGGAGATAGAGCTTGAAGTTTAAAGAAAATATCAAACATTTTAATTATACGTATCTAGTATAGGAATAACTAAAAATTAACTGGCGTAAACAAATATACATATTAAGGAAACATATAAAAATTGTAGGTAGTGGGTTACCTCTTGGAATCACTATAAAAATAGTAAAATAACAACGTTTAGATCACTTTCTCAATTTTTAGAAAATTGTTCAGAAATTACGAAATTTAAAAGAAAATTTCGTTGTATTTTTTTGTAAGATATTCAGACGGAACCTACAGCTAATACACTCTCCATTCTCCGCATTATACTTGTTCGCGCCTATATGTACGTGTTAAGTGGCAGGACTTTCTTTCTTCCTTCTTAGCTTCACGCTGTATCCCGCACGAGGCAGGGTAGGAAGAGGGAACCCGGGAACCTAGTGTTAAGACACTCCGTTCCACTTTCGTTCCCCATTTGTGCGTTTTTTGTTAATTATCTTATTCGCACGTTGTTGTATTATATTGAAATGTTTACAAACTGTGGCCCTTCAATCATGCCATCAATTATGAGCTGACCTTGTATCGTGACAGAAAAAATCATCATAACCATCGATTATAATACAAAGATTCTAAACGTGCACGTACTTACGTATAAACATTAGGCAGAATCAAATGCCAGGCTTTGTCATATCAACTGATTATTATTAAGAAAATCATCAAATATAAGACTATTTTGGGGCGAGCGTAAACATGTGATGAAAATTTTAATCTTTTTGTTTTCTTATTCTGGTAACGAGGTAAAGCGCGGTGTTGAGTTTCACGCGAAGCCTTAAGAATACGGCAGAATGTGGGAAACGGATGTGTGTTAATGGGGAACTGAGTGTCTTAATAGTGGGTGACTAGATACCAACTGCCTACCATGCCTAGGTGTACCTAAAAATTCATATAATTATATTTGTTCTATGGCATAGAAATCCTACAACTAACGCCTTTTTAGGGATATACTATGTATCATCTTAGTACCTTGTTATCTTCAATAAAACACCAATTATTTAAACAATGTAATGAGTTTCTTCAATAAAAACTTTAATAGATTCTGTGCAAGACCAGTTCAAAGAGAAAATAACTACATTTTATAAGAATAATAGTTACATTAAGAAGGGTTTGCTATCGCAGAAGGACCTTAGATTACTAAGCTATCTTAAATTGCAATAAACACAACAAAAAAACACTACAATGAATTATCGGTTACATAATGTTAAAGCAGTATATGATTATACTTGCAATGTTAACTTTCGAGGAAATCTTAAATAAATATAATTTAATATAACTACCCTTATAATTCGGCCTACCCTGCTACTTACAGCGTGAAGCTAATATAATTATATGGCATATGCATAATATAAGTGGGGAACGGAAGTGGAACGGAGTGTCTTAACACTAGGTTCCCAAGTTCCCACTGCCTACCCTGCCATGTGCGTGATACAGCGTGAAGCTGAGTGAGTGGGCATATGCATGGGGAAGCTGCAGTAATGTGTTAAAATATTTGGTCTATTTGGATTATTTCGCCCTCATAGTAAGGGGTTGGGACCTTTTTTATCGAGATCTAAGAAAGATATCTTTATGTAATTTAAACTAAGCATTACTATTTATAAGCTAACTATAATAACTATATATATTTTTTGAAATTTATGCAATATAACCAAAAGTTGTACTTTTTATTTATTTGCTTAAGATTTGATAAAAAAAAAATAACATAAAAACGCAGGACAAAAACAAATTAATTTCAAGTGTGTGTGAGTAGAGTAACCGTATATTATTTTATTCATATTTATTAGGAAACATATACATTGGATGGCGATCACCTGTTGATTTCAAATAAATGATGTAAGAGTGAATTTGAAACCAATTTTATTAAGAATTACAACTTTATAAACATTATCAATCCAAAATAACTTAAGCACACAGATAAACATTGTGATCGTTATTTTTTTTTTATTTGGTTAAATATTTAAGATATGGGTCAAGTACAGGAAGAACATAAAAAAAACATACTTGACAGTTATATTAGGGCCAATAAAGTTCGATAACTTTACGCTGTATACCGCAAATCGCAGGACAGGCAGAAAGAACTCGGGAACCTCATTTTCCGCCTATGTATTGCGTGTTGACTGGCTTCAACGGAACGGAACAAACGGAATTCAACTTAGGAAACTAATGTTAAAACGTAACTCTAACTCCAACTCAGCTTCACGCTGTATCCCGATCATTGCAGGGTAGGCAGGGGGAACTTGGGAACCTACTGTTAAAACACTTCATTCCACTTCCGTTCCCCACTTTTCGCCGAAATTGAGGCATTGCGTGTTGAGTTGTGGAAATCAACGCCGCGCTTTGCCTTGTTACCAGAGTGAAGAAATGATAATATTTAACATTTAATTTGAAAATATTAAATATTTCATTTCTTCGAGTGGGGACTTAACCCATAACCTATCGTTTACAGTCACACGCTTGTGCCGCTGAGCATCGACATGCCTACCTATTTTATAATTTCAAATAAAGTATTTAATGTTTCCCTTTCTTCCCTCTGGTACTTGTTGTCTTGACAAAGCGCTGCATCGAGTTCTGCCACTTAACACGTATTCGGTGGAAAGTGGAGAATGGAACAGAAATTTTTAACATTGAGATCTCTTGTGGCGCAGCGGCACGAGTGTGACTGTAAACGACAGGTTGTGGATTCGATCCCATTTATACTGTGTTATATATGAATAAACACCGATGACATACCATTACAAAAATACTACTAAATGTTGCTGATCTGTCACTTTTCATTCACAAAATATCATATTAAAACGAGAAAGATATCTTTTCAAAAAATATCCCGCCCACATCAAGGTACGCAAAGGGAACTTGGGAACTTAGTGTAAAGACACCCCGTTCCCATTAAAACGTTCCCCACTTTCCCCCGAATTTGAAGCATGGCGTATTGAGTGGCAGAACTAAACGCCGCAGCGAAAATATATTAAATATCAAATTTTCACGAGCATCGAACCCATAACCATAACCCTTTTGCGTGTGGTAGAGTCACGTTGCCAGCAATGGAAACACGCATGGGCAGACTCGACCGGATTGTTACCACCCCCGGCATTTAAGACCGGCGTTAAGTAGTGGCTTTGGCCATTGCGTTTCGCATTAGGTAATGCCGGGCCCCGGTGCCCATCCACCTTAAAAGACGGCAACGCTCCTGTAGCTCTTCTGGAGTTACACGGGGCCGTGGACGACGGTGATCACTTACCATCAGGTGACCCGTACGCTCGTTTGCCGTCTCTTCCAAAAATAAAAAAATAACCTTTCATATACATATCGTTTACAGTCGCACGCTTGTGCCACTGCACCACGACAGGCTCCTAATTAACATGTAAACCATAATTTCCGCTAAAAATGGACGTTGGTGTGACACTAAATTCCAACCTCTTAAATTTAATGTGTTGACCTTAGTTTTCTATGTATTATACATAGTATTTATAGTCATGATGCTTTTAGAAATCAAAAGTAGCTCGCATTGGTAAATAAGTAATGGTATGGTTTCAGCGGTATGGATAAAATCGTGAACGGATCGCAGGTTTAAAATAAATATGAACAGTTTTCTATTACATATGACACGTAATATACTTTAATTTTAGTCTCACAAGTATCTTTTAAGTAGAGGAAGTTTAATTTAATTTCATATGAAACCGCCGGAAGATACTAGTTAGCGCAGAATTTGTCGAATTTGCGCAGTAATCTCTAGAACACGTATTACGCAGATACGTGTTTCTTGCTTCTTTTGTTCTAAAATATTAAATACTTATTACAAATAGATAGTTGCATTATGTAATCAGTAAGCAAAGAAGACTTAGTATCAAGAAAAATAAGTACTTTTCTTCTGCAGGAACATTTTTTCTTTAGCCTATGCTATTATTTTAATGTTGACAATTTTTTTCACTCATAATTGAATTTTTTTTTTGTATCTTTATTTTAATAGTCAATATATCTATGATGTTCATAGTTGATTACGTAGATAATTTCGATACAACTTATTGGTTTTGATTGTTTTTGTTATTTTCAATTGAATATGCAGGCGAAGCCGCTTGGCCGCACATTAAATTGGTATTTAAATTAAACCGATAATTTCAATCATTTTTAATTTGGAATAGTATCTAGCTCTTAAACTTTCTAGTGTTTGTAACAAGTGAAATTTCGCAACAAAGGTCGATGAAAACGCTGCAGACTGAAGTAAATATTAAAGATATTTGGCACTTTCGCGCGCATGCGGACTATTGTATAAAGAGTAAACAGAGTCCCGTCAAAATGTTGGGAGTAGACACGTGCATGGAGAGTCCAAAGTGAAGTGTTTTTACAATGCTTTCTGTATTATTCATTGAAAGTTTTGATTGGTTAGTGAAATTATTAAACGGTTGAGCTATATTTTTCTGTTTTAGAAATACATCTATATAAGCTTCATTTTTGTTTCAATTGTTTGTAAAACATAAAATGTTTTTTCGCAGAAATATTCATATTTACTTTCAAATATTTATGTTTTCCGACTCACTTGTATTGTTTTTGTTAAAATTACTGTACATATAAGAGCTTCGTCAAATCAACACGTTGAAAAGCTTTTTTAAAAGAGATAAGCTAAAATTAATATGAGTCATTTGTGATTTGCATGTACTTTATGACAATAAGTACAAAATAGTCTATTTGTTCATCTTTTTTCATATATATATATATACATATAAATATTGTATGGTAAAAAAAATAAATGATAGTGGCCTTGGAACTATGTTCAGAGTGGTACAGAATCTCCGCATTGCGCAGACTTCGAATATAGCTAACTTCACATGAATCCAAACAAAACACTTCAATTTCGTATGCAAGCAAGTATTTAAGTATAATTTGTTGTAAATATTGTGAAAAATTGTGAAAAATATTGTTTCTTGTTTCTTTTGTGGTTCATTTTTTCTATATTTTTTCTATTACATTATAATTTGGAGGAAGGAAATAGCTTAAAGGTAAGTTCGATAGTGATGGGTACAATGTAATCTTGTATCTTAGTGTTGTAAATTATATGTTAAATATATTGTAGTAAACTTGTAATACACTTACCACGATTGGTAATAAAAATGTTAAAATAGGAAAATTAATAAAATATATTTTATCATGCCACTTGGAAAATTTGTAATGATTTTCAAGTGAAGGATATTCTTTAAGAGATTTTTTAAATATTGTCATATACAATATTGAGATCATTGAAATGTCTCAATAATAGCTTTTTTTTTTAATTTATTTATTTTTTATTGTCATGTATATACGAATATTCTTTATTTTACACATTATGTGCGCAAAGAGCTTTATTACTAGTTCCAAATAAAAATTGTAATATAACATCTATTTATAGTTACCATTTAAACATAAGAATTACGTAAATATATTATTCATAATCGTGACGCCATCGTCCATTGACATCAATTAGAAAAATAGCGCACTTGGGGTTGCCTGCACTGCGCTCAATCGATCGCGTCACCGCGCATGCGCGCCACCCCTTTACATGTCAGTGGTGCTAGGTCGCGAGAGGTAGCTGGTCTCCGCCATGCCGAAACCCACGCCTGTTGAAGACCTGATAATACCACCCCAGGATCAAAAGATATGTGGGACAATATGTGTTTGTCAAATGACAGCAGTTCTTAGCTGCGTCGCCATTGTGTATCTAACTGTAGCCATATATATGCCTTACACTCGAGCTATCGCTTCTGGAATCGATCCTACACCGATTATGTGTACAACAACAAGGGCAGTGAACAAAGACAATTGCGATTGGGGCTCCTGTGGTGAATGGTGCTTGAGCAAAACATCTGGAGCATGTATTCAAATCTATGTAAACGTTAGAAAGAATGGATCTTCATTACTTCTATCTGAGTGTGGTAGTGCTGCAAATAAAACTTGCTACGGTATTGATCAAGAGAACGCAAAGAAATATCATTGTATCAGAGACGAGTGTAGAAATTTGACAGGCACCTTTAATTGTACTGAAGGAAAGTGTATAAATATAACCGACGCTTTTGAATGCGCTTTCAGAGATACAGAACCACCATTAAAATGTTCTGGTAGAAGAGGAAAAATCACTTGTATTGACGTACACGGGTTGTTCTCTTGTAGTCGAGGCACTTGCAGGAAAATAAGAACACCGTACAATTGTGATCGGCGTTGCGTCGATATTCCCACTCGTAATAAGAATGTAATAGTATTAAGTGGTGATAGAGTTTTTCTAGCAAAATGTGCTAAATTAGCTCAAGAAGAAGGAGGCAGTGTGGTTTGGACAGATGCGGGTGAAGAAGTCCTTATGTTATCATGTCATGCTGTTCATAATGGAACTTTAGGGGTAGTAGCAGTAGACTGTATTAATGCAGCTTTATTGCCACGTGTAGAAATTGCTGATTTGACTAACTTTACCTATTTGCAATATTTATATACAATGAGAGCTGTACCTAATAGATCAATAGCACCGTCTGAACTGGAGTTAACATTAGCTAATGATAGTAGACTAATGATCAACTTAGAAGGATGTGTAAACACACTTGCTGACGAATGCAAAGATTTCTTAAAAACATATGGTCGTGATGGCACAGATCATAACGCCAAAGCCAGATTCCCCTGTTTCTATACAGAAAACAATCCAGATACAGTAGTTGCTAGATTTGATTTAGACGCCACCTATCGTCAATTTATTGTAGCTTTGATCCTTCCAACAGTTTTAGTAGTAGTGTCGTGTATTACTTTGATGTTGTGTCAAAAGACAGTAGAAGTGGGTGAAGATGCAAAGATGAGATTCAAAGTATGCGGCAGCGCATCATCAGAGAAGCAAACTACACCGAACGATCCTGTTTCTCCCCTCTGAGATCAGTCACGTGAGCTATTGACTAAATAATACATAGGACCATATAATAATAATTATTGATTACTATAATTTAAACTTGTAATTACGATAATTTAAATTTTCATAGGTTTTTTGACCCAAAAACTCTTATATATGGATAATACTGTCATAACATGCTTTTAAATTATCATTGCGTCTGTATTTAAAATAAAATATTTCATATTAAGCACTCACGAGTGAAAGCGTTCGTTCCAACCTTGACACAATTAAGATTGAGTAAAATGAATTACGTCTGACCTTATTATACTCTGAACACGAATACTAAAATTTTATAATTATGATGTATTAACATTTTTTTTTCTATTTTTTTTACATATGGCACTTATCCATCACATTTTATCATATTAATACATCTTTATTTGTCGCAACTTTTTATCCCCTAACAATATAATACTTGTTTTTCGTTAACTTAATGAATAATATCGTTTTTTCTTTCTTTTCAGGCGTTCCCCTCCTTTGCGAGGGCCCGGCTAGTTCACTAAGAGACGACTAATTGCTTCCTGTGCCGCTTTAAATAAACTCCCTAAATGTCATCGATGAGTAGATCTCGGACGAGTCTCTCGCCTGCAACATCGGAGAGATCGACTCTACCTATGGGCGCATCTGCCGAACCTGGCAGTCCAGAATTCCAGCCCTTAGAACCGACAAGGGAGCAGCTGCTTACACATTTCTTTGAGCGATTTAAATTTTACACTTCGTTGTGCCTTGGCACGTCAGCAATACTCGCTGTATTTGCGTTTCTGTTTTTAATACCGTTTGTGGTAGAGCCTGCGATACAAACAATTTTAGCTGAATTTGCCCCAGAAGCTGGTATATGTGCGGTATCTGAACACGTCTATGCTAAAACTTTAACTAATTGCACATGGGCCTCTTGTCGAGAAGGATGTACGACTACACCTACAAAATGTCACAAAATCCGCGTCAACCTTGCAAGACGACCATTTACTGAAGATGCACCTGTTCCAAAAGAATGGGATGCAACGGACTTGAAATTCCTCATCAACCCAGAAGGATGTGGCTATCCCCCGCGAGTTAATTGTTCAGAGTTTGCAAGTGATTACGCTGGGAAGAAAGCTCCCAAGATATTCCCTTGCTACTATAGCATGACTCGTCCAGAATTAGTGGTGGCGAGGTACTCATGGGAATCAACAATCCGTGGTCTGATATTAGCTCTGGTATTACCCACAACGGTCTTCATCTTCAGCCTCAGTGTGCTCGCTTACTGGCATTGCCACTGCTGTGATAGGGCATGTAATAGACGAGTGCACGCCGAATCATTTGCAAGCAAAGAAGAGTAAGTAGTCGCTTGATTTACAATTTTAAGTACATAGTACCTAATTATAATATTTTGTTTTAACTAGCAATTACATTGATAAACTAATCAAGCCCATTTGATACAGGAAGAATATCGATTTCAAGTTTGATGATGGAACTTCATAGCATTGCTGTAGTTATATTGGATCTAGTAATAATTTTCAAGTACGTTTATGTTGAACACATGCAGTGTGTAACGTCCGTTTCTAGAAAGTCACATTTCAAGTCTTTGCCACAAATCCATTTTATAGCATTGTATTTCATTCACTGCTTGCTAGTGCATATTATGATTATATTTATTGAAAGATACAACCTACTAAAAACGTGTACTTAAAATATAATAACTATAGAAAAATAATCAAAATTGAATTTAATTGTACTAAATTTATTCTACAACAACTGGGTTCAAATACAGGCGATAAAAATGTAAAAAATACTTGTCAAAATCAACATATTATATACACTTAATTAAATTGAACATATTATTTTTATTACAGTAGCAAATTGCTATGTGAGCTAGACGAAGATCCAAGTGACGATGTGTTCTGACGCCGAGCGACGACCGCCGCCCGCCGCCGTGCCTCGCCTCGTTCTGAAGGGTACACACAACTATGAATACTCTTGTTAATCAATAAGGAATCAAGTAGAGCAAATACTAACAAAATCAAAATCAGTGTCATACATAGATCGCTTTAAATCTTACATATCTTAAAATTTAATATATCTTTCATTTTCAATATGGAAATATTAGAAAAAAATAACTTTAAAACATATAAAAGCTGAGCATACTTTAATTTGTTTCATTCAAACAAGATAAAATAAATTAATATCGCTTGGAAGATACAGCCACAGACATACGTACACATACACACAGGCACACGTCTACAGATACGACAAACTATTACACCGCATTGTGTTTGTTGGGGTTGAAAACGTCTTCCTTCTTCAGATCTGGGGATCCGCAGTAGCTTGAGCTAAGGCTGAATTGATATGATTTTTTGTTTGTTTATTGTGATTCAATTAAAAAAGTAATTTGGAAATAATTTATTTAATGATTTGTTAATATAAGGCAATCATGTTCCAATCAGAACATTAACAGTATATTTTAATTACAATATAAAAAATATATTTTACCTTCAATAGACTTTGCATGGAAGGTTATTACAGTATTATTACAGCGAAGCTTTGCGATACAAAAAAATGTGTAAAAAATTATAAAAATAGCGTCTCTTTATTCTAAATTGGAGCTAGGCCGGGTAGGTTAAGATCATTTTTGTATAATTTGCCATTAATTTATTTATAATTGTAAAATATAAGTTATAGTAACTAAATTAATACATAGTCAGCTTAGTGTGTATACCTGCTATGTATATATATATATATATATATATATATATATATATATATATATATTATATATATATATATATATTATATATATATATATATATATATATATATATATATATATATATATAATATATATATATATATATATATTATATATATATATATATATATATATATATATATATATATATATATATATATATATATATATATATATATATATATATATATATATATATATATATATATTTTCGTTGTTATGTACATTTTACCAATTTGTTTTAAAATTGTACAAATCTTCTGATAATAAACTGCCTGTACTTACAGTTTCACTTCACGTTTCTCTCCTAAGGATTTTGCTTAACTGATTATAAGCAAATTTACACTCTAAGCCGACGATACAAAAATAACGATAAAATTAACAAAGGTAATAATATAAAGTTATTTCTAGAATAAATAACTAATTGAACAATATTTTGTACAGTTTCCCAAATAATATAGACTCTTGCTACTTTTAAAGCTCAAAAAGTTTAACTTTATTTAACGATATAGCTGTTAGTTTGCATGTTTCTCGATTGATATATTAAATAAGTAATTCTTCTAATGCCTCTCAATAATTATTAACGCAAATTCAGCTTATTTATCAAGCTTAGTGTTTTAAGTACATTTTGCAACATCATATATGTAGATGAAGTTGTTAATTTCAATTGATAGAAATAAGGTAAAATATAAAAACTGCACTGATTTCCAATTTTTATTCAATAACTGTTATTATATTTGCTATTCAATACTGTTACTTTATTTTAAATTATAATAATAGAGTGATATTGTTTAATTTATATTAATATAAGTAAGTGTGCAAAATAATGATTATATGACAGTCATTAATGATTCATTAATCAATTTAAGGAAGTTCATCATTATTAATTATATTCATCACTAATAATATAGATATTTGATGTACAATTTCGATCTTGTAACTATGCCTTTACATCATCTGCCATACTCGTGTGATATTAATGCTTAAAAGTGTTTAATATGGGAGATATTTTATTTTTGAGTCTCAATCGTACCCAATAATGTTGTAAGCTTGTTATAGTTAAATGTCTTATTGTTGATAGTATAAAGAACTTTAATGTATTTGGTTATGTGATGTGAATATATATATATATATATATATATATATATATATATATATATATATATATATATATATATATATATATATATATATATATATATATATATATATATATATATATATATATATATATATATATATATATATATATATATATATATATATATATATATATATATATATATATATATATATATATATATATATATATATATATATATATTATTTTAGCATTACAACCAAACTGCGTCTGCGACTTTTCACTTTCCACCCTAAATTTTGAATTTAATTTTTAAAAATAGTTTGAATATTAAGTGTTTTTTTTTTAATTAAATTAATAACTTTGTAATTAATAGTTTAAAACAATTTGTTAGGTACATGTTTTAGTTTATATAATATGAAAAAATGTTAAAAGAGTATAATAATGTAATTTTCGCGATATTTGCGATTGGTACAATGGGCAGAAGGGAAATTCCTATTTAGGTAACTATTTACCATAAATTTTCTGATAAAGCAAGATAACAGCGTTGAGTTCCTCCGGTGTGATTTGTTGTTGTGTTTAGTGACTCAAATCCGAACGCAGGCCTTTTGATTATTCTGATATAACAGTGATATTGACAGCATGACGCTAAATATTTTTTTTATTTCGATAACAAATCATTAGGCCTGTAGTGGCGCTTGTGCCCCACAACGTGCAATTGTAAACGCGATAAGTTGTGGATTCAATACTCACTCTAAATTAAATATTTATAATTTTCATTTTTCCGCTCTGGTAACAGGGCAAAGCGCGGTGTTGAGTTTCGCCATTCAACACGCAATGCCTTAAATTCGGCGGAGTACGTCTTACGATTTTTTGAAGCAGAAATTGTAGTTAAGTAAATATTTTTTGTTAAATTTTTTTGTTGTGTGCAATCTTGGCGTCAGAACAATCACTATATAGAAAAGGGTTGAAAGTAAAAAGTAATAAATTATTATTACGCATTACTTAAGTAAAACTTAACTGTTAAGGGCAAATACAAAAAAAATATGTAGAAATAAAATTGTATAAATTAATTTCGTGTAATATAATTTACTACAGACATATTCATTTATCAGATTGTATTTAGAAGAAAGAAATAATATATAATTATATTGTAATAAAATAATGGATTACTTTATTTATAATAGATAAATAAATTTATTTATTGATAATTGTACTTCAAAATATCAGTATATATAAAAAATCTTGAAACAAAATCATAATGTATAGTCTAAGAGCTAGAGCAACAAGATTATGTTTAATTATTTTTACTATATTTTAAAGTGTTATTCCACATTTAGGACAGACAATACTAAATTTAAATTTAAAAAGCGTATAAAAATTTTGAACGAAGCAGGATTTGAACCCGCGCCTCTGGAACGGTATTCCAGAGGCGCGGGTTCAAATCCTGCTTCGTTCAAAATTTTTATACGCTTTTTAAATTTAAGTTTAATATGTTTAATTAGTTATATTAAAATATTTTATACAAGTAAATTACTTAGATAAGTTTTGATTTTTACGTCCAAGTTAAGTTAATAAACGTTAAATTATTATAATGACTGATATACAACGTAATATTAATGAAATGATTTGACCAAAAAAATGAATAAGTAATAATATATTATATAATTATCAGTTATATCAGTTGTTAACAATGAAATTAACAAGTATTTTCTGGGAATTCGCTCTTAATTTATATATAATAAAAATATATATACTTAAAATAATCAATAAACATATTTTTATTTAAAAAATAGTTGCACCTAGCTCTTAGGCAATCATTAATTATGAAAAAAAAAACATTAATCATTTTCAAACATTTCCAAATCTCCTTAAGTAATATTAGCTAAGCAAATTCAAATTACCAAAAATGCCTAATTAAAGAATATTTGTAAATATTATTGTAATATTATGATCGTAATTATTTTATTATTTGTACATATTGAAAAATGATATATTTGTTTATTTCATGGATTGTTATTCAAGTTACAAGTCGGCATCGAGCAAACACAAGGTGTTATGACAAATAAAGCTTTTTTTATATAATGTTTTCTTATTTATAGAAAAAATATGATTTCTGTAACGCTTTCAACTTCACATTGTCTAGAGAGAACTTGGGAGCCTTTTATATATATATATATATATATATATATATATATATATATATATATATATATATATATATATATATATATATATATATATATATATATATATATATATATATATATATATATATATATATATATATTATATATATATATATATATATATATATATATATATATATATATATATATATATATATATATATATATATATAAAAATATATATATATATATATATATATATATATATATATATATATAATTCTTATGGTATGGCACGGAAACGAACGAACGGCATATAGATTGATTGCCACTCTATGGATTTGATTTGTAAAAATATTTTTAAATTTCTAATCCTTGTGAGGATTTCTTTATTTTGTCTACATTCTTTATAGACTTCTCAAAAAGTGTTCGCAAGTAAGTACTATTTGCAAATTTTTCTGTAAGATGCATAGTGCAATTAAGACCACGAAAGCCCTTTACAAATTTTTAAGATCAATGAATAGTGAATGAGAGTGAATTTAATCTCAGCTTCACGCTGTATCCCGCACTAGACAGGGTAGGCAGAGGGAACGGAAGTGAAACCTAGTGTTATGACACTCCGTTCCACTTCCGTTCCCCACTTTCCGCCGAATTTGAGGCATTGCGTGTTGAGTGGCGGAACTCAACGCCGCGCTTTGCCTTATTACCAGAGCGAAGAAATGAAACATTAAATATTTAAATTGAAAATATTAAATATTTCATTTCCTCGACTGGGGATCGAACCCAGAACCTGTCGGTTACAGTCACACTCTTGTGCCGCTGCGCCACGACAGGCCTCAAAATTGTGAATTTAATGAACAGAGAAGTTTAATCACCAGGTCTTTATTAGCGTAGGAAGAGGGGACCTGGCAACATTGTGATAAGATTTGTCTCCTTTCTTTTGTTATTAATTACATAACTATTCCGTAATTACTGAGTTTAAAAATTTAAATCTTGCACGTAAATCCTTCGGAGAATTAAATAAGGAAAACTATTGTTATGACCAACTCAATCTTACTTTTTGTCTCTTAGAGTGAGGAAATGTACAAAATTTTTTTTTGCTTCACGCTACATCCCGCACATGGTAGGGCAGGCAAAGAGAACTTGGCGGGTCCCAAGTTCCCTTTAAGACACTCCGTTACGTTTCTCACTTTCAGCCGAATTTGAGGCTTTGCTTGTTGAGTGGCGAAACTCAACTTCGCGCTTTGCCTTGTTACCAGAGCGAAGAAATGAAATCATAAAATAGTTAAATTAAAAAATTATAAATGATCTATTTCCTCGGGTAGGCATCGAACTCACAACCTGTCGTCGAGATGCACGCTGCTTCTGCGCCGCTACATGTCTTAAGTCCTCAATATATAATCATTCCATCTATAATTATTTCTATGACAGCTTCATAAGTAATAAAGTGGATTCCCTGAAATATATAAGCTATCGGAGTTGCCTTTTTTAACCTAAACACAGAACGAATGACATCATGGAGAAACATATTTACTATGTATTTGGAAAACAAGCCAAGTTCATTCATTATCAAAAGCGGCAAAAAATATCGTTTGTTGCCTGTAGGCCCCATAAACGTTGATTCTGTTTATTATTAGCATTTATAATTAAGCGCCAATCTTTTAACTAGCACAGTTCTTGAGATACAACCTTATGACATTCAATCATACGGATGGACAACGAGGTCTTAATTTTTTTGTGCGAAATCTTAGTAGTATAATTTTAAAAGCCATAAAGTATGATTGATACCAAATCAAGGAAAAGGAAATGATTGATTTTCCGACTGGAAAATAAACTTGAAACATTCCTCTTCTTGCTTCAGGAGTTGAATAATAAACTACGTACAATCGAAACCACGTGTCGTTGGAGCCTGAAATTTCACATAAATCAAAATTAAAGCTTGCTTTGTAACAGGTCTATGTATGTACGTCCGGAGATAAGGGAAAGGCTTGCTTAATACAATTTTGTACTTAACATTTTAGTATTGTAGTAAATATGATCTTATGAGTTAAGATTTCTTTTTTGGTTATTTATGTTAAGTGAAAAATTCTTAGGGATTACTAATTGAGCTAACTAATTATTTAAAGTGATTTTTCTGTACGAATGTATTGATACGTAACTCATATCTACATAAAATTATACCATAGTAGGCACAGGAAATCTAGTGCTAAAACACTCCGTTTCTTCTTTCCACCAAAATTTCGAGGCATTGCGTTTTAAATGACGAAACTCAACAATGTGCATATCCTTGTTACCAAAGCGAGAAATTAAAAATACTATTCAGTCCTCCGACTGGGAATCGAATTCTCTACCGTTGTGGCTATAGTCATATGACTGTGACACTGCACCACGAAAGCCTCGCTTTATTTAATTTCATCATCAAAAAAATAATAAATATTATAAGTTACGAAATGTATCATTTTATTAAATCGATACCCTAAAATTAAACTTTAAAGGTGTTTTTTTCTTCTATTAGTGTGGTCTCATAATTAGTGGTAAGGTAACATGGAAGTTAGTTTACAGCAATGCAGTGGAACGCAATATTCCGTGCGGTAGGTCGTTCAACCCTTTTTATAGGTTCTAAATGTTGTTCATTGTCATGAGAGACGCGGGTAGCGGGCGTATTATTCAATTAGTTTATTTTTTATTGATTTAATATTATTTTTATAGTTTATTTTCGTGGATTTTAAACCATTTTTTTTTTTTTTTTTTTTTTTTTTTTTGTCATTAAATTATTTTAAGAATTTTGTGATATAATTGTGAAAATAATTTGCCACCTTAAATAATTGGCTACTCGTTCATAAGATTTTCTGCTTGATTCCCCTAAGTTTGATAGCGAAAAGATATGATTTGTGACATGAAAACATTTTGGAAGAAACTTGTATCTAACAAGTCATCATGAACATTTACAAATGGAAAATTGTCACTTGCACTTACACCTCAATATTAAGAAAATAGTTTGTTGTGATATTAACTTTTTCCTTTTTTTTTTTGAGAAAGCTCGTAACGGTGACGTAATATAATCTTCTGAATCTGATTTTTTTGAGACAGTGCACTTTGAGCCACCATCACATCACTTAACATCACATTTTTATTAGATATTTTTAATCAGCTTCACTCGTTAGCAGGGAACTTAAGAACTTACTATTAAATATTTTGTTCTTACAATATATTTCTGTTTCCTAATTGTAGCCTTTGCGAGACATTGAATTTTCAGTGGTGAAACTAAACGCTACGTTTTTCTTCGGTACCAAAGCGAGGTAACAATACGTTGGTGCCACTACATCACGACCATCAGCGTTTTATGACATCGACTCTTTCGCTTGTCCTCAAAGCAAGATAGTTAAAATAAATCATTTTTCGGAGTAGGAACTGAATCCACAACAGTCCTACACATTGATACTACAACACGACAAAACTAAAAGATATAATGGAGTAACAAATGATTAATTTTTCTTCATACATTTTATATCACGGCAATTGTTTGGAAACAAAAAAATGGAATAGCATTTTTTTAACAAGGTTGACGAAAGCAAAAAATGATGTCCGCTAGTTTTAAATTAAACTGCTAAGCTTATAAATGTAAGCTCACCCTAGCTTTCACTCTAAATTATTGCTACATATCGATCGTTGTTTTTCTACTGCTATTAGAATTACCTACTTCATGGCATTAGGTCAAACGTTCGTCCTACAATCCATTGTTAGAAACCATTTGTACTTTCTACCGTTAATGGTTCGATGTATCGATTTGTATTGTAACTTATGCAATGTAACAGTCAAGCCAAAAATAGTCTATGGTTAATTTACGTAATGGCGAATTAGTAATAACTAAGTGAGATGGTAATAGCTTCAATTCCCTTTTATATATTAAATTTAAAAAATAAAAAGAGAGGTTAATTTTTTTTTCTCGTTGAGTGGCGTAACTTAACGCCGCACTTCACTGGAGTAAATAATAATAAAATAATTAAAGCTCTTGAGTAAGCTTTGCGATAAATATAATTTTCTTTATAAAGTTTAAAATTTACTTAGATTAAAGACAGCTGTTAAAATATAACTTATTTACTGAAGAATTAACAAAAATATTAAGTTTATGACGATGGGTATTTGTTTCATTTACGTAAAAGCTACTGAATGGATTTAGGTAAAAGTTTAAAGTAATAAAGATTATACAATGAGAATGATTATACAATGATTATATAGATTATGATTTATATAAATATTTTGTATAGTATAATAATAATTTAAAGGGGACAAGCCGCGCTTAAGTCATTACTTGCTAATTTAATAACTATTTATATATTATTGTTTTCTAAATATTAAGTATCTTCAAGATAATAGTTAAAAGTTCAAAATTCATACTTGAATGTTTATAATCTTAAAATATTTAAATCACGATGTTAAGCTCCACCAATTGTCTATATACAAAAAAATAAAGAAAAATAAATAACGGAGTGTTAGTACACTTATTTATTTACTTCTATGGTAAAATAATAAAATTCAAGGTAACATTTCAATAGTGCAAAAGACAATAAAACCGAGTAGTTCGTCCCAATTTACACCAACAAAGCGTTGACGCCCATTGTACCTGAAAATAGTAGACAATTATAATTAACATTTTTAACTGTTAGAGCTTTAAGCTGGAGCTTTTGGTAGTTTAAACAAAAGTCATAAACTTTGGAATTTATAATAGTATTTTTTTTTGGCTTTTTCCTATAGATAACTTTTTCATATATAGCAGGGTAGGAAGGAACCTCTGAAATTCTTTGAACTTCTACATATATATTCTGATAACCCCGACTGGAAATCGAAACAACATTCGTCGTGGTTAGTCATAGGTTTGTACCATGACGGCTATAGTTATTTAATATCTATTGAGCATTTGCGTGTCCGAAACCAGTATATATTTCTATATAGAATGTTTATATCATCGTTTTTGTCTTCTGTCAAGGTGACAGAATGACTTTGAGGTAGCAGTAGTATACTATCTCATAGCTTTACTGTTATTTTTAGAGTGGCGTGCGACTGTAAACGCTACAAGATATGGGTTCAACACTCATATAAGTAAATGAAATAATAAATATTTTCTTTACTGTACTCTGGTAAAGAGTGCTGTTGTTTGTACTGAAGCGCAATTTCATAAGAAGTCGTTGGAAAGAAACGGAAGATTTTAAAGAAAATGAAGTGTATTAGCACTAGGTTGCAAGTTCCCTCTATCTACCCTGCCTTATATAAAATACAATGTTAAGCTAAAATAAATGATATAATTACATGATATGCTGTTGTTGTCAGTTGAAATAAATTAAACTTAGAGATATTTTCTTGGCCTGTCGTAGCGCAGCGGCACAAGCGTGTGACTGTAATCGACAGGTTCTGGGTTCGATCCCCAGTCGAGGAAATGAAATGTTTAATATTTTCAATTTAAATATGTAATGTTTCATTTCTTCGCTCTGGTAATAAGGCAACGTTGATTTCCGCCACTCATCACGCAATGCCTCAAATTCGGCGGAAAGTGGGGAACAGAAGTGGAACGGAGTGTCTTAACACTAGGTTCCCGGGTTCCCTCTGCCTACCCGCGGGATACAGCGTGAAGCTGACAGATATTGTGAAATTTCTATTTATCTATAAATACTTGTACGGTTGGTGGTTTATAAAGTAAATTAAGTAAATGGGTGACATACTGGCAGGTCGGACTATATTACGTTTTCTTTTTGTATATGACTTCTTCTTTGTACACGATAGTCTTTTCTTTTATAAAGGTCTCATACAACACACCTTATATTTTTCTCACAGCAACACATTATATCCCGCATAAAGCTTTGAAGGCAGAGGGAAACATGTTAAGGCACTTCCTAAACCACTTTCTGCTGATCTCTCCGTAACTCAACGCCGTGTTCGTCGTCTTACAAGAAAGAGGAAATGAAAACATTCAATATTTCATTCCCATTTGGATAAATACAATCCTTTTTCTTCACTGCCCTGGCATCAATACAAGCGCGGCGTTAAGGTCCGCCATTCATCTCGTAATTTTTTAAAATAAGATGAAAATTATGTTGACATTAGATAATTTTAATTTATAAAAAAAATAAGGCATTTTTAAAAAAAATAAGGCAATAATTTAAAAATAATATTTATAATATTAAACAGATAAACTGGTTTCCTTAAAGTCAGTAAAATAGTGGTTATATGACGAGAAAATAACAAGATAAAGCGTTAAATAGCACGTCAATCATAGCGTTGCTTCTATACATTCTATTGTTTTGTTTTTATTCACATGTCGCATAGAAGCGTGTTTCCATTGTCGATTGAATTCTATAAAAGTTTATGACAATACTTTATTATTAGCTTATAATATTGTTTACCTGAAGATTTTATACCTTTGAACGCACCAATCTCAGGAACTAATTAATCTTTGTTTTCCTTCACTCTGTATCCCGCACATCGCAGGGTAGGCAGAGGGATCCAAGTTCCCTAACTTAATATTAAGACTCTCCGTTCCGTTGCCAACTTGCCGCCGAAATCGAGGAATTGCGTGTTGAGTGGCGAAACTCAACGCCGGGATTTGCTTTGTTATCAGAGCGGAGAAATTAAGATATTAAATATTTAATTAAATTCCTCTAGTGGGGACTGAAACCACAACCTGTCGTTTTTACAGTCACACGTTTGTGCTCCTTCGTCACGACAGGCGTCAACTATTGATACGATTTAAACATATTGTTCAGTCTATTTCACGACGATGGCCAAAATCTGGCTGTAATTATAATGTTTCCGTATTCAAGATTATATTCAAAGCTACCATGGAGTTGAATACCCAGGACTATATCATATATTCATAATGTACCTGACCCATTACGTTGAGGAGTTCAGAGTAGTGCCTGAAAGTCAGTATATTAAAGAGTCTCATTAAATGCCATTAATACTGTCCAAGTTTCCCTTATTGACACCAAGCATAAAATGAGTTAACTAGTGGAATATGAAGTACACCCCTTTTCAAAGTTGTAGTAATTAATTGAAATGTTTTAGCGAATTGGTTTAATATAATTTTTATAATAAAATTATATTTATACTATTTCTATACGTATTACGTTACGTCACATGTTGCGAATTTGATCCCCACTCGGGGGAAATATTTTTTTCATATTTTTCATTTATCCGATCTGGTAATATGGCAAAGAGCGGAGTTGAGTTCCACCACTGAACATGTAATGCCTCAAATTCAGTAGAAAGTCAGTAACGGAAGTGTCTTAATAGGAACACAGTGTCCTAACTCTCGGTCGCCAAATTCTCTTTGCTAAATGTATTTTTTTACATTAAAATAACAATAAAATGCTTTTTTCCATAATATTATAGGAAACAAATATAAGTTTACGTAAGATAGCCTTCACCTCAAACCTAAAACCAATTCCGATTCAATATGCTAAAGCTTTTTATGCAATTAATTTTGACGTTATCAGTTGCCAAATAAAAAATGGTCTCAAAACTGTGATAAGAATTATGTATTATAAAAAAATATTTCCCATTTTAACAAACAATCGACTTTAAAGCCTTAAAGGAACTAATAAAAACATTCCAAAAATAAGTATATATTTGTGCTGTCTATTATAATAGGTATACCAGTTTTGTACGCGATGGTTCCATATTCAATTCCCGGTTGAAGTGATCCCGATCCAGTAAGATGCAGTACACCGCAACTCTACAGAGTTCCGCTACTCAACACGCCAAAAATTTAATTCATCCACCTGATGATGAGGAAATATAAGAGCGCTAGTTTCTTTCAACAACTATATAAGATAGAGAAAGAGCTTAGAAAATGTCCAATACTCATAAAAAGCTCTCGCAACTCTAATTGGAATTCTGTTTCATTTTATTAAAAAAAAACACCTAATAGATTAGAATGATGACAATAAAATATTATTGTTAGCATTAAAGTAATGTGAAGGCCAGTCGTAATGCAGGGGCAAAGCCTGTGAGTCTAGGCGTCTGGATTGTTTCTCACTTCACGAAATCAAATGTTTATTATGTTCATTCCTCCTCCAAATGTGTAGTATATTAATTCCTGGAACTCAACGCCGCAATTTGCTCATTTCCTCATTAGAGAAATGATGAAATTGCGGTGTTGAGTTCCGCTAATTAACACGTGACGCCTAAGAATTCGGCGGAATGTGAGAAATACAAATATGTTAATGGAAATGGAGTATCTTATTGTAATCTAGTTTAAGTTACCCGGTTTCATCTTTCTACCCTGCTTCATGTGAAATACAGCGTGCAGCTTAAAATAAAGTCATGTATTGGTCAGGAATGTCTGAAATGATAAAATGATCTGATATATTCAATTGTATGGTATTTTGTTATTATTGGTTCGGGACAAAAAATACGAAAATATTGTTAATTTTCTATCCACCCATCACTCATTCGACGTCAGGCTGGTCATAATGTAGATTGGCAGACGGGTGACATACGACTGAATCATTTTAATACCTTTTTTAATTTTTTTGAAATCATATGAGCATAACGGTTAGATGATAACAATAACAAAGGTTCGTAGTATGAAACGACGATAGAATTACAACTAGAACTGCAAATACATTTCTAGTTGTAATTCGGATTGAGGTTAAAACTTTTTACTTTTTTAACTAAAAAATAAACCACTCGGTAGATAGAAAATAGAGTATCTTAATACTATACGAGTATAATATCTATGGAGGGCATATTTTAAAAAATATATCTTAATAATATAAAATAAAAATAGATTATACATACTGTAGTTATATAGATAGAAAAATATTATATAAGATTATTACCATGTAATAGCTTCTACAGCTTGCATGTACAATCACTGGCTTAAAGCCAAGCAGCTTTTTTGGCCTCAAAGTAAAAAGCAAAACATTGATTTATTAAAAATATAAAGAATATTCTTTGTACACATTTTGCAATATTTTCGTTACAAAACAAAGCTTACATGTTTCTTTGGCAACTATGGAAATAACGAAACTCTGACATATTGGTTATACATATGTACAATTTCACTAACAATTCACGCCAAAACACCAATTCGGGTTGTATGGGGCTCAAGTTCGGTCTCCATATCGAGTACTGATCTTTTCTCTGGAATGTTGCACCCCAGTATCAACTTAAACCTTTTGATCACCAACGACTTAGAGCTGTGCATTAGGGTATTCTGGAAAACTGTTTGTCTTGGTAGCTGCTGCCGTATAAGATGGAATGACCTACGTGCGACAATGATAACGAGTCGATACGATGTGGTTACCTTTAAAAAAGGCATCCATCTCCACCTTTAATACCGGCAAAGCATATATAAAGCCTCTGCTGTCAGATGAGGTCGCGAGCGGTGGTGATGATTTACCATAGGATGTCTTGTACAATAGTTTGCCTTGTTTTTCTCATAAAATCAAACTCCAAACTCATTGACTGACTCTTATAAAGCTATCACTTCTTCACAGTATTAAACCATCACGTGCACAATACAGGAGCCCATTGATAAGCTGCCCGTTAGGACAACGTGCTCTAGGACGGTCCCATTAGTTAGTTAAGTGTCGATGAACGAAGCATTGGGGACCGTCGCCCAATAGGCCATGTACAAAACGGCAGACTTCATACTTTTACGTGAGCTTTCTCCAGTACCATCGATACTGTGTTCTTAAAGCAACCTTGTTCAGCTCTCTCTCTACTAGACTATTACTTTATACGATTTTTATCTACTTTTGCAACTCGATGTGCCTAAATCTCCTGGAGATGTTCTTTCCATGCTCACTATGACACCCTCACTAGAACTTGCATTTCTGGGGTTTTGTCTACTGCGGATTCTGTTCGTATACAGAGTAAAAAATCTTTTATACTAATTTTAAAGTGCTAATGATTTCCAGTTTACAAAAAAACATGATAAATGTTGTACAATTTTTTTTTTTCGGCAAACAAAATATGCAATATATGTTGAAACGATTAAAAATATAACGTAACTTATATTATAAACATATGCTTAAAGTTTTGGTTTTCATTAAAAGAACGGAGAATCGTGACGCAAGAAACTGTAAATACGACGTGTTGTGGTCTTCCCCAGTCGAGGAAATTAAATATTTATTATTTTAATTTCTTCGTTCTGCGCTTGAATGTAGTAGTGTTCCAACACTCAATATGCAAAGACTCATTTAGTAGATAGTGGGAAAGAAAGTATCGTTAATAGAACAGTGTCTAAACACTAGACTCCCAAGTTCCATCTGCCTACCCAGCCATATACGGGATATATCGTGAAGCTAAAAGACAAAGCTTTTTCTTGAAAAGCAACGCTTAGGATGGGAACATTACGCATAAACAGGAGCTAATGGAACATTTAGTATAAATAATTGAGAATGAATACACGACCACTGTATTTACAGGCAGACGCGCCGTCCTTATATGCTACAAGACTCAAATGTTCCAAAAACTGAAGAGTACGAATGAGATGCGAAAACAATAAAAAGAACGTAGCCAGTAGTAAGATTAATGTGATTCCCATAAAAAATTCAATAGAAATTCATAAAAGCTACATAAAAATGTTCAGCGGACGCTATCTATTTATTATACGTATTAATAGAAATTCAATTAGGCAAGTTTGTTTCGTTCTATTTCTAATTCTTATAGAGAGAAAATCTTTTCCTTTTATTTCATTTTTATTTTATAATAATCTTCTTTCTTCTCCTTACTTTATTTGAAATGCGGAGAAGCTTTGAACTGTAACGTGACGGATGCACGTTCGATAACCACTCGAAAGTGAATTAAATACGTTTTTTTATTCTGGTATTAAGACAAAGCATGGCGTTAAGCTTCGTCACTCGATACGTAATGTCTGAAAAATAATGCTACGTTCTATTGGTGCACAGTCTCTGCTATACAGTGTCATCGTATTACTTATATATTTATATATATATATATATATATATATATATATATATATATATATATATATATATATATATATATATATATATATATATATATATATATATATATATATATATATATATATATATATATATATATAGTAAAGCTCTAAGGTGTCTAATCCTACAGAGCTTTAAAGAATCGTAGAATAAGTCAGGCCGCCATACAGTCGGGCACGACAAGGCTGTATCGACCGCGATAGGCGACGCGCGCATACAAAATTGCTAATATTTTTTTATATGAAACTCAAAATAAATATAATTTGAAATTGAAATTTATATAAAAACATAATATTGTCATATAAAATTCAAATAATTATTAAATATTTATTCTTAACCCTACAATTGTGATGTAAAAAAATATTTTTTGTAAAATATTATTTAATACATGTAAAGAACAATTTAATAAATTAATATAAATATCCTATATTTATACATAAATTGATTTATATATTTGTTTTTAGTTGAAATACACGTTTTGAATAGGCTTTTCGTTCGACACGGCACCCAGTAGCCACTCAGCCGCGGCCACGCGTTGACGTAGCAGGGACGCCACAGAAAAACTATTAATACGTTAAAAAAAACAATGGTTTAGTGCTTAAATAGAAGTGTAGTGTGAAGCAACATTTTCTTAGTGCTTAAGTATCCTGGAGAAGGCTGGTTCTCATTATTAAATACGTGCCAATCACAAAATATTGTAAATTATAATATTTTTTCACACAATTTCTATTTTTATTGGTATTTTTGATATTACTGCATTATGTCGACATGCGTGATCATGGAAATACATTGATGAAATGTCCTTATAAGGATAAAATGATATAAAACAGATCTATTTCTTTTATACATGCATGTATCTTGTTGAAGAACGTTTTTATAACAATAGTCGGTGATTTCGTATTTTTTCATGAAGGATATGTCAGGATTTTTCACTCGTGACGTCAATTGGATATGCTTAGTTAGGTTATGTAATATATTAATAAAACATTAAGCAGTAGTAAATTCTTATAAATAAGAATAAATATAGAAAGCTTTAATGTAATGTATATATGTACATAAATATGTATATATATATATATATATATATATATATATATATGTATATATATATATATATATATATGTATATATGTACATAAATATGTATATAAATCTAAAAGCTCATCTATATGTCAATTACCAAGGACGCGGATAGGTTCAATAACTTTTCCACGAATTTAAACTTTATTATAATTTTAGTTTTATACTTAGAAGCTTTCAGCAAGGTTTTTTTACAATAGTTAAACGACGCAAAATAAATAATGTTTACCTTTTAATAATTGCTTTCCAAACCAATCATATCAATTAATAAAAAAAGCTTTGAAAATCACGAGTAATATAACTTTTTAAGTTACTGCACTGCATTAAAGTATATAATACTTTTTATATATGCTTGTAAAAAGCTTGTATATTTTTATTATTTTATAAAATTCGCAGCTAGTATAGTAAAAATAGTATTCTACAGTTATGTAACTATAGACACTGTAGTAGCGACGAAACGTCATACTATATACTTGTACGGCGATTTAAAAGTACTTCTTTCTATATTTTATAATGACGTGTCCTTATTAAAATATAGAGTACATTAAATTATGTATCACTGATTGAAAACGTGTTCAAATTTATTTGTACCTAGACATACATACAAATAAGACTCAAAATGTCAGTTTTGAGTTACGTAAAACAAAGTAGTGGAACATGAAATAACACTAGCCATAAATATTATTTTCTCTTATATGTTTAGCAAAACTTTTTCTATTACAATACTCTATGTCGCCTGCAGCTTTGTTTGTAAAATAAAACAAAAGTCATCATATTTTTTCCAAGTTTTTCATAATTTTCAGAAAATGATCTTCGATCTCTCTCTCTACTTCCTAAATTATTGACATGACAAGTTTCTTCTTTCTTATTCCAGGAGTTTCTTTTGTTATTCAGTCAGAATTATATATATATATATATATATATATATATATATATATATATATATATATATATATATATATATATATATATATATATATATATATATATATATATATATATATATATATATATATGTATATATATATATATATATGTATATATATATATATATATATATATATATATATATATATATATATATATATATATATATATATATATATATATAAATGTCATGGCGCAGAGGCGCAAACGTGCGAAGTGTAATCGTACAGGTTATGAGTTTGACTCCCATTCGAAGAGAACAAATATTTAATAATTTTATTTGTTTGCTCTGGTAACAAGGCAAAACGCGGCGTTGAGTTACGCCACTTAACATTTAATGCCTCAAATTCGGAGGAAAATGAGACGGGAAGGGTGTCTTGATTGAAGAGGAATGTCTTAACATTAGGTTCCCAAATTAACCCTGCCATGCGCGATAAAGCTATATTTTAATTTTCTATAGTCTTTACCTTCTGAGCAATACATGAGAGACGTATAAGACAAGATAAGTGCGGCTAAAATATAAATTATTTAACAATAGCTTTCCTTCTTCATGTTTAATATATTTATTTGGACTTACTTACACACGTACATATATAAAGTTGTGCATAGTGGCACATCGTTTGATTGTTAACGTGACAGTTGTTGGTTCTATTCTAATTCGGAAAATGGGTAACGACACGGAGTGTCTTAACACTAGGTTCCCAGGTTCCCTCTGCCCACCCCGCTGTGTCGGATACATCATGACACTAAAAATTCTCGCTATGGAAAAATCATTAAGGACAGCGTTAAGTTCTGCTACTCCATATGCAATATCTAGAAAATTTGTACGAAAATAAGTTAAAGAAATATGTTAACATGAAGACAAAATATATACTTATAGGATCTATAGATTGATGAGAGCTTTTGAAATGTATAAGGGGTGATTCATCCCTTGATAGCTAAAGTGTTTTTCAACTACCTAAAATATTGACAGCAAAATATTTTTATACTTTGTCTAAGGTCGATGTTATTAGGTCAAAATTTCCGTTTAATAAGCTTATAAGTATTTAAGATTGATCATTACCTTTATCTTTTGAATGTATCTCGTACATAACAAGGATGCAATGGGAACTTGGGAACCTAGTTTTAAGACACTTCCGTTAACCACTTTACATAGACATCTGGATGCGGTACGTCCTGAGTGGCGAAACTCGACTTCGCGCTTTTCTTCGCAACCAGAGTAAGAAAATGAAAATATAAATTGTTAAATTTTCTTCAAGTGGGAATCGAATCCACTATCGGTCGCCCTTAAGCTTTATACCCCTTACACCGTTACTGATCTCAACATACTTCTTCTTATATATGTACGTACTTCATACTTCTACCAACAGTATAATGTCGAAGAGGAGGAATCTCGGGAATTATTTATTGGTTATTAGTCATATGTTTTTGTTGATTTTATCGTGGAACACTATAGTCTACATTACATCACGTATATAGCTTTACTTTAAAAGGATTAATTTGATGTAAACTTTATCACTGTGGCCTTTCAAGTCTTCTTGGACACGTTTACCTCTTAATTACCAAAAAAAATCCGACATTAATATCTCTATAATAATAATTTATGAAATCATTACCTCCTAGCTTAAAGCTAAGAACCGTCGCTATGAACAAGACTTTCAATAAAAAAAGAACCAAACTTACCAGCCCATACACTCAGGAATTACGGTCCCACTGATAGACATGCCAAATATATTAATACCCCTCTTCTTGAGACGCTGGTTAAAACTTTATCCCGTGTCATACAACTCTTAATTATTTTGCATTTATCCTATTAGGTAAAATAGTCTTTAAAATATTGTAAAGTGTTTTTTATATAAATAAAATATTTAACAATTTGAACTTTCCATTGACAATAGAACTTATCTTATAAAAGAGGCCCCGTTATTGTATTGCTCTTAAAGAACGCTCATGAAACACTACCGTTTATATATATATATATATATATATATATATATATATATATATATATATATATATATATATATATATATATATATATATATATATATATATATATATATATATATATATATATATATATATATATATATATATATATATATATATATATATATATATATATATATATATATATATATATATATATATATATATATATATATATATATATATATATATATATATATATATATATATATACAATTAAGATTTTACGCTTTTCTTTAAAGTTAGTGCTAATATAATTGATTCATAATATTTTTTTTGAAGGCATGTAGCTTTTCTGACAGAGCGACCTTATAAAATAACTTATTCCCCTTTTGAACCTACGAACGTGGTGCTTATAGCTATTTAATGTTTTCACATCTAGGATACAATACTCCGTTCTCATTAGATATTTCAGTGTAGGCTGGCATTCGCTGTATTGTTTAGACATTTCGTGTTGATAAGCGGAACTCAACGCCGCGCTGCGAAGTGAAGAAACGAAAGTATTAAATATCTCGATCCCCCGATTCCCCGAGAATCGAACACACAACCGTCAATCTGGATGTTTTAATTAAATTTGCAATTATTTAAATCACTAACAACAAAGTGAAACGAGTGATTTTTTTAAAATCTTTTTGCAAAAACCATACGCTTGACGCTTAAAATACTACATGTCTACATACGTATGTGTCACATCTACAATTAAAGCAAATGTAACGTACATGTACTTCTAGTTAATGAAAAGCCACCACATTTCTTTGAAAACCTATGGAACGTACAAAATAAAAGATTTACCTGGATTTGCATAGCAAAAGAGTAGAAAACGGAACTTATTTTGTTTTAAAGTAACATATAATTTGAACGTTAGTAACATATCGTCTATGATAATAATTTTTCGTTCTATTATTTTGTGTTGATAGTTAGTTTTTTTTCTCCTCTGGTTGATAATGCGCGGCGTTGAATTACGGTATTTGGGTGAAATATTGATAGAAGTGTCATAACACTGGGTTATCTCTGTCTATTTTACAAGTCAATTAAAAACGATTATTGAGGCTGACATGGCGCAGGACCAAAATCGTGTGACTTTAAACGCGACAGGTTGTGGGTATGAAATATATAATATATTAATTTCTTCGCTCTGGTAACAAGGCAAACCACGGTGTTGAGTTACGTCACTCAACACGCAATGCCTCTAATTCGGCGGTAGGTAAGTAACAGAACAGAGAGTTTTAACAATAGGCTACCAAGTTCCCACTGCCTATCCAACTATATGCAAAATACAGCATGAAGTTAAGAAATAAAAGGCGAAAAATAGATGCGGCGAGATGAGGCGAATAGAGTTTTTATTTTTATAGATCATAGTTCACTTATCACCGTCGGTAAATACTTCATATCACCAACTCACCAACAAACAAAATGTCAAACGACAAGTCAACTCTTAGAGACGGACACAACGTTTACCTCATTATAATGATGGTAAAATTGCTTAAATTAGTATATCCTTGTTCATTACGCTCTTATTTTGTCCGTGTTTATGTCATTTCGGCTATTGTGGTACTTATTAGTTTTTTTTATAGCTTCACACACGCTTCTAAATAGAAGGATTTGCGGAGAAAACTTAAGAAAGTAGTGTTAATGCACTACTCGTTAAGTTAAATTTTTCCAAAGTGAAATCAAAATAGTTAAGACAGTTCATATTCTCGAGGAAGAATCAAGCGCACAGTCTGTCACACAATTCTGAGTTTCTTTCGCCGGTTCTTCTCAGGTCTGAAGCTGTAACTTTGGTGAACTGGTGGTAAATTGTTTTACGTTCAAAAAACGAAGCTTGTAACTTCTTATTTTGAATAAAAATATTTGAATTTGAATTGTTTACTTTTACAGTTGCACTTAACTCACGATGGCTAACTAAATACTTTTTTTTACTTTATTATAATTACTTATTATATATTTATTATTTAACATTTGACTTATTGTTAGTGGATGTTTTTTTTCTCGCTCAGATAAGGTTAAGCATGTTTGGTGCGTTGAGCGTTGCGTTACATATTGATACAACTTGGACTGTAAAATATATATAGTAACATACATATAAATAATATGAGAGGCCTGTCGTGGCGCAGCGGCACAAGCGTGTGACTGTAACCGACAGGTTCTGGGTTCGATCCCCAGTCGAGGAAATGAAATATTTAATATTTTCAATTTAAATATTTAATGTTTCATTTCTTCGCTCTGGTAATAAGGCAAAGCGCGGCGTTGAGTTCCGCCACTCGACACGCAATGCCTCAAATTCGGCGGAAAGTGGGGAACGGAAGTGGAACGGTGTGTCTTAACCCTAGGTTCCCGGATTCCCTCTGCCTACCTACAGCTTGAAGATAAAAATATATATATATAAATAATATAAGACATTAAAAAATATTTCAAGGTGCGGTATTTAGCTCCGTCACTCAATAATTAATGTCTCGGTAGAAAACGGTTTACGAATGCTTTCATAATAGGTTTCCTCTGAATATCCTGATATATGCATGTTAAAGCTTCACCGCTAAAATAGAAATAAAGATGAGATCTTTTCTCTTAATTTCCTAGTCTATCTCATATAGTAAAAAAATAGCTGCTCGCTGTATCCCGCACATGGCAGGGTAGGCAGAGGGAACTTGGGATCCTAGTGTTCAGACACACCGTTCCACTTCTGTTCCCCATTTTCCGCCGAATTTGATGCATTATGTGATGCGTTGCGGAATTCAACGCCGCGCTTTGTCTTGTTACCAGAGTAAAGAAATGTAAACTTTGTTAAATATTTAAATAGAAAATATTTAATATTTCATTTCCTCGAGTGGGGATCGAGCCCACAACCTGTCGTTTGCAGTCACACGTTTGCGCCACTGCGCCACGACAGGCTTCATAGTAAGAAATTGACGCAAAAAAAGTATACACGGACATACTTTATGTTTGACCACAATTAAACTTACGAGAGATAATGCAATTTCAAAACCGGCCAAATACTTTTCCTCAATGACTCCCCTCAGCACTTCCTGTTTATATAAACGACAAAAACGTTTGTTGTATTTTTTGCATTTTTCACTATTTCAGTTCACGACAGAGATATAGATTTTTTACTTTTTGGAGTAGCAGAAGCTATATTATCTTTCCACTTTTATATGAAATTATACAAGTGTCTCGACACTCGTATAATTTCATATAAAAGTAGCCTTTTTCTGCCTGTCGAGCCTTAATAATGAATATCATCTAAATTCTATGTACGCAAAAACTCATAAATGCTTTTGTTGAAAAACTACAAACGCTTAAATGTTTTTAAAAGAAAATATTTCCTTTTCCTCTGACAGCCGTTTACCGAAAGTTTGTTTATTTATTATCATTTTACTCATATGAGGCGTTTGGTTGGAATCTTGATCTTGTTGGATTGTTTTGTTGTTTTTTTTTCACGTTGTATCCCGATATAAGAGAACTAAATTGAAGGAAACTGTTATTGAAATACTCCTTTCTACAGTTTCCGCCCATTTTTGAGTAATTGTGTGTTGATTGGTGGAACTTAACTCCATGTTTGATTTGATTGCATTATATGTTGAGTTGCGTAACTCAACCCCTCGCCGTGTCTGGTCAAAGCACAGGAATAAAAAGAGTTTGTTTCGTTAAACTATTCTTCTATTATTGGAAAAACCATTAATTAAGGAAAGTTATAGGTTATATTACTGTTTGGCATAGAATTTTTTTTCCTTTACAACTGACAGGAACCGTGCGAATAGAAAAAGATGCATGTTTTATTGTTTTAGGCGATCTTGAGATAAATTTTGTAAGAAAACCAAAAACGGGAAAAAGAAAGTACATTTAATGTCTTATGTACGTATTAAAATAAAATAAAAAACAAATAGGCAAATATTAATAATTTTCATACATTGTAAACATATATGTATATAAGTTAAGTTATACACAGTTGGATAATCCCACAGTAAACTCACCAAGAATACACCGACCGGTTTACATAGCATCAGTTGCCAGTATTCAGAAATATACGGCTATATCTAGAGAATCAATAGCTTGAATATCTTAGCTAGACAGTCCGGCGACGTAGAATATGTGGGTTAACTTTGTTTTCATTATATATTACGATTCTTACCTGCGGCTTCGCCCGCGCGGTCGAGTTCTCGAGGGACCCTGATTCAATGGGTAACATCAAAAGGGTAACTAGCTCCTGAGATTGACGCGTTCCGCCGAAGAAATACCTGAAGTTCGTTATACTACTATTTTTATTATGCTTTAAGAAGTTTTTGTTTTTTATGGAAAAGACGGTAAACGAGCGTACGGGTCACCTGGTGGTAAGTGATCACCGTCGCCCACGGCCCCGTGTAACTCCAGAGGAGCTACAGAAACGTTGCCGTCCTTTAAGGTGGAAGGGCACCGGGGCCCGGCATTACCTAATGTGAAACGCATTGGCCAAAGCCACTACTTAACGCCGGTCTTAAATGCCGGAGGTGGTAATAATCCGGTCGAGTCTGCCCATGCGTGTTGCCATTACTGGCAACGTGACTCTACCACATGCCCTTTAGTCGCCCCTTACGACACCATCAGTACCAGGGTGATCCTATTCTAAGCCGAAATCACACGGCCAAAACTCCACACTCCACACAAAGTTATTCCACACTTAGGTAAGAAAAATACTTCAACGCAACGCTTTCAACGTAGCGTGATTTGAATCCGCACCTCTTCGGACCGCGCAAGAATATATTTTTTGACAATTTTGTTGAACTTAACATTTTCAATTGACGTAACTCTTTTATTTTTTAACCGATTTCAATAAAACAAGCAAATGTCACATAAAGGTGGCCAAAATATGATAGTATAAACTGCATTTTAATCTGGTTAGCCGTTTCTTAGATAAGGACGTAGAAACACGCACAGAAAAAAAAATATAAATAACTATTTTCAGCCCTAAGATTTAAAAATGTTACATTTTTGATATATCCTCTTTTTTTTTTAGATTTTTCAATATATCTTCCATGTATCTTCCATGTATCTTCCATGTAGAGATTTTTTATAAGTATAAATTACAGATAAATCCACTACTTATGGGGTTGTACAGCAGGGGCACAATCGTGCGACTATAAACGCTATAATGATGGTCAGTTTTCACTTACGGGAGGAAATATTTAGATTTTTTTTTCTTCGCTACGCTAACGAGGCAAATTTTATGTTCTACTCAACACACAATGCTTTGAGAATTTGTCAAAAATAGAATACCGAATTGTCTTGAAGAAAACGGAGTTTCTTATCGTCATTGGTTTTCCAGCTTCCCTTCCCCCAGCCAACCCTACTATGAGCGGTGTGTTAAAAAAAAAAATAGCCGTCATGGGACGCCTGGCAGATGTGAAACATCGTGTATGCACAAGTAATATGCATAAAAGATAATATTATTACAGGAATTAAATACAGCCTAATGAGAAAATAATATATATATATATATATATATATATATATATATATATATATATATATATATATATATATATATATATATATATATATATATATATATATATATATATATATATATATATATATATATATATATATATATATATATATATATATATATATATATATATATATATATATATATATATATATATATATATATATATATATATATATATATATATATATATATATATATATATATATATATATATATATATATATATATATATATATATATATATATATATATATATATATATATATATATATATATATATATATATATATATATATATATATATATATATATATATATATATATATGTATACCTCAGTATAGTCAGCGTGGCGACGTGTCGCGCCGAGGCAACCTGCTTCATAGATGTGCACCCCCCCTCCCCTTGCTGTTTCGCCGTGCGACATATATCGGCCGGCGGCCATCATTCATTTTAATACCAATTCCAATTTTAAATTCGTAATATCTTTTGAATGGATTGTCCGATTAGAATAAAATAAAAAGTTACTTATAGCTATTGAAACAATCTTGCTCAATAGATAGTTTATTTGGATAAGGATTAATATTTGACGATATTATGATCAATGAACTTAGGCTAATAATTTTAATTACTTTCATTCTAAATAAAATATAAATGTTTGGTTTATACTATCGCGGACTTTTTTGTAGGCATTATTGAGTTCTACAACTTTTCTATACAAATCAACCATACATCTCTAATCATTTAGGCAGCGTTCGCGAGAATCGTTAACATACGGCAGTTTTTTCGTCGACTTACTCCACAATTTTCACTACCACGAAAAATCCTATCTATTTTCCGGGATAAAATATAGCCTATACGGATTCGGAAGAGTCCCTCTAAGTAAAAAGCTCCAGTAGTTTTTGAGCCTATTCAATACAAACATACAAAAATACAAAAATACAAAGTTTCCTCTTTATAATATTAGTATAGATAGAGAGCGTGGAGACCCGTCGCCACGGCAAGCGTCGCCACGCCAACAATTCGGTTTACAAGTGAGCCTATAGATGTTTCACTTCAAAAATCCTTTCTATGACCACATCATATCATTATGAAAAGTAAAAACAAAAATCGTCTACAAAAACGGCTGATAATTTGTTGAAATTGATATTTTTTTATAAAATTCTTGCTTTTTTGAGTGACTGACAAACTACGCACGGCAAAAACCACGTGGCAATTGAATGCAGATTTCTAGACCAGTGCCTCTACAGTACAGTCCTCAACAAATCTGCATGATGAAGTCGCATGAGAATTAACAGATAACTTTATAAAACTTACCGGAACCTATTAGAGCGCCTCTATACATAAATATTATCTATATATATATATATATATATATATATATATATATATATATATATATATATATATATATATATATATATATATATATATATATATATATATATATATATATATATATATATATATATATATATATATATATATATATATATATATATATATATATATATATACAATCATTTTAGCCGTGTGATTCCGGCTTAGAATAGGATCACTCTGGTACTGATGGTGTCGTAAGAGGCGACTAAAGTACGTGTGGTAGAGTCACGTTGTCAGCAATGACAACACGCATGGGCAGGCTCGATCGGACAGTTACCACCCCCGGCATTTAAAACCGGCGTTAAGTAGTGGCTTCGGCCACTGCGTTTCGCATTGGGTAATGCCGGGCCCTGGTGCCCATACATCTTAAGGACCGGCAACACCTCTGTGGCTTCTCTGGTGCTACACGGGGCCGTGGGCGACGGTGATCACTTACCATCAGGTGACCCGTACGCTCGTTTGCCGTGTGTTCTCCATAAAAAAAAAAAAACAGAAAACAAATGAAATAGATTTATGTATATTCTTTTAAATAATAGAAAATCTTTACTTTATAACCTAGTATTTGTTACTGCGTGAATGACTTTAATCTTTTTGCAGAGCCACCGTGTAATCCAGTTGAAAGCTTTTGGAATTCTAAAATGTATGTTTTACTTGTAGTTTATTTTTTATTTCATATGTAACATAGAGAAGACTTTTTCAATCTGATTAATTTTTCTTTTAGATTATTATTAAGAAGACAATAAGGAAATTTATTTATTTATTCAGTTTACAGCCGCGTGTGACTCTGTGTGTGCAAAGTGTTTTTTTTTTTCGTTTGGTTTTATTATATACCTACTGACCCACATTCCTCCGGCAAGATCAGAGATTTTGTATATTTTGTAATTTTACTTAACGTTAAATAATTTAATACGGATATATGTAGGTATAGCTATTTATAATTCTTAACTGATGCATATATAATATTGAAATATTGAGGTTTTAAATTTTATTTTTATTTTAATTTTGAAAACTATTTGTTACTTAAGTTTAGATATCAAAACTATGTTTATTTTTCATTACTTATCTATAGTAATTTACTCTTAGATTCGAATATTTATATATAACTAAATGTTTTTTGAATGGCAACCATACGGGTCAGCTAATGGTGGGTGATCATGGTGATAATGTTATATTACAACAGAATAACAAGAAATATTTAATATTTTTACTATGTTTTAAAGTGTTATTCCACACTTAGGACAGAAAATACTAAACTTAAATTTAAAAAGCGTATAAAAATTTGGAACGAGGCAGGATTTGAACCCGCGCCTCTGGAAAACCGTTCCAGCGCTTTGACCAACTAAGCCATTCGTTCTCACCAAGCTCCGTCGAAATTCTCATACGCTTGTTACAACTTGTTTATGTTTTTAGCATCTCTGTAGGGAGATTGTAACACTTCCGCTACCCAACGACAAAGAATTATCGTTTGGCAAGAGAGAATACTATTTATTTTAATATTTTTACAATGTCTTAAAGTGTTATTCCAAACTTAGGACAGAAAATACTAAACTTAAATTTAAAAAGCGTATAAAAATTTTTAACGAAGCAAGATTTGAACCAATTTTTCACGTGGCCTAATGGCTTTTTTTATGGAAAAGCCAAGGCAAACGAACGAGTTACCTGATTCCTGTATAAGTATAGGTGTTGATTTAATTCTTTTAATAATTTTTAACGATATACGGGCTGTTTGTACAAAAATAGCGTTCCGTTCCCCGTTCCCCAACCGCCCTACTTTTAAGACATTGCGTATGGACTAGCAGAACTCAATGCTACGCTTCTTATTTCCGAGCGTGGTAACAAAAATAATTATCAAAATAAAATGATAGCATTTAGTTAAAAGCTTCTAATATTTTTGTAATTAACGTTGCGGGATTCCAACCTGTGCCTCCGAGACATCGTCCAAGCTCTCTGACTAAGTAACCCATACATTCTCATTTAGCTACGTTGAAATTTGTATACGCTTGTTAAAATGATCATTGAATATACATTTAATATATTTAAAGTCATATTTTACACTCAGAAAAAAAAAGTTTGATTTAATATAATTATTTCCTTGATTGGGATTGAACTCAGAACCGATACTGTACGTCAAATGTTTTCTAACTCAGCTATATTGGTGTTAATATTACACTATCGTTTCATAAAGCTAACGAACTTTTATAATTAATTTTAAGAAGCGTGCCATCATACTCATTATCACCATTCATAATTACGAAACTCTTTCAATATTTTTTAAACGCGAATTCACTGTTAAGGCTTGGAGACAGCAAATAGCTTCACGAAAGTGTCAGACATTTAAAATTACATGTTTTACTAGTTTTTTCTTGAGGTTTCGCCCGCTCGTGAGTCTATGTCATGTATGACCGCCTCTTAGAGTGTATGAAACATGACTGCGGGTACACTTACTTACATTCATTCACTCACTCAGCTTCATTCTGTATCCCGCACTTGGCAAGGTAGGCAGAGGGAACTAATGTTGAAACATTTCGTTCCACTCCCGATCCCCACTGGGTTATATAGAAACTTTTATTGTGTTATATATACATATAGCCTTCAATATCAACATTTTGTTCTATTTGAAGCAGTCGTTGAGTTTTTGAGATTAGCGCATTCAACCAAATAAACATTCTCCGCTTGGCTTACAATATTACTGTAGAATAGAAAATATTTTTTTGCAATATAAATATTTAGTATTTCATTTATGTATATATATATATATATATATATATATATATATATATATATATATATATATATATATATATATATATATATATATATATATATATATATATATATATATATATATATATATATATATATATATATATATATATATATATATATATATATATATATATATATATATATATATATATATATATATATATATATATATATATAATATATATATATATATATATATATATATATATATATATATATATATATATATATATATATATTATATATATATATATATATATATATATATATATATATATATAGAGAGAGGCGTGTTGATGGGCGAAATTTAACGCCGAGTTCAATTTTTCAAAAGGCAGTATGGAATGTCTCGATGTTTGGTTGGTTTCGTGGGGAACAATTTTAAGACTCAATTCCCCGTGCCTATCCTGAATAAATGCGGGACCTTAAAAAGTATGTATGGTTAGAAAAAATCTCAAATCCGATCAAAAATTATGATATTTTTCGTAATTAAATTCTGAAGCGGGGCAGAAATAGAACTGTGCAACTGTTAACACGACAAGTTGTGAATTCGATCCCCATTCAAGGAAAAGAAATGTTTAATATTTCGGTTCCTACCTTTTGGTTACAAAGCAAAGTGCCGCGTTTAAATTGGCGTAACTCAACGCTGAGCAACGTCACTCAACATGCAATGCCAGAAATTTGGAGGAAAGTGAGGAATGGAAGTATATTAACACTAGAGTTTTAAGTTCCCTCTGCCTGATACAGAGAAGTTAAAAAAAAAATAAATTATACTACATCACAAATTATAGTCTTCCAT
The DNA here is from genome assembly GCA_019049475.1 of Eueides isabella. Lineage (NCBI taxonomy): Eukaryota > Metazoa > Arthropoda > Insecta > Lepidoptera > Nymphalidae > Eueides > Eueides isabella. Next base: position 2,528,512 of record CM032402.1, read on the forward strand.
GCAATTACACGGGATAATTGAATAGACTGGCCGGAGGCTTATAATTTTATTTCAAATAAGATTTTTCCTTTACCAAGAAGGACGTTTAAATTAAATGTAAACGTACTGAATGTACGTACTGTTGAATAAATAAACCTCTCGAGTTGAGATAGTTTATTTTTAAAGATCTTAAACATGTGCACTCAATTATAATTTCAACAAATATTTCAATTAAAAAAAATATTCAAGTGAGAATGGGAATCACCCAATTTAGGAATTGCCACCCACCCACCCACTTTTTACGCTTACTAACGGCGTTAAGCTCTGGTTTTTACACACAATAATAAGTGTAAAAATATACATATAATTATTATTTAAATTTTAATAATATATTGGATAACGAAATGGAATTCTAACGCTTGGATTTAGGTACCCTACCCGAGATGCAGCGTGAAGCTGAGAGAGCGGATTTATATATAGGCGGATTTCAGTGTCAATCAATTTAATTAGTGTTTTAGAAATTAAAGTTTATTACAAAGTTTTCCACTAAGAAAATCATTCATATTTTTTTTTGCTTTTTATTTGTAGTATTTTTATAGAATATTTGTATATATTTAAACATGATTATCTCTTTAGGCTTTTTATCACAAGAGAGCCTATTGAGATAATATTTTTTACTTATATTAGTTTTTACTTTATAACGTATACTTTAGGAACAATCCCAGTTTAATAAAAATCTGGTTAGAAGTTTTTGAAATATATTTATGATATATCTCGTAATTGGCAGGTACTAAAAATCAATCATATAAATTATGTAATTTCCTTACTTTTATATTTCTTAAAATAATAACTAAGAATTAATACATCCAGTAGTCAATATATAAGTAAAGAAGAACCAGCCTTCACAAACAAATAAAGTAACTAAAAATGTAAATAATCAGTGGAATTAAATAAATAACTTGGTAACTTTTAAACAGTGAATTGTAAAAGACTGAGACAACTTGAAATGACACAGCCGAGCTGAAACAAGCGCTATGGTCGCTAATAGCGAGTCCACGCCAACATGGCCGACGAGGAAAAGCTGCCGATACCCCCAACATTTCTCGAAAAAGTACTATTTTACACAACAGCCTCTTTTGTTCTTCTCGCTACCTTCAGCCTCTTTGCCTTCCTATTTTTAGTACCATTTGTAATAGAACCTGCATTCACTACTATATTTATGCAGTTTGATCCTATACCAGCGTTATGTGTCACCGCCCAAGTAAAACATTTAGTGGGTGCTAGCAATTGTACTTGGGCGTCCTGTAGGGAAGGCTGTACCAAAGATTTATACGAATGCACTCAGATACGAGTTAATTACAAACTAGGATACGCGCCAAACATAACGGCTACCGAATATGAGAATTTAATAAGAGCTGAACGGTCTCTAAGAACTGATTACAGCTACGATAGTTACGAATCACCGTTAGAACCGCCAGACGTAGATATGGAGAATCAGGAATTACAGGAAGCAATCCCGACCGGCTTGCAAGGGAATGACTCTGAATGGTATTTCACTGGGGCCAGGCTGTTCCCTAATGTGAAGGGGTGTGGTTATCCGCCCATACTTAATTGTACTATTTTCTATGGCAAGTATAAGCCATTAGGTACTAATTATTCATGCTATCACAGCCGGGTGGACCCTGGCCTAGTTATAACAGAGTTGGATATGTGGCAAAATACTTTGAATTTGGTATACGCTATGGCTATACCGATACCGTCTTTTATTATATCGGTGATATATTTGACGTTTGCATATTTCAAAATCTACAATACTGAAGACGAATCAGAACAAGCTCCATTGCAAAGCGATGCTGAGGCTATGGCGACAGGTGATGATGGAAAACCTACTACACCAGGATCAGACACATTCAGGGAAGATCTCGCATGTTTTGGACATCAATTGAAGATGCAGTTGGCCAATGAAAAGCCGAAAGAGGGCTTCGAGTCTACCAGCCCAGCAATCTCAAATTCTGCTTCACTATCTGGGTGAGACATTTATTGTTTTTTTCAGATTCCAATGAGTGATATGGTAGAATGAATTTATTATAGTGAGTACTGTTATGTAAAAATTTTTGAAGTTCTAGTTAAAATTGATCAAGTCTTGATATTTAAACAAAATTTATAAAATTGATAGAAAAAAGTATACTATTGTTATGATTGAATTAAATAAATGAATAGAACGTAGATTTTCAAAATTTTCTCAGATAATTTTTATAGAATTAGATAATTGCATGTTTAATTGTAATGGTTGTATTATAAATGCTTTAACAACATCGTATTAAAACATAATTAAATTAAACTTCAAATTTAACCATTTAAAAAAAAAAACATTTTTTTTAATCAACTCAAATTGCAAATTGACAGGACCAAGTCATCTTTCGTGAACGCCTAAAGAAGCGCACACAGAGGTACGTGAGCTTTTGAAAGCTCTATCACTTGGAAAAGCACAATTATATAAAATAAAACGTATAAATATACATATATACGGCACACATACTAACAAAGCTTTAGGAACGAAAAGCATTTAAAAACTTTTAAAAATTTTATTGAGGTTGTGGGTTGAATTCGAGATGATTAATAATTTTTATTTTGTCGCTCTGGTTACAAGATATCACCAGCAACGGACAGAAAGTGAGGAATAAAGCGACTTGCATGCCCCTGTGTTTATCATGTCATATACAAAAAAAAGTTTGAACATAGTGAAAAATAAGCCCAAACCTTGAGAACCGTTGAAATTTTTATAGTTTTGTAAATATTTTTCTTTCTTTAAACTATTATTAACACTTTAAAAAGTAAGTTATACTATATTTTTTTACTTGAGCATGCTTTTTTTGCTAATGGTAAATTATTATGTTTTTTTAAATTGTTATTAGATTAAGCTGGACTGAAACGTGACGTTTGGGGATAAAAACTACTAGAGAATATTCACTTATAAAGAAATAGACAAAATAAAATATTATTTAACATTTGTTTTAGCTACACTTTGTATCCCGCACATGGCAGAGTAGGCAGAGGGCACTTTGGGAACATAATTTAGACACTTCGTTCTGCTCCCCACTTTCAGCAGAATTTAAGGTATTGCGAATTAAGTGGCGGAACTCAACGTCGCTTGTTACCTTGTTACCAAAACGAAAAACATAGAATATTTAATTTGAACATATTAACTAATTCATTTCCTCGAGTAGAAATCCAACCCACAACATGTCACATGTCCTACTGACTTTTTTTTTACTTAGCAATTTAATTCATTAGTATCCTCTACCTACCTACCAATGCAAACGAGATAAAAGTAAGTATGAAAATATAGGTTACGCTTATTATTATATGTATGAAAAAATATATCATTATGTTTCATATTTTAATAAGGCTTTACTAAGAATTCAATAATTATTTGCACGCAAATGCCAAAAAAATAGAACTTTCACCCGACCTTAAAGTTTATAAATATTTATTGTTTATTGTTTTCTTAATCGTTACATTGCATGTTGAGTGTCAGAACTCAATGCCTTACTTGATTTTCCTACTAGAAAGTAGAAATGAAAATAATACTTTCCCCCGAAACGGCATCGAACCCGTGTTTACAGCTTTACACTGTACCATTGAGTCTTTTTTTGCTGTTTTCAATTTATATTTCTAATGGGATAAGTAAATATTCTTAGAAAGTTTCTTACCGTAGCGTGGCGTATAGTTCCACCACTTAACACGCAATGCCTCGGTGCCAAAAATTAGAATTGAGCAAAGAAAGGAACAAAAATGTTTTAGTTAGAAACGGAATATTTTAAAATTAGGTTCCCAGGTTCCCTCTACATATACTACTGTGAATTATAGCGTAAAGATAAAACACATTCTTTACAATGTATTTAATCTTAAAAACGAATACTAAAAAAAGTAAAATATTTCTTTAAATTAGAAAAAAGAGTACAATTCACTATAGCAATAAATTTATATGTTCCAGATGACAGGGCTCCTGAAGAGGCGTTGGTTACAGAGTGCATACAATGAGATGAAATGAACATTATTGAATAAGCTAGCCAGTCACAGGCTTCGCTTCGAACACAGGAAAAGCTCGGCAAAAGCATTTTTTACAAGCGTTGTGAATTATGACGTTACAAGGTGTTTTCGTGACAACATAATATACAAATAGATATTGTAATTATTTTCGAAATTCTAAGCTCTAAGATTTAAAAATTTGCCTCTAAAAGCTCTTCGGTTTAAGTTACTCTTTTTGCCTTATTTCTAAGATATTTATACGTAACTGCATATTATTATATATGTATATTTCCTATAAAAATAATAAGCGATACCTTATTAAATTCTAAATGAAATTCGTCCACTCTTATATAATTGTTGCATTAGTGGAGAAAAGTTGCATGTTTATATTGTACGACCCTTTGGAATTGCTCAAAAATACATAACATACATATACATACATAGATTGATACGTAGTGTTGTCACGAAAATTTCAAACCCAATAGTACTTAGGTATAAAGAAATAAATTTTACCTTCTAGTTATATGAAAATGAATATTTAGCGCTCTCAAGCTGATTGTGTCAAATGCACGCATCATACAAGCATGTCGATGGTGCCAAGCGTATATATATATATATATATATATATATATATATATATATATATATATATATATATATATATATATATATATATATATATATATATATATATATATATATATATATATATATATATATATATATATATATATATATATATATATATATATATATATATATATATATATATATATATATATATATATATATATATATATATATATATATATATATATATTATATATATATATATATATATATATATATATATATATATATATATATATATATATATATATATATATATATATATATATATATATATATATATATATATATATATATATATATATATATATATATATATATATATATATATATATATATATATATATATATATATATATATATATATAGATATATATATATATATATATATATATATATATATATATATATATATATATATATATATATATATATATAATAATTTTAGTACCTTTGGTTTTTCAGAACTTTGTGTAATAAAAAAATAACTTTATTTTTCGAATTACGATTTTATTGCTTGGTACATCAATATGGCAAAATATTATGTATTGAAATAACTGAAATCGACATATAGTTTAGGACAAAACAAATGATATTGTATATGTTTAGACATACGTATGTAGATCCATCGAATAAGTAATAGACACTCCTCACTGCAAATAAGCATTAGTTAGCAGATTACATTAAACATATATAAATATATGAAAAATAAAAATAATCTAGATAAGAACAAAAAAAAGAACCGTTACAATATGAAATTAAATAATATATATATATATATATATATATATATATATATATATATATATATATATATATATATATATATATATATATATATATATATATATATATATATATATATATATATATATATATATATATATATATATATATATATATATATATATATATATATATATATATATATATATATATATATATATAATTATACAATATATTTTGAAAATTAATTAATGAATTATCAATTAGCTAGTCAATCAAACTTGTTTTGCAAATCAATCAAGATATGTATGTAAATTGGTAAGATTTATACAGATGTACCTACAATTTAAATAGAGTGTTACGATCCATCAAATATAATCGTCCCTGCCGTACTATAGATATTGATTCTTCCGTCCCGCGCCTCAGATTTTAAAAATTCATCGATAAATGTCCACAGCAACCTTTACAGTGACCAAAATATAAAAGAAAATAACCATTTCCAAGGAAAACTGATTGATTCCAATAATAATTTACTGTTTTTGACATACTTTGTATGACAAGTTTATATCGAGCAGTACATGTGCTTTAACTCGCACGTACGGCATGCTTCTTAATATAAATATATGTATTTAAATATCTTTTAGAAAATTTATAAAAATGTTAACACTGTTTGCTTATCGTTCAGAGCACTTGGACGATTACCTAAAGAAATTATGACATTCTAATTTTTATAAGTTTTCTGAAAGAATATTTTTGTTTCCCAAGTATTATATAACACTTTAAACAAATTAAAAATAAGATATTTTTTTGCTTTAAATATGTAGAAATAAAGAAAAGCTGGCGATATTTATCTAGCGAGTAACTGCGAGAAAAGCATACGTATTGAGCTTTTGCTGTCATATACAAAGACAGTGCTTGATACTTGAATCTAAATTATACATTTTTTTTCATATTCAAAATTAATTGAATGTGAGAGAGCTTTCATGGTTGTAATTGAACGCTTCAAAGAAAATATTTCTGTATAATATATTTTTAAAGGCTTGTGAATAATGCCTATACAGTAGAGTAAATGGCAATGCGAGAAGCGATAAGGCTTTACTAACACATACAGCTTTTGAGTGTTTGTTTTTAAACATTTTATTATGCCTTTTTAAGCTCTAAGATTCTATTTTAATCTATGAAAAAAAAAATCTACTTTTTAATTTTTGATTTCATTTTATCATATATTTTCTATTTAGTGTAAGTAAGTAAGTGACGGCTTAGACTGTGGTTTAGATCTTGCAATGCCCACGCACATTAAATGTATAAGAATACAACGTATAGCCGTTCGTTATTACCTATAGACTAAAGTAATAAATGCTTATTTTTGTTATGTAGAGTGTAAGAGACTTTGAAATTTATATCTTTTTGTTATTCGGTAATTTATATTAAATTTCTTTAACCGTTTTTTAATATGATTTTATTACTGAAGTAGTTTTCTCTTTATATCCTCAGATTTTCAGCTTTTGCTTATCATTTCCCTTATTTAATATTAATATTTTTCCCTTGTTTCAATTTTGCTTACTGAAATTTTAGAATTTATCGTGCCGTAGTATCACAAACGTGCTATAACACGACAGGTAGTGGGTTCGAGTCCCCCTCGAAGAAATTAAATATTTAACATTTACTTTTTTTGACGTGGTAACAAGGCAACGCTTGGCGTTGAATTTTGTTACTTAACACGCAAAGCCTTAAGGTTGCTGGAAAGTAGGGAACGAAAGCGTTTCAATGGAAATGGAGTGTCTTAATGCAAGGTTTTGGGAACCTCAGTAAAATATAAATTTTCCCTCTGCCTACCCTGCCATGTACAGGAGACAGCTTGAAGGTGACAAATTTAAAATTTCAAAGTCTTTCATGCTCTATAAAGCCCTCGGTGTGCTCGTACCTGTAATGTAAATATCACGAAACATTTTAGATAAATATTAGTTATTAGAAATACAAGGGATAAAGTAATCGTTATGTGTATTCGTTCATTTATCGTCCAAACCACAAATTTACATTTTAATGACATTCAATAAAATTATATGAAAACAAGAGAAAATGCCAAGTTTGAATATTTCTTCTATTTTTTTTTATTTTGATTAAAATAAAGTTAATATGTGAATTTTAACAATTACATATTATAATTTAACGCAGATTCTTGATAATTTTATTGAATTTCATATATTTTAAAAGCTTGACGTTAACAAAAAAGCTTAATAATCCTAAATTAAGAAATCGAAAAGCAATTTATTGATATCATCTGTAATCAAGTCAAATTATTTTAAATTTTATTATTTATTTATATTTAATCCAAATGAACGTGATGAAACATTTTCATTATTTTATTTTTAATCCTTTATTAAATATGTTTTTATGTAAAGCTTAAAAATAAAGTAAATTAAAGTAATTTCCAATTTATGAAGTCTCCAATATTCGCTTCAATGTGATGACTGCTGTAATCGCGATGTGATAAAATGTAAAGAGTGAAATGAATGTTTATCGTTTTTAATATGAATTACGTGTTATTATAGATGCTAACGGACATTGTTGTTTTCTTCATGGAAGTACGAAAGAAACAAAAAAATATATTTTTTTGCTTAAATTTCATAAGTTTCATTTCAATGTATTTTTTATTAATTTAACTTATTTTATGAATTTATTTTAATATAATTTATAAAAAATAATATATTTTATAAATGCTTTAACTGGTTTTTTTATTAATATTATAATGTCTGTTAGCATTTATTTTTCAAACAATTTGTTTAATATATAATAAATTTTAAATTATTCGTATCGCTATCGTTGATTCTAGTTAGGAGCTTTTTGTATATAAAATTCAAATAATACACATTTGTTTCAAATTATAAAAATGGTTGTAATCATGTGTTTTTTATCAATTTCATTTATATATGTGTTATATATAATCTGTAAAACAACCTGCAATGAAACACTAAATTGTGTTTGAAATAAAAGCTGCTAAGCATCATTTTGGTTTTGATGATAAAAAAATACAATCATTTTGGTTTTGATGATAAAAAAATATTTAGATACACGTCACTGCCAATAAATGTGGTCACTATCACTTTACTCTATGTCTGAAACCAGTCCAATATCCTTGAAGTAACAAAAAAATATTCGCTTTTCTCTAATATCCGCTTTATTGATCAAAATAACCTTAAGACTACTCTTTGTAAAAGGCACAAAAGATCATTTTATTTATGTAATAATCAAGATTTAACAATTGTAATATAATTTTAATTCTATATATATATATATTACTAACGGTAAAAGAGAAACTGTTTATTTACAAATAAGATTAAAAGATAAAAATACCACTAAATTGTTAATTTATGAATTTATAATGAAATTTCATATTTACAAAAAAAAATAGTAGAAATAAAAGCGACACCTAATTAAGAGGCTGGCATATGAAATTTCAATATAAAAATATTTTCTTTATCTTTTTTTAATTCTTAAAAGGACATAGTCCACTTTCAAATATATATGTAAATCATAATAATGCAATAGGCTTTGTGCCAGGCTAAAGAAAATGACCATAATTTTGTAAATATAAGGTAGAGGGCACAAAGTGATTGTTTTAATAATATATTTCAAATAAAATGAAAGATTTAAATAGTTTTTGTGAGAAAAAACAATATTTTAGGTGCTTCTTTGTTGATTTTTGATGTGATATTGCACTAATGGTGTTATATAAGAAAATATTGAAATCTCCACGTTAAAAAACGATGTTCATATAACTTTTTTTACTTTCTTGTAATTTTAAATATGTGAACAGCTTTTAATAAGCTTTTCGTAGACAGCAGACTTGGCAAATGCGCTACCGTGCACTCGATGATAATTAAATTCTCATATAGATACTAGAAAATAAATGTCATTTAATTTTCTTTAAACTTATCATTAATTTATTAATTTGAAAAAGTAATTTATTATTAACGTATGTTTTATATTTAAAATCATTTGTATTCACCAGCTGTATAGCGCAAATCTTTTCATTATAACGCAATAATATTATATTATTACAGGAAATTTAAGTTTAATTATATTTACTTTTAAATTGTTATTTCTACTAACAAGTTAATAAATAATCAAAGTAGCAAATAAATGATATAAAAAAAAAATTGATCACGTAAATCAATAATTTGTCTTCAAAAAATTTTGTAATTTGACAATTTGTGTTGAAATAATTAGAAACTAATAATTTGTGTCGTAAATAAGACGCACAGTGTCCCATTACAATGGTCGTCATGTCGATTCTCGATTGAGGCACTTATTTATGTATGTAAAATTTCAAATTGAGTGTAGCATTCGAAAGCTACGCAATTTTATCTTCATCGTATAGCATTCATTCATTTTGAACTGTTGCCTTATGACCGTTTTGTATATAAAATATAAATGGAGGTTAGTAGTAAATAAAAACATTTATTGGCTTCGATGTGATGTTTTATTTCTATGTGTCTATTCATTTTTATCATAACTTCACGTTGTATCCTGGATATATCCAGGGTAGGTAAGAGGGAATCTAATTTTGTAATGCTGCCTGCCTGTTTTCGAGACGTTTCGAATTGTGGCGGAACTCAACGCAACGTTATGTCTACCAAAGCGTGGAAATAATAGTCATTAAAATAACCTTTTGAGCGAGGATCGAACCCACAATACTCTCGAGTCCTTACAATGATTATTAATTTTAAATTACTACCATAGTATAGATAATAATGCTAAATATAGGTTAATAATGTTAGTTATTATTCTTTTTATTATTTAATTATTAATATTTTTTAGCTCCACGCAATATCTCTTTCACGGTACAGTAGGCAGGAACATGGGAACCTAGTGTTAAGACACTCCGATCTGTTCCTCGCTTTAAATTACATATATAACGTGTATGATAATGTTTGAATGAAGAAAATTTAGTTGTATTAACTTAAACTTTGTGCTAAGATACTAACATTAGGAATAAAATATTAAATATTTTGATTTACTTTCTCTGGTAACGAGGTAAAACGCGGTGTTGAGTTACGTCACTCAAATTACTTCTCCTTATCCTGCTAATTATACGATACAATGTTTTGCTCGAAATTATTGCTAAAGTAAAAATGCTTAAAAATATTCTCAAAACTGTCCTGTTTATTAATTAAACATTTATATAACATCATTCAATTTCAGATACAGCAGCTTCATACAAAAATATTAATACAAATATTGAAATATAAATAATATACACACTTGAATAAATATTCTCCTTTTAAGAAAATAGAGTGACTAGTTCCTATGTTTTCTTTTTTTCATACTATACAGGTTCCTTAGTGACAAGACCAGCTGGGCCTTGGCCGATGACAGGTGATAGGCCAGCTACTGCAACTGCTTTTAATGGTCTGAAAAGTATAATTAATTGTAGAGTAAGTCTAGATATATCATAATATAAATTAAAAAAAATAGTAAAATTTGAAATTGACAAACTTTTAAATGATTCTTGTCTTTTCTAACCAATATTATGTGTAAGGCCGTCGTGGCGCAGTGGCGTAAGGCCTAGTTGTATTCGAAACAATTGTGGGTTCAATTTACGAGAGAATAAATTATTTTATATACATATATTAATAAAAGCTAATAAGATCTCCAATCACATAAAACCTTATATTAATACGTAACAATTTGTTAAGCGCCATCTTGTGGTGACGATTTTAAATAATAAGGCATAAAAAAATTACTATTTACGCGACATTCAATTATATTTAACTTAAATAATATAATATACAAATACCAACTATACTAATATTGTTCTGTTATAAATTACGCTATCTCATATAATTTAGAGAAATAGTTACTGAACTTGATAATAGATGTCACTGTAAGCCTAGTCCTTATGATTAAAGATACACTAGATGTCGCGTATCATTGCTTTGTCCAAATAGTTCCAATAAAAATATCCAGATGACATTATAATAAAAGGGTAATTTAAAGCTAAACAATTATTATTAATTAAATCTTTTTTTTTATGGAAGAGACGGCAAACGAGCGTACGGGTCACCTGATGGTAAGTGATCACCGTCGCCCATGACCCCGAGTAACTCCAGAGGAGCTACAGGAGCGTCGCCGTCCTTTGAGGTGGAAGGGCACCAGGGCCCGGTATTACCTCATGCGAAACGCAGTGGCCAAAGCCACTACTTAACGCCTTAAATGCTGGGGGTGGTAACAATCCGGTCGAGTCTGCCCATACATGTTGCCATTGCTGGCAACGTGACTCTACCACACACACTTTAGTCGCCTCTTACGACACCATCAGTACCAGGGTGATCCTATTCTAAGCCGCGATCACACGGCAAAATCTTTCCAATATTATCAAATGTCTGTTTCGTTGAATACAGAAATCTGATGATCATATAGCACTGAGAACCTAAGAATCTGGTGTTAAGACACGCCCTTCCCATTAATATATTTTCATCAAATTTTTCCTAATCGTCCCTTTTTCCCAATCGTCCAGTTAGGAAGGGATATTGGCTATATATTATACATAATATAATATAATCATCATCAAAATCTGTACATTATACATGATATAATCAACCACCACCTTATAATATGTACCAGAGAGAATTATTTCGGGCATTTGATGTCATATTTCAGAACTGTATAAAAGTATGATGTGTCATAAAGAAATCTTATTAATTACGCGTAAAAGCTACAATATTGTAGCTTATATATAAGAATTACAATTTATTTAAACATTTTATATGATTTCAGTTACAAATAATGATTAGTCCAAGCGGGAGATCATCCCTGTCCTGTTCGCTTGTTATATATGTAGTAAAAATTTGTACAATTATCGTAACTTACTTAAATCCTAATTCCTCTGGAGGCACACCCAGCTTCGCTAATTTCGCTTCATAAGTAGCTAGAAGATCATCGTGGGCTTTTCTCAGTCTCGCCGCTTCATACCTCAGGTCTTCCACTTGAGTGTCTTTCAATTTGAGCAACTCCTGGAAATATGAATACGTTGGAAATTTAGTTAAGGAAGGTACATAGGGCCTGCCGAAGTGCGAGCAGGCACAAGCGTGCGATATGCATGTGCGTGCTGTGCGGGATACAGCGTGAAACTAAATAAAGAGTATGATTGCTTTTTAACTTCATAATAAGGGAACGAAAATATTTTAAACTTTAAACTTATGACGACGAACCTACGGCTTTTGAAAGCTTATAAATATATCTTTATGGAGATACTAAATAAACGTAACAAGCGTCCAAGAATGATGTCGCTAGGATTAAGACATGCGGGTGCGATTTCCGACATGTCTTTTTTTGTAAATTTCTAAACTTAAATTTCTAAAATTTTATTGGGAAAGTAAGAAACTAGTGTCTTAACACCAGGTTCCCAAGTTCCTTCTGCATACTCAACCGGTAAACAGCGTAAAACTGAGAAAGAAAGAAAATTAACTATGATTAAATAATAATAATAAAAAGAAATACTTTTGTTATACTATATCAACTTACATGCATTTCTCTAGGTCCCATATCTCGGCCCTCCATTTTCTTCAATTTCGCTTCCAAAAGTGCAGTTTTCAAAGATGCTTTCTGTTGTACCTCTATTACTGCTCTCGAGAATCTATACGTTACATTTTGTATATGATATTTATTATTCTACACAATGCTTCGGTAATTTATAATATACCTAGTGGCCAGGCAATGTTTAAAATAACCTATTTTTCTTTAGTTAGGTCATTAATAAAATATGGAAACCTAGGGATGATGGGAAGAATTAAATAAAGAACATGCTGTTCTACTAACACTATGAGTATTTTGGTCTCTAATATTTCATATTTTACTAAGGTTTGGTCTCTAATATTTCATATTTTACTTACTTTTTATTTTTAACATTGCCAAAGTATTGTATAGAATACCTAATAATACAGATTTTCGGTACATAAGATCTAAGAGTTCAAAAGCTTAACATTTTATAGCAAAAGAAGTGCTTCCCTCTAATATTAATATTATAAACGGAAAAGGATGATTATTTATGTAGTTCACGCAAAATTTACTGAACGGATTATGATGAAACTTATTAAGAGACTATTTAGTCTTTTAAACTGAAGGCTCATATGGATATATAGGTCTTCTATGGAAGAAAACTGTATATAAGTCAATATGTACAACTGTATCACTTAAAATATTTACCTCAATTTTAACTCATCTCGTTCTGCTTCAACGCGGTCAAATCTTATTTGTAACACCTCATACTCCCATTTTAGAACACCAAATTGTTCTTCTAAGGTCGCTAGTTGTTTGGTTTTAGACTAAAATTTAATATTATTATTAATGCAATCATTTTAAGTAAACAATATTGTGTGTGGTCGCAAACGCAATGATTTTAGTGTTCTTTTCAACTCTCTACTTTGGTGGACAAGGGGCGGCGTTGAATTTCATCTCTCATCACGCAATCTATCGAGTTCTAGGATGTATTCCTAAGGCTATGTTTGGTAGCGGGAGGAGAACAGATGGTGAAAGTGAGTGTTTATGCGCATGACATACATAACAAGAACTGTATGGAAACTAGTGTTAAACTCATTGTATTAGTGGAAAACTTTACAGTACCGATTAGTCATTTTTTATAGTTCTTAAGGTAACCAGTATCCACCTCCAAATCTTTTTGAAATTATTAATTAGAATAGGACTCGTTAAGTTACATCGAATTAACTGAAGTGTCAGTATTGCAATTTATATTTCACCCATACTTACTGCTAGAGCTGCCTTATCACGATCATAGTTTGACATTTGCCGTTTAAGCTCTTTATTATCAACTATAGCTGCTTCCAGGGGACCTCGAAGACTTTTTGCTTCAGCTAATGCATCTCTGGCTATCTTTTCTGCTCTTTCTTTCACCTTTTGCATATCTTCCATTTGCAGCTTCAAACTGCTTATGAGACCTGAAAAATATTGTGTTACTGTCATTCGAATCACATACATCAAGTATGTCGAAAACATATTAATAGAATTTAATTGCGTCCCCCGCAATACTTAAAACTTTATTGCATCAAATAATCAAATATATCAATATCTCTAAGAAAAACACAAAAAAATGCCTAAAATATAATCTATGCTTATATGCTTTTAATGAAATTTGATAATATTATATTACCCAAATTGTTCAAAGTTATATCGTTGTAATAGTTCTTCAAATCGAAAAAAGCTTTATCGTGATGAGCGATTAGTTCAGATAACATTTTATTCTTTCTCTCTTCCACTTCAGTAATTTCAGTCCGATGCTTTACAGTCAACTCAACTTTTGTTTCATGCAACTTCTTATCAGCTTTGTCTTCAATTTGTCGAGCCTGTTCTTCAAAGTCTGCTCTAACTTTCGATAATTCTTCAGCGTGAATAAGCTTAGCCCTTCTAAGCTCATCTTGAGCAGCTAAAGCTTTTTCTCTCATCTCTTGTCGTAGTGCTCTTTTGTCATTTAAAAGCTCTAACTCTTGTTCCGTATGTTCTTCTTTAGCAGCTTTTAACGCGACTAAATTTTCAGCTCTTAGAGCAGCTGCTGCAGCTTGCTGTTCATATTTTAAGTGTTTAATCTTTTGTTTTTCTGTTTCTAAAAGTGCTTCGTTTTCTTCTTGAGCTTCTTCTGTAGCACGTTCTCTATTTCGTAGTTCTGCTTTAGCTTCTTCTAATTGTTGACGTGTTATTTCCCAAAATGTACGTATTTTGTCCCTTTCCAATTGAAAATAATTGCGCTCTTCTCTTTCTTTGTCTAATTCTTCTTTTACTCTCAGTGTGAATTGTTCTAATTTTTCCCGGGTCATCTCGGAGGTATCTACTCCATCTATGACAATAGCTATGGAAAAAATAAATAAATATGCTTAGAATGTTATACCTAATACCGTTAATGTAAGTTAAGTATAGATTATAAAGAAGTGATAATTGTAATATTTTATTTTAAAATAACAAAATATGGATTTATTTTTTACTTCACGTTGTATTCTGTTTATAGTAGAGTAACCTAGTGCCAAACACTCCTTTCCTCATGCAGGAAAATAATTTATTCGCTCGAATGGAAATCGTATAATAAGCGTCGTGTTTATAATCAGATGCTGTAGCACTGTGCTATGAGTTCCTAGGGATCTATTTTTATTACTATTACTATATAATCGAGTTGTTATGGATTTAGTGCTCACCAGGTGCTTTTTTACCTCCTCCCTTTCCTCCTTTTGGCGCCTGAAAATAATAAAATATTATATATTTTATACATACAAAAACTGTACGTAATTTGAACTAATCTTACCATTTTTTATAAATTTAAATATAAAGAACGTATAAAATTGTAAGACACAAATTACGTCTTATCAAAATAAAGAGGACAACCGTTGTCAGGTTGGATCTACAATATATTTGATTGCTATAGTAACTGTTGTTATTTACACTTAAAGATAAGGAAAGTAAAAATCGATTCTTTGTTTTTGTTAAGAACTTGTTAATTAAGTACATTAATTAATAATGCGGAAAAAAATATTTCTTTCTAATATCTTCTTTCAACTTTACGCTTTTTTCATATAACAGGAATACTATTTTTGCCATATTCTTGAGCAAAAAATAGATAATTATCCAAATTTGTGCCACTTCTTGAGTGGCAAAATTTAACACCATCGTTTGTTTAATGTGTTTTAGGATATGAAAATTATTTCGCTCTTAGAGTTTCGCTACTTAAAACACACAATTTTACACAATATCATTTGGCAGGCGTCCAAAAAGAAAAAAAAAAACTCAAAAAAAGCAGAAATCAGGGAGGTGAACTGAGACTCTTAATATTCTCTTCGGTTCTCGGTAAATGCAAGGAATCACGTACAATCCAATTTTTAATCGATATTCGTTTTGATATATCGATATTTCATATTTTAACTTCAGATAACAACATAACGTCAGTCAATTTAATTGTATTTTTAATTTTAAAATGGACTAAAATGTAAAGTTTTAATATAATTTATTTATTTACAAATCACTTTTAGATATACAATCAAAATGCTTGCAGAAGTTTGTAACGTTTTCTTTTACACTTTATCATTTTTAAGTCTAATTTTCATCGACTACCTCCTCGGCAACGGCTTTGTGGACGCCTGCCAAAAGATATTGTGTAAAATTGTGTGTTTCATACAAAAATCTTTGAAAGAAGAGAAAAATTTTCAAGAAATTGGCGCTGATGTTAACTTACCGCTGCTTGTGGTTGAAATTATTGTACTTGGACTGACGATATCGGTATTATTTTTTTCATTTTGCACTGTATCCTGCACATTGCAGGTTACAAGGGGAACGTGGGTACTTCTAAGATCTTGAAGTGCCTTAACTCTAGTTAGGGCACTCCGTTGCCGCTAAAACAATTACATAGCTTAGAATCCGCTTTGATATATTTCGTGATTTGTGGTTGTACCAACCATCACCGCTACGCGTTACCCCGTTACCAGATTGAGGAATTAAAATTGTTAATATATCATCCCCATGAAGGAAGTCGTGGCCACAATCACCACATCTTTGTGCTACTGGGATACGATGGTGTTATTGATAATTTGGCATAGTGGTGTCACTTAAAACGCTATGATTGTGGCTCTCACACCGTATAGGGCAAGGAATTAAGTGAACTTTTCTCTGAATTCGATGCATGGCGTTGAGTTACGCCATTCTTAAAACCTTGTCTATCAGATTCGGTTGAATACTATAATATGCGCTTTAATCTATACGAGAAAGAGCTAAGCTGTTGTTTGGTATTCAATAAATATTATATAATAGTTATATAATAGATGTTTGTGGTGTAAGTAAGTGTAGGTGTGATTAAGTCTACTAGGAATAGATAATCAGTTTAGGAAAAATATCCACCGCATATTATTTTAAGAAATACACAGCTAAAAAAAGCTTGATAAATTCAATAAATTATTATAATATTTCAGCTTCTTAACAAATACAAAAAGTTTCGCGGCAAAGACAAAATTGATATCCTTCTACAGCAGAGCAGGGATGCGTTACAGCAGACCAACGAGTTCCTTGAGAAATGGCGGCTGAGACGCGTAAAAAGTTTATTATACATAATTTGTCATTTATAAAAGTATAGAAAAAGTTGCCAGTTTTGTAAAATATTTTTAAAAACTCCGGATTTTAGTTGCAATGAGTTATTTGCAGTAATTTATTTTTGGTTAGTTTCTTTATAGTGTAACTTATTTTTATAACTGTCATGTTACTGGCGTGTAGACTTTCTGTAGACGCGACTGGCTGTGGGTTCGATACCCACTCAAGAAATGCAATATTAAATGTTTTCTAATTAAATAAAAAAAATAATGTCTTCATTTCTTCGCTCTGATAACAAGATATAGCGCGGCGTGTGGGATACAGAGTGAAGCTGAAAAAATGAAACTCTGTATCCCACACGTGGCAGAGAAAGCAGATGGAACTTAGAAAGCTAGTGTTAAAACACTCCGTTCCGTTCGCCACTTTCCACCGAAATTGAAGCATTTCGTGTTGAGTGGCGAAACTCAACGCCTAGCTATGCCTTGTTACCTTTAAGTAATTGTAATTTTCTGTAAGCGCTATTGATCCGTCTGATATACGATAATTTTGATAAAATCTGGCCGTTATGCAAAACATTGGATTTCTTAACTTTACTGAGTTAAGAAATAAATATGAAACACACATTAAATTATTCTAATTGTACTGCATAGATAAATTGGCAGGAGCCAAATGAATATTCTTATCTCGATGAAGAACCACAAGAAATAAAGCCTCTTAAGCTGGACCTGCCTGTATTACACTTAGCTATAATTGACGTAAGTCTCATATTTTATACTTCACTTTGCATTTCATACATAACAAAGTAAGCTAAGGGCACCTTATTTATTTTTCAGTTTCACGCTGTATCCTGCACATAATCAGGTTGGCAGACAACTTAGGACGTAGTGTTAGGGCACTACTGTGTTTTCTTTTTAAGACACTTTTGGGCCAAATTTTGAGTGGATGTCGATGATAATATTAAATGTTTTATTACCCAAGTGGATATCCGCAGCAGACGTGATTATTATTATATATACATTTAATAAATTTATAGCTAATGGTTGTCTGAACATCGAAGATATGTGAAACAAATGATTATTGAAATCAAACTCAAAACAATTTTTTCTAAAATTGTTGTTTGCCTGTGCGCTTATTCCCGCTTATCTCAGAAACGGCTTAACTGAACGTAGTTTTCAGTAACGTTCACTCAAGTGCTTGTTCCGTTTCAATCTATTTATAAATACAAAACTTGTATCAATATAAAAATATTTTGTTCGATAATATTGTTACAGTAGTAGGTAAGTAAATCATTCCGGTAATTTAAGCTGGCGATGCTGCGGACGGGTCACTAGTTATTAATAACTTTACTAAACTTAAATTTTAAAAAGCGTATAAAAATTTTGAACGAAGCAGGATTTGAACCCGCGCCTCTGGAAAACCGTCTCAACGTTTGAACGTGGAACGGTTTTCCAGAGGTATTAATGGTAAAAAGGCAAAGCGCTGCGTTGAGTTCCGCCACTCAACACGCAATGCCTCAAATTCGGCGGAAAGTAGGGAATGGAAGTAGAACGGAGTGTCTTAACACTAGGTTCCCGGGTTCCCTCTGCCTACCCTGCCTCGTGCGGGATACAGCGTGAAGCTAAAAAAAAAAAAATAATAATTTTTTCCTCCTATTTCAGACTCTAGGCACCTCGAGGAATCAGCTAGAGAGAGGTGATGCGGGTGATTCTATAAACTTCACAGATTCTACTTTCTTATCAATGACGTCACTGCTCGATGATATACAATCTATATCTGAAGTGCCAAGTGATGACAAGTTCGATATATAGTGTTGATATGTAATATGTATGTTTTTTCGTGTTTTGAATACCGTAAAGTGTTTTGTCACATTTGTTTTTGTATGTGTGCTAATTTAAAACACTATTAATAAAAGGTGATACATAATATATGATTTTTATATGATATTAAGAAGCGTTTTTTGTATGTAAAGTAATGTTTAGTAACTAATATAAAAACAAGGAGTTTACAAAAAAAAGATGCCGTTAAGTTATTTTTACTATGATACATTTAAATCAAAATTAATTCAGTTTTTTGTCCACAAGTAAATATTGAAGATTGTAAGAAAACTTTTTAAAACCTTGCTGTAACAATATGGTTAATTAATAAACTAAGTAATCAATACGACGAGAATAAAACGGAACGTTCCGAATTCCTTCCTCCTAGCCCGCCAAGTGCGGGATACAGCGTGAAACTGAATTACATATACAAAAAAACTAAGTGATACTTATATCTGGGTGGGAATTGGAAATATATAGATGAAATTAATAATTGAGGCCTGTCATGGCGCAGCGGCACGAGCGTGTGACTGTAACCGACAAGTTCTGGGTTCGATCCCCGGTAGGGGAAATTAAATATTTAATATTTTCAATTTTAAATATTTAATGTTTCATTTGTTCGCTCTGGTAATAAGGCAAAGCGCGGCGTTGAGTTCCGCCACTCAACACGCAATGCCTCAAATTCGGCGGAAAGTGGGGACCCAAAGTAGAACGGAGTATCTTAACACTAGGTTCCCGGGTTCCCTCTGCCTACCCTGCCTCGTGCGGGATACAGCGTGAAGCTAAGTAAGTAAGTAAGTAAGTAGATGAAATTAATCATAGTTCTTGAATTGTAATTAGTAATGTTTGCAAGCTAAAGTTCTAAGTTAACAGTTTAGTATTTGTATGGAATCCCCATATTTTTATAAAAACACATTAATTCCTACTAATACTGTAAATGTCAGTTTATGAAAATAGGTATTCATTCACTTAATAAAGATAACTTGATTGAATTTTAGAGTGATTTTGATTATTTATCAAAAGGCATTAAGTTTTTTTTTTTATGGGAAAGTCGGCATACGAGCCTACGGGTCACCTGATGGTAAGTGATCACCGTCGCCCACGGCCCCGAGTAACTCCAGACGAGCTAGAGGAGCGTTGCCGTCCTTTAAGGTGGAAGGGCACCGGGGCCCGGCATTACCTAATGCGAAACGCAGTGGCCAAAGCCACTACTAAATAACGCCGGTTTTATATACCGGGGGTGGTAATGATCCGGTCGAGTCTGCCCATGCGTGTTGCCATTACTGGCAACGTGACTCTACCACACGCACTTTAGTCGCCTCTTACGACACCATCAGTACCAGGGTGATCCTATTCTAAGCCGGAATCACACGGTTGTTATGATATAAAGATAACTTTAAAAGAGTGATTTTTTTTATCGAAGAATATCAAGGAAACGAGCTTACAATTCATCTGATGGTAAGTGATCACCGCCACCCACGTCCCCGGGTTCCACCAGACGAGCTACAAATGCGTTTCCGCCCTTTAAGGTATTGATTTCATGGAGATCTTAACTTTTAAACGTTTTACTGTCCTAGATGTGTATTTTTATCCACAACCAATCGTAAGTAAATTAGTACAATATTAACAGGACTCACTCATTCTATCAGCTTCACGCTGTATGCCGCACATGCCTCTGCCTACCCTGCGGCAGAGGTAACTTGGGAACCTAGTGTTAAGACACTCCGTTCCACTTCCGTTCCCCCCTTTCCGCCGTTATTTTGAGGAACAATGTGTTGAGTGGTGGAACTCAACGCCGCGTTTTGCCTTGTACCAGTGCGAGCGAAATGAAAGCATTAAATATTTTAATTGAAAATATTTCATTCCCTCGAGTGGGGATCGAGACCGCAACCCATCGGTTACTGTCACACGTTTGTGCCGCTGCGCCACGACAGGACCATGATAAAGGCAACAGAGAGAGATATTTACCAATTCTCGTTCACTGAAACAGTACTCCAATATTCGTTAATACTACAAAGGCGTACTAAATAGTTATAAGAAGCGTAAATCCGACAGATATTAATTTAATACCACACCTAATCTGATCTTTTTGTGAACGTAATTTTGAACTCTATTTCTAAGTCAATAAGGTTTTCTATGTACATTTTCTGTGCCTTCTGGTTTAGGGTCGCTTTGATCTCGGTCACAGCGGGGTATTTGTGAGTACAGTGTAAGAACGTATTTAATAATGCATAGTGTTTTTATTTATTAAATACCAATAGGTATAATATTATATTGATTGATTATTAAATTATTACTCACTCTACTCAGCTTCACGCTGTATTCCGCACGAGGCAGGGTAGGCAGAGGAAACCCGGAAACCTAGTGTTAAGACACTCCGTTTCCGTTTCCCACTTTCCGCCGAATTTGAGGCATTACGTGTTGAGTGGCGGAATTCAACGTTGCGCTTTGCGTTATTACCAGAGCGAAGAAATGAAACATTAAATTATTATATTTTTAAAATTATGTATCTCAATAGGTAAAAACGGAATTCCAATACGATTTCTGTGCCTGTAAAGACACTTTTAACATGAGATTTCGTAGAGGTGGCAAGTATAAATTAGTATTACAGGAAAATTAAGCTTCTAAGTATAAGTAAAGATACATATTATGCTTCGTTTTTTATCGATTTTGTATGAAAATTACACAAAAAAACATTTGGTACGAGGTGATAGCGTCCGTCCTTTACCGGAGCAAGGAATTGAAAATATTAAATATTTCTTTTCCTCGAATGGGAAACCAACAACCGTCGTTGTGGCACAAGTGTTAACAGTCAGTCAGTCAGTGGTGAACGGAACGGAGTGTCGTTTTTTTTGTTTTTTTATGGAAAAGGCAAGGCAAACGAGCGTACGGGTCACCTGATGGTAAGTGATCACCGTCGCCCACGGCCCCGTGTAACACCAGGGGAGCTACAGGTGCGTTGCCGGCCTTTGAGGTGTACGTAGACGCGCTTTTTGAAGGTAGCCATGTCGTATCGACCTGGAAATACTGCCGCGGGTAGGCCGTTCCAGAGATGTATGGTGCGTGGAAGGAAATTCCTACGAAACCGCACAGTAGTAGAGTGCCACGTATCCAGATGTTGTGGATGGTATAGTAACTTGTGGCGGACTGTGCGGTTAGAAAATTCGGCGGCAGGTACCAAGTCAAACAGTTTTCCAGAACACTCCCCGTGATAAATGCGGTAGAGAACGCACAGTGAAGATACGTCTCTACGCAAAGCCAAAGTGTCAAGCCCCTTACAGATCATTGGGTCCCCAACGATTCGAACGGCTCTACGTTGTACGCGATCAAATGGTTCAAGCTGATACTGGGGTGCACCAGCCCAGAGGTGAGAACAGTATTCCATATGAGGCCGAACCTGGGCCCTATACAGGGCCAGACGGTGTTTTGGCGTGAAATACTGTCTCGCTCTGCTGATGACCCCCAGTTTCTTCGAGGCCAACTTGGCCTTGCTTTCCAGATGATCGCGATACTGGCAGTCGTTCGAAAAGCTGAGGCCCAATATACTGATACAGGGCGCGGCTTTAAGGGGAGTGTTCTCGAAAACTGGTGATACGACAAATGGGGTTTTTTTAGTGGTTAACGCGCAGACTTGTGTCTTCCGGGGGTTGAATTGAACTAGGTTCTTTTCACCCCATACGGAGACATTGTTGAGGGATGCCTCAACGGAAGACACAAGTTGATTTCGGCACTGGTCGACGTTTTCCCGAGAAAGACTTGCATGGCCGGAGTATACAGCGTCCACAGTGCTATCATCTGCATAACAATGTATGTTAGTGTCCTCCAACATATCATTGATATGCAGAGGAAATAGCGTAGGGGACAGCACGCAGCCTTGGGGGACGCCAGCGTTCACGGGCATGAATTCAGAGCAAAAACCGTCGACAGCGACCTTGATGCTGCGCCCAGTGAGAAAGCTAGCGATCCACTTGCATAAATTCTCGGGAAGCCCGTAAGATTGAAGTTTCGCAAGGAGCGCCCCATGCCACACACGATCGAAGGCCTTCGCCATGTCCAGACTAACTGCCAGGCCCTCTCCCTTACTATCAATAGCTGCAGCCCAGCGGTGGGTTAGGTAAACCAGAAGATCACCGGTTGAGCGACCCTGACGAAAGCCATATTGGCGGTCGTTAATCAATCGATGATCCTCTAGATAAACCAAGAGCTGGCTATTGATTAAGCTCTCCATAACTTTGGAGAGCAGGGAGGTGATAGCAATAGGCCTGTAGTTAGTTGGATCGGAGCCATCGCCTTTTTTCGGGATCGGGTGGATACGAGCGCTCTTCCACGAATCTGGGACTACGCCTACTGAGTAAGAGTGCCGAAAGAGACGCGTTAGCACCGGAGTCAGCTCAGGAGCACATGAACGGAGAACAAGAGGAGAGATGCCATCTGGCCCACTCGACTTGTGAATGTCCAAGGAAGAGAGAGCTCGCCTAACAGCTTTCTGACTGATTTTAACGTCAGGCATTGAGCTCTGACACCGCGGGATGGTTGGCGGCGTTGCTCCTTGGTCATCCATAGTCGAGTCTGAGGCAAAGAGAGCGCCCAGAAGATCGGCTTTCTCTTTCGCCGTATGGACCAAGATGTCATTCTCCGTGCGCAGCGGCGGAAGCGAAGGCTGGTTAAAGTTGTTTAGTGCAGCCTTTGAGAGGGCCCAAAACTGGCGAGTTCCCGACGGGTAACTCTCAAGCTTCTCGCCGATTTTAGCGATGTGCTCGGACCTTGCTCTGGCAATTTGCCACTTAAAGTACCTAGAGGCACCCTTTGGATCCTTAGTGACAAGTGCCTTGGCCCAGGTTCGATATGCCTCGCGCTTGCCAGAAGCAGCAAGTTTGCAAGACGTATCAAACCAAGGCTGTGACTTACCACCGATTGGCACTACAGAGCTTGGAATGAAAAGTTCCATACCCTGCAGAACCACGTCGGCAACAGCAGCGGCACAAGCACTAGGATCATCAGAAGAGAAGCAAACCGGCCCCCAGGGATAAGATGAGTAAAATGTGCGCATCTCATCCCAATCTGCTGACTTGTAGTGCCAGACACGACGAGTCGCTGATGTTCTGCTGAACTTGACGCGGTTAATAGGCACAGCACTCCGTACCAGGCAGTGGTCAGAAGACCCTAGGGGGGCATCGACAACAACCTGGTATTGTTCTGGATGTGAAGTCAGCAGAAGGTCCAGTAAGGAGGCGTTGTGGTTGTCCACGTCCGGGATTCGCGTAGGCGACTCGACCAATTGGGACAATCCATTCGCCATAGCAAGGTCGAATACAGCTCTCCCCGCGTGGTCGGTGGTGCGTGAACCGAGCCAACTGGCATTATGTGCATTAAAATCGCCAAGTATCACGACCTCTGCGGTGGGGATCTGTGAGAGCGCATCGTCAATAGCCGATTGCATGTGCTCCATGAGCCGATCCGTTTCTGCATTACCACTATGGGACCTGTACAGGCATGCGTAGATTCGGACACGATCGTCCATGTCCACACGGAGCCAGATGGTGGACAGGTCCCGACCTTCAAAATTGACAAGACGACGGAAACTCATGTCCTCCCTTACAAACACAGCAACCCCGGCATGAGGTATAAAATTATGCTCTATTTTGTAGCCGGGGTATTGAAGGTAGGCAGTGTGGCTCGGTCGGGCAATCTGAGTTTCCGTTAGAAATAACAAGGCCGGCTGTGCCGTCTCAAGATGGTGGTGGACGGCATTCAGATTTGAATGCAGGCCCCTGATGTTGGTAAAGTCAATGATGAGAGTATCAGGGGCTGCCGTGGAACGTACGCCTCGTTTGCCTTGTAAAATGCGCGGTACTGTGCCCTCCCCAGAATTCGAAGGGCGGCCGGAGTTTGAAGACTCAGGGAGGGATTCTCCAGCATCTAAGATGCAGGTACCCTCCTGGGGTAGTTTCGTTTTTAGTGCCGCTTTCATATTCTAGGGAGGGGTTGGGGGTGGGCACCGGGGCCCGGCATTACCCAATGCGAAACGCAGCGACCGAAGCCACTACTTAACGCCGGTATTAAATGCCAGGGGTGGTAACGATCCGGTCGAGTCTGCCCATGCGTGTTGTCATTGCTGGCAACGTGACTCTACCACACGCACTTTAGTCGCCTCTTACGACACTATCAGTACCAGGGTGATCCTATTCTAAGCCGGGATCACACGGCGGATAACCTCTCTGCCCTACCGTTTCATGTGCGGAAAACAGGGTGAAGCTGAAAAAAAAGTAATAATATTTATTTTTAAGTAGTATTTTACTACTAAGATTATTTTTTTCTCTAGCAAAACATTGCCAAAGCAAAACATAATCGTATATCAATTTTCAAATACGTATATAAATAACAAATCAAGTATAAATTTTTTAAAGCCCTCCCGTCTCCCGTGTATATAATTTGGTACAAAATCAAACAACAGGCACGTGTATGAGAATACTGGTTTCACTGTAATTACACTATAATACGCAACTTATGATAGATGACCGCACGCCCATATGTTTTGTGAGCTAATCGTTTTTAGTCCCCTTTGGGAACGTCTTTTGCAATTTTTTAGTTCCAGTTTTGAAAGGAGTGATTGAAAATTGTATTGAATTATTTTTATTTTTCCCATTCTGAGACAAAATGTGGCAATGAAATATTTAATATTTTCGTGGCTTCGCTTTGATACCTAACCAAATTAAGGCACGGCGTTTAGTTACGCCACAAATTTAGCCCGAAGTAAGAAACGGAAGTGATTTAAAAACGATATGTCTTAACATTGGCTCCCAAGTTCATTCTACTTACGCTGTTTTGTATGGGATACAACTGAAGATGGAAAAAAATACCCTAACGGGATCAAATCCGTATATTTTTTTTTATATTTTTTTAAAAGTAAGTACAAGTGCCTTATACTCGTAGCTATTAGTTCACAATAAGAGGTATTACAGATTTATAAAAATAAAAATATACAATCTTTTCATCATAAATCATTAATTCATATATAGACAGCTTTATTATATGTTTCTTGAATTATGATGATATCGTAGTAGTGAAGCAGTGTCTGATTTTAAACACGACGGTTTTGGGTTCGATTCCCATTCGAAGGAATCAACTAATTTTTTTGGTCACTTTGTTAAATGGACAAAGCGCGGCGTTGAGTTATATACAAATCTAATTATAACAACTCAATATACAATGTCTTGAAAAATTAACTCTGCGTAGGGAACTGGATGTCTTGACATTAGGTTCCCTTTCTTTACCATATTATATGCGAGACACGTACTACATGAGGCTAAAATACTAAATAATTAAAAAGGCACAAGTAAATGTCATATTTTTTAATTTTGATACGGCAGTCCTAGTTGTAATTTACAATTTAATCTGGTTTCCGCTTCAAAGGGCGTGTTAAATTTCAATCCAGACGATATTGACAACTTCATCATTTATCACTAGGTATAGTCTAGAATATCTATCTATATCCTATTCTTATCGAAGAAGGCAAAAAGCCAATTTTGTGGAGCGTAACATACTATGACAGAGGTCACAGGTTCACAGACAGGAACTAGTTCTTATAATACGTTAAAAATGTAGATAATTTAAGTAGTTTAGAGGTATTTAAAGCTTAGTAGTATTTAAAAAAAACCATAACAATACATTTTGTTGTCTTTATTTTCAACTTTTTATGACATTTTAATTGATCGTCATCATAAATATAAATTTAACTTGCTTAAGTGTAATTTCAAAGCTTTTTGCTGTATTTCGAATATGGCAGGGTAGGCGGAGACTTGAAAAATTTAGGAACCTAGTATTAAAACACTCCGTTACTATAAAGACATTCCTGTTTCTACTTTCTGACAAATTTGAGGCATTGCCTGTTTAGCAGCGAAACTTATCGCCGCGCTTTCGCTTGTAATCAGAGCGAATGAACGTAAATATTAGATATTTAGCCCTGTGATTACCCTGATGGTGTCGTAAGAGGCGACTAAAGTACGTGTGGACGAGTCACGTTGTTAGCAACACGCATGGGCAGACTCGACCGGATCATTACCACCCCCGGCATTTAAAACCAGCGATAAGTAGTGACTTCAGCCACTGTGTTTCTCATTAGGTAAAGCCGGGCCCCGGTGTCCATTCACCTTATAGACCGGCAACGCTCCTGTATCTCCTCTGGTACTACACGGAGTCGTGGAAGACGGTGATCACTTAACATCAGGTGACCTGTACGCTCGTTTGCCGTGTCTTGTCCATAAAAAAAATTTTCAAGTTACACGCCTCAAGCTGTTGTGTGTTATTTACTTAAAATTTTTCAATGTTTATAAAGTCGACATAATTACTTAACTCAAGCTGTCAATTTTTACAAAAAAGAAAGAATAAAAATGTATCAAAATAACAAACTTTTAACATTTTACCATATAGGTTTTATTTTTATCATATAAAGAATTAAAGACGTATACCAAGATGACCTGAACCGTTCATTTATCACACCCCTTTTTGTGCCCGATTCAATACTTTTTGCGTGAAAGATTAAATTTCGAGGCAGAATCATTAATCAGCGACCAGTATAAAAAGACCTTCCAATCTTCTGTGCAAGAAAAGTTAAATTTGAGACTGTAGATCCCTTGTCATAGGTCGTTTTATACTTGGCACTGTCCCCATACTATTTTTTTGTATTCTTTAACATGTCTGTCTGGTCGCTACGCTGATTTTATTTTTCGTATTAATGCTGGGTGAATTGATATTTGATTTTATTGCATCCATGACATACATATTTATTTATTTCTATATTTAGAATTGGCATATACTTATGTATTTTAAAAAAGCATATTTATTTAAATATCTGTACTATACCTTTTCTGACTGCAGTCAAGTAACTCAGATATACTTACATTTATACATTTATCTATATATTCACATCATATAGAAATTGAAATCTATTTTCCCAAAAGTGAATAATGAGAAGTTCATTCTATGCATATTTAAGTAATTACATTTTTTCAATCTTAATTTTCTTGCTGAGTTTCACAACTCAACGCAAAATGCCTCTGGAATTCACCGAAAAGTAGGAAGCGGAAGTATCTTCATGAGAATGGAGTGTCTTAACACTAGGTTTCCAGTTTCCCTCCGCCTAATTGAAAAAAAAGAAAGCTTCCTTTGTATCACTCTCTTATTGTTAGACAAACTCAAATTTTGGCTGCATAATTATAGTCTATTAAAGGATTTTGACAGCTCAGTGATTACCCCACTATTTGTTCACGCAAGACCATTGTCATCGACACCCTTTATGTATAATATGAAATATGCTTAACTAGAGACGCCTTCAAACATTGCATTGACAATACAAGAAATTACCATTCGAAATCAACTGTTATTTGACGTGACTAGGTATAAAATGGTGTAACTACAGATAATTCATTTTTAAGTTAGTTTTTGTGTTTGAGGCCTGTCGTGGCGCAGCGGCACAGTGTTTGTAACTGACAGGTTCGATCCCCAGTCGAGGAAATGAAATATTTAATATTCTAAATATTTAATGTGTCATTTCTTCGCTTTGGTAACAAGGCAAAGCGCGGCGTTGAGTTCCGCCACTCAACACGCAATGCCTCAAATTCGGTGGAAAGTGTGGAACGGAATGGAACGAAGTGTCTTAACACTAGGTTCCCGGGTTCCAGAGGCCTACTATATTTTTTGGGATTTTATTTTCTAAGAAGGAATCGAATCCTCAATTGCTGTGTTTGTAATTACGCTCGCATCCATACGCTAATCGTAGATCTCATAGATCTTACTTTTATGAAAAAAAAAAAATAAAATATACACCACATTAAGTTTCCAAGTTCTGTCAAAAATGAAATCATTACCAACTTAAGCATCCCCGTAAGTAGATTTTGAAAATTTATTGTTTTGTATAAATTCTAAACTATATGTATAATTAATTAAATATATTCATAAAATACAACTTATGCCACTTTGGCCAATATCAGTCTAAACAAATTGTCATATTGTTCAACGTTAACGAAATTTTCTTCTCCATGTATGTCTTTTACATAATTTTAACCCTTAACCAAGAAGCTATAGGGACGATTATAGCTAATTTAAAATTCAAATGATTTAAATAATGACCTTTAATTCGACCATTTTAGCTTGATCTTGGTTTCAATAGGAAACTCGTTATAAAAATATTTCAATTTATACTAGTTCATAAGAAATTCGTAGTTTTCTTTTATTTTCTTTGACACGTGCAGGTCACGTGGCGTTAGTGAAAAGCAAAAGCGGTTTGCTCGTAATAATTTCCTAAATATCGTCATTAGGGAGGGGTGTGATTATTTTTCTGTACGCAATATATTGTTTGTCCAAATTGGATTTGTAATAGATAGGGGTATGACTAGGATGGTTGTTTTAACGTGTATATAGAAAATGGTTTCCTTAGATCATGTAAGTATATAATTAACTTTATTATAACATTTTGAATCTGGAAATTTCCTTTGGTTGAACGCGATAATCTAAGGAATTGAAAAATCTTATACTTGTTTTGAAAACGTATAAAAAATTCAACGTGATGAGATTTGAATCCACTTAAGAATTATTCAAACGCTCTGACCACTAAGCCATAAGTTCTTATAAAGCTACGTTGAAAATCTTACACGCTTGTTATATTATTATCGTCTCTGTAGGGTCTGTGTATATTTTTTACAAATTTTCGCTAACAAGAAAAACTTAGCAGTGTCGCTTGGTAAAAGAAAATGTTGTTTAATAAATAACAGATGCTAAATTGAAAGTTTTTTTGTATGAAATAGTCAATTTATCGAGGCCTGTCGTGGCGCAGCGGCACAAGCGTGTGACTGTAACCGATAGGTTCTGGGTTCGATCCCCAGTCGAGAAAATAAAATATTTAATATTTTCAATTTAAATATTTAATGTTTCATTTCTTCGCTCTGGTAATAAGGCAAAGCGCGGCGTTGAGTTACGCCACTCAACACGCAATGCCTCAAATTCGGCGGAAAGTGGGAAATGGAAGTGGAACGGAGTATCTTAACACTAGGTTCCCGGGTTCCCTCTGCCTACCCTGTCTCGTGCGGGATACAGCGTGAAGCTAAGAAAGAAATAAAATAATTTATCGAGGAAGGCCTATAATATTGCATAACGTAATCAATACCTTATAATTATACTAATAACCTATAAAGGTGGAAACCCAGAGATAAAAGATAATAATAAATAATGGAATTTGTTTAACTTTTTTTCTATAATATAATATGTTAGTTTAAGATTATTTTAGCTTTTATGTATCGCGTGCATATCCTGTGAACCTGTTCATAAGAGACTCTGTGAGCATCAAATCTGTGTTAAGTGGCGGAACTCAACGCCGCGATTTACCTCGTTCCCAGAGCGAAGAAATGAAAATATCAGATATCTCATTTTCTCGATTGGAGAACCCATAATCTGCCTCGTTTCAGTCCGACGTGTGTGCCCCTGCGCCACAACATGCCTCAATATCAAGATTATCATGCTAATATTCAATTAATATAATAATATGATCAAAATTATTATCAATAATCTACCTTAGCGGTATTAAGCTACCCTCACGTCTACGCGAGTTCATCAAAAAAGGCCAATTAGGGGACACGCGTCGTAAATATAGTAGATTTTTTACACATTTCACTAAACACTGATTGTGGGAAGATTTTGTTGTGCGAGATTAGGTTAATAGTTTTATGATTTATTAATTTTTTAAATGATTAATTATTATGAAAAAATGAGTTATGCGTGTGGTTGGCTTGATTAAAAATGGCTTTGTTTGTATGTTCAAATCATATTGAGGGGAAAAATTATATTACGATGGCTGTGAGTTCAATTCTTCAATCAAGAAAAAACGTGACGTAGAGTTTGAACACTCATATATGTTAATATGCTGAATATTTGGCGGTGCGTGTGGAATGGAGTGTCTTAACACTAGGTTTCCACTAACTTCATGCAGTGTAAAGCCAAAAAATAGATACATAAAAGTATTGATATTTTAAACTTTCCGTACAATATAATGAAGTATAAAAGAAACTTTGGTGATAATTTATTCCTTTCTCTACTTTCGAAACCAAATTACATGAACAATATTAATAATTACATAAATGACCAATGATCGGTATGGAAGCCACCCTAGTAGACATTTGCATCGATATTGAATGTCCACTGTACTCTAGTACATTCGGTAGATGGGTTTATATGTCAAAGAATAATATATTAGATGGGCACAAATAAACAAAATATTAAATTTTAATATATAAATTGTATTAAAATAATTATAACTTAAAATAAATTTAAACAATAATATTTAATAACCTAAATAAAAATAATGACTACCTCATTTGGTACTTCTTGTTTGCTATATCAAAGATATGCCTAATTGATGTTTTTAAAGGATATGCCTAATTGAAGGTTTTATATATATATATATATATATATATATATATATATATATATATATATATATATATATATATATATATATATATATATATATATATATATATATATATATATATATATATATATATATATACCTATAATACATGTTATCTATACTAATAAATATGATAAATCGCGTTAATATTAGATGCTTCTAGTTTTGATTGACATTTTTTTTTGTGTAGACGATCTACAGATAGTCCATTTACCGAGGAAAGCTATAGTCTATTAGATTGTAATCCATAACGAGCGAGGCTATATTACAGCATGTTAAAAGTCCCATATAACCAACTGTATTTTGGGTCACAGCTGAATATTTATAAATCATTGATAGATTTTCTTGAATGAAAATCATATGTTATACATCTAAAAAACGGTAACCGACAAAAGTCAAAGAAAGTTAACATTATCTAAGCAGTGTGATATAATCTTTGTTCACGTACGAATATCATTAAGGCTTCCCATTTAAAGCCGAGTAGCGTGGTTAAGTGATATTAGAAGCGAATGTACGCGTCATGATTGATTTCGGCAATTTACGTACGTTGACGTGTCGAATTAGACTTTAAGTTAGTGTTTAGACATGTATTAGGTTTCCTAGATATAGCTATAGGATGGACGAACATATAACAGCTTACTTAATATACGTGATGGTTCATATATAAATATTATTTTATATTCAGCTTCACGCTGTATTGACATCATGGCAAGCTAAGTTTGAAGTAAACTAACTATACTATAACAAAACAAAGCAAAGCGCAGCGTTGAGTTCCGCTGCTAAACTCGCCATGCTAAACAAAAAGTAAGGAACGGAAGTAAGTTAATAGAAAGAGTGTCCTAACACTCAGTTATCTATTTCCTTCTGCCTAACCTGCCAGCGTAAAGCTGAAAAAAAATTACAAAAATATGACCACAAATCCCATAAGAAAAACAAAGTAAACAGTGAAACAAGAACATGATGGCCATTGTAACGCGCCGCTCGGTAATGAAGTAACACAACGCATGACACAACCCCTTTCAATGAAACACTCGTGTCCGTATTCTGAAACATTTTGCTTTGATATCTTTACTTTATATGCTTTTGTTCTGTAAAAGAAATGTTAAGGAAGGAAAAAAGCGTTTTCTACATGTGTCAAAAAACCGAAGCCATTCCATTCGCTTCATTTAAAATTTATAATTTTATTGCCCCGTCGGAAATTGAACCCATAACTGTATTAACAGTCAGACAAACTTGCTACTGTATATGTATATAGGTACTGAAACACTTTGGCGGAAAGTGGGGAACGGAACGGAGTGTCTTAGCACTATGTTCCCTAGTTCGTTTACGACGCTAAGTTCCCAAGCGTCGCAGAGCGACATCGTGTGCGAGATATAACGGGAAATTAAAAAAAGAAAAGAAACACTTATATACAATGTTCATACCCTAAAATTGTTTAAGAACATTGTTACGATACTGTTCTTACACAAAAAAGGTCAAAAGATTTGAAAATATATATATATATTTTTTTCACATAAAGATAAGATATTTAACTGATTTTAGAATAACACTCCATACTAACCTACCCCGAATCAAAAAAGCAATATGTAACAAATTTGTTTTTCAATTTCATACCAATTTTGCATACACCCGTCACGTAGACGCGACCAAACCAAATAAAACGTTGTTTTGCGGCTTTATTATTTGAATACACTGTTTTTATTGTCACGAAGGGGTTTTTTATAGATGCTACTTCGTTGTGACTCAGTTGTTATTTTTACCAGTAAACTTGATGAATACTAGTTCTATTTATATTTTTTATTATAAAAAAAAAAATGAGTGTTGAGTTCCGTCACTTAATACGTAAGATTGTATGGCTTAGTTGATCCGAGCGCTTGAATAGTGCGTGCGTGTATTTAAATTTTCGCGATACGTTCATTTTTTTATATGTTTTCTAAATAAATATTTTTCTTTCCTAATTGTTTCAAATAGTTAAAAATGTATACTTACTAAACGTACTTAAAAAAGACTACTTGATTGTACTTATTATAAGAGTCTTCCAGTCAGCCAATGGAAATGGACGAGCTGGAAGAAATCTTTAAAAATCATAAGAACATAATTACAATTTAAATGAAACACTTTTAACCGGGTTAATCGCGTATATTCAGTGGTAAACATTTTTGGAAAACCCGACATTTCGAACACTTTGCAGTAGTCCGTGGTCACGGGTAGACTCCATTAATTAATCCAGTTAAAAGTGTTTCATTTAAAATGGTTAACAATCGCGTAAATCAAAGACAATATTATGTTTTTTTTTCCTTCCAAATTATTATATTTTTTTAGCTTAACAATCTCTACAACTAACTACAATCACAATCTACAATCTAACTCTTAGCATTGTAGCCGGACACAACACAGCGATTTTTGCGTATCTCCTTCACTTCGTCCACTATCAATGACCTCTACAGACATGTCTTCCAGGGGTCGTGTTTTTATGTGACTACCGCTTTCATATCATATATGCTATATTATCAATGATCCCCTGCCTCCCTCACCATATAGAGTACTTATTTGTACCTATTATTTGATCATCATATATATATATATATATATATATATATATATATATATATATATATATATATATATATATATATATATATATATATATATATATATATATATATATATATATATATATATATATATATATATATATATATATATATATATATATATATATATATATATATATATATATATATATAGCCACTATGGATCCACTACGGATTTGAACCACGAAATTATTTTAATTTGATAAATCTGTCACTCAACAATTCATAGAAGAAAAGCTAAGAACGAAATTATGAATCTCTGTCATGCAAATATGTATTTGCAGTATATATATTAGCAGTCGTATTCGTAGATTTCGCCCTTAAATAAGCAATGCTTTCGAGACAATGACTGTTAAACATTTCAAAGCCAAGAAGACAATCAACTCAGTAAAATTCTTCTGCTCTTAAATGAGAAACAACGTACAGAATAACTAGAAAGTAAAAATGTAACGATACTATAAACCTACCTCTTCCCCAGTACTTATTAACTAAAACTCGGAGATCATTCCTTGATCATTTTATAAAAAGTCTAAGTAAAAAAGTTGCAGGCGTCCAGTTAAATTTTAATTCAATGACGAGACCCTAAAAATGAAAGCCTATGATTTTTTTTCTTCCATAGATCGTATATTGTTGCAAAAATCTGTTTCTATGTTTTGTTTATTTATTTCCATACGATTTGAATGACGCTTTGGTAAATTCGATATGTATCGTACGAGTTCGTAATGCCATCCTTTGTCGTAACGTTTCGATACGATTTTTATTTCTATTTTGAAACTCCGGTTGTTTGATTTTTTCAATGCAATAGCATAAAATTTTAACCAACATATTTCAATCAAAAATTAAAATGTATAGTAATTAACATTACATTAAAGTTGAGGCCTGTCGTAGCGCAGGGACATAAGCGTGTGACTATAAACGTGACAGTTTGGGCGAGTTCGATCCCCACTCGAAGAAATAAAATATTTAATATTTTCGATTGTTCACTCTGGTAATAAGCCAAAGCCCGGCAAGTTCCACCACTCAATACGCAATGTCTAAAATTCAAAGAAAAGTGGAAAACGGAAACGAAGTTGAAAAAAAAAAACTTTTCTCATCTGTTGAACTTTAAATTATTTAATTCCACCTCTCCCGAACACAGCAAGGTAAGGCGTAAGACAATCTACTTCCGCTGCATTTGGTTTTTTAAATATTATTATCATATTATAATAAGACCATAAATACATTATATTATGTTATGAGGCAAGGCCTTGTGAGTAACTACACTACTTTTTGTGGGCTTAATTTCCATTTCAAGAAATTAATATGTATTTCCTCTCCATTTTATTGCTCTAGTAACGAGGCAGAACACGGCGTTGAGTTGCGTCATTTAACACGCAATGCCTCTTCGGAGCGGCATGCAGCTTAAAATATATTATATTTTAAAAACATGCCGACATCATGGATTTGCTGGCTATGACTGTAAAGCTCTGACAAATTCCAAGTTGTTCCATATTTTTTTATATATATTTATATATTTTATACAAACCATTATTTATCACTGTTAATTATAAGCCAGTCCCTATGACGCGTATGGACACTAACGTGCGACAGATTGTGTGTTCGATTTCCACTTGAGGGCAATAAGTATTTAATATCTATTCTTGACGACGCCAAACGCGGCGTTAAGTTCAGCCACTTGCATTAATGAAATCAAAAAGAAAACATATGCTAATATCAAATACTATAGTAAATAATCAAATATTTAAGTTAACACAGAAAAAAATATCAAAGTTCCTAAAAGTATGATAAATTATTTCTTGTCAATTCAATCAAATTAGTCATCGTCTTCACACGTCACATTAACATAGGTAATAATCCCTTACAACCAATCTCCGTAGAAAACTCTTTATGAATAGTGATCGATCACTTTGTCTATATGCAAATACTACGTACGTTCCCACATTTGTATTTGAAATTTACATACAATTTTTTGTATAGAACATGTTGCGTATGCAAAAATATTTATTTGTGGGGTTATTACTTTTTGCTACGGGCTGTCCAATTTTTGTTTGACAATTGGATTTTTGATGGATGCCAGATTTTGGTGACGCTATTTTTGATTGATCTCTGCAATAGTTTAATATGCAATTGATTGGTAACATCAAGAATAAATAAATATCCAGAAGCGTTATTGTCATAATAAGTTCGTATTGTATTCACCTTACAGTAGCTTTCACCAGCGACTTCGCCCGCCTGTCCAAATGGAAATAACTATGAGTTGAATATGACATATACTATATAACACATTTTATATGTCGGAGGTAACTTTGACCCCAGTTACGTCATAAGTCTATCGTGGTGCAAGAGCACATGAATGTTACTGTAAACGCGACAGTTTGTGGGCTCGATTCCCACTCGAGGAAACGACATATTTAATATTTTCATATTAAGTATTTAAAGTCTTTATTTCTTTGTTCTAGTAACCAGATAGAGCGCAGCGTTGAGTTTCGCTACTCAACACGTAATGTATCAAAGTCTGCGGAAAGAGGGGAATAAAGCCAATGAATTAATCGCCAAAGATATTGAAAACTGTGCACATTGAAGTAGGTGAAACAAGAAGGCAAGCCATGCTACATATAAAAGCTTATCTTTGTGTGATACTGTACTACTCAGCTTCAGGCAGAGGGAACACGGGAACCTAGTGTTAAGACACTCCGTTCCACTTAAGTTCTCCACTTTCCGCCGTATTTGAGGCATTGCGTGTTGAGTGACGGATTTCAACGCCGCGTTTTGCCTTGTACCGGAGCGAAGAAATGAAAACATTAAATATTTAAATTCACAAGAGACCGAAACGAGTGGAGATAGCACCCGTAACCTGTCGATTACAGTCACACGCTTGTACCACTGCGCCACGACAGGCCTTTGTGTGATAATTAATAATTTTTTTTTTCGTTCATCACAATTATAGTAAATGAATAAATGAAAATAATTTCCTTGAGACTTACATCCATATATTGTTAGTGTGCTAGTAACAATTTTTCTTTTAAAATATGTTAGTTATAGTTAGTAAATTATTTTATTTGGTCCGTAATTGTTTCTATTCAACGTTTTTGGATAGAACAGTCTAGATAAACTGTGATCGTCTTCAGAATGATATTGAGACTTCCTTCATGAGCCACGGCAAGGATGATGTTTTTTTTGTATTTTAGCATGGAATATATCGACCTGTGCCTTATAGGTTGCAGAACTCGGCAGACGAAGATCAGAATTCTGAAGGCATTATTATACATTATTATATTGTACAGTTAGTGTATTGTAGGCTGGACGTGTATAGTTACCCACATGCCACCTAAGTAAGCTTACGACTTTAACTTAATACGATAAATACAACCTAAAAAACATATTGTTTATGCTTCCATTCTATATTTTTTTTATTTCACTCGCAAGAAAAAACATGTTATATTTAAAATGACTAAATCGAAACTTTGACAATTTTAAATATTTTTACACAAATTTTGGTTTTTAACTAGTTTTAAACTCGTTCGTAGAATTTTGTGTAAACTACCCATTTCAGTTAGATCGCCTTTGTAATGCTCCCATTACAAACTTTCATATAAAGTGTTCAGTGATGTATCTGGATCTAACGTGACTTTGATAGTTTTACGACTGACAGAAACTGTTCTTTCTTTAGTTTACTATAGTTTTAATAGTAAAGATAAATTATAATGGAAAATGTATCAAAAGCTTTTTTAATATTTTTTTCTAATGATTTTCTTACTTTGTTTATTGTTTAAGTATAATATGTATCTGTGGTGGTTGTTATATATACTATATAGAGACATTATCTAATAAATTATATACTATACTATGAGTGACGAACTTTACTAACTAAAAAGTTCTTACTTTAGCTTATTTAACACAAAAATATTAATTCAAGAAGAAAATTTATGAATTTTATTATATTGAAATCGTATCCACGATTACTGTTATACGCTGTTAGTGCTACGGAGTTATAATACCCTAGGTAAAATCTAGCCGCAATAAAAAAAAAGATAAATTATTTAAATACAATCATTACCAGAAGCGGACATCGAACCTATAACGATCACATGTACATACAGACACCACACGGCAAGATCATTTTAAATAATTTATTATATATAACAAAAAAACTTAAGAAAGCAATTGTGAATCATTACTGTAGACTTCCTCCAATATATATTTGTATCTATTTATAATCACCATACAATATGTTAAAAATAAAACGACTTGACATAATGAACCACCCATGTTACTAAAACCAATATAACTGAACCAAATTAGGTAATTATTTCGAAGAATGCAGTAAAATTCTGAATGTTTATATAAATTTATAGATTGCCCTCAACCGTCTTTGTATGGAATGCGACCGTACTTTTTGGAAAAGTCATTTGTCACTTGATTTGTGTATATTTAAAATGCTTTAATATATTCTGTAAATTTATTGTAGACGCGAATTCAAGAGTTTGTACATAAGAATGGTTATCGGTTCAAATCTCTCTACCAGGGGAGAATATTTTTATGGCTGCGAGTACGTTTTGAAAAAAAAAATGGCTTTTTATTCCGCAGATTAAGGAATATTTCGGTGGATCAGAATCAGTCAGATCAGAAGAATAGGATCTTTGAGACATGTGGTACAAATGTAGTTTTAAGCCGTATTTTTAAATTACTTATTTTGTTCAAAAGGCTACAAACATGTTAGTTCAAAAGAGAAAAACGGAAATTTGTACCACTGTGTCCATCTCTTACAAATATAAGAGAAAATCTTGTTTTTTTAACTGACTGTGAAACGCTTTTTTGCGTTTGCGCCGTCGTAGGCTAGGGGCTACGTGTAGGAGAGTCACGCTATCAGCAATAGCAACATGCATTGGCACACTCGACCGGATTATTACCACCTCCGGTATTTAAAACCGGCCGTAAGTAGTGGCTTTGGGAACTGCGTCTCGCATTGGGTAATGACGGACGCCGGTGCCCATCCACCTTAAAAACCGGCAACGCTCCTGTAGCTCCTCTGGTGTTACACGGGGCCATGGGCGACGGTGATCACTTGCCATGAGGTGACCCATACATACTCGTTTGCCGTCTTTTCCATAAAAAGAGGGGCTAGGAGAAGCCGCTATGCGCAATTTTCTTCCCTGTCCTAGAGGAGCTACTGCAGGAGGGATAGCAATCCTGCAAGTCATCGAGGCTGTTGGTGTCCTAGAAAAAACCCCAGGGCCAGTTATAGCTGTCCTACTATATTCCACCGACGTGTCGTGGTGGTACACGCATCATCCTGTCTGTCTGGCGTCTCCAATAGGTGAAGAGGGAATTCGCTGGATTTTATTGCTAGGGTCAGACTTTCTGGTGTTTCCCAGAGTAGCGCTCGGGCGTGAGGCATCGTGTTCCCTCGAGCGGTCTGTATAAATGCATTTCCCAGCGTTATATAAAAGAGGATATGCCGGTGTAAATTGGAAACCTAGTGACAATCCGTTCTGTTCTCCATTTTCCACCGAATTTGAGACATTGCGTGGCGAGTGGCTGAATTCAACGCCGCTTTTTGGCTTATTACCAGAGCGATGAAATGAAAGTATCAAATATCATATTTGAGAAAATTAATTATTTATTTTTTTCTAGTGAGGATCAAACCACAACTTGTCGCGTTTACAGTCATACACTTGTGCCACTGCGCCACCACAGGCCTTAATCATTCCATCATTGCCTTCGTCGTGGTTGTTATAACGTATTTATTTTTTAAGAAAATAAAAATTTATTAGCAAATCTTAAGGTAAATAAATACTGGCGAGTTTAATAAAACACATATTTTTATTTATAAAATTATAATTATTTAAATAAAGAATATAAAACAGATATAGTAACCAAAACTATAAGTTGATTAAAATAATATAATCTAAATGAATACACAGTTTAAAAAAAAAATGGTACGAAATAATTAAGACTAATAAATCTAAATTATTCTAAAATTTACAGGCCGTGAAATTATTCTAAGCGATAATACTTCTTTATAATATTTATGGAAATTAAAAAAAAACTATACAAAAAAATATGATTTTCATAATTTCTTCACAATGGAAATATAAAAAGTTTTTTTTTTCTTAAAAACTATGAGTACAGTTATATTGCTTAATTTGGAATTATTAGGAGTAACAATATTCATATTATAGCGTAAGCATTTATTGGTAGGTACTATTCGGAGGAGATGGAAATATTATTTCAAAAGCAAAAACGTTTATTTATTGAATAGAAATTCCATAATATTAAAAACAGAATTATTGATTATGAAATTATGATTATAAATTAAAATATGCTATAATATAATCATTAAATAATTATTATATATTTTTTCCATTTCCATATTCTCCCAATGGCTAGTAGTAAATATGAAGCATTAATAGGAAAATTTAGATTTTTTGCATAGTTATATAATTATAAAGAATAAGCATACCAATTTGAATTTATGTACAAAACTCTTCTACCTTTATATGTTTCAAAGCTAACTGCTAGCAGATACAACATTTAAAAATTTACTTACGAAAAATGAAAAAACAAAGATTTTTCTATAATATAATAGAATATAATTTATAATTTAGTATCAAAAATTATATTTACTAGCATTTAGCGACAAAAGCATGAAGAGTTTTTAAGAGATCATTAGGAAAACTTCATTTTTTTTTCTTTCTATTTAATCGTCCCCTTAAATAAATACATATCACATTTGAACACATCCTTCTGTATACTTATTTTCGTACCTAAAATAAAATATTAAATAATAACTACGTACATTGTAAAAACGAAAATTTTGTTCCCTATTTTCTTTGATCCCATTAAATTTGACGTAAATTAAAAAGAACCATGGATAGGCTATCAAACAATTATCCATTTTAGAATATCTATTAATTTTTACTCTAGCAACGGACAAAGTTGATTTCGACTAATAGAATTTCAATTATATTTATTAAATATAGGATATGCTATAGAATTTGCAAAAAATCAACTTATCCATATATAAAAGTTTTTGGTAAATAAAAATATTTGGAAAAATTTCATGAATAGATTTATTTTTTCTATTTAAATAGATTTTTGTAACAGTGATAACATAAAAATGCTTCAGTCAGAAACTTTTATTAATATGTTAACATCCATAATCATGATGTTTTTGCAAATTTTATAACTTTTTCCAACTAAGCCTTCATTTGATCAATGTAACTTATACTATTGTTTATTTACATCATAATATAGTCCAATTGCTTAACTTTTATTCTACAAATTTTTTTTTTTTATATAAAATGAAGTTTAAAATATAATAAAATTGTTATATTTTTCGGTTGTCTAACACACACTTTAACAGAAAAATCCTCTAACTTCAGATTTTACTAAAAACTTTTGAAATTGTAATGGAAATACTAATTATATAGTTATGTAAATTTCCGCAAATTGTTCAAAATTGTGTTTGTTATAGAAATGTTATAGTATTCATTATTGACAAATATCATGACATTGTGTTCATTTATTCTGACAAAGTTCAAAAATCTATGTTTAAACACAATTTAAGCTTTGTAAAGGTTCATTGATACTTGCAATTACGTGTACTTTAAAACAGTTCTTCTCATAATCGTGAAAGTATATTTAAATTATACAACAAATTTAATTACGGTCAAATTTTTGTATTTTTTTTGTTCTGACAATGATCAAACACAATTCAAGTCTTATACAATTATTTAAGCACATTGAGCTTTCATGTTTAAATAAAAGCTTACTAAAAAATATAATCATCTTATCTATACAAGCAATATATGTATACCGTATTTGAATAAAATTAATCAAAACGATTATATAATGTACTTTCTAAAGAGTATAAAATAATATTATAATAAAAAAAATATTAAAATAATAATGAGATCAAACAATGACAGATTTTAGGCAGCTCTTTGGAACAATTTCTTGGGTAGAAAACGTTAATTTGTGTGAGTTTCGGTTTTTTTTTATATAACGTCTCTACCTGGTCAATTTGTTTAATTTTTTTCATTTAAAATTCTTTTTTTAAATAACTTCTATATAAAAACTTGGTAATATTTTAATCTATATTGAATTATAGCTTAACTAAATGCGGCTTATTTGTATATGAAAATTTCTTTCTTTCAGTTTTACATATTGGCAGTATAAATGTAAGTCGATATTAGACCGTTACAATTAAACTAAGTACTTAAATTTAATTGGCAGTAAGTAGATTGTATGACACAAAGTTTCTTTTTGTCCCTTTTAAATAGGGTTAAAAGTATCCTAGACATAAGAAAGACAGAAGTTTGAAGATACTTTCCTTTATTGTATTTTTTTTCTTTGAATTACAATGCTATATATATATTTTGTTTAAATATTTACTTATAAAATATCCAAAGCGGAATGTAAATTGACAGTACAAATGTCCAAGTTTTTTTCTTTATCCCTTTTTTTTTAAATCGAAGTCTTATAAAAGTCTATACGTGATATATATTTTGTGCGCATTATTTTATTTAACCATAAATTGATTATAATTTAATTGAAAAACAATATTTATTTTTACTTTAAGATTGATTAGAAAAAATCTACAATGTACATGGCCTAATATTTAGAAAATTTAATTCAATATATTCAATTAGAATACATAAATGTTAAATATATTTCATTTTAGGTTTAAAAACCATAGTTAGTTTGACACAAAATTTGAAAAGAAAGATGGTGTACATATGTATGTATGCAAATATATGAGATCGTTACATATTTACAATATTAAAGAACACTGTAATACGCTAAATTAAACTTAACTAGGTATATCTAAATCCAAAACCATTTGTTTATATTAAAAAATAAATATCCCACTTTATACTTTGTAGGAGTTACATATTTCTCTAGCGCTCTAATCATTAGAAAATTCATACATAGACCGCTATTATTTATATACATATATATTTGACAATTGTATATATTAAGCCGGTTTTTTTATTTATTTTAGTTCACCGTTTATTTG
The DNA here is from genome assembly GCA_019049475.1 of Eueides isabella. Lineage (NCBI taxonomy): Eukaryota > Metazoa > Arthropoda > Insecta > Lepidoptera > Nymphalidae > Eueides > Eueides isabella. The sequence continues at coordinate 2,571,847 of CM032402.1, forward strand.
AAAGTAGTTTCCAGCCGAGCATGAATAAAACGGCAGTGCAAATTGAGCCAGATAGCTTGTCCGGTAAGATGGAGAAGATGGAGCTTTCTGATGATTCCTTATCTGGTAGCGCTGGCGTCGCTGCGTCAGTCTGGAATGAAACATTTAGTAGTTATAGTTAATATGATATTGATGTTGTTGAAACTTTTTGTGATTGTTTTCGTATCGGGAGAGGGATTTTTAATGAGATCTTTTTTAATTTGATCCACGTTTTGAGGCCTGTCGTGGCTCAGTGGCTTAAACTTTAAGCGAGAGGTTGTGGGTTCGATCCTCGCAATAGGAAATGAAATGTTTAATATTTTCAAATTAAGTAACACGGCAAAACGCGCGGTTGAGTTCCGCCACTCAATACGCAAAACCTCAATTTCGGCAGAAAGTGTAGAACGGAGGTTCCCAAGTTCCCTCTGCCTGCCGAAACTATCAATTATATAGATTAGCATGTATAATTAAACAACCAAATTTCACAGCTATATATTATTCCTTCCTCTTCTACCGGAAAGCTTAAAAGCAATACAATAACAATAAATTCTAATCCATATAATACAATTAAAGAAATAAATCTTATTGCATATACAACGTAATTCATAATAGTAATAAAATTTGCGAATCTATAAACATTCTGAATGCTGAACGGCTTCTAAAAGACTTAGAGCTGTAGTCAAGTATTTTTTATAGATATTAATAAAACAATGCTCGTAAGTGCGGTAGGTAAGTCTGACAGCAGGTATAATATGGCCTTTCTAGATAAATGAAATAACCAATACATAAAGAACTCGAGCCAATTGTTCCTGAGATATGAGCACCAACCAAACAAACTATTCAGCTTTAAAGTATAGATTTAATAAACATGTTAAATTCGTGAGAACAATACTGAATTCAACTTAATATTAGTATATTATATATATATTACAGTACTTCCACGGGACGATATAGTAAAGTGTACATACACTACCTTAATTAGAGTGAATAATAAAATTCTATATAAATATTTTATTTCACTCACTTAATCAATTTGAGACATCACGTGTTGAGTGACGGAACTCAACGCCGCGTTTTTTCTTGTGCCATAGCGAAGAAATGAAAACATTAAATATTTAAATTGAAAATATTAAATATTTCATTTCCTCGAGTGGGGGATCGAACCCACAAACTGTCGGTTACAGTCACATATTTCATTTCCCAGCCTAATAAGATAACCGGCGTTAAGTTCCGCTACACACCACTAAGTAGAAAGTGTAGAAAGAGTGTCTTTACCTAACTTGATATATAAAATCCAAGAAAATAAAAAAAATGATTTGATAACAAATCGTAAAATCTATTGTATGCGCACTTAAAATTAATCCAAGTGAGTGATACGTTTTATTTTGTAGTATAAGACGTACTCTAAATACGTTTTTTATTGCCAAGTATCAATTGTAGGGAGTACCCACTAGCATATAGATTTTAGTCTAAAGATGTTATGAAATTAAAAAAAATAACTAAAAGTTGTCAACAAGAGCGTACAAGTGGGAACGTAGTGACTGAACACTACGTTCTCAGGTGCACTTTGCAAATTTGGAAGTTATCTACTCAGTATAGAAATCGTTTTTTTTTTCCCTTCTCCCTGAATTCTGCACACAGAAGGTTAGACGGACAGAAACTAAGAACTATCAGAGCGTGAAATTATTGAAATGTAATCTTTTCCGTGAGAATAGAACTTTCAATGGTAAAGTTTACTAAAAAATATTATCAAACTTCCAAAATCGAGATTTAATTCCTCGAAGTGAAGCTGCGAGACAAAAATGTATAAAAAATCCTGTAACTACTATCGAGGCCGTAGTAGCCCAGCCGCATAGCAATGAATACACCCGCGACTGTTGTGGATTCGTATCCCACAAGAATATTTGGTGGTACTTATTGAGTTTCACCACTAAACAGGCAATGTCTCCAACATTAGAGAGATAATAATTAATGAAAGTTTCAATATTGAGTTTACTTTGCCTATCCTATGCGCCTAGAGTAAAGCTAAAATGAACAAAATCAAGTATACGTCCATATAACACCAATCCAGCAGCAGAAAATTTAAATGCTACCTATTAAACAACCGTTGAAATAACATAATAAACCATTGATACCTTTAATGAAATCTAATATAACGATAGAAATGCGTTCTATCGTTTTATCTCACTGTAAAAGCGCACTTTGTGGGCGCTCTTAATAGCATTTATTTCTATTATTTACTCTATGAATGTGAAATCGTCTTATAATAAAAGTTATTTATACTTGAATTCATTAATACTTGCTTAATGTTAAATCCTTTATTTATTTATTTTAGTTTCACGCTGTATCCTGCACGAGGCAGGGTAGGCAGAGGGAACCCGGGAACCTAGTGTTAAGACACTCCGTTCCACTTCCGTTCCCCACCTTCCGCCGAATTTGAGGCATTGCGTGATGAGGGGCGGAACTCAACGCCGCGCTTTGCCTTATTACCAGAGCGAAGATATGAAACATTAAATATTTAAATTGAAAATATTAAATATTTCATTTCTTCGACTGGGGATCGAACCCAGAACCTGTCGATTACAGTCACACTCTTGTGCCGCTGCGCCACGACAGGCCTCTCAATTCTTTAATACATGCATTTATACAATAAACAATTATTTTTTGCATATTTATTACGATTTATGAAGAATTTATATTTCGGGCCTGTCGTATCGTTGTCGTGATTATAAACAACAGGTTGTGGGTTCAATCCCCACTCGAGGAAATTATATATTTAATATTATCCAATTAAGTATTAAATGTTTTCATTACTTCCCTATGGAAATGGAATGCCTAAAATTGAGCCGAAAGTAGAGAATGAAACGAAGTGTCTCAACACTAGGTTCCCAAGTTCCCTCTGCCTACTCTACCATGTACGGGATACAGTGTGAAGCTTTTTATTTATGAATAATGTGTGAACGGTAGTGAGGCAAAGGGAGACCTCGGTTGTTCTCTGATAAGGAATCGATGATACCAGAAGGCATGTAAAAATTATGAAGACTCTACGGAGGATATGTATCAAGAGCTTGATGACAATAGATGAAACGAAAGAGGCATGCAAAGTTATCCTTATAGTACGTTAAGCGTGAAATTAAAAAAATGCTGTAATTAAATTTAACTTTGTACATTTTTTTTTCAAATTACATTTTTTTTATATTTCAAACAATACATGATATTTGGTGGAACTCAACGCCGCAAATCGTTTTTTCTATATTAACAATTTATTATACTTAATGTTGTCCTGAGATTAAATGACAGATGTTAGTTATACAATACTGCTGTCACAGATTACAAACCGCAGGTACAAAGCACCCTCCAAATTAGAAAAGTGAAATCCTCTTACATTTTTGATGTGATCTGTATAATTTTATTACACTTGCGTAAATTTCTAAAGTAAATTGAATACGCGACCGATAAATTACTGTTAGGGGAAGAGATAAGGTTAACAATATACTACGAGTAAAAGCTTAATTAAATGGTATTTTTCTTTTGAAAATTCTCAAATTAATGTATTAAATAATATATCTTTTAGCTTAAAGCTGTATCCTGATCAAAGAAAACCTAGTGTAAAAATATAACAAGTACCCAAGTGGCCATATTTTTTTTTATATTAAAACTCGGTGCTCAACGCCGCGCTTTATCTTCCTACTATATTGAGAAAATCAAAATAACTCTTTCCCCTGAATGTGCATCGAACCAACAAACGTCCCTTAAAATGAAATATAATTTGTATGAAACCCCTAAATTGGGTACAACAAAAGCAATAGCAATACTTGCGTACATTTGATAGAGTAAATAAAAAGTCAAATTAGAATCTCAGTACAAAGAGCCAATTTAAAGATCAATTCTATAGAAGATAAAATGGTAATTTTAACTGCATACATATATCTAAGGGTATATTTGTATGCGAATTCAAATTTTACATTTATTCAAATATGGTGTATTTGGAATGGTGGTAGAAGTAAAATTATTAGAATATAATCATTGTTTTATTAGTATTATTTTTACAGCAGAGTAGGCAGAATTAACTTGGGAACCTTGTAAGACAGTCTGTTCCGCCGCCAACTTTTCGTCGAATTTGAGACATTGCGTGTTGAGTGACGGAACTCAACGCCGCTCTTTGCGTTGTTATCAGAGTAAACAAATTAAAGTATTAAATATTTCCTCCGACGTAAAATATTAAATATTTGACCGTGGAACTTGGGAACCTAGTGTTAAGACTCTAACTTCCACTTCCGTTCCCCACTTTCCGCCGAATTTGAAGCATCGCGTGTTGGGTGGCGGTACCCAACGCCGCGTTTTGCTTTGTAACAAAGAAATGAAAATATTAAATATTTAAATTGAAAATATTAAATATTTCATTTCCTCGAGTGGAGATCGAACCAACCATACAACCTGTCGGTTACAGTCACACGCTTGTGCCGCTGCGCCACGACAGGCCTCAATAATACCTCAGACTACCTATTCAATAATTAAAACCGCAACATAAATATCTATAATCAAATCCAATTTGTCGATATTCAAATAAACGCAATCGCATCGAAACGAAGCGAGCAAGCGTAATAATAAAGTACACAAAAAATACCTTTGAAGCTAACAAAAGGACTTACGACAAATCGGTTCAAAGAGATAGGGGGGTGGATAATTTTCGCGATATCTAACCTGCTACTTAAGAATGGATCAACTAAATTTAGACTTTAGTACGTTGCATTAAAATATATTTTGCACTGAAAAATAAAACGATAAGAACATAAGATGTAGAGTATACGATTTGAGAAATCTATACCATTTTCGATTGAATTTCAACTTTATTCTTAATTTACTAAGGTTTAGTTTATATTAACAGAATCGTGTGTTATTTACAGTGTCGCTGTAAAAAAGATTTCGTAAAGGAGACGTGGAATGAGTTATATTTAATTTTGCAATACTTTTTTTCCGCTTATAAAGAATGTTTGTTCGGATGTGATTGGGAGCTGATATTAATTTTAGTATCAAAGGTACGGGATGTATTAGACAAATTATTTATTAATATGTATGAAATGAAGGAGCTTTTATAATGGCTGTCAAAGAACGGCTTAGATGATTCTGGAGGTTCTCAAAAACTGGTAAGAAAAAGTTTTAATTTTTATATTTGCGTGTAGTTAAATAGCAGAAGCTTATATTGTAGGTACTTAATAGGTTAAACTTTTTATTAAGACACTCAAATGCCTCAAGACATTGCGTGGTAAGTAACAGAAGTCAATGACACGTTTTGTCTTGTCATCGTAGGATGGAAATGACATAGGTCGTTTCCCTGAGTGGGAATCGAATTCACGGCCATTACAGTCATAGTCAGATACTGTACCGAAGGCCTATGTATCTTAAATAATAATAAAATGAGTAATTTTTGCTTCTATATTCACCTTTAAGAAAAAAATAAATACAACCATAAGAAAAATATAAACCAGTGACGTAAAACTGCGATATCGATATGACGATTGCAAGTAGATGACGGTCGTATACGTTTATCTTTGATCGTGGAAAATTGAATTTTACAATGTTACTTTTATCTTACACTGTGATTTACATATTTAGAGCTATATATTGCTATAAACGTAACAAATAAAATATAATAAAATTTATTACGAATGGATAGGTTATATTAAGGCTAAAATAATCACATTGTAACTTATGTTATAATGTGATTATTCTAGCTCTATGCGTACCGGAAGTAGCCAAAAAGAACGAATAATAAAAGTTTCCCTTTGCTATTTTGCATCTAGTGTTCTCCGCGTTTTACTCATTTACTAGATAAGAAATCAAAATAATTATTTTACCGAACTAAAAATTGGACCGACAACCCTAACCTTTATTTGGGTAAATATAAAGAATTAATTTATATAACCTTTCAGGTCGTCAAGGCAAAGTGGCACGTGGTAACTGTAACCCTATGATTTTGATTTCTTCTCTGAGGCAAAGAGAGGCGTTTAGTTCCGCCACTGAACATACATTGACTTGACTGGAAAATTTGGCTGAAAGTGGAGTGTCTTGTTACTTAGTTTTTTATGCCTATCGTTTTCCTATATAATGTAAAACAAAAGAAAATAATATAGAAAATAATAAATATACAGACATTGTTTCGAACGTTTACGTTTGAGATTTGACAATAAAATGACAATACGTCGTCAAGATTTTATCTGAAGCGCATCAGTTTTACCACTTAAACTATGAATTCTAAATGAACTTAAAAGTAAATATTTTATGTGTATTTTTATTACTAATGTTAAGTTATAGATGGATGGCTCATTATAAAAGCGAAGATACAAATTTAGAGATATATAATACAATGTGCAAGATACAAATTTAGAGATATATAATACAATGTATCACCTACTTTTCCATCTATTTAAGATGTATTATTTAAATGAAACATGTACTTTAAAAGTTGTATTTATCTCAGCTAAGTAAAAATACGTAGAAAATTAAAAAAATATATATATTTTTACTTTTTTTTTTAAACTGCTATTCCACACTTACGACAGATAATACTAAACTTAAATTAAAAAAGAAATTTAAAAAAATATATAAAAAAAATCTCCCTAGCATCTCTGCTAACAACATAAATAAGTTGTAATAAGCGTATAAGAATTTCGACGTAGCTTGGTGAGAACGAATGGCTTAGTTGATCAGAGCGCTTGACGCGGGTATATGCTTTAAATTTAAGTTTAGTAATATATATTTTTTTAATTTGTAGACTTCAGTAGACTTTTGGTAAAATAATTATATGGCTAGGTAAAGGTTGAGGTTAATAGGCTGGATTACTTCTATCATAGGTGATTTTTATTGAATTTTTCAGTACAATAATATTTGCTATATTTTAGAAAATTTATTTGTCTATTTGAAACTTATGTATGAAATTAATTTTTCTACTGTTTATGCTTGATAAACGACAAAACATTACTAAAATCTATTTATACTACTTTAAGGATAATTAAAACATATATATATATATATATATATATATATATATATATATATATATATATATGTTTTAATTATCCTTAAAGTAGTATAAATATATATTTCTACGTATATTAATATAAATGGAACAAAAAACCTGTATATGCTTGTTTCTTTAACAATACAAGTAGATAGAACTAACCAAAAATATATTCACTGTGCAAAATATGACAAAAAAAAAACAAATAAAATAACTCAACTTTTTATAGTGACAGACATTTATTTATAGTGATGCGACACGCGTCGATACGACTCGATATTTTTACGATCGCATTTAATTTATACGATCGTAAACGTCAATGTAAGGCATCGGTGGTTGTGCTTTTTTGATATTATTATTGACCCACGCGTTTTTTTAACGATGCATTAGAAGATTGCTTGTTAGAGCGTATAGATATTATATCTAATTAGTAATATTTATTTTTCATAATTTATTTTTGTGTTGATGTAAGGAGTGAAAAAGTTAATAGAGTCATTAGATTTTTAAACTATTTTAATTTACTCTACATAAAGTAAAACGTTTTTGTTTAGATTTTAGTAATGTTTTGTCGTTTTGCGCTTGATAAACAGTAGAAATATTAATTTCATACATAAGTTTCAAATAGGCAAATAAATTTTCCATAATATAACAAATATTATTGTACTGAAAAATTCTGTAAAAATCACCTATAATAGAAGTAATCCAGCCTATTAACTTCAACCTTTACCTAGCCATATAATTATTTTACCAAAAGTCTACTGAAGTCTACAAATTAAAAAATATATATTACTAAACTTAAATTTAAAGCATATACCCGCGTCAAGCGCTCTGATCAACTAAGCCATTCGTTCTCACCAAGCTACGTCGAAATTCTTATACGCTTATTACAACTTATTTATGTTGTTAGCAGAGATGCTAGGGAGATTTTTTTTATATATTTTTTTAAATTTCTTTTTTAATTTAAGTTTAGTATTATCTGTCGTAAGTGTGGAATAGCAGTTTAAAAAAAAAAGTAAAAATATATATATTTTTTTAATTTTCTACGTATTTTTACTTAGCTGAGATAAATACAACTTTTAAAGTACATATTTCATTTTAATAATACATCTTAAATAGATGGAAAAGTAGGTGATACATAATATTATATGTCTGTAAATTTGTATCTTGCACATAATATTATATATCTGTAAATTTGTATCTTCGCTTTTATAATGAGCCATCATAATAGGCTGGATTACTTCTATTATAGGTGATTTTTACAGAATTTTTCAGTACAATAATATTTGTTATATTATGGAAAATTTATTTGTCTATTTGAAACTTATGTATGAAATTAATATTTCTACTGTTTATCAAGCGCAAAACGACAAAACATTACTAAAATCTAAACAAAAACGTTTTACTTTATGTAGAGTAAATTAAAATAGTTTAAAAATCTAATGACTCTATTAACTTTTTCACTCCTTACATCAACACAAAAATAAATTATGAAAAATAAATATTACTAATTAGATATAATATCTATACGCTCTAACAAGCAATCTTCTAATGCATCGTTAAAAAAACGCGTGGGTCAATAATAATATCAAAAAAGCACAACCACCGATGCCTTACATTGACGTTTACGATCGTATAAATTAAATGCGATCGTAAAAATATCGAGTCGTATCGACGCGTGTCGCATCACTATAAATAATTGTCTGTCACTATAAAAAGTTGAGTTATTTTATTTGTTTTTTTTTGTCATATTTTGCACAGTGAATATATTTTTGGTTAGTTCTACCTACTTGTATTGTTAAAGAAACAAGCATATATAGGTTTTTTGTTCCATTTATATTAATATACGTAGAAATATATATTTATACTACTTTAAGGATAATTAAAACATATATATATATATATATATATATATATATATATATATATATATATATATATATATATATATATATATATATATATATAGATATATATATATATATATATATATATATATATATATAGATATATATATATATATATATATATATATATATATATATATATATATATATATATATATATATATATATATATATATATATATATATATATATATATATATATATATATATATATATATATATATATATATATATATATATGTTTTAATTATCCTTAAAGTAGTATAAAAAGAAGGATCCTGGTGGACCTTCAAAAACATTTTGTGTTTTAGTGATATAGGAGAGGTCACAAAAAATATTAGGATTATATATATATATATATATATATATATATATATATATATATATATATATATATATATATATATATATATATATATATATATATATATATATATATATATATATATATATGTTTTAATTATCCTTAAAGTAGTATAAAAAGAAGGATCCTGGTGGACCTTCAAAAACATTTTGTGTTTTAGTGATATAGGAGAGGTCACAAAAAATATTAGGACACCCTGGATGATGTGTATGAAGTGATAATAAGGTATGGAGAGACAGTAGACGTGGCGGTAGAGATTTGGTAATAACGTAGAGCTTGGTGCTTTTTTCTATAAAAAATAATATTTTCCTACAATATATTAAATTCATTTTAATAATATTGATTTACATATATATTTACTACGATTTTTTTAATTAATAAAAACGTTAAGTTATCATCTAGTTTCGTTTTTTTTTTTAGAAAAAACCTCTAAATTACTCTATCTAACTCTCCATTGTCTTTATTTTAAGCCTTGAAATAAAAAAAAAAAACACTTTTTTTCCAACTGTCGGTTAAAATACTATAGAAAAAGTTGGTTAATCGCTTAGTTATAAACTGTGATCCCATACATCGTAAATATATCGTAAAGCATTTCAGTTATGATGCAGTTTAGTGTGCGATTTAACTTGAAGCAATATTCTTATTTATATGAATTATTAAATTTGTATGTGGACATATTTTTATCTTAGTGTGTATTGTTGTTTGTGTTGTTTTTTTAGGTTCACGACGTATCCCGCATGTGACAAAGTAAGTAGAGGGAACTTGGGAACCTAGGGTTAGATATTTCCTTTTATTATTTATTGTGCATGTCGAGTGGCGTTGAGTTCCGCTACGGTCAGCAATGTCTCGAGAATTCAGCGGTAAGTTTGGTATGGAAGTGCCTAAATGAAGACAGAGTGTATTAGCACTAGGTTTCTAGGTACCAACCTTGTCTGGTAGGCGCAGAGCAATGGGGTATATATTAAGGTTAAAACAAAGTACAACCTTGTACTTGGCATTGCTTTCTTCTTGAACACCCACTAAGCTAACCAGCTCATTTTGTATAACGAAAGTGAAGAAATCCTTATATATTATTATATAGTGATCCACCCAGATTGAGGCAGGCAGAACATAAAATGTCTGACAAGATTTCCTTCTAGGAATCGACCTCCACCACATAGACCTTCACCATATAGAAACATGCTCTGCGCCAAAAGGATTAAGAGACTGTCTTAAGAGGTAAAAAAAATGTTAAAACTAATGAACTTTATTCATTTTTTCTGCTGCTTCACGCTGTATCCCGCATATACCAGGGAACCTAGTGTTTAGACACTCCGTTTCATTCCCCACTTTCTGCTGAAATTGAAGCATTCCGTGTTCAGTGGCGAAACTCAATGCCGCGCATTGCCTTGATACCAGAGCGAAGAAGTGAAAACATCTTATATTTAATTTGGCTATTAAATATAAACGTTTTTGTTTCCTCGAGTGGAGTTCGGACCCACAACCTGTCATCACATACAGTCACACGCTTGTACCGCTGCGCTAAGACAGACATAACATGTAAGCAATAAACTATTGGTATAAATAAAGCTACAATTGTTACATATAAAATTAACTATAACAATAATTTTTATTATATAGTAAAAAATATAATTTGCACTAAATACTGGTAATGGGCGGGTCCTTATTCATTTTATACGATCGTAAAAACAACTCTCAGTTATAACATTATTTTTAGATGCGCACGCGTCGCCCGTAAAATAACAAATTATATGGTTTTTACGAAATAAATCTTAGCATATACAGTAAGATTGACGAATCTTGGCCGCCTGTCGTTGCCTAATACAAGCGTCAACTTCTACTTGACGAAAACAAATCTTTCTAATATTGTAAATGTGAAAGTTTGTGATTATGATAGTAGATGTATGTATATATGTTTGTTATACTTTCGCGGAAAAATTATTTGAAGGATTTAGGCGAAACTTTGGAAAACTTGTAATTATTTATGTAAGTTTTTGGGCAGACTCGACCGGATTATTACAACCCCCGGCATTTAAGACCGGCGTTAAGTAGTGGCTTTGGCCACTGCGTTTCGCATTAGGTTATGCCGGGCCCCAGTGCCCTTCCACCTTAAAGGACGGCAACGCTCCTGTAGCTCCTTTGGAGTTGCTCGGGGCCGTGGGCGACGGTGATCACTTACCACCAGGTGACCCGTACGCTCGTTTGCCGTCTTTTTCATAAAAAAAAAGAAAAAGTTAGTTCGTAATATAACGATATATGTCAAATAAATTAAAAAAAAAATCTGCCTAAATAATTAGAGTTATACAAACATGGTGTACGTGTTGAAGGAATGTTTATCGTAAATAGTTCTGAATATAAGTCCGCGACACCATATAATGTACCTTTTATGTGGAAGTCACTATGAACAAAATTTTGAACCATAAAATATGATATTACTCATGATTCTAATTTAAAGTAGAGCGCCTGTCGTGGCGCGTACACGCAATGTGTCAAATTCGGGTTAAAATGGGGAACGGAACGGAGTGTCTTAACACTAGGTTCCCAAGTTCCCTCTGCCTACTCTACCAAATGCAGGATACAGCATTAAGCTAAAAAAAAGGACAAAATAATAATATATGTAAATACTTCCCTTATTGGGGATTTAACCCAAGGCCTTATTAAAGTTAAAATTCATTCCAGTTTTCAAATCTTCGGTACTGATAAATATAAATAGCTGTTCGTTTTTTCAGCTATCATAAAATAAAATAAAAAAATTCAACACAATCTTCTTAGTTCAATTCGTCCCGTCTCGTTGAAAGGCTTTTATTGACAATTAAAGTGTTAAATAACTACAAATGAGGTTCTTAAATTTGGAACGCGTCAATGTTTATGACATATTACTTATTAGTTCCGGTACTTTAGATACAATGGGACTAAAATTAGTTTTAAAGGTTAAATGTTTATTATATTCTTTTTCCTTTTACACGTCTCTCTGAATTAAGAATTAAGTGGCGTAACTCAACGCTGCGGAGCTTACCATTATAATACGGAGTTAATATATTGGTTATACGTATTTTTTAAATATCTATGATCATTTTAATAATAGTGACTGGTGCAGAGGTATACGGGTTCGAATGAAAACGCTACAAGTTGTGGATTCGATAGCCACTAAAGGAAACCGAAATGCTTAATATTTTTAAATTTGTGCGGGAAAGATAAAATTTAAAAGCTAATATGGAGTATATTAACACTAAATTATCTTAGTCTATTTGTCTATAGGCAAAAAAAAAAAACAAATGAAAAATAATAACTATCGTATCGGCGCAGCGTCATACTGTAAACGGCACAAGAGTGTGACTGTAACCGACAGGTTCTGGGTTCGATCCCCAGTCGAGGAAATGAAATATTTAATATTTTCAATTTAAATATGTAATGTTTCATTTCTTCGCTCTGGTAATAAGGCAAAGCGCGGCGTTGAGTTCCGCCACTCAACACGCAATGCCTCAAATTCGGCGGAAAGTGGGGAACAGAAGTGGAACGGAGTGTCATAACACTAGGTTTCACTTCCGTTCCATCTGCCTACCCTGCCTAGTGCGGGATACAGCGTGAAGCTGAGTCATACTGTAAACACCAAGGTTATGGGTTCAACTCTTCTTTAGGGGCATGATTTATGTTTCGTTTCCACAAAATATACAGCACAGCACGCGTTGTACGATGGAATTCAAAAGAATTCCATCGTCCAATGCGTAATTTGTCACAAACTAATGAGAGTTAACACTAGGCCAACTTTGCTCTGCTACGTAGTATACAGAGTGCCCTCACGTTTTTTTACATTTATTACAAACGTAAGCAACAACTCCGTAAAACAAGGACTTAAAAAATCTTATCTCCTTTAAATAAAAGGCGGCCATTACGATTTTGTTATTATTCTTGAGATGATCGCATTGAAATAGGTATTATCTTATCGCGCATATTTTAAAAAGAAAGGCATGAAAGTAAAATGAACGTAAAATATTTAAAAGTTCTTTTTTTATTGCAAAAGACGAGATATCGGGATTGTTTTTTCTTTACAATAAAAAGTAAGAAACAAATGATGTTTTATATTATGGGAATCATTAAATTGTTATAGAAGTTACGGCTTTACAGATTACAGGTGCAGTGACAAAGCGCCTGACTGTAAATTTGACGGCCGTGGGTTAGATTACTAATTGAAGTAATTAATATTTATCGTTTGCTTTCTCTAGTAAAAATAAAAAAATCGGCATTGGATTCGACAATGTCTGGAAAATTTGATAGTGCATGAACGGAGAGTTTCTACAATAAAGATCCCTTTGCTTACTAAAGAAATATTTTTTTATAACATAAAGAAGAAGTTAATTACATTACATAATAACATTTTTTTCGAGATTTTTTTTAATGATCCTGAGCTCAGTCCGCTCGTGTTATTGCTTGTAAGAAATTTGTTGTGTTAAAAAAATACAATAAAAACCACTTAAATATCATTAAAACATACATTTAAAGTAAATATTTAAAATATTATAAAAAAAAAAAAAAACATGAAAAAAATTCACCATACCTGGCAAAAAGCGTGTTGGAAAATGGAAACAAGCGAAACATTCCAAAAAGCCAGTACCACGCCAAGTGTTACATTCAACGCCAAATGCCTTTAGAACTGGCCAAAAGTGGGGAGCAGATGCGTCTTAATTTCTGTAGTCTCAGACTTTGTTAAATATTAGACTTTTTTTTCTGTCAACCTTCTCACACATATACAGCTTAAAGCTAAAAATATATACTTTAACATTATCATATAATATATTTAAATACTACCCCTTTTTATTTTAATTTGGTAAAATTTATATTTTCTCCTATATGTTACAATCTAAATCCACCATTTTTTTAACAACTGATATAAAACGCATTTTTCATCCGCCGTTATAAAAAAACGCAGTAATTTTAATATCGTTTTTTATTGCACAGATTACAATAACGTCGATGGGGGGTGTGTGGGGGCTTTATTTTTACGTATATGGGGCGGTCTTTAAAATAAGCTGGAATAACTTACATATTGTATGATATGTACATATGTAAAAGACATATGTACATATCATACAATATATATATATATATATATATATATATATATATATATATATATATATATATATATATATATATATATATATATATATATATATATATATATATATATATATATATATGTATATATATATATATATATATATATATATATATATATATATATATATATATATATATATATATGTACATATATATATTCCGCACAGAAGGAACCTGGGAACTTAGTGTTTTGATATTTCTATTAAGGTATTAGTGGCGGCACTTACCCCGGGGCTTTGCCTCGTTACCAGGAAAAAAACTATATATCATTCCCAAATCTGTAATACAAATTGTTTACAGAAATAGATAGAAGACATTTAGGCCTTGATATTAAAGAAATGTTCTGGTATTTTGTTTACGTTAAGAGAATGAGTAAGGTAAACTTAACCAAAAAGATATATAAAGCAAGAGAGATAAAAGAGTCGGGATAAGATTTTAGTTGATCTTCGAGAACACTGTATTGATGATATTGACAACTTATTATTATTCAAATATTACTTTCGTTTCTTCGCATTGACGACGCAAAGCGCGGTCAGCTTCTATTTCATAAAAAAAAAACCATAATTTCTTAAAATTGTGTTTTAGTGACTGTTCCGTATACATATATTTGAGAGACTAGCTACTTTTTATCATCCATAATAAAAAAATATATTTCAAAATGTAAAATTTTAAATCTATACAAATATCTACTAAGCGTGCGTTTTACTACCATACGTGTTGATTCGCTGATGTACGCGTGCGGGTTATTGTTAATAACATTTTATGTTCTAGTTATATTTGTTATCCAAACGTTTTACGGAGTCAACGGCTTTAAACGTTTTATATGAAGGTACAAATATGATGTGATTTTGCGTAAATATATTTTTATTTAATATATCGAAACAGTAGTACAGAGTATTAATAAAATATAATTTAAAAGCAGAGGCCTGCAAACGCTATTGGAGAAAATGAAATATTTAATATTTTCTTTTCTTCATTCTGGTAACAAGGCAAAGTGCGGAATTGAGTTCCGCCACTGAACACGTAATACCACAAATTTAGCAGAATGCCTTTGCATTAGGTTCCCTTTGTCTAACCAGAAATGTGTGGGATACAGCTTGAAGCTGTGAAATAAGATTTTTAGAATGAAGTACGCAAGAAGAGAGAAAAAGAATGACTTTACATGATGACGATTTTGTATAAAAGATTTTTCAAGAGCAATCTAATATTAGGACACCCTGTTCCCGATTTCCCGCTCAATTTACGAGACATTGCGTGTTATATGGACATCGGGCGGATCACATCGCCACAATGTGTCTTGTTTCTAGGAAATATATATTTAATCTATACCCTTACATTAGAATTGAACGAAACGAATTAAATTCATTAACACCCAATAAAATTTCTCAAATCAGCCAAAATTCTAACATAAATAATTTTTTTCTAATTATTTTTCTAATGTTAATATTTTTTTTTCTGTTGAATAATTTTAGAAATAAGAAAGAATGACAAAAGATGTAATTTCAAAGATTGTATTCTTCCGCCCGATTTCATTACGATATGTAAAAAATATTACAGGGGCTTGCTTGTTCTTTGTAGTTCATGATGATTTTCATTTTTGTACTGAATGGTAGACACTTTATTCATATCATTATTTCCGGTTTCAATTCTAATATTTTATTTAAATAGGAAGTGGATATTCAGATATTGGGGCCTGTGGTAAAGTGGGGGCACAAGTATATGATTGTAAACGTGATAAATTTGATTCTCACTGGAGGAAATGAAATATTTAATAAGTTTATTTCCACGCTCTGGCAACGGTAAGATAAAGCGCGGCGTTGTGTTTCGTTTCGGAGGGATCCTAATTAATTAATTATGAAGTCTTTTAACACTAGAATCAAAGGTAACTTATGTCTACTATGCTTTGTGAGGATACAGTGTAACGATAAAAAAAATATAACATATTAAACTGTGACCGTTGTGGCATAATAAAACAACGCCTTCCTCTTTACTTACTGATGGTCGTAGGTTACTGTTGTAGGATCGTATTTGAACTATCAAAGACAAAGCGCAGCTTTTAATTTTGACACCAAATGACAACAACAATTTAATTTTGCTACTATTAAATATATAATATGATCTATATTCAAAATATAAACATCTTTATTCTAGTATAGAAATAACTGTACTGTTTAAAGCTACTAATTATTGTTCATAAAATAACCAGTGAATTCTAATAACAAATACCCAACAATTATAATTACGAAGAAAACAATTTCATTCATTTCTTTTACCAAAGGAAATAAAAAATTGAGGTTATTACAGCAAAACAAGCCAAGTTGTTCAAAAAAATTTTTCAAAAGTTCCTAATTAATATCGCAATCAACGTACATAATCGTTCGCGCGAACCCCCTCGACGTCTCAAAGACGGATGACACCATGTTAAAAAATTAAAAAATAAAACCAAAATGAGGATTAATGATAAAAAGTCTAAAAAATACCCATCCACTTCGAGTTAATGATACGGTATGGCGAGAAACGTGAAACAAAGGTTTGTCTGTTTGTTACACCGTTTTTAGTTATATATATTTAATTATTTAATATTTAATAGGATGACTTAATATTGCAGAACTGCCTACTGAACTGTTGGTGAATAACTATAGCATTGATACCACTAATATTCATATATGATTTTTCCTATTTATAACTGCTTGTAACGGCCTATTTGAGTAAGTAATGTTTAGATATTGTGACCTATGGTGTCACAGGGGCACAAATTTGACTGAAAACGCGGCAAGTTGTGAGTTGGATTTCCACCTGAGAGAATAGAATATTTAATATTTTTATGTCTTCGCTTTGTTAATAAAGCCAAGCTTCGCGTAGAGCTTTGCCACTTCACACGCAATGCCTCAATAATCCGGCAGAAAGTAGGCAACGGCGGTGTCTTAATGGGAACTGTTTATTGAGGTTCCCAATTTCCCTCTACCAATCACGCCACGTGGAATACGATGTGAAGCTAAAAAATATATAGAATGTAATCAACAAAAGCCTATCATGGCGAAGGGGCACAACCGTGTGACTGTAAGCATATACAGGTTTTCTGTTCGATTCCATCTTCAGGAAGTTAAATATTTGATACTTTTAAATGTAATTTTAATATCTGTGCTCCAGTAACTAGACAAAGCGCAGCGTTGAGTTACGCCATTCAACACGCGATGCCTTAAAATTCAGCGGAATGTTGGAAACGGAACTAAATGTCTCAACACTAGGTTTCCAAGCTCTGCCTACCCATATACGGGATACATATATAGGAAGCTGAAAAAAAAAACATTATAATATTACCACGGCGCAGAGATTCAATTAATGAATATCCGAGTGAAAGTGTAAAAGTATAGTTAATTTTATCGAGCCCATCTCCTCTCTTCTGTTTATATTGTCAACTATGAAGATTCAAGAGATACAGCCTAGGGGCAAACAGAGAACTAATCAACAGTTAGTAATAGGTATGAGGTCCCATTTTACCCTTTGAGTACGAAACCGTAATAACTGTTAAGCGGCATAATCCTATCATAAATACATAAATAATAATATTTTTTAATATAGATTCATCTCGGTGTAATACTAAGCTACCGAAAACTTCAAGGTTCAAGCTTGAAACCTCTTGTAGGGATGTCTCGATTTTTTCTACTTTATTTTCAATCCGTTGCTGTAGTCCGTAAAAACGTCTAGCTCAGCTTCTTCATCGGCGAGAGCTTTGTGGAGTATTTTTGTTTTAATGCCCTTTATAGAGCATTCTTAACGTCAAATACAAAGAACTGTAATATACCACGTATAGTAATATAAGAAACTCCTAATGGTTGAAAGCGTTTTACAACCTTTGAATGTAAAACGGGAAACAATCAAGATCTTTGTAATATTGTAGCTGAAATTTGAGATGTAATTATCCTGTCTAAGAGTTGGATTCAGTTGTAACGATTTCCATTCGTTGGTATGGTAAAATTGCTATATATATTGCGTTTTTTTTTTCAGCTTCACTCTACATCCCGCACGAGGCAGGATAGGCAGAGGGAACCCGGGAACCTAGTGTTAAGACACTCCGTTTCATTTCTGTTCCCCACTTTCCGCCGAATTTGAGGCATTGCGTGTTGAGCAGCAGAACTCAACGTCGCGCTTTGCCTTATTACTAATGCGAAAAAATGAAACATTAAATATTTAAATTTAAGATAATAAATGATTCATTTCCTCGACTGGGGATCGAACCCAGAACCTGTCGGTTACAGTTACACTCTTGTGCCGCTGCGCCACGACAGGCCATAAAATAAATTGTTGATGTTTTTTTTAAATTATTTTTAATTTTCTTACTTTTTTTGTATATACAAAAACACGTAGTGGGCTGTATTTAGCAGTAAGCCAGAGAAAATATAATATAATGTTTAGACACTTTGTTCTCCAATATTCTCGCTATTTTTAAGATATAACATATTGAATGGCTGAGCTTAAAACCACGCTTTGTAAGTTTGACGATAAAATGCAATGCCAAAAGACAAGTAGTAAATAGTAATTTAGATGCAACAACTAATGAAATACAATTTTTACACAAATAAGTATAGTTTAAAAGAGTAAAAAGACTTATGTTGCAAATAATATTAAAATAGAAATATTTTAGACTAATGTTGTATACCGCACATTGCAATGCAGGACGGAGTGTATTACCACTAGGGAACCTAGTGGTAATACGCTCGGAGTGTATTACCACTAGGGAACCTAGTGGTAATATACTCCGTGCTGTTCCCTACTTTTTGTCAAATGTGTTGAGTGGCAGATCTCAACGCCGCGTATTAGAGCGAAGAAACGAAATTTTCATGTTATTATGTTATTAAATATTTCACTTCCTCGAATGGGGATCAAACCTATAACCTGTCGAAACGAGAGTCACACGCTTGTGCCCCTGTACCACAACTGCCTTAAAGACATACTAACCATAAATATGATATTTTAGTAACTAATGAACAAAATCCTTTTATAATTAAATAAGTGCTACGTTGGATAATGACACAGAAAATGTAATATCGCGGAAGTAGGTGGAAAATGAGAAACCAAATTCTCAATTACTGTGCATAATTATGTCATTAAAATATATGAATCCATTAATTATAGTAAAAGATAATATATTTATCATCATTATACAATTTTAATTTTTGACATCAAAGAATAGATGGTAGGAACCTAGTGTTAAGACACTCCATTCTCCATCCCCGTTGCAAAATTCAACGCTATACAAATGTACCAAAAGTAATGAAATAAATTATATAAAATTAAAACATGATTTCCACACCAACTCTTTCTGTATGATTATAAATATAAAAAAAAAAACAGTTTAAAAATTACGTTAAACAGAAAAATTTTATACGATGAGAAGGTACGTCTCGAGACCTGTCACCAGGCACTTCAGTGATCAAATAATCTAGAAGTTCTCCATTTGCTTTCCCGCCCTCCTTGATTTCGTCTTGTTTTTCTTTTACTGTTTTCCATTTTTTGCCAACGTCTCGGCTGATTGCTTCGCGTTCAAGTGGTCTGGTGGTGCCATGCTCTTTTTAAACCCTAACTCCGCGTTGGATATTTAAATGAGTCAGCTTACCTGTCTTGAGATTGTATCAAACTTGTCTGAAGATTTCCTAAGAGATAGTGTTTTGAAATAATGTAGAAGGTGTAACATAAGTATATATATATGTGCAAAATGTATATAAAATTTGAAAAGCATATGAATCTACATTTTCTTGAAATCTATGAATTTATATATATAATATGTATTTCTTAGTTGCTTATGGATACTAGATATTTTGGACATATGGTAGTTTATATAAAAGAAGATGTTGGGAATAGAACTGATGACATTTTGTATTACTTCTGTATATAGCTAAACACTGCAACTGCGCCATGAGAACTTCAACCAAAAATTTCATTTCTTTTAGCATCACGCTATATCCCACACGTAGCTGGATTGGCAGAGGGAACTTGAGAACTTATATGTGTTTTTGCGATAAGACGTTTCGTATCTTTTAAGACATTTCCGCTCTCAATTTTCCACTAAATTTAAGGCATTAAGTTTTGAGTAGCGGAACTGAACGTCGCGCTTTGCCTTACGGAAAAGTGAATGCGCCCATGCGCCCAGAAACTTCAGGCAAATATGTAATTATTACGACAAAGTAAAAAAAAATCATGTAATATTTTATTCAGCTTCACGCTGTATCCCGCACGAGGCAGGGTAGGCAGAGGGAACCCGGGAACCTAGCGTTAATAAACTCCGTTTCCGTTCCGTTCCCCAGTTTCCGCCGAATTTAAGGCATTGCGTGTTGAGTGGCGGAACTCAACGCCGCGCTTTGCCTTATGGTCGGAGCAAAGAAATGTAAAAGAAACATTAAATATTTAAATTGAAAATGTTAAATATTTCATTTCCTCGACTAGGCATTGAACCCAGAACCTGTCGGTTACAGTCACACTCTTGTGTCGCTGCGCCACGACAGGCGATATAAAATTTGAATGTCCAAAATATTCATTTAGTATATACATCTCTCTTAGATATATAATTAAATAAAATTATTGGAGCAAAGGAATTTAAAATTAGTATTAGTATTTTTTTATAAAATTTATCTATAAATATGAATTATACAACTTTTTAACATTTTACAGAACAGCAACAAAAGCAAGGTGGAAAAAGGAAGTAAGACCAAAAGAAAGGATATCTCCGAAATGACTAAAAAGTCGAATGCGATGCAGACGCCCTATTAAAGTAGGCGAAAATAAATAAAAAAAAAATCCGTAAGTATCTATGTCGGATCATCCCACCAATTTACTTATGAATATTAAAAGAGTAAGAAATACGACGCTGGGGAGAAACACGGTTAACAAAAAGACCCTTCAGTGATCCTTGAAATGCGAAATACATTTTTGGTGGATGAAAAAACAGAAAAAATGAAAGCGATTTTGCATTTAATATTTGAGAGTGTCCTCAAGATTTTCAATTTTAATGTGCCCTTTTGTCCGTCAATGGACAATATAGATGGCTATAATACGGATGACTGAGATTTAGTGAATTAAAACACCCTAGTAAGTATTTTTTTACAGTATTTTATTTTTGGATCCCGCACGTGGCAAAGTAAGTAGAGGGAACCTGGGAATGTAGTGTTAAGACATTCCATTCCCATTAAAAGACTTTTTAGTTGGTTGTTGAATGACGAAACTTAACGCCGCGCTTTGCTCGTTTTTGAAATATTAAATACTTAATTTCCTTGACGGGGAATCGAACTATTAATCTGTATATTGGTTAAACAAAAACATATAATAACCATATTCTAAATCAAAACACGACAAAAGTATGTAAATAGCTCTTCATACAACCCCGATATAAACACATCTACATGTAAAGACAAAAATGACTAATGCAACATAGTACTCTGTCATAACACACAGTTCAACTGAAATGTATTGGAAATCGCACACAACTTACTTAGACAAGGTTGCATTTGTAATTGCGTTTTACGATTTTACTCGACGACTCCCGCTGTGATTCAGTTTATACTAAAATAGTGCGTAAGTAACTTTAATAAGGTGTATTTATGTTTTATACAAGGATCATTGAGTATTGGCGTATTCACCTTGGATATAACAATAGATGCATTCGTTGAATATGAATATGTTATTAGGCTTTATTATTAAATTTTAATAAAAGATTATTCCTTTTATTGGAAAGTTTGTTTCTTTATTTTACGCAGTTTCATATTGCAGGACAGGTGAAATCTAGTGTAAGACACTTTGTTCACTAATGAGCTTAATTGTTGTATGGTGGAGTTTAACGTCGTTTTTCTTGTTTTCTTACTAGAGCAAGAGAGTGAAATAATAAATATAGAAATAGTTAACGTTTATAATCAGCGATCAGAATATATTTTTTCTATAGTAATGTGTAAGTTTTAAACACAATTTCTTACAAAATTACAATTACAACTAATAAATAATAAAAACATATCTTAAAGATATGTTGTTCATTTTGTTTTTCACAAATTTTCGCTTTACATTAGTATTTATAGTTAAAATGTTCAATAAATAATAAGTCAGGTTATCTTTTTAGCTGCGCGCTGTCTTGCGCACGTGGCAAGGTAGCAAGGGAAAGTGGAACCAAGTGTTAAGTCACTCCGTTCCGTTCGACACTTTTCGTCGAATTTGACATATTGCATGTTGAGTGGAAGAACTCAACGCTGTGTTTTATCCTAATAACTTTCAAAATATTTAGAAGTAATTATTTCATTTCCTTGATAGAGGATCGAATCCACAATTTGTCGCATTTTGTCATACTTTTATTTACAGCCCTTTTGCACCACGACACATATCAAAATAAAGCTTATTATAAAAAAATACTTTAAATTATTGTCAGACCAATTCGATGATTCCATATTATTGTATACTAAGCATTAATTAGAAAGAAAAAAAATATTATGATACATATATTAGAAGTAGATCAAATTCAGAAATTGAATTCTTAGATTTACTCAAATTCACGGCGTTGAGTTACGCTTTTCAACACGCAATGCCTCCTGAATAAGGTAAGTGAGAAACAAATGATATTCTAATGGGAACATAATGTTTTAACATTAGTTCCCTCTAGGTACCATAAGTCGACAAGCAAGTCGACTTAATAATAAGTTATAAAGATGATACAACAACCAATTCTGAACACGCCGCCTATAAACCAGTCGGTCATTAACGTGGTATTGATATTATGACAGTTGCATTTGTTCCCATTTTATTACCATTCGGTCTACAAATATACTGACTTTTAATATATTTTATGAAACTTTTGCATAATTTTTATGGTTTTAATGAAAATTTATAATGATATTCTCATTTAAAATTGAACCACTTTTCTATCACTTTTTTTTTATCATTACAATTTATTTACACAGTACCTACCTTTTGATGTCGTTAATTTTTTTATCATTGCTTTACAGTGAAGCTTTTTTTTTGCCTCACGCTGTATCTCTTTTATAACAGCGTAAACAGATGAAACTTGGGAACCTAGGGTTCCCATTAAGATATTTCTGTTCCTCACAGTCCGCTGAATTTAAATCATTGTGTGTGAAGTGGTGGAACCCAACGCCGTGCATGGCTCATTACCAGAAAAAAAATATATTTCTTTTCCTCGAGTGGAAATCGATACCACAATGAAAAAACAGTGGTATCGTTTGACTGTAAGCGCAATAGTTGTGGCTATTTCTAGTAGAGAGTATAATTTACTGTACTAACTAATTTTCAGGCCTCAAAGAGCAATAATCTAATTGATCTTTTCTTAAATTTAATATCGATTAATAATATTTGGTACAAAATTAACTATTTAGTAACGTTTTCTATGCACACCTATATAAGTAACATATACAATTTCACATCCATTTTATTTTTATATATAATCCTAATAAGCCCTATGCTATTTAAAATATAACACTGGGTGGTAAGCAATATTCTGCGAGAACATACATTATCAAATGTAGTCTGTACGACCATTAACTGAGTAACGATGTTTTGACAGTTGCGCGTGCGCTTTATTACCGTACAAACATACATACATTAAAACTTAGAAGGTTAGGAATATTTCACATTAATGAGACTTGCTGTTATGGTAGCTAATATCTTTTGTATGTAATAATATTGTAAAATGGTTTAGTTAAGGTATGATATGGTGCAACGGCGTAAACGTAGGTACGATCCCAACCAGAGGAAATGAAATTCATTTTTTATTAATATTTTCACTGCCTTGTTCTAATAACGACGCAAAGCGCGGCGTTAAGCGCCGCCACTCAATGCGCAAAGCCTCCAGAATTCGGTGAAAGTAGCAAACGACAGGATCTTATTAAGGTTAATAATAATATTGTAATATCAGTTAATCGCTGGGTTCCTTGGTTACCTTTGCCTGACCTGTTACACATAAGCGGAAACTGCTTATTTTCTTTAGTTCGCTAATCTCAGAAACTATTGCCTTAAAATAATAGTTAATCGTTATAATGTGGAACGCAATGTCTTAAGACTGGGTTCCCAAGTTCCCCTCTGTATACCCTGCCACATGCGGAATACAGCAGCAGAAGCTGAGTGAGTGAGTGAGTGAGTGAGTGAGTGAGTGAGTGAGTGAGTGAGTGAGTTATAATGTACGGTAACTTATCTGTGTATATTGAATATTAAGCTTCAAAATATCTTCTGTCCTATGGTATATATGTAAAAAAAACACATTTATTAAAAAAATATATCATAGTTTTATTTTTAATAATGAAGAATTATAAGGTAACTGCATTCGGCTTTATAAAATATTCTTCAACTTTTCGACACATTTTTTTTTTTCAAATAGACACTTTTAAATTATCTTCCTACATACGAATATCTGTATTAAAGCATTTTCGGAAATCCAATACTACATACATCATTTAAAATGAAACTTTAAAAACACTATTTAATAATATTAAAACATTATTTTTGGGAGGCCTGTCATGGCGCAGCGGCACAAGACTGTAACCGACAGGTTATGGGTTCGATCCCCAGTCGAGGAAATGAGATATTTAATATTTTCAAATTAAATATTTAATGTTTCATTTCTTCGCTCTGGTAATAAGGCAAAGCGCGGCGTTGAGCTCCGCCACTCAACACGTAATGCCTCAAATTCGGCGGAAAATGGGGAACGGAAGTGGAACGGAGTGTCTTAGCTCTAGGTTCCCGGGTTCCCTCTGCCTACCCTGCCTCGTGCGGGATACAGCGTGAAGCTGAGTGAGTGAGTGAATTATTTTTGGGACACAGAAATCCGACTGTAAACGGGGTTTTTAAGTATAATTCCTACTATGGGGAATAAATTATACTTAATATTTTTATATTTAGTATTTGCACTTTGCCTCGCGTTATTCTGAACCGCAGAGTTCTATCATTCAACACATAATAACTTGAATTAAGGTGGAAAGAGGAAATTTCTTTTTTTTATTTAGAAGAAAGATTCCATACACCCATTCGTCTGGTACAGATCCAAAACAATTCATTACAGTAGCCGTAACATTTTATTAAGCATTACGAAAAGAATGACTCACTATGATCCAAGATCCATCCAATAATGCGTAAATCCCCCTAATACTTTGTGTGGCAATTAATTCTATACTAAATACTAAAATAAGTTTATTTCACTCTTAAATTTCAAGCGGTAGCAAAAATCATTGTTGGTAAGATGTGTTTTTATATGGAATTGGCTTTTGTTGTTTTTTTTTTATTATTATTTTAAACAATAATTAATATATATCTATGAAGCTACAGCGCTCGTTCATTGAAACTCTATATATTAATCAATCCCAGTGTGGTAACGAAATTATTTTAAATTAGCTACTTTGTCCATCTAGCTTGGACAAACAGCAATAACTACACGTATAAAACACACACGGTATATACATAGTGCGGGGTTACATTAAAATTATTAACTTTATTTGATACAGAATACAGCCTTCTTCAATAAATGGACTACAGAACACCAAAAAAAAACTAATAAACAAGGAAATTCTAAGCTTTTTTCAATTAAACTATAAGCGTTTTATCAAACAAACTAGCTAGCTTTGTAGATTAAAAATAAGCACAGGAATTGAATTTACAACTATATCATATACAACCAGTTTATTAGCACAATGGCACTAATTTACATTGTTGTATTGATATAAATATGCTTATTACCATAGTAATGTAAGCTGTTATTTAAGAATTATAGAAGATTAGCTGTAGCAATCTTACATCATCATGAAATATACAATTTACATAATTTGTGGTGCAGTTAGCAGAAACGTATTTAAATAATACGTACTGATGATTATAGATCAAAATAAATAAACATAAAGATCAAGTTATTGTGAATATATAATATAATTGGTATGTAATTGTATTAGATGTAAGAAATTATTATGACTAAGTAGTAAATATTTTATAAAGATGAGATATATTTTTTATTAAATCGGTGTAATAACAAGATGGTATTTGTTGCATTAATTATTACTGTGTAAACTCTAAGAATAGTATTGTTGCTCTGCAAAGATTTTTAATGATTATTCGAACTAACTATAATAACGGGAGTAAATGATCAAATTAAATTAAATGAAATAGCAAGTCCTCTTTATTTAATAAAAATACATAGGATAAAATAGGACAGGATCCAAAACATAGATACAGGTACAAATATTTACAACCAAAATCCTATTCTTTTTATCTTATTTACCCACTTATGCCAAATAATGCAATTAAATTAAATTTCATAGCCCAAATAAGTTACGTTTTATAAATAGATAATATATATATAGAGAAAAAAAAAATATATATATATATATATATATATATATATATATATATATATATATATATATATATATATATATATATATATGTATATATATATATATATATATATATATATATATATATATATATATATATATATATATATATATATATATATATATATATATATACATATATATATATATATATATATATATATATATATATATATATATATATATATATATATATATATATATATTTTCTCTTATGAAAGGGTAACGAATAGAAGATGAACGAATTACTGTATTATACGTATATACCTTTTATACAAAGCTATAGATAATGACACATAAACATGCATAAACATTTCATAGCTGACCTATTTACATTTAAACAAAACAAATTAATACACTTCAGTACTATGTTCACGTCATTACGCATGCGCTATAACTTTATTAGTACTACAGAATTTTCTAAATATATTAATGTTAAACACACACATATATATATATATATATATATATATATATATATATATATATATATATATATATATATATATATATATATATATATATATAATGTTATAATACCATCATATACCTAGCTAAATTTATTTTTGGTAAATGCAATTTCAACACTGACATACAGTCCTAGTTGTAAAAATGTAGTAAGAATAAGCTTTTGCTGGCATACAGCCAAGATGCGCTTGCGCATCTGCCAACTTGTGAGTATAAATTTTAGTATTACACGATACGAGAATATTAAGTGGGTTGACAATTGATATAAGCTTCCGTGTTGTTATAAGATTTCTATATTTATCATATTGTAAGTTACATTTTCTATATATTTTCAAGCGGTTTTGTAATTGTATTTTTTATATTTTTAAAATGTTATGAGTTGTTTTTTTTTTACATAAAACAAACCACGGCGTTTAGTTTCGCCACTCAACAGGCAATGCCTCAAAAATGCAAATATGGAACAGTCTGTAATGAACGGAGTGTCTTATTACTAGTTCTCTTTGCCTACCCTGCTATAGTCGAAAAGTATGATAAAAATATTACACCACTCGACTAAAGCATAGGAAAATCTTCATAAAGAAAGCCGACTCCATAACAGTGTAGCAATAACAAAAACACTCCTACTAAACTTTATTCGCACTTAAATTCGTTAGTATTGGAAAGATTTAATTCCCTAAGAGTCAGCGCTTTTTTATTTTATAACGACATTAACTATACTATATAATTGTACCTTTTCATTTATGTTGCTCTTAGAAAAATTATTGCTTAGCGCCTGATCGTTTCGGATAGCAATTTACTCTGATACTATAAATTGCTGTATTACATATTAACCGACCACTGTAGCGTAGTACGACAGTGATTGACTCTAAAAACAATGTCGTGGGTTCAATTCCCACTGTGGGGTAAAAATAGTCTCTCTAGTAAGAAAAAAGAAAGGCGTTGAATTTCGCAACTCAAATTGTAATATCTTCAAAAAAGTATAATATTTAAAAAATACTGAATCAACACAGATTCGTTGGACAATACTGCCTAGCTCTTATATCGTATTGTGTAGGCTCAAGGTCTTAATTTATTTATAAATTGGATAATATATTTATATTAACATATTTTATTTCTTAATGGTACCTATTAATAATGAGTTTTTTTATCTAATTTCAGGAATAAAAATAAAACATTTCATATTTTCTTTTCTTAAATAAAAGACTTTAATAAAATCGTTCTAGATGCGCTTTACAGCGTAAACTAAAGGCCCTTCACAAGTGATATACGGTTCATCGACTGGCGTGATGATTCATTGTTGTACGAACAAAGGATACACGTGTGACTTTTTAGAAAAGCCGTATTTATTATATAGAACAGTATTTGCAAATTAACACGGATAGCTATGTTAGTGATAAAATTGTCTATGAAATAATTATAATTTTAACCAAATTCTGTACTAATATTAAGCTAAAGCATTTGTAAAACCAATTCAATAATTATTTTTGTCACCACATCCGTCGTTTCAATGTGACCAATCTACCTGCAATCAGAGTCACTTCAAGTACTTAGAATGTGTTATATAAATCTTAGTCTCACGAAATTAGATATTGATCTTGAGGCCGCCGCAATTGTGAATTCGACTCCCACTCGTGGGATATTCAATATTATCATTGTCTGGCTCAGTTTAGAAGGCAAAACGCGGCGTTAAATTTCGCTACTCAGCAAGCAATCTATTGAGAATTTTGCGGAGGATTTTAAGAGAAGATACCCAAAATCCCTATGTCTACCCTGCTATGTTGAAGAAACAGTGATGTTGTAAAGCTAAGATTAATAAATAAATAGGATGTTAACAATTCTACTGGGTCAATGTATACAGGGCTTATGGGATTAAGTTCCGGCGTTAAGTTACGCCACTCAACAAGTAATTTAGTGATATATGGTCTATGCCGATTTTAATAAGTAAATATACCTAAGTGATAAATATGTTATAAGCTAAGATTTTCATTCAAGATGTTCATGTACCACTGTATTGTTTGAAATTGTGATAAGAAAAACTTATTTACTGGTAAATTTATAGTAAAGTATCATATGATAACAATTAGTCATAGATCTCTCATTTCTGCACTTTTTACAAATTTATTTAAAAGTTCACTTAGAAATATCTCGGCGAAATATATCTATATTACATATTTGTTCCTTATTTATATTTAGTATTATATTATCTTCATTATGATCTGTCGTGGCGCAGGGGCTAAAGCGTGTGACTATAAAGGACAGGTTGTGAGTTCGATTCCCTCTCGAGAAATGGAAATATTTCGAGTAATGGAGTGTCAACACTAGATTCCTAAGTGCCTCTGCGTATCCCGCCACGTGCGGTATACAGCGTGAAGCTAAATAAAAGAAGTAATATGTATTTACCACATCAGCATCAATCACACCATCAGCGACGTCCGTCCCACCCTTATCCCGCCAATGCTTCTCACTTGTCACCGAAAAGTTAAATGAACGTTCTCGTCTTGGACTCAATAGTACTCCAGCAGGAGACCTTCCATATCTAAATATTTCTAGATTTGTTGTGGAAAATCTATCATTGCCACTATCACTCCTAGTGAACACATCATCTTCTAAGTCACTATCAAAGCTTAGTGTTAACGGAGGTGATGACGCGGAGAGCCTGCATTGCTGTGGTGGTGGTGATGATCTTGGAATATCCGATTCGGAGTATGGACGGTCTGAAAGAGAAATGAATTTTTGCTAGTTGTTTTAAAGGAATCTTAAATTATATAAAGCTTAATCGTGACCCAGGGGTACATGCGATGACGACAGATTGTCTCTAAACACTAGGTTCTCAAGTTTTCTCTGCCTGCCCTACATAAATGAGATACAGTGTGAAGCTGAAAAAACTAATAAAGCTTGAGGTTGCCGTGGTGCAGTATCATGGCGTCTAATGTTTTAAATAATGAAGTTTTGTTTTGATTGGCGGGGTTTAACGTCGCACTTTATATGTAAAAGTAAAGCGGTGTTGAGCTCCGCCATTCAACGTGCTACACTTAGAATATTATGTGGCGCGAGGGAAAAGTCTTTTAACACTAGTTGTTACTAGGTGATTACTGTAACTTGTGTAGGTAGGTACTTAGGTAAAAAATAAATAAATAGATATATGATTATTTTTTAATAATATGACGAATAAAAAATATTTTTTTATAAAAGAAATACTAAAATATACGCTACTGTCTAAAGTAAGCTCAAAATATTAACTAAGACAGTATTTTTTATTAATCATTATGAAGAACACTTGAAATGAATTTCTTTAAGTAAGATTGATGATGAGAGAACAAAGCACTGTGGTGTCAACTCATATGAATAAGTAGGTAGCTGCAACGTGCTATATTTACATAAAGTGGCTGCTATACATTTGTTTATCTTCGCGTCTTGCAGGTTAAAGAGATTCTGCTTTTTTACTTGACTGAACGCAAACGAGGGTAATGCGTTTATCAGTCTATGTATGTATGTACGTATGTTTGTTGCTATATGGCGTGTTAAACTATCACCAATATTTTTTTCCAAAGAACTGTGTCGAATTTGTGAAATTTTATCCTGGCTCTTTTATTTTGCAAAATGATACATTTGAACTAACTAATGAAATCAATGTCTTGTTTTGTTTTGTTATCGATCGAATCCCCAACCTACGCATACAGACGGACAATGCTGTATGTGCAAAGTGCTGTAGCACGGCCGTTATATAAAAAAAACATGTCAAACCACAAGGCCATCGGCCGGAAAGCAGGGAAATGTATATATTAGTTATTTCTTAACCCTGGAAGCTTGGCGCTAAGCTCCACCATGGAAAATGAAAATTAAATATTAACATTTTCAATTCTTCGCTCTGGTAATAAGGCAAAAGCGAAGCGTTGAGCTCCGCCACTCAACACGGAATGCCTCAAATTTGGCAAAAAGTGGGGAACGGAACGAAGTCTTTTAATACAAGGTTCCCATGTTCCCTATGCCTACTCTGCGAAGTGCGGAATACAACGTGAACGTTCATTATTTAAATTATATCACACTAAAGTACTGTACATAAAAAATCTATAGTATTTTGTAGTTGAATTTAGGTAAATATTAGTTATAGACTCTATATTACTAAACTAAACTAAGATATACTACTAACTAATATTACAAGAGCTCCACAGTAGAGCTGCGAAACCCGTTTTGTCATGAGTCCAACACACGTGCACGGACCGGTCAGAGATGTGTGTGACGTTGATCATAGTATGGATATTTTATATTTATATTAATATACATTTGTACGTAGTATTTTTGTATTTGTTAATTATTTTACTGTCTCTATTAGATTTATTGAGACCTGTCGTGGCGCAGCCACTCAAGCGTGTGTCTGTAAACGACAGGTTGTGGGTTCGATACTTTTTACTATTTTTTTAATTTCTTCGCTCTGGCAACAAGGCAAAGCGCGGTGATGAGTTCCGCCACTCAACACGCAATGCCTCAATTTCAGCGGAAAGAGAAGAACGGAAGTGGAACGGAGTGTCTTAACACTAGGTTGCCAAGTTCCCTCTACTTATCCTGTCGTGCGGCATATAGCGTGAAGCTGAGTGAGTGAGTGAGTATAGGATATACTCCATAGCTTTTGCTTTTAACGTGTAGGTGGATAGATAAAGAAGTCAGTGTTAAATCCCGTCACTCCCGTTTATGAAACAATTAGGAAGTCCTTACTGTGTTTCCGCTACACTTCCTATTGCATCTAAGTACCTATCAAATTTCAATGTTCTATGCAGCGTTATGTGAGTGACAGGTCACACGAGTCATATATATTTATAACATAAACAACAGAATGTCTATATAATAACAAATAAAGTAACTAAAATTTTATATAAACAAAGAATTTAAATGACGTAATTATTCGTAATTAAACTAAAGCTGTTCTAAGCCGGAGTCATATTACAAAATTACAAGAAATTATTAAGGAACTGCACATTATGACGCGTTAGACAATGTCGCAGCTACGTCTCGTAAATGTGTAAACTGAGTTATTTCTACAAATCAGACAATTGTTATTTTGTCTAAACAGATAAGGCAACGGCAATACAGTTTATAGTTTGAAATCACTAGGTAGGACTGCTTTTATATATTTTTTATACAAATTTTAACAGTAATTTCTGTAGTTATTATTCAAAATTACTTTTAATTCTTTGATCAGTAAATAAACGTTACAAGTTGTACACAAAAAAAATCAACTAAAGATTAAACGAATTAATAAACAATACTCAAAGTAAATAATTTAATCATTATTTATATGAAATTAGTTCTTTTAGCTAAAACTTCTTTTAACTAGTTAAGAGTTAAGCTACAACATAAAAATATAAGTGCATAATAACATCACGTGCAAAGGCACGTGATCCTATAGAAGCTCTATTGTCTATCTTAAACACTTGTTCTTAGGTTCAACGTATATTAGCCTTATCTCTTTTATCAGTAAACTTGAAATGACTTAACGTAATCTAAGAAAATTTTATAGTATATAGTATTTACTAGTAGTAATAATGTTATTTCATTGTTACTTTGCAATTTAATTTTAGTTTTATCAATGAATACTAAAACATCAATAATAACTGTATATATAAATCGAAAATGCTGTTGAAAATGTTCATTAAATATACGCACATAATTTACGAAAATGAATACATTGATAGCGATAAAGAGAGCGTTTATATGAATTTGAGCCCTAGTCCGAAAAAATGTATCTATGACGATTTAAATAATAACAACGTTAAATTCTAAGATCCAGCATACAATATATGGACGAACGTTTTATATGTAACAGGTAAATTAGATCATGGTGTCCACTGTACACTGTGTGGCTGTAAGCATGAAGGTTATGTGTTTGCTTCCAAACTAGGAGGAATGACTTCTATTTATTGCCATACTCTAGCAATTACACGAAGTGCATCACTGAGTTCCGCCATCAAACACGCAAAGTCGAATATATGAAAATAGGACAATGTTTAAACATAATTTATAATCTTTGCTTACCCTAAAATATGGGGGATACCGAGATAATATTTGAAAAAAAAATCAAAGCTATTAAGGGCTAAAAATATAAAAGATATTTGTTTTGACAGTAGGTCCATGTCCATGTTATTCTCTACAGTACAATAGTAGGCTTTTTTTCCTCACTGGATGCGTAACACAGGTGTTCTAGCACACAATATTATTATTTATCGTTTTTACTGTCGCATATATTTTATATATAATTGTATGTTTATATTCTATATGCCTTTGTATACTTAGGCTTTATATACAATATTTAATTATATCTATGAGGCCTGTCGTTGCGCAGCGGCACAAGCGTGTGACTGTAACCGACAGGTTCTGGGTTCGGTCCCCAGTCGAGGAAATGAAATATTTAATATTTTCAATTTAAATATTTAATGTTTCATTTCTTCGTTCTGGTAATAAGGCAAAAGCGCGGCGTTGAGATCCGCCACTCAACACGCAATGCCTCAAATTCGGCGGAAAGTGGGGAACGGAAGTGGAACGGAGTGTCTTAACACTAGGTTCCCGGGTTCCCTCTGTCTACCCTGCCTTGTGCGGGATACAGCGTGAAGCTAAGTAAGTAAGTATTATATCTATTTTATAGAGAGTTCTGTCGCTGAAAAGTAAAATTAATTATAATATTATTTAGAGATGAAGATTTTTCATCTCTGAATTGAATACTTAGTGGCAGTTAAATAAAGATTAATGTTTCTGAGTGCGACAGGTTACTGACTTTTAACTAATATTACAGTGTACATTTCAGTTTTTAAAATTTTCACAAGTAAAGGAAATTGATTTGTACTTTTTTTCTACTTACATAAATTTTAAAAACATATACAATAGTTTTTTTTGTTCTCAAGCTGAGTCCCGCATACACACATTAGATTCCCTACCTTCTGCAGAAATTAAAAGCATCGCGAGTCGAGTGGCGAAACACGATACGCTTCTCCTTTTTACTTGTGAAGAAACGAAAACATTAAATATTTAATTTTAAAATATTAAATATTAATTTTCTCCAGTGGGGATCGAACCCACAACCTGCGCAACCACAAGTCGCTTAATGCATGGATATTGTACTAATGATACTCAAACAAAGTCACAGGATCATCTTTAGCATTTTATATCTAAATCATATAACTGCTAGAAATTACTGATAACTAGTCTTGATATAATAATGTCTGAAGCAATAATATGGCAATCTGACGCAATGACCTAGGACTTCCTTAGAGATGTAACAAGAAGGGTGTAATTTATTGGCATCAGGAGATACGTCGGCTTTCAAAGACCTAACTCTTATTATGATTGTTAATAGTTCTTATTAAGTAGAGTGATATTTAATGTTAGGTTTTTAGACCATAGAAGTATTTTACTTTGATGATTGTTTCCTTTTGTATGCCATTCATACAATAGCTCTGTAAGTAAGCAAATAATTATAAGTTAATTTAGAAATCATAATAATGTGATTTCAACCCGTGACTATCGGAAACGCTCTTAACAACTAAGCCATACGTTAGCGTCAAGCTATGTTGTAAACATTTTTATACTAGTACATTTACAAAATAAGTATTTTTATTTCTTAAGTATGGTGTTTAAGTATTTTAAATCAGAACGGCTGACAAAAAGAAATATTTTGATTTATATATTACATTAATGTTTGTTTGTCATAATACATCTAAACATTGGTGACATTTTTAGTAGATTTTCATTAAAAATACGAAAAATATATTCTCATTTAATGGGAGTTATATTAAAATGTATGTAAACCTTATATTACGACATAATGTGAAATTTCCCAGTTTTCCTTGTCTACACTAATATGTGCTGGTTACAACAGTTTTAAGCAAAAAAAAATATGGGGTAAAAAATATACATATACATACCATAACAAGCCTAAATAAAAAAAAATTAAAACTGTACCACAAAAATAAGAGAAAGCTCAACAAAAGAAATTCAAAATACGATAAAATAAACAAAGGTTAGCTAACATTAAGCACACGACTATAAATGGTCAGTTTACGACCCTCATAAATCATTATCGATCGGAGATAGCGACGTCAAGTAGAACGCATGGTGTAAATAAAAATGATAATAATATGCTACTTGAAAATCTTCCGTCAAGCTATAATTAATTTCGGCGTTTAGTTCCGCTACTCAACACGGCATGGCTCTACAATTCTATGGAAATTGGAGTACGGATGAGTTTTAATGCTAGCAGATTCGTTCTGCCTACCATGCTTTATGTGGGATACAGTGTGAAGAAAAAAAACGTTGTGTAGAGTGGCGGTACTCAACGCCGCGCTTTGCTTTGTTGAGATATTAAATATTTCATATCATCGAGTCCAACATTATGTCCCCCACCATGACAGGCCTCTAAAAAAAAAATGAAAATAAATGTCCATGATAATATAAACTACTTATGATCATTTACTTGTACAATTTAAATACATTTTTTAAGAAACGGTCAATCACAATTCCCACAGATCGCATAAACACAACTCACCGCATCTCAATGGAATTAATCACAAAATGATTTGTCATTCCATTTGTCCTTTACATTGCCAGTGACTCGACATAATTAAATCATACCAACTGGATAATTGAACCTGTATCCACAACAAAGGGAGGTAGTGGGTTCGAATCCAGTTATATAAGTTTAAATATTTTAATAGCTATTTAACTATTTAGTTAACAAATCTTGTTACTTTGGGTATTGTTAATCTTCTTTTCTTGAGTAATCTTTTTTTTTATATGATTTGTTCTAGGGTTACAACAGGTTTTAGTTAATGGTTTAATCACTTCAACTAATGGAAGAATTAATACATGTCTATACGTTAAGCGAAGTTAAGATTGTTATTTTTTTTTATGGAAAAGCCGGTTAACGAGCGTACGGGTCATCTGATGGTAAGTGATCACCGCCGCCCAAGGCTCCGTGTAGCTCCAGAGGAGCTACAGAAGCATTGCCGGCATTAAAGGTGGATGGGCACCGGGACTCGGCATTACCCAATGCGAAACGCAGTGTCCGAAGCCATTACTTAACGCCGGTTTTAAATGCCGGGGGTAGCAACAATCCGGTCGGTCTGCCCATGCTATTGCTAACAACGTGGCTCTCTCACACGTAAACGTAATGCTGCCAACAGCATTTGACGTTTCGACACATAATTTTGTAATATTATTATTTCACCTATTATTCTAGGATTCCACACCCTCTCTGTTTCACGCTAGCACATAGCAGGGTAGGTAGACGGAATTTGGAAACCAAGTCTTAAGACTATCTATTTTGTGAATCACATTCCGTCGAATATGAGCTGATTGCGTGTTGAGTGGCGGAACTCAACGCCGCGCTTTATGAAGAAATAAAAATATTAAATATTTAATTTCGAACCCATAACCTGCCGTTTACACACTGGTCGTAAGTGCGTGAACAACAATCCTGCGCCATGACAATTTCTACACCCAAAGAACAAAATTGTTTTCCATTGCTAAGAGTGTCTTGCCATCTGTTTGTCTGTAATATTAAGACAGTTGAAATTGCTATAGCAAACAATACTAAAAAACAGAACAGTTTTGGGTCTCAAATTGTTCTTTATACAAAAAATAT
Source organism: Eueides isabella (assembly GCA_019049475.1). NCBI lineage: Eukaryota > Metazoa > Arthropoda > Insecta > Lepidoptera > Nymphalidae > Eueides > Eueides isabella. Next base: position 2,608,739 of record CM032402.1, read on the forward strand.
AATTTTTACATATAACCTATGTTAAATATTTATATTTCTTCGATTTGGTAAGGCGGCAAAGCAGAGTATCGCCACTCTGCACGCAATTCTCCAAGAATTCGGCGGAAAGTGAGGAACGACATTCAGTATCTTAATGGAGAATGGAGTGTCTTAGCACAACGTTTCACGTCTTACTTTATTTAACTCTTTGTTAAAAGTGAGATACAGCGTAAAGTCACGAATCTGTGATTTTTTTAATGTAAACAACTACTATATTCAATGAAAAGTAATAGCTATGTAAGACGTTACTTTGTTTAACATTTTTAAAACCAGCGAAAAGAAATAATATACATTTAAATAAACAAATTAAAATATGAAAAAAAAAAAAAAACTAAACCAAAAGCTTCACAACTACGACAGTAGCTTTCAAGCAACGTGAGTAATTATTATAGCTGATTTCTCAGTGCATTTCGAAACGCGGTCGCGTTCAGACGTCCATTGTATGCAAATACTCGAGACCCAAACTTATTAATTATTGTCGTTACACACTATGAATAATGGCTTGCTACACAGAAATGAGCATAGCAAGTGTTGAAAATTATGTACGTTTGTTTCTCATGTAATTATGAGCTTTTATTATTGATTTGTTGAAATATTATTTTGGTTTTATAGATTTAAAAAATATATATATTTTGAGATCTGTCGTAGTGCAGAGGAAGAAACGTGTGCGTCTAAGCCTGATAGGTTGTGGGTTCGATTTTTGTTTAAAGAAATTAAAGTCCCGCACATGGCAGGGTAGGCAGAGGGAACTTGTGAACCTAGTGTATACACTCCGTTCCACTTCCGTTCCCCACTTTCCGCCGAATTTTGAGGCATAGTGTGTTGAGTGGCGAAACTCAACGCCGCGTTTTGCATTGTACCAGAGCGATTAAATGAAAACATTAAATATTTAAATTGAAAATATTAAATAATTCATTTTCTCTAGTGGGGATCGTACCAACAACCCATCGGTTATAGTCACACGTTAGTGCCGCTGCGCCACGACAGGCCTCTATAATATTTTCAAATTAAATGTGCGGTTTACAGTGTAAAGTAAAAATTTAAAGTACAAAATATGATGATGGCATAGGGAATTTTTGAACCTAGTATTAAGACACGTTTTTATCTTTCTTCATTATGGGTAGAATGGCGGAACTTAACGCCGTGCCTTGCCTCGTTACCAAAATTAATAAATCAAATACATATTTTTTATTCCCAATTAGGGATTGAATCCATAACCTGTCGCTTTTACAGTCAACCGCTTGCACCTCTGCGCTATGACAGCCCGGGAGTTCTCATAATTTTTCCAATATATCGACAAGTCAACATAAAATATTCATAATTTAAGCTTAAAGATACGTTATCTTTATTTTAAGTGGACCCTAATGCCACTTAGAAAAAAGTAAAAGAGAACCAGTACGATTACCTTAACGGTGTAAAACAAAGCTCCGCTACCGTACTACGCGTCTTTCAAATGATAATTGCTTAAGATTTTTTTCAACACATCACTGAATACTAGTTACATTGTATTCAATAGTTTCTTTACTTTTGGATTTGTTTTAAATAGTCGTAAATAGTGGACTGGACGTTTTTTTTTGGGGGGCCAGGTGTGTTTCTTCGTTGAGCAGATATATTGAAGTCTTAGTGTGGTTTTTTTTGAAAAAATATTTCTGTTAATTACAATGTTATGCTTATATATAGTAAATGTGTATATTTTTTTCAGCTTACCGCTGTGTCTCGCACATTGCATTGTTTAGTCTTTTCCCAGAGCAAATAATTAATGATCTTTCTGTGATTTCATAATAATTTTGTTTTCTTTAGTACATGTAGACTACAAAAAAACATGACATACAATTTATTATATTTTTTTATTTTCTTTTTTCTGCTGAATATATTTTATTACAAAATAAAAAGGTTTGTAAAGCAATATTCAAGGACATTTTTTATCCCGGAATTACCACAGAATCGGAATTTGCTGCCAAATCTACGTTGTCTGTCAGTCATTCAGTGACAAAAAAAAAATCATATTCGTACATATATATTGACGAAATACCTACGTATCGCTAGGTTTTTAATCTTTTTTAAACTTATAATAAGATTTTTTTAAGCTTCACACTTAGGATAGGCAGAGGCAATTAAGAATCCCAGTGTTAAGACACTGTTCCCATTAATATATACTTATTTCCGTTTCCTACTTTTCTACGTATTCTAGAGGCATGTCGTTGCACGCTTATTCGGGGCTAAGACGTTATTAACCATATTTATTAATATTATATCTAGGTATATAAAAAAATATAAAATCTAAGATACATTAATATATACTGTTCTTGAGTATCATTGTAAGCTACTTTAAGTATTTGGTGGGAGCTTTTTAAAAGTATTATTTGCTAAAAAATCTGCCCGTATCTGTAAGTACGTTTTTTAAATTTATTGTTATTAACCACGCTCACCGCAAGACAGCTCCCGAATTTTGCCATTTATTACCTTCAATATTTCGGGGCCCGTATTTATGCGTAATTCCGGTTACTGTGGTTTTTGACCTCCATTGTATCTCCAACAATTTTATGGGCACTTAGAAAAATTAGAAAAAATGTAAAATTAAATTTAAGACAGTCGTTGCGCAAGGGTATATTTGATTTATTTGAAATCACGGTGGTTATGGGTTCGATCTCATCTGAAGGAATAAAATATTTAGTATTTTCATGTCTTTGCTTCTGGTATTGATGCAAAGCGAGGCATTAAATTTCACCGCTTAACTACCAACGCCTTAAAAAATTCAGTGAAAAGTTAAAATCAGTAAGTTAGTGGAGTACGTTACCACTAAGTTTCCAGATTTCTTCTGTATACCCTAAGATATGCGGGATATAGCGGGAAGCTAAAAAAAAGAAAATTAAAGAGCTCGAAAAAACATCTCGATTATCACCATTTTATTTACAATCGAAGTATAAGCAAAAACTTTAAAATAGGTATGATTTTAAAAGTATAATTATAATATATTTAAAAAAGAACATACAAAATACTTTATAAAAAACTTAAAAATTAATGAATGTCTGCTACATTTGAACCCACATCTCATGAAAGCTCTCCAAGCTCTTTAAACAGTAAGCTATTCGATAAAAAAAACAATCGTAATATAAAAGAAGAGTTAATTAAAAGTTTACACAACAATATACAATAACGGTGTACCTTAAGTGTCAATTTTAGATCCACATTTATTTAACATATACAAAGTAGCTAGATGTTATCAAATCATCAATACTATCAACGTTATAAATTTGCTGTAATTTAATTCTATTCACCTGAAATATTTTAAAGCAATTGAATTATTAATTTAGATAGTTATCGGTTCGGTGGCGTTTTATGATGGTTATAAAATACAAAAGCGAGAGCCTATGTTGTGATTTGTAACGTGTGTCAGCTCATGGACGGTGCTACCGTTATAGTGATTCTGGTACTGTCGATATTTTATTTCTAAAGCTTTTAATAAATTAAGTCAATTAGCATGATCTGATCCTAGTAATTTTCTTTTTTTTTCACTGTACTTTGTATCCTGAGGGGATCTTTCAACAAATTACTACATATAAGATTATGTCACTATGACACACTTTGTCTTGTTACAAAAAATGTTTTTCGAATGATAATCTAACTTACAACTGCCGTGTTTTTAGTCAGACAATGAACCACTAAGCTGCGAACACATAAAATTTAAACAAAGATTAAAAAGACCCTTTTTAATCTTTGTGCTTTCAATGTTGTGTTTTTAATTAAATTATTTTAATTAAAGTTATTTCTTTTTTTTTGGATAGTATTATAAAAATGTTACTATATACAAGACTTCATAATAGTCGATATAGCCCCTCGATAATTTGAGAGCAACACTAGGGGCCAGTGACCCAAAAAAGAATAAGATGATATTTTATTTTCGAGATACAAGTACTATCGTGGCATAAATTAAAGAGTTATGTTTTCTCTCTTTCTCGTACCACGTGTTCGAAACGCTAGCAAGACTTGGCGAGCCAGTACAGACAGAAGATAAAATATTGCATATATTTTTTATATTGTAATATAAATTTAGACTTAATAATTTAGTACAAGACCTTACTGCAATAATAATTCAATATAATTTTACAATAAACGGAGTATTTATTATATATATAATAAGATCTTAAATTTAATAATGTCACTTTAGTCATTTAAAAAAATATTATTTTACCGCTATGCTTAATAAATATAATGTTTCGTAAACGCGACTGAAAATTGTATTTGTAACTATGTTTATCCAGTCTCAATTTCCACAACTACACCCCCATAGCTGTAAGAAATATATAACAAGTAAAACCTAGAGATAAAACACTCTGTTTGTATTATATATTTTTTTGCAAAACCATACATTTATTTCTACTATTCAACACGCAACGTCTCAAAAAATGTGCGGAAAGTGAGAAAAGGAGTCTTTTGGCACTTAGAACAGCGATTTAAATTTACGAAAAGAAAGAAAAATAATGCTACGTATACTATTTTGCTGTCGCTACTCAACAATGCCACGATTATTACCGTTCGGTTACGTATAAGCTGGTCGACTGCTGGTCTTACGCGTTGCTTCTGTGTGCATTTAAATATATATTTATATGTATTTATGTAGTATGTATGTATGGCTGTATGGGTATAATGTAACATGATTTGATACTTAGATTATAAAAAGTTAGTATGAAATTATACCCATAGTGTAGAGAGAATTGTGAAATAATGTATAGAGCTATAAGGAAGTGTTTTGGAGATGATTGTTGTGTATGAGATTATGTATGGCAATGGAAGACAATTAGATGTTGGTACTTTAAGCTTAGAAATAATAGATATATAAAAATCTGGAAGCTAAAGCTTAACAAATATTAAAAATACTCTGTGAATAAATGTATACCATATTAATATTTTTCGTTCCGGGGGATAGAAGTCACTCGCGTCCGTAGGATATACCACCTTCTCCTAGGCCCACCCTACACGTGTCCCCTGGGTGGTGCTAAATGAGTGACTAACGCCGAGTCTCTGGCGGCGGTTAATAAACCAGTACAATCCAGACCTTACCCGTCTGCACAGTGAAGGTAGGAAATGACCCTCACAAGCGTAAACTCGTGGTCATGTCTCGCGAGAGCGGTGTCATTGGCTTCATCGCCCGGGTCGCGAGGTAGAAAACCTCTCTAAAAATTTACCCCAAATCCTAAGATGGGAGACGCGTCGACGGGATGTATGGTTGTTGGGGAAACAGCCTCTAGCGCCAACTTCAACGCACCTGGCGAACGTTGAAGTATTTTAGCCTTCATAATCGGAATGGGAGTAACCCGGTTATGTGACCTTTATATCTGCCCTACTCGTGGGAACAACTATGGACCATTCTCTTTCCCAAACCAAAAACAACAAAACATTAACACAGCAAATTTTTCACCCTGGCCTATTTAACAAGCCAAGATCGCAGTCTCTCACTGATTGTAGCCAAATCAATAAAAATGAAAACAACTTAACCACTCCCATAGATGCTCTTGGTAATCAAACACCTGGAAATACAAAATGGACTGAAGTCCAAAATCGCAAAAGGCAAAGAAACAGCCCTGACGCCTCCGGTAGCCAAAAACAAACCAAAGTCCGGTCGAACTGGTTAAGCCAGCCATTACCAACTTCAAACGCATTTTCTGAGCTAGAGACTATGGAAGATAAAGATAATTCTCCACCTAAACCAGCAGAAAGGATACCGAAGCCTCCACCCATTTTCATTGATAACGTAAAAAACATACGTCCTCTAACCAAACTACTCAATGAATCGGTGCAAGATCTTTTTGAGATCAAAGTTCTACCCAAGGACCAGGTTAAAATACAACCCAAAACAAGCGATGCTTACAGGATTATTGTTAAGGAACTAGACTCAAAAGGTACAGAATACTATACATATAGACCCCAAACACGAGAGGTCATTTAAAATCATTCTCAAGAACATGCACCCTTCTACAGACATCGAAGAAATCCGAGAAGCTCTAGCTAAACAAGGACATGTTGCCAACAACATATGGAATATGAAGCAAGCAATAACGAAAAATCCATTACACATGTTTGTAGTCGAACTTCAGGCAAGCTCAAACAATAAAGACATTTATAATATAAAGAATCTCCTCCACTTTCGTGTAAAATTTGAGCCCCCGAAACCAAAACGCACAATCCCTCAATGTGCCAATTGTCTTGCTTATGGACACACTAAATCGTACTGCCGCCGTAATCCAAGATGTATCAAATGTGCAGGAAACCACACGTCCTCAACCTGCCCGCGTAAGGAACGATCAGATGATGTCCGATGTGCATTATGTGACGGAAACCACCCAGCAAATTATAAAGGCTGTACTGTCTACAAGGAGTTACAAAGACAAAAATATCCACCCCTCCGTATTAAACAATTTCCTCCAAATCAAGTCGCCGCAGAGTCGAGCCAGTCTGCAAATAAAATTCAAAACAAAACACATAAACAACTATATGCTGACGCTGCTCGCAATAACCAGAGAGAAAATAGGTCAAAACATACTTCCTTTATACCCCTAAAACCAAAGGAAGGAAAAGAATCACTTCCGTCTTCAGAACCGAATCTCGTAAACACTCAAATGCCACAAAATGAAAAGCCTATTGCTAGCGCAAATGACTATAAAGACCTCATCGATATGTTGAAGCATATGATGCAACAAATGAACACCATGACTAATATTTTACTTAGTTTTATGACAGAACTTAGGTCGCAGTCGGCCCCACACAACAACAGTCAGGGTTTTACTCAGGACGGAGGTAGGCGGCCCACCTTGCACCTCCGCGATTAAGTCCTTTTAAACCAATTCTCTTGGCCTTGTGGAATGCTAATGGGCTATCAAACCATACTCAAGAAATAATATCCTTCTTGCACATGTATAACATTGATTTCATGTTAATCTCTGAAACACACTTTACCACCAAAAGTCACTTTCAAGTACCAAGGTACAAACTCTATCACACAAACCACCCAGATGGTGCAGCACATGCAGGATCTGCGATACTAGTAAAAAGCAACATCAAACATCATGTGCTCAACCCCATTTGCAGTAATGAAATTCAGGCCACCACTATAGCTATTGACAGTTTAAGTGGCCCAGTGTTAATTTCAGCACTTTACATGCCACCCAAGCACAATTTAAAAACTGAACAATGTTCATCCTTTTTTAAACAACTTGGCAACAGATTTATTGCCGGAGAAGACTACAATGCAAAAAACATCTTCTGGGGTTCACGAATAACCAGTACAAAGGGGCGAGAACTTATGAAAACTGTTCAAAAGCTGGACTTGAATGTTAAATCCACTGGCAAACCAACATACTGGCCAACCGACCCAAAAAAGAAACCTGATCTAGTAGATTTCTTTGTCATCAAAGGACTTCCAAGGGCGGCCTTCAATTGTTACTCTACATACGACCTATCTTCGGATCACACCCCTGTTATTGCCCAGTTGCACAATGACTTTGTTGAAGTGGACAAACCCTGCAGATTGCATTCAAAGATCACAAACTGGGAATTCTTTAGACAAATCATTGGAAACACACTGGTTAAACATTTTCCTCTTAAATCTAATAATGATATTACCGCAGCTGTCGAGATCTTTAATAAATGCATACAGACAGCTGCCTGGAAATCAACTCCCCAATGTAGCACCAACACGATAGTACCGATTTACCCACAAGTTGCAATCAACCTCATACAGAAAAAGAGACGAGCTAGAAAGCAGTGGCAACTTAGTCAACACATAAAAGACAAGGTAAAATTCAACAAACTCGTAAAAGAAGTAAAAACCCTTCTCGATAATATTAAAAACAGAAATGTAGAGCGCCGGTTAAACAGCTTGGACGCGCCTCCCGCACCGGGGTTTTCTCTGTGTAAAATATCCAAATCTCTCAATAGACCAACTGCATTCCAATCGCCACTACGCCTCAACGATGGCTCATGGGCGAAGAGCGATGCTGAAAAGTCGTCGCTATTCGCTGAAAACCTAACACGAGTGTTTACCCCAAACCCGGCTACTGGCTCTAACAAAGTAGATGAAGTAATGGAAGCCCTTTCGGCACCATACCAGCTTTCACCACCAATTAGAAAGTTTGCAATTAAAGAAGTTAAATCTTCAATTAAAAAACTTTCTCTAAACAAAGCTCCTGGCTACGACCTCATAACAGCAAAAGTCAAGAAAGAACTTCCATATTCAGCGATTCGTTTGCTTACTGCTATTTTCAACGCTATCTTGCGACGAGAATTCATACCCGCCCAATGGAAAGTGGCTCAAATCATTCTCATTCTGAAACCTGGCAAAGATCCGGAAAATGTTTCATCTTACCGTCCGATAAGTTTATTGCCTGTAGCGTCTAAAATATTAGAAATTCTAATCCTAAAACGCTTGGCTCCAGAACTTGCCAGACGTGATTTAATTCCATCTCATCAATTTGGATTTCGCGAAGCTCACGGAACTGTTGAACAAGTACATCGATTGGTCCAAAAAAATACATGATGCATTTGAATACAAGAAGTACTGCTCTGCCGCATTTATTGATATCGCAAGCATTTGACCGTGTGTGGCATGAAGGTCTTCTTTATAAAATTCAACAAGCCCTGCCTATTAACTACTACCTCATAATAAAATCATATCTTCATCAGAGGCACTTCTATGTAAAACATGGAGAAGACAAAACATGTCTGCACCAAATAAAAGCAGGGGTTCCTCAGGGCAGCGTAATGGGTCCTATCCTTTATCTTATATACACCTCTGACATACCAACCACAGATAAAGTTCTTGTAGGTACATTTGCTGATGATACTGCCCTTGTCGCATCTCATGAAAACCCAATAGTCGCGTCAGAACTACTACAGGAGAGCCTAAATGACATATCTGGCTAGCCTAAAGACTGGAGAATAAAAGATAATGAAACTAAGTCGGTGCATGTAACTTTCACACTTAGGCACGATAACTGCCCTAGCGTCAAACTTAATGGAGAACAAATTCCTCAGTCAGAAGAGGTACGCTATCTGAGCATACATCTAGACAGACGACTTACATGGAGAAAGCATATCTTTACAAAAAGAAAGGCTCTGAGCGCTCAGCTGCTAAAAGTTAATTGGCTCATGGGACGGAAATCAAAGCTTCTGCTTAGTAACAAAGTGCTTCTGTACAATGCGATCCTCAAACCAATTTGGTCCTATGGAGCGGAAGTCTGGGGAACTGCAAGTAACTCAAACCTTGATATACTTCAACGGTTCCAATCTAAAATTCTCCGCATTATAACTGATGCCCCGTGGTTTGTCACGAATTCTCAGCTGCATCGAGATTTAATGATTCCAACAGTGAAAGAGGAGATTGCAAAGAAAATCAAGTCATACTCTCGTCGCATAGAAAAACATCCGAATGCGCTCGCTTGTGTTCTAATGAATCCTACACGTAACTTCAAACGATTAAAAAGAAGAGTTCCTCAGGATTTACTCTGACCCTAAAACAAGATCTCGTGAAAGATTGTTAACTTGCGTATGCGTCACTGGGCGTATACCTCTCATGTCTCACAAAATTTCTTAACCACCAGTCAAATGCCTAGTCGAGGCAGATCACTGGTTGACAGGATGCCTTTAAAAAAAAAAAAAAAAATAATAATATTTTTAAATAAAAGTACTTTATTTCAGGTTCACGCTTCATCGTTCATAAAGCAGGGTAGAAATGTTTTATTGGAACACTCTGTTCTTCATTTTCCGACTAATTCTCATTTCACGACATGCATAGTTAGTACCGAAATTTAACGCCACGTATTGTCTTATCACCACATCGAAGGAAACGTAACTAATATCTTCCCAGAGGAAAACGTACCTACAACCATCGTTTACATTCAAACAGATCTACTGTTTGTAAACAAAACAGTGTATATAATAATATTATTTTAATTATATGCCAAGCTACTTTTTTCCGCTTCAATGCTAACACGACTTATCACAGTACGTAGGCACAATATAATCTGCCATAATGCGATTGTCTTAGAAATGTCATTAGGGTGACAAAAACTCGGCTAATCCTCGAGTAATAGGCATAATTCTTGTTCAAAATGAAATTGTATTGCCTTTTTTATTGCTGTAATATGAATATTCATTTATTCTTTTTATAATAAAATAAGAACTGGAATCACCATGATGGTTCCGAGTGCAATTCTTATTTAGGAAATGATTATTTTAAAAGCCGACAAGCCTGACATTGTGCAGTTCGCACTGGTAACGAGGCAACGCGCGGCGTTGAGTTCCGCCACCCAACACAAAATGACTCAAATTCGGCAGAAAGTGAAACGCAACAGATTGCCTTAATATTAGGTTCCTAAGTCTCCTATGTTTCCCAGCCAAGTGCGGGTTAAAACGTGAAGCTAAGTGAGTGCGTGATTATATTAAAGGTTTTTCCTCGGACTGATTTGACAAAACGCAGCAGTAAGGGCCTCTTATAAACATATAGGTATATCATGAATTTGAATTTGAATTGAGCATTTTTAAACTTGCTCGCTGTATTCCGTTCATGGCATGGTAGGCAAAATAAACCTGGGAACCTAAATTAAGACACTTCGTTCCACTCCATTACTTTCCGTCGAATTCTAGAGGCATAGGGTATTGAGTGGTAAGCTCAACGTTTTGCCTCACTACCAGAGCGAGGCGATTAAAACTGTAACGTAGGTATAATATTTACTTACGGCTCCGCTCACATATTCGAGTGAAAATAACCAATAGTATGACACATGACATATGACACTTTCCTCGACAAAAAAAAAAAAGACACAACAGGAGGTTTTTCAATACAAATAAAACCAGCAGTTCTCGAGGATATCGCGTTCAACTAAACAAAACTATTTTCTTTATAATATTATATAGTAATGTAGTATAGGCTGAGTAAAGCCAGAGAGCTTTAAATAGTGAAATTTAAACGAAAATTTAGAAATTCACTACGATTAGCTGTGAATTATTGGATTGTCAGGTTTTATCAGTAAATGAAGAACTGTTACTGTATTATAAATTGTTATATGTATATAAGTAATACGAGTACAAGCGTATGACTGTAAAAGGGACCGGTTGTAACTTCGTTCTTTACTCGAGGAAATAAAACATTTAATAATTTCAATTTAAATATATTGTTTTCATTTCTTCATCCTTGTTGCAAGGCAATGTGCGGCGTTGACTTAAATACCACAAACTCGGCGGAAAATGGAAATCAGAACTGAGTGTCTTAACACTAGGTTTTCAAATTACCTCTCCCTACCCTGCCATTTACTCCCACATATGTGAAGCTGGAAAACATTGATGCAACAGTAATACAAATGCGACTTAAAAAATAACAAGTTTAAAAGACAAGAAATTTAACAAGTTTTATTGCATCGTATTACTTAAAATTACTCAAACTCGACGGAAAGACGGGAACGGAGTGTCTTAACCTGTCTAGGTTCCCAAGTTCCCTGCCACGTGCGGGATTCAGCGTGAAGCTGTAATATTTAGAAAATTGCGATTTTGTGATTTTTTCAACACATCGGAAATTTACAATTTACATTTCTATTTAATTATTAATATTTATGTAATACATGTTTAAAAAACATGATGAGCTCTCAAATTTGTGCTCCTTATAAAATTCGCTACACGTCATGCAAGGATAAAGCAGTTGAGTAGTTTAAATGTTTAAGAAAATATATAGTTATATTTATTTAGAAAGCCTGTCGCGGCGCAGCGGCACAAACGTGTGACTGTAACCTACAGGTTCTGGGTTCGAACCCCAGTCAAGGAAATGAAATATTAATATTTTCTATTTAAATATTTAATGTTTCATTTCTTCGCTCTGGTAATAAGGCAAAGCGCGACGTTGAGTTCGGCCACTCAACACGCAATGCCTCAAATTCGGCGGTAAGTGGGTAACGAAAGTGGAACGGAGTGTCTTAACAATAGGTTCCCGGGTTCCCTCTGTCTACCCTGCCTCGTGCGGGATACAGCGTAAAGCTATAAAAGCTATAAAGAAATATTTAGAAAGTATATAAAAAAATTAACTATATTAGATTTGACGTTGACTATAGACTAGATTTGAACTCACACCTCTTTGAAATTCCGTTACGTTCAAATTTTGTACGTCTGGTAAATAAGTATTTCTCTTTTCCTAAGCGTGGATACACTGACATTTTAAAATCAGTAAATATTATAATAACTATAATAGTTTTCTTCTGTATTTCGTATATAGTAGACACTCCGTGCCAATACATCCTCGCAGAACGACAATTTCCGTTAAATTTAATATTGAGTGGCGGAACTCAACGCTGCGCTTATAATATTATGCTATGTGGCAATTGAAATTTATCACAAAATAATAATAAAAACAAATATCGTCAAAAATATAGCTAAATGCATAAGATTAATCCAAAAAAGGCAAAGTAACAAAACAAAATAAAAAAAAAACCGTCACGAACATAGGCTAGGGAGAGGAAAAAGAAAAAAATCTGTAAACAAGTTTAACGTTTATTTTGGTTGCGTCCCTTTCACTCTTATACAAATTTCATATATCTATCCCTTTCGTGAAGCGAACGCTGGACACCTGTGCCTTAGCTTCCCCAAGTACCATCGACCTCAGAACCATACAGAATCAAAACACCGTATATGTGATTATAGAGATTATCAACTTTCGACTCTATAATAAAGTGTTAAAAGCTAAACTTGTTAATAATCATAATAATTATAGATGCGTTATTCTCCAACGTAAAGCAATCATTGTCGTACCCAGATTTGATTCGTAGGTTTTTTTTTTTTTTTAGGTATACGTAAACTAATGTTTTGTAATAATAATGAAAATTGAACACCTGTTCAGTAATCCTATTGTTGGGAAGTAAATTAGGGCCCTAAATTTGCTGGCTTTTTTCCACATGTGGAGCGACTTTTGTGTATTTTTTTTGTGCTATTACAGGTCTTTTTTCTAACATTGGTGGACTTCCAAGGGTGAAATTGTTGATAATTGTTATAATAATGGCAGTTACTATTTTTAGCTCAAATTGAGTAAAATTGTTAATAATTTGTTGGTCTTATTTTTACGATTCGAATGTTTTTTTTAATTGAAGCCATAGTGGCTCAGTGTCTGACTGTGATATGACATAGTCATAGCGAGGCGTAAAGTTCCGCCACTGAAGATGCAATGTCTTAAAAATTAGGTGGTTATTGGGGAATAGAGTATCTGTAGCTGTAATATTTTTAATAATAATACAAGAAAACAGCGGGATATTAATAAAAAGACTGTGTTAATTTAACATATTAAAAACCATATAGGATAAATTAAAAACTTGACAAAAATATGTTCACATGTTATGAAATAACATAATAACAACTAACCGAATACATCAATCTAATGTTTATTTTCAGCTTCACAATGTATCCCGCGCCTGACAGTATAGACAGAGGGAACTTGGGAACCTAGAGTAAAAACATTCCATACAGGTTCCCACTTTCCGCCGAATGTTGGATGTTTTAAGCTGGGTAGCGGTACTTAACGCCGCGCTAAGCCTTTGCATTAATAGCAACATTCAACATGTTGCAGGTTTGTGCCCCTGTGTCAGGACAGGCCTCTATAAAAGAAATATAACTCCATAATATGATATTACTATTAAAAACCTTTTAACAAAGTTCCGTATCAGTAAACACGTGAAAGTTATTGAACATCTATTAACGATCATATTTCGTACAGAGCGGGTAAAGACTTGTACAGACAAGATGAAAGTAAAAGAAAAATTAATAAATCGTAACAGAATCGTCAATTATCTTTTAAGTGCCATTAAGTCGTTTTAATATTTAGGATTAGTGCATTATTACCTAAACGTCTGTTTAAGAGATGATAAGAGATTGATGGAATAAGTAAAAATAAAAATGGACTACCAGTTTTTTACTTGGTGGTATTTAAAATTTAGTGTACATTTAAAAATAAATATATATATAATTCTACATAAATCTGTTCATTTATTTGAATCCAAAAAGATCGCTTTCAAAACCATTAGATTTAATTATAAATACTATAAAAAATATTTAAAAAAAAATAAAATCAAAAATAAAACAAAAAAAAAATATAAACAGAACCTCCCTTCTTTGAAATCGGTTAACAAATCTTCCTATATCATTTCGTATCGTATTCACTTCGTAACGCCGCGCCGTAACAACACAATAATTATTGATACTACTCATACATACACACTCGTAGTTCTAACGTTTCTTTACTGTGTATGTAATTTGAATACATTTTAAAGTTTATTTTGTTAGTGATACGATATTCATAAGTAATTTATGATAAAATTATATCAGATTTATTTATACATATTTAGAAAAAGAAGCCGTTCTTTTCTAAGTGTGGAAACTTGACGTGGTGCAGTGACTGTACACGCGACAAATTGTAGGTTCAATTACCACTCAACTAAATTAATATTTTCGTTTTTTCGCTCTGGTAACGAGTTAGTGGAAAGTCAGTAACGGAAGTGACTCAAAGAGAACGGAGTATCTTAACACTATGTTCCAAAGCTCCCAAATTGTAGGTTCAATTACCACTCAACTAAATTAATATTTTCGTTTTTTCGCTCTGGTAACGAGTTAGTGGAAAGTAAGTAACGAAAGTGTCTCAAAGAGAACGGAGTATCTTAACACTTTGTTGGACACTGCATAAGGCTAAAAAAACCATCACGTACATCAACTAATCCAGCTAAGAAACCAAACATAATGTTACATCATAATTTGAACTTCAAACCCATAATCAAGTATGGTTTTGTACCCACCATTTCAATTGCATTGAACTCTGGAAGTAATAGCGTCATTACAAACAAAGTAACATTATCGACTCTACATATATTACTTCTGTATTTGTTAAAGATGTATATCTAATGCTTTAGTGGTTCTAAGTAAATTTTATTTTGTATTATTGTATTGTTTTGAATTGATAACTTATTATATAACTTATTATATATTTAATTTTTTTTTTTAGCTTTAAACCTTTATATATATATATATATATATATATATATATATATATATATATATATATATATATATATATATATATATATATATATATATGTATATATATATATATATATATATATATATATATATATATATATATATATATATATATATATATATGTATATATATTTATATATATATATATATATATATATATATATATATATATATATATATATATATATATATATATATATATATATATATATATATATATATATATATATATATATATATATATATATATATATATATATATATATATATATATATATCTTGGGACGCTAGAGTAAAAATACTCCGTTCTTATTATGATACTTCCATTGCTTACTATTCCCTGAATTTGAGGAATTACGTTTTGAGTGGCAAAACTCAACGTATTAACAGAGCGAAGAAATTAAAGTATTTAAATCTATAGTGCGGACGGAGTGGACCCACTCCCAACTCATAGTATTATTTTTATTTCTAGTTTTCTAAACTTTATGACATATATACTTACAAAAGGATAAATCATACAATAAAAAACGGGTCAAAAGTAATCTTTTGTTAAGAACCAACGACCTAAGAAATGACACCCGAAGAGATCACTTAATAAAATAACGTACGAATACATACATTCAAATGAACGTAAAGCTATAATTATCACGACTAACCCTTTACTTCTAAGTATTTCTTCAATGCACCCGTATAATATTACACTACTATTATCATATATACAATTTGTAGCATATGTGTATCGTTCGTATTGAAATGAGATAAAAAATCTTAATCGCTTAAGAAAATAATCAATTTGTTTTTTTTTTTTTTATTTTGGGTGTTTTTAATATTTCTCTTATCGTTTGAATTAATTATATTTAAGATATAATTTTTATCACAAGCGACACGCCCACGGCATTTACCCGCTTGAATTACTCACTCATTCACTCACTCAGCTTCACGCTGTATCCCGCACATGGCAGGGTAGGCAGAGGGAACTTGGGAACCTAGTGTTAAGACGACTCTGTTCCACTTCTGTTCCCCACTTTCCGCCGAATTTGAGGCATTGAGTGGCGGAACTCAACGCCGCGTTTTGCCTTGTACCAGAGTGTAGAAACGAAACATTAAATATTTAAATTGAAGATATTAAATATTTCATTTCCTGGACCGGGGATTGAACCCAGAACCTGTCGGTTACATTCACACGCTTGTGCCGCTGCGTCACGACAGGCCGCTTGAATTACAGTATTTTATTTACGAATTTCTATTAATTTCTTGTATTAACAACAATATCACTTTTAAGACAATATTTATCATTGAAAAATAAAATTTCATCTAATTGAACACACATTTTGAAAAAAGTATGTCAAATATTATATTTTAGTATAATATTTCAAATTTACGTAACTCTTTTGATTTTTTAACCAATTTAAATAAATCAAACACAAAATGTTATGGGAAGGTCGCCAAAATTAGTAAATTAAATGTTTTAATGTGCCTATCTACTGAGTTTCTATAAACACACAGACTAACAGACAAAATTATTAAAATCACTAGTTTGTATCCCTTACATATCAGGGTAGGCAAAGATAACCTGGAAGCCTGGGGTCATGACGCTTCGTTCCGATTAATATATTTCCATTTCCTACATTCTTCTAAATTCTGGAGGCATTATGTGTTGAATGGTTTTCATTTCTTCGAGTCAAGATAGAACTGTTATTTTTAATACAAAAACGTTTTTGATTTGTTTTATTGAAATATTATAATTAATACTCACAAGCTTTTAACTTCTTAAAACCAGTTGTATGTATAAAAAAACCATCTATCATCCACACTTTAATAATAGTATCTGTATAATATAAGAAAAAGAGCAAAAAAATCATTTCAATTCGGTAGCTAAGGGTCATTTTTTACATGTAACAGGTCCCTAAATTATGCATGTTTTTTTTTGTACTTTTGAATAATTCATGAAGAATACTTCTTGGGATAATTTTCTCACACGTCTCGTGATGCCTGTCGTGGCGCAAAGTCACAAGCAAGTGACTGTAAAAACGACAGGTTGTGGGTTCGATCGACGAAAAAATGCTATATTTCATATATTCAATTTAAATATTTAATGTGTTTTTATTTCATCGATCTGGTAACAAGGTAAAGCGAGGCGTTGAGTTATGCCACTCAACACGCTATGCCTTAAATTTTGCGGAAAAATGAGAAACGGAATAGTGTCTTAACATAAGGTTCCCATGTTCCCTCTGTTTGCCATGTCACGTTCGGGATACAGCTTGAAGATGAAAAGAAAACCGACCATATAATATCTCCATTGTCGTTAAGTAAACTAAAAGACAGTACCTTCAATTCTTAAAATTGTAAAAGAACAAAACAAATGGTGGAACAGTATAAATAGACGGACGGCGCTTAACTGTTTGTATAGAGATTAGTACACGCGTGCTAATTATATAATTTAATTATGGTTTTTGAATAAAATAATGACATATCGTGAGGCCTGACGTGGTGTAGCGGCACAAGTGTGTCACTGTAACCGACAGGTTCTGAGTTCGATACCCACTCGACGAAATGAAACATTTAATATTATCAATTTAAATACTTAAGGTTTTCATTTCTTCGCTCTAGTACAAAGCAAAATGCAGCGTCGAGTTCCGCCACTCAACACGCAACGTCTCAATTTTGGTGGATAGAGGGGAACGGAAGTGGAACGGAAGTGGAACGGAGTGTATTAACACTAGGTTCCCAAGTTCCTTCTGCCCACCCTGCCATTTGCGGGATACAGCGTGAAGCTGAGAGAGA
Organism: Eueides isabella; assembly: GCA_019049475.1. Lineage (NCBI taxonomy): Eukaryota > Metazoa > Arthropoda > Insecta > Lepidoptera > Nymphalidae > Eueides > Eueides isabella. The sequence goes on from CM032402.1 coordinate 2,626,620, forward strand.
GAAACATATCGTGGTGCAGGGGCACAGCGGCTGTCATCGCGATGGGTTGTATTGTATATTTCTATTAGAGGAAAGCAAATATTTAGTATTTTTATTACTTCTCTCTGGTAACGTGGCCAAGTGGCGTTTAGTTCCAAATTTCCGAGGCTAATTTTCCTCTGCCTTCCTTCCTTCCCTACCCTGCAAAAGTTACAAAGCGAAAATTCTTAGTTTAATTTCCAATCAAAAAAACTAATTATTTTGTCACTCTGGTAACAAGACAAAGCGCAGCGTTTAGTTCCGCCCCTTAAAACGTAGAGATGTTAAAACTTGATTTCCTGGGCCTTTCCTGTTATCAGCGTGAAAAAATAAAAATCTAAAGTATATTAAACTAAGTTAGTTTAAGTCTCTGTGTACTAAGCTTTACACTCACGTTGCGCAGGTCAGGAACATCTGGCGAACTGTTTGTATTAATTTTTTGTTCGTAAACTTTCTTGTTCTGTGACTGTGGCTTATAATATAAATGAATTTTAGTGTCAATTTTACAGAAAACAGAAATGCTTTTGTGATATTTTTTTGGATTTACAGTAAAAAAATAGTATTTGGGTAAATCAAAGCTTGTAAATCAAAGCTTGTAAGTAAAAGCTTGTAGGCTATAGGATATTTCAAGCCAGCGAGCCCAAAAAAGTTTGACAAAAATCGTGTTAAATTCTTACATATATTGTTAACCTAATTAGTTGGCACAGTGGATTTTAAATGATTACAAAATGAGGAGGTTAGAATTATTGAAATATTTTTCTTTTGGATTTGTTTTATGTATATATAAAAATATGTAGATTTGTAAATAACCATGTTCTTAGTGCATGCCATTATTAACACAATATTATTATTGATGACAGATAATTTATATTCATAATTATTTTAATATGTTTGTTTGCCTGTTCTTCTGTTTAATCGCCAGAACAGCTAAACCAATATTTGTAAGAGAAGAACTGAAAGATAAGATAAAAATTACGGTTTATTAAAGTGTGTAATAGTATAGATAATCATACTAAAATACTTAAAAAACTTTCAGTTAAAAACTTCTTGAGCTTTACGCAGATTTTTAGGGTCACATTGTTTTCATCATAGTCAACTGTAAAGTATGGCACTTACTCGCCGATTAGCTTATTTCCTTGGTTAGTCAAGACAAAGTGCCTTGACTTCGACTTTGACAAAGTCACTTACGTTATTAGCAAGGTAAAGTGCGGTGTTGAGTTCCGCGATGTAGTCCCTCACATTTGGCGAAAACTTGGTGAGGAACTTAACGGTGTGTCTTACCACTAGGTTCCCAAGTTCCCTCTGTCTACCCTGCCATGTACGGGATACAGCGTGAAGCTCAGTGAGTAATGATTTTTTTTTATGGAAGAGACGGCAAATGAGCGTACAGGTCACCTGATGGTAAGTGATCACCGTCGCCCACGGCCCCATGCAGCTCCAAAGGAGCTACAGGAGCGTTGCCGTCCTTTAAGGTGGAAGGGCACCGGGGCCCGGCATTACCTAATGCGAAACGCAGTGGCCAAGGCCACTACTTAACGCCGGTCTTAAATGCCGGGGGTGGTAACAATCCGGTCGAGTCTGCCCATGCGTGTTGCCATTGCTGGCAATGTGACTCTACCACACGCACTTTAGTCGCCTCTTACGACACCATCAGTACCAGGGTGATCCTATTCTAAGCCGGGATCACACGGCATAAATTGGCATTGTACTAAATGCAAGGTAAAACAGGAAAAAACAAAAGGACAATCAAATATTCCCATATTTTAGATTTGAACCCACGACTGCCTCTTCAAAAAACTACTCATTTAGCTTTTTTATAACAAGTTATATGAAACAGGTCTCGTAAATCACGTTTTGCATACACATTAACACGATTTACTACAATATTTGTTGGTAACAATTCTTTTCTCATGCGCATTTGTATGCTAGTGCTTGAGTTTCCATTTACGGTCAGAGCGATTGACCGATGATGATACGTGGAAGAAATCTATAACTTAATGTGGCGTTTGAAAAATTATATACTTATGTAATAGTATATATATATATATATATATATATATATATATATATATATATATATATATATATATATATATATATATATATATATATATATATATATATATATATATATATATATATATACTTATATATACTTATATATATATATATATATATATATATATATATATATATATATATATATATATATATATATATATAAAAATATTCTGTCACAGCGCATGTGCTTATGATAGTAAGGACATCGGTTGTGGGTACGATTCTCTTTCGATGGAGTGAATTATTTTCAGTTTTTTGCTCTGGGCGCGTAAAAGCGCGGAATTGTGTTACGCAACACAATATTCAATGTCTCAAATATAAAACTTCACGCTGTTTTCTGCACGTAGTAAGGTAAGCAAAGGGTACCTGGGAAGCTAGTATAGAAGCGAAATGTTCCCATTAAGACACTTGCATTATTATAGGATACAACGCTGAAGTTACTTCGATATTACTTCACATATTTATCTAAATTTATAAGCTATTTTTGTATATGTTACTATTTTGTTACCTTCATCTTGTACCTTCAGGGTAGCCAGAGGGAACTTAGTAACCAAGTGTTAAGTAACTCCGTACCTTTCCCGACTTTCCGCCGAGTTCGTAAGTCATTGTGTGTTGAGTGGCGGCACTCAACGCCGCGCTTTGCCTTGCTACCAGATTTGAAAATTGAATATATTAAATATTCCATTTCCTCGAGTGGAAATAGAACCCAAAATCTATCACGTTTTGTCCCCTCCGCTCTCACAGGCCTCTGTTACTATAATTTGAAATACTCAAAGCTAAAAATAAAACGTAAACAAATCGTAAAGACTGCGATCGATGCAAACTTGTTTATAATATTTTGGTTTAAGTTACAAACGATAAGAGAAAATAAACGGAAAATATATTATAGCTTTATGTGTCAAATGTGATGGTTATAAATTTAAATATGATTGAAAAATGATATAATGTATCCTTTTGGGTCGGAATGTGGTTAGCGAGACGTAAAAGCAATTTGACAGTAGTTAAAATGCTAGTATCTTGCAAGAATTAAAGGGGTCAACGTTAGCTCAAGAGTGTGATTGTAAATGTGACAGACTGTAGGTTTGATTCTCGTTAGGGGAAATTGAATTACTAATTTTTCTAATTTAATCAAAATTTAAACATTTCATACTGATTTTTAATATTAGAAGTATGAAATCATGAAATAGCTTAGAATTACATCGTAAGTAGGGTGCAAATCTTTAGATTGTTATTTTTTTTCTGAAATTCTAAATTATTTCTTAATTGTGGACTAAGAGAAAACAAGAAAATAGAAGTAAATATTTTAAGAGCCCTTTGAATAAAAAAAAATACTACGTCATTTTAGCTTAGTGCTTGTAGCTCTTGAACTACTAATCTGGTTTCCATTAAAACATGTCTTAGAACCACCGCGATGAAGAAGGCTTTTAATTTTTTTGGCGATTAAAGCAAGCGAATTAAAATTGTTTATTTATTCGGAAAGCGGACAAGGAAACACAGAAAAAACATACATAGAGATCAAACTTGAAAATGTTCCTTTTGTGTAGTGATTTTTTTTTTATGTAAAATATTTAGTTTTAAGTATAATGATATATTTCTCCGAGTGGGAATACAATTAAACGCTAAGCTACTTTTGATGATCTCGATAGTATCTCTCTCTACATTTAAACTTACAGAACTAAGATATTAATAAAATGAAAACACTCTTTACTGTTGAATTCATACAACCAATTCCGATAATTTCATACAAAAGATCATTACGATGCAGTTCAAGTAACTATACGTTTGGGCCCTATAAGGTGACGTCGATGCACACGTAATATAAAGTATTTTTGATTGCAATTGCTTGTATGACATATACACTTCCTGTTTGTGGGTATGTATGAAATATTATTTTGAAATTAAAATTTTATATCCAGGTATAGTCGGGGTATTACTACACGCTGTATCCGTATATATGCTAAAGTTTATATATGCTTAAGGAAGCAGTAAATGTTTGTTCTTTGGCGGAACTCAACGCCGCGCTTTGCCTTGTTACCAGCAACAATTTTTTTTTTTGAAATTGGATTCCATAACCTACCGTATGTATAGTGACGCGCTTGTGCCGCTGCGCCACGACACGCCTCAAACTAAGGCAGATGTGAGATAGAACTATATGTATATGTATTTATAATTTAATCCATAAACCGAGTAATGTCAAGGGCATTCGGCTAAGCGATTTTCCAGTTTCCCTTTTCAGTAAGAACATGTTTCGATATGAGCTTCATATATGCACTTGTTCTTATCGATGATCATAGTTATATCTTATTTAAATGGAAAAAATAAAAAAGAACTTTATAACAACTATTTAAGGTCAAGTTTTCATTGAATTTTCGCCCGTTTTAAGTCGTTTTTGAACAGAATTTTATATAGTTCTAGTAACCAAGGCCTTCCAGTTGGATCCGAGTGCTAACATTTGTTTACATTTCTATATATATATGTATATAAAAAATATCATTAATAACGCATTATTGGTTATTAAGTTTTTGCGTGTTTCAATTATTAATATATGCACATACATACATATATATGTTCAGTAAGATGTCGCAGTAGGTAAAGTTTTGAGTATCAAAGTTCTGGGTTCGGTTCTCATGTCAGTAATTTACTCAGCTTCACGCTGTACCCCGAACACGGCATTGTAGGCAGAGGGAACTTGGGATTTAGTGTTAAGACACTCCGTGCCACATCCGTTCCTCACTTTCCGCCGAATTTGAGGCATTGCGTATTGAGTGGCGGAATTCTACGCCGCGCTCTGCCTTGTAACCAGAGCGATTAAATGAAAACATTAAATATTTAATTCAAATTAAATATATAATATTTTATTATTTTAATATTCAATATTTTAATTTCCTCGATTGGGGATCAAACCCACGAGTAGGGCATCGACAGGCCTCGAGTAAATGTAGGTAGATGTGAGGATGTCTTTTTATTTTCATATTTATGTTTAAGCTCGAAATACCTGTGCATTTTCTTTTTGTTCTTCTTTTTAGACAAAATCTCAATATTAATATAACTTAACATAACTTTTAAATAAGAACCTGTATACTTAATAACAATTCACGCTTTTATTACCTAGGAACTGTAGGTATCGGATATCGGAAACGTAGACTTATTTTCTCTGTCACTTTCTTCATACTTCATTATGAAGCGAATTATCAAGATATTACGCGTTGTAAAGCGGAACTCAACGCCGTAATCAAAAGTACAAATCGTTATGCACATACATAAATACATTTAAATGTATGTATATTATTATAATTATTCAGGCTATTAAACCAAGATACATATAATATATCTAGTTACTTTATATTGTAGTTGAAACAGTATTGACGTCATAGTGGTACAACATTGTAAGTATATTATAAGGTAGAGGGATTCTAATGTCTAAATCTCCTTAATTTTTCAAAATTTTGGAAATTAAGTGATACGATTTGCGATTAACGCCGCATATAGTCTTAAACAACGCGAGAAATTGATAATAGTTCATTTTTTCCAACAGGAATCGAACCTTTTGCCATCGTGTCAGTCAGTCGTTAAGCAAAGACAAGTCACACACATTCACACTGCGCCACAAACGTCTTTGTTTAATACTGGCTCACGTCTTCTTTTGTACCAAGTTTCAAGGACTAAGGTCGGCCTTTGCAAGAATCGCTTTGTTTTTTGTATAAGAATGTTACTGTAAAATCGGTATTTATTTTAATTTTTTTTAGCTACAGGCAGTATCCTGTATTTAGCTGAATAGGCAGAGGGAACCTGGGAACCTAATATAAAGACACTTCCTTTTCATTGGCAATCTTCCGTGCCCCATCTTTTGCCAAATTCTCAGGGCAAAAAAATAATCACATTCATTTTAAGAGTTCAATCATAAACCGCCACCGAACGCTTGTATTCCGGTGTTTTGCACCGGAATAACTTATTTTTTCTGCTTCACTGTATTCACATGGTACGATAGGCAGAAGCAACTTGTGAGTCCTCAATAATATTTTATACAAAATAAAAACTTGGCAAAATTTTCTTCTAACTCTATAATATAGCATTACTGTGACAAAATAAATTATTTAATATAACATCATTACAGTGTACATGCATTATACAAATTAATATGTAGTTAAGGTAATCGCGATGATCACGATTGGTGTTTGAGGTTAGGCCAAGGTTTTAAGCAGATTATTAGAAATGAAATGTTCAATACTGAGTAGATTTACTGTAATATATTTTATTTATTTATAATATAAGTCTATTTTAAAGGTATTTGTAGTAAACTATTTTAGTCTGACGCCGTTTTTCCTATATAGTAGGGGAGGCAGAGGAAACTTAGGAACCTAGTGTTAAGACACTCCATTCAGTTACCAGAGCGTAGAAATGAAAATGTGAAATATTTCATTGCCTAGAGTGGGGATCGAACCCACACCCTATGGCAGACAATATTTCCATTACTTCCATGTGGTTAAACAAATTATATTGATTAATTTTGCAATCAAGACTGTAATAATTTTAAATTGGCCAAATCATGCTTAAATTAACATAAATATTAATTCATGTATTATAAAATATATATAAAATAAACAAATAAGCTAAGCTAAGATTCAAACAAAACATAAAATTACAAATAAATCCTAAAATATTACAAAAATGTGAAGCAGAATTTAACGTTCATTTAAGAGCATCTGCGCGTACTAACCCCATAACATTTTATGTAACGACAGCTATTCAACTAAATTGACATCAATATGACAAAAGTTTGTTCAAAAGCAGCTTAGCAAAGCCACTGCCGCTGATATAGACTAAGTTCTTTTAAACGCCATTAATTCGTAGTGTTCAGTTTCAACGGTTATTGCAACCTTATCGCCGGGAAATGGTTGAATTTTTAATATAATTAAATCTTTTTCGATAATAGTTATAGTAGAAGAGATATTCGCGACACGTGAGCAGCATTTTCATGTTTTTTGTTAGTATTAAAATATTTAAATTTTAAATTTTAAATGAAATATTTGTTAATATTTACAGGTATTGTTTGTGATTTTGTTGTAAGTAGATTTGATCATTCTATATAATAATCATTTATTCTATTTATTTTATCTTCACATTGTATACCACACATGGCAGCGTAGGCAGAGGGAACATCGAAAGTTAGTCTTAAGATATTACGTTCCGTTAGGGCGAAGTAATTAAAACATTACTTTATTAATTTTTAATTCAAAAATATTAAATATGGCTTTTCCTCGAATGTGGATAGAACTCACAACCTGTCGCGTGTCCAATCTCACGCTTGTTCTCCTGAGCCACAAGAGGCTTCACATATAAAACAATATTTAATTTACTATGCAGACCGTCACACTCTTTCCCATACTTTCCACCCGATTTTATAGATATGATATATTGAGTAGCAGATTCTACAACCACTAATAAAAACTATTAATTAGTAAACTCCGACAGGAATCAAATTCACAACGATCGTATCTACAATTTCACTGTGCCACGATATTATCATGTACAAATATATATTTAGAGGCCTGTCGTGGCGCAGCGGCACAAGAGTGTGACTGTAACCGACAGGTTCTGGGTTCGATCCCCAGTCGAGGAAATGAAATATTTAGGTAATATTTTCAATTTAAATATTTAGTGTTTCAATTCTTCGCTCTGGTAATAAGGCAAAGCGCGGCGTTGTATTCCGCCACTCAACACGCAATGCCTCAAATTCGACGGAAAGTGGGGAACGGAAGTGTCTTTACACTAGGTTCCCGGGTTCTGCCTACCCTGCCTCGTGCGGGATACAGCGTAAAGCTGAGTACATATATATATATATATATATATATATATATATATATATATATATATATATATATATATATATATATATATATATATATATATATATATATATATATATATATATATATATATATACATATATATATATTTATTTTACTATACTAAATCCATATACAATAAAAAATAGAACCACATAAACTATTTTACAGAACCACTAACTTAAAATAAACACCGAAAACATAAAAACTTATCACGAATAATCTCCAAATCCAACAGAATGACTGTAACGTATTGTTTTTCCAAATAAATCTAATCTATAGCTTTTAACTCAAATTACCTTTCAACAAAACGCTGTTAAATAATTACACCTAAATATATATAAGTTAGGCATCCCCAACGTAAAAAGAGTCATTAATTTCCAAACGACGACTTATGGCGGCTTATAACTTGACGCAACTAAATTTCCTAAATTAGATCTTTTTATCCCTTGTTAGTTTATTGATGTAGCTTCTGTTGTTGTTCTTTAGGAATTGTCGTATTCAACTACGGTAGGAAAAAACGGAAGTAATACTACTTTTTCTGATTTCAGATACTCAATTTTCGATTAATTTCGTAATAGGGCCCACAAATTGCCTTATCACTAGCTACCCTGGTTGCATCCGTCTATTCTGCCATGTTCAGGATACAGCGTGAAGCTGAGATGCGTAGAGTCATTGATAATTTTAATTTTTCTTTTTTTTTTTTTTTTTTTCAGCTTCACGCTGTATCCCGCACTAGGCAGGGTAGGCAGAGGGAAAGGAAGTGAAACCTAGTGTTATGACACTCCGTTTCACTTCCGTTCCCCACTTTCCGCCGAATTTGAGGCATTGCGTGTTGAGTGGCGGAACTCAGCGCCGCGCTTTGCCTTATTACCAGAGCGAAGAAATGAAACATTAAATATTCAAATTGAAAATATTAAATATTTCATTTCCTCGACTGGGAATCGAACCCAGAACCTGTCGGTTACAGTCACACTCTTGTGCCGCTGCGCCACGACAGGCCTCTAAAAAAAATATACATAAAATTCACAATCTTTAATTAAATAAGCAATTAACATAACAACTTAAATACTGCTGTAAACAAAATAAACAGTTTTTTGTTGCCAAATTTCGAGTAGGTACACTTTTTCATTGTACTATTTTTGGGGATCAAATCATTCATCATAGAAACGCTTTGTTTCCATAACGTTTTGAAATATCTTTACTATTAATTTCTATTTCCTAATAGGGTTAGAAATATTTGAATCACTCGACAGCTTTATATTTCAGCTTTAACAAGCCATAGAAATGTTGTGATGGTAATTATTTTATACAAACAATAAAAGTCATAAGTTACTTTAAACTTAAAATAGAGTAGTCTTGAGATTTTATTTCAATAAGTTGAGTAAATTAATATTAAAAAAAAACTTTCCGCATATATACGCATATATTACGCATATGAAAATGGAACTTAGTGTTAGAAATGCTAATAATTCACTAGAGGGAACCTGGGAACTTGGGAACCTATTGGTTAGACACCCCATTCCCCACTTTCCTCTGAATTTAAAGTTATGCCTTGTTACCAGAGCGATTATTTAATACTACTAAGAATTGTGAGTGAATGACTCACAATTCTTCAATACTCGTTCACGCTGTATCCCGCAGGGTAGGCAGTGGGTTCTTGGGAGCCATGTTAAGACACTCTGTTCTACTTCCGTTCCCCACTTTCTGCCAAATTAGAGGCATTGAGTGTTCACTGGCGGAACTCAACGCCGCGTTTTGCCTTGCTACTTTGTTTGTCTAAATTTTGTTGTTGTTTGTCTATATTACACAGTAATAAATAAGAAGTCAAAAATTATTTTTCAAACCAAAAAAAAACCAATACAAAATTAGAAACCAATTAACCATTGAACTGTCAATGACTAACGCTATTTAAAGATCTCCCTTGGAATAGCGATTCGAAAAATGCTTCACGCCAACTAGATATATGCCACTTTCTTTTACAACTGACATTGACAGTAACATTGATTTTCGACATTTTAATTTCAATTCTAAGCTCCCCCGTACACTGTTTTACTTAGCTTAAATAACTTGTCATGTAACGCAGTAATGTAAGGAATTTGTAAGAAGACAAAGTGGCAAGTGAATGTATAGGTTAATGGATTTGTTCGGAATAGTTTGGGATTTTTAAATTGGACTAAAATATCTTGAGACCCTCGATGTGTAGAGGTGTCAGTCAATATCAGTTTATGTGACGGTTGTTGGTTTCACGCTGTATCCCGCACATGGCAGGGTAGACAGAGCGAACTAGGGAACTTAGTGTTAAGACACTCCGTTCCATTTCCGTTATCCACTTTCCGCTTAATGAGGCTGGCACTTTCCTCTGAATTTAAAGCTAATGTTAAGTGGCAAACTTAACGCCGCGCTTTGCCTTGTTATCAGAGCAAAGAAATGAAAATATTATATACTTAGTTTGTTGTTTGTTATATATTTCATTTTCTCGAGTGAGGACCGAACTCACAACCTATCGTTAACAGTCACATGGTTGTGCCGCTACGCTACGACAGGCTTTCAAAGAGACTTGTTGGTTTAATCCTGATTATTATCGTAGATCGTAGGCCTCAACGTTCTGAACATTAAGGCCTGTACACGTAACGATATATAAGTAGCCTTTAACTAAACAGTCTATTTCTATCGACATGGGAAAGCCCACTCGAAATATTATTGTATACCACTTAAATAAAATTAAATCTAATTAAAGCTCTCTCTTACTATTACATCTTGACGGAAGCTCTTTATATTGAAATTATTAATTTAAATATACACATACGATTTTAACCCTTATACAGTTATATTTAAATCGATATTAGCTTTAACCAATCTTCTTTAAAGTCTTAACTTGAGTTGAAGATAAAACTTTTATTTATATACGGTGGGAAAGTTTGGATAAGTTGTAAGTAAATGTTCTATGAAGGTTTTTATTTTAATTGATAGATCTTAAATAGATTCAGCCGTACTGAGTATGACCGGTAACCGCTAAATAACTGTTTAGTTGTCAGATTGCATGTAATGTAAAATATGATTACTTATTATAGCTGTACGCTATATTCCATACCTTGGAAATATGGGATACATCTTGAAGCTAAGGTAGGTAGGGGGAACAATGGGAACCTCCAATCCCATCAAGACACTCGGTTCATCGATTTTGAAGTGGCGCAACTTAACGCTGCGTTTTGCCTCGTTACAAGAAAAAAAAGTTTTTATTATTAAAATATATTAATGAAATTTCCCTGAGCGGGGATAGAATCCCTAACCATCGCCTTTACATTTACGCCACATATGCCCCTTTTTGATTTTTGTTCGATAATTCTAGGGAGGCGTGGCTACATACCTCAGATTTATCGTTTAAAAATAATCCACTGTACCTATAGTCGTATTAGTTTATTGGATTATCGCGTACAATTCAACATATTATTTATTTTTATTTATATTTTTTCGTATAATATTGTGGGGAACGGAAGAGGAACGGAGTGTCTTAACCCTAAGGTTCCTGGGTTCCCTCTGCCTACCCTGCTTCGTGCGGGATACAGCGTGAAGCTAAAAAAAAATATTTGTTTTAGACACATACTATACACTATCATAAAACAAATTTTACATATCAACAATTTGATATCTTAGTTGCAATTACAATTGTACATATATAAAGGTTACTGTATGTACATACAAGCATTTACGTTGAAGCTCTTGTATTTATATACATACATACATATTATAATAATTGATATAATTATTTTAATTGACTTGGCCTTGTAAGTTATAAACTTTGTATATATATCGAGTATCAGTATGATCATGTGATACTCGATATCATGAACATTATCGTACAATAAGAATCTGTAGAATCGGTCATAGTGAAGCTTTGATTGTTAAAGGACGGTTGTGGGTTCGATTCCCACTCGAGGAACAAGTAATTTCTGTATATCCACTCAAGCAGCGAGATAAAGCGCGGCGTTGGATTCCGCATGTAATGTCTCGAGAATTTTGTGTGAAGTGAGGAATGGTGTCGTCATACTATGTCAAAAAGTCATTCTGTTAAGTGAGAATGAACCCACATCATTTGTGCCTTAACACAGCCACAACGGTCTGTAAATAACTTTTTTTTTCAGCTTCACGTTATTTCCCGCACATGGCAGGGTAGGCAGACGGAATTTGGTAACCTAGTGTTAAGACACTCCGTTCCGTTCCCGACATTTTCCCGAATTTGAGACATTGCGCGGCGAAACTCAACACCGCGCTTTGCCTTATTACCAGAGCGAAGAAATGAAAACATTAGATAGTTAAATTGAAAATATTCAATATTTCCCCAAGTAGGGATTGAACTCATAACCTATCGTGTTTACAGTCACACGCTGCCAAGACAGGTCTGAAATTACTCATACATATTCCTGTAATATATAATTTAGTGATTTAATTAAGCTTTACAAACACTATTTAGTAGAAGCAAGGAACAGTCATTATAGCACCATATATAGATGACCCAATTACACATTACGGTAGTAGCTTAATTTCAGTTACTCTCTTTGACTGAGTGTTGCGTTTACATTTGAAATGTTATTTTTAGTGTATTGTGCACTAAACAAGTCAAGTGAAAATCGGACTAGCTCACCAAAAGTTCCTTACCAATATCTGAATCAATGATCTACTGTAAGTATGGCCTATAAAAGCTTAGCTTAAATAAAAACTTAAGTTTGCGTACGTACGTACTCATTTTGTATGAAATTAACTACAAATATAAGCTTGTAATTTTTTTTTTCTACGCTTATTAATTTAAACTTTCTCGATTTATCTTTTTATTTATATTATAACCCTATAAGTTTTAAATACGTGGATGATTTCATACACAATACAGTAAAGTAGATGCATAAAAGCTCATAACTTTTGATTAAGTTGTTTTACAAATGTATTGAATATTAATTAAACATTTTCTCACGTTGATAATGCGGGGAATTAAATACCTTTATTAAAATAATTAATAAGTCAAGGCGCCCTTAGAGTTCTTTGGTAGAAGAGTAGGAAAGTGTCCCAATGGGAACGGAGTGTCTTTACACCAAGTTCCCTCCATGCCCTACAATATGCAAGATACAACGTGAACCTTGACTAAGAAATATATATTTAAATTTACTTTTTATTCATAAAAAACATATTTTACTTTTTATACATTTGAATAAAATATAAATAATTATGTACAATAATCATATATCATATATATAAAGTCATTATTACTATAATGTATTATGTAACACACGAAAACACTGTAATTCATTTTCAATTCAAAATCAAAATTGAAATTAAAATATCGCCTTATAAAGACATTGACAGTTGCAATCAGTCGTAAATATCACTATGTCCATATTTAGACAGCTCTATTAATGTAAATGTTGAAAACAATAATCTAAATTGGAATGAAAATTAATTTATTATAAACGTATAGAAATATCAATACTAAATTTAGCACGAAAATAATGATTTCTGGCCTAATTGGCGCACCGACATAGTGTGGATTGGTGTAAGATTACCATAAGTAAATATGATTTATTTTATTTTCTAATAATTTAATGTATTTTTTAATATTATTTTTATGATCTTTTTATTTCGATATTGAATTAGCTGTGCTTATTTACCCACTGTATTTAAATACAAATTTATAACTTGTAATAATAATAAAAAAAAAACTAATAGCAGTCGTGGGACTGCCGATAGAAGTGAAAACGGAACTATTAAGTTGAGAGTAATTAAAACTATATGCAAAAATTATATGATTTTTTTTATGTTTTATTTATTAGTTACATTTGATGGGTTAAACAAATCATTAACAAAATATAAATACAAAGTGGTTGAAAAAATAATTAATATACAATTATCTTATTTATACATAGTATTTATATTTATACGAATTTCAATGAATTCAAGTTTGAACATTATTTTCATTATTTACATCATTGTCATCATTAATTTCGACAATACTTAGATTATCTGTTCGTTCAATCATTTCATTGTATTCTAAAAAAGATACAATAGGTACTGCTACTATAACGTATTGGTGACGTGACTCACAAAATTATACTTATCCAAAAATCGTCCAACGCGCACATAATACAGTCAGAAATAGTCGATGTATTAGTGTATACGTGTACACAGGCTATATTAGTGTATACGTGTACTACCGCGCATGCGCTAGTCGCACGCCTGCTATTATCATTAGCATGTCGGTGACGCGAACTGAGGATTTTACCCTCTACCAAAACGCTCAACGCGCCTAAAGAAGTTTTCACTTCAAAAATCAGAAATATATAAGGGACTATAAAATGTGGGTATGGTATGACAGCTTCTATTCGTAAATATGACAGATGTTATATCGAATTGTGAAATCGATCCCCGTTCGCTCTGGTTACAAGGAAAAGTTCTGGTTGAGACCAGCCATTCAACACGCAATACCTCAAATATATCGAAAAGTAGAGAGCGATACGGAGCGTCTTATAACAATTAGTTCCTTAGCTCCCCTACCCTGCCATATGTAGAATACAATGTGAAGCTAAAAAAAATAAGGAAATTAAAACTCTCCCTTTAAAAATATAAATATAACATATATTTATATTACGTTGCAACAAAGGTCACGGTTACGTAAATATTTTTGTACATCACCTTGTGTGGCACACTTTGAAGATGATTTGTTTATATAAGAAATTCTTTGTTGTCGTAAAAAAAAATAGTAGTATATACGATGAAGCCTTGGTAGCGCAGTGGAAAGGCATTTTTTTGACTGGAACTATGATGTTGTGGATTCGCTTATCGGAGTAACATTTTGCGAATTATGAAATCTAGTTACACGTCATAGCTTAAATTTCGCCATTTTTTTTCAGGTTCACGCTGTATCCTGTACTTGGTAGGAAAGGCAGAGGAAACATATACAGAACCTAATGTTAAAATGCTCCATTCCGTTCTCCATTTTCCACCGCTTTGGATGCATTGCATACTAAGTGGTGGAACCCATATCTCGCTTCAGTTTCTGATCAATTCATCTACGTATCTACATGAAACCTAGTTTAGTCACGCTACTGCTATTTTTCTTCAGCTTCACACCATATCTTGCACATAACGGGGTAGGTACAGGTCAGGCTTAGAAACATCATTTTAGGATTCACCCTTTCCTTCTAAGTTTTCTGGCGAATTTCAGGCGTTGTATATTGAATGGTTGAATGCCGGTCAATACCGTTGTCTTGTCACCAGAGTATAAGAAATGAATATTAAATATTTTATTTCTACAAGTCGGGGTCGTGCCTCCTCGTTACGATGGAGCTCAGTTTCGTTCTATTCCACATTAATATCTATAGTTATATAACTATTATTAATGTAACGAAACCAAAAAATATTTTTATTTCATTATTGTCTACGTGTTTGTTTGTATATCTATGCCTGTGTACGCGTGGTAATTTTAAAAACAGCGAATCAGAATTAAATGTAGTTTTACTATTGTATTAAAGCCTGTCGCGGCGCAGCGGCACAAGAGTTCTGGGTTCGATCCCCAGTCGAGGAAATGAAATATTTAATATTTTCAATTTAATTATTTAATGTTTCATTTTCTTTGCTCTGGTACTAAGGCAAAGCGCGGCGTAGAGTTCCGCCGCTCAACACGCAATGCCTCAAATTCGGCGGCAAGTGGGAAACTGAAGTGGAACGGAGTGTCTTAACACTAGGTTCCCAGGTTCCCTCTGCCTACCCTGCCTAGTGCGGGATACAGCGTGAAGCTGAAAAAAAAACTATTGTATTTTGGCAACATTCTATTAACATATAGTGTTTGTTTTATTCAAATCCGTTAAAAATAGAAAAATAACGTAAATTTATATATGAAATTCGCCAAAATTGCTTGAAAATTTTTGATTCAATTAGCTGTAAGGATAATTTTCAATGATGTCTTAGAAGTAATAATTGTATAAGAACAAGAAAGGAATTAGCGGGCGAAGCCGCGGGCGGGTATCTAGTCCAAAATAAAATTGTAGCAAGATATGCTCAGATATACTCCATCTAACTCCAAAACCATGCATACTATTGTTTACAAGCCATAAGGTCCAAACATATTTATTTATACTTACATAATGCATTTGGTGGCACGTGTTCGCTATGACGCTATAAAAGTACGGCCGAACATCTGGTGTGGTTAGTTTAAAATAAGGTAATAGTTTTATACTGTTTTTAATACATGTTTGTTTATACATTTTTTTCGAATTTTTATGTTCAGTGATATATACGATGGACTGGCTGGACTATTTTTAATGTTTTCGTAGGATTTTGGATTTGGATACGTTTTTAATTCTCAGCTTTACGCTGTATCCTGCACATGATAGGTCATGCGGTGGGAACTTTCAACCTAGTGTTAAGACACTCCGTTCTACTTACGTTCCCCACTTTTCGCCGAATTTGAGGCATTATGTATTGAGTAGCGGAGCTCACTCTTGTGTCGCTGCACCACGACAGACCTCATTAATATTAGTTTTTAATGTATATATTAATTGCAAATTAGTGAAAATGAAAAATACGAAATCAGGCCTCGAAAATATTTTAGCATTCATTTTAATTTTGTTAATTTCAATTATCTGATTAAACTTATATTATAATACAGATTTCTTGAGCCATAGTTTTATATTTAAATATTTAAAAGATAATATTGAACAACTAGTGTTAAGACACTCTGTTCACAATTTTCAGCCTAAATTCGGTACATTTGGTTTTGAATAAAGAACTTGACCCACTTCCGTCCTTAGCAGAACCAAAGTATTACTACAATACTAATAAAGTAATGTTATGTCAAATAATTGAAGGAGTTAAGTAAAGTTTTTTTTTATAGTTCCCGCTATATTACTGATATATCAAAGTAGGCAAAGGGAACCTCTTCATCAAAAAGTCTGTTCCCCAATTTAGGTCCTATTTTTGAAATATTTCCTACCAAGGGGATTGTGGGAATCGAGCCCAATATCATTCCTTTTACAGTTAAATTTCTCACTGAATCATAGCAGCCCAACAAAATATATACGTACACATTCAACAACAACACAGTTATTTCCTAAGGGATATTTAAAAGGGACATGTCCTTGACAAGTTAGATCTTAAACACAACGTTCAGAACACCTGTGGTGACTTGAGTAATGAATTTTGTCTTGCAGTCTAACGTTACTATTGTTCCTGATACCTAATTACGTTTAGCCTAAGGCTAGGTCTATTAGACTTTGTTACTTTAGCTATTTACATTGTATAGTAGGTATTTAGCTTTTGTCTCGAAGTAATGAACTGGTTTTTAATGGCCAATGCCTAATAATATATGTAGATATTGGTGAAGTAAGGTTAGTTAGGTTAGTATTAGCGATTTGCTTTCAAATTTGATATTATTTTGTATTTTTTTTTATTTGAAAGTAGAGATTGGATCCACAACCATAGTGTTTAAAGTCACATTTTATACCATTTTATATATTATAGCTTTCATCGTTAACATTTATTTTGCCGAAAGTAATGGATTATACATATTAGCATAGATGTTGTTAAATACTGATGTTGAAGATGAAGGAACAATCATATTGAGTTCAGCCAGATGTGATGATTGTTTTTATTCTTTACAAAAGTTTTAAATAGTCTCTATATGATGTAGTTAAAGAACAACAGCCAAATTTTACATTTTTTTTATTAAAAAAAATATAAAAAAATATACGATACAACAGATATTTATAAGATTTTCATATAATACCCACTAGTAGAGATTATTATTTCAATGTTAAAGTTCATTCGGTTCACCGAGAGGTGTCAGATTCCAAGGCGCTATCAAAGGGAGCGTCTGTTTTAACAGCAATCTTAAATGGTACAATAAGTAAATGATAGCGATAATGTATGAGAATAATTGGATTTTCTTCTTGGGATTCTAGTAGATTGGTTAGACGCAATGGTAGAGTGACATCTGAGTACTAACGTGGCAGTCGTGTGCCGATTTCCAATTCATTCAATAAATTATTTATTTTTCCCAGCAATTCTCGCAGTATTTCGTCAGCCAGAATTGCGGCAGCCACTACACAACTCAGAAGGGCATGAAGAATACTGTACTGGACTATACGCGTAAACGTTATAAGCATTCGATCCTTAACTCTTGGAAACCATAAAAATTTTAACATTTTAATACCTTATTAAATATTTATCTAATCTGATTGTATAAAGTTGTAAATAGTTCTAATTTAAAACGCAAAGCAGACAGTCTATGTAATATTTACTTTAACTAAATTGTTTTGTCAGGTCTGTTAAATAGAGATAAATATAAAGTTGTTCATAACATCAGTCATTATAAGTGCCAGAAAAATCACTACCCGCTACATAGCCTATAGGTTGGTTATCATTACTCTCTCAGCTAGGGTAGGCAGAGGGAACTTGTGTTAAGACACTCCGTTCCACTTCTGTTCCCCACTTTCCGCCTAATTTTGAGGCATAGCGTACCAGAGCGAAGAAATGAAAACATTAAATATTTAAATTGAAAATATTAAATATTTCATTTCCTCGCGTGGGCATCGAAACCACAACCCATCAGTTACAGTCACACGTTTCTTCCCCTGCACCACGACAGGCGATAAATATTTTTTAATTCAAAGCAGTGGTTTCTGTTATACCAAACAAATTCTGAATATTTATATTATTACCGTTAGTGACTCAATGCAAAATATTATGGTGTAATTAAATTAAAATTTTAGCTTCACTCCGTGACTCGAAAACTAACCTACCCTGGTTAGTTTTATAGAAAAAATATTCATTAAATATCGCCTAAGCTTACAAATTAGCGCATCCTGCACTAGCGTTGGCTGTAAACGTTCAATTTGTCCCTAATTAACCAAAGAAACCCCAGGTTTGTTTCAACGATGTTATCTGTAATACAATATTATATCGTATTGAAATATAATTAGCTTGTTTGTTATTGTTTTTGAATAAAAAAAAAAACTGTAAAGAAGATTAAATTAATAACTAAATATATATTGCTTCGAAAATATCTAATAAATAATAAAGAGCCGTAATGGCGCAGCATCTGATTAATAATCTCTGTCTTGAAATAGGACGGTTGTTGGTTGAATTCACACTGAGGGGAATGAGTTACTTTTATTCTTTACTTTTGTCAACTATACGTTTTTTTTTTCAGCTTCACGCTGTATCCCGCACTAGGCAGGGTAGTCAGAGGGAACGGAAGTGAAACCTAGTGTTATGACACTCCGTTCTACTTCCGTTCCCCACTTTCCGCCGAATTTGAGGCATTGCGTGTTGAGTGGCGGAACTCAACGCCGCGCTTTGCCTTATTACCAGAGCGAAGAAATGAAACATTAAATATTTAAATTTAAAATATTAAATATTTCATTTCCTCGACTGGGGATGGAACCCAGAACCTGTCGGTTACAGTCACACTCTTGTGCCGCTGCGCCACGACAGGCCTCAACGACGAGTCAACTATACGTATTGCGGCATTTTATACTGCTATCCGACATACAACGTGTCATAACACTAGGCCCATTCTACATGGCAAGGGAATGCAGAGGAAGCCTTACTGAATAAGTATTAGTAGTAATAATTACCATTGTAATAACATGAGTATATATAGAGTTGTAGTGGCTCAAGGGCTAAAGCGTACGGCTGCAATCGTAATAGGTTATGGATTCGATCTCCGTTGAAGGAAATGAAACTCAACTCAACATGCAATGTCTCAAATTCAAATATCTTAACACTGACTTCCTAACCTCCCTCTGCTGAAAAAAAACTTTCTGGTCATAATTTTCCGTCCAATAAGTACCTATATATACATACATTTTCATTATTGGTGTATATATATATATATATATATATATATATATATATATATATATACATATATATATATATATATATATATATATATATATATATATATATATATATATATATATATATATATATATATATATATATATATATATATATATATATATATATATATATATATATATATATATATTATTTAAGAAACCTGCTTGAAGAAATAAGTTACACACATAAATATTACTCAAATTGGGATATGAAGTCCAAAAAACTAATTTTCTCGATGGCAAACCGCGGGCTATACATAACGATAATTCAAACTACAATCATTATTAGTTATTTCTTAAGTCGTGACTTGCTTTACCGCACAGTAGCTAGCCTACTTGACTAGGGCTACCACTCAATACTAAGGCTTTATTATTATTTTTTTATATCATTATGTTAGGTCCCGCATAGCAGGTTAAGCAAAAGGTACCTAAAAACTTAGTGATAAGACACTCTGTTCCCAATAAAAGCACAACCGTTCTTTATTTTCCGGCAAATTCTAGGAGCATTGCGTGTTGAATGGCGAAATCAATCGCTGCACTTCGATTCGTTACCAGAGCGAGAAAATGAAAACATGAAATATTTAATTTTCTCGAGCGGAATTTGAACCAACAACCAGTCACGCTTAAAGTCGCACGCTTTTGTCCTTCCACTACGACTAGCCTGTAGATAATTATCAATATATTAAATTATATTCTTTACATTTATGTACACAAATATTCAATAATACTAAAGTTAAAATAAATTTAAAAAGGTATTTTTTGGACAAAACGCCGCAGAAATCTGCTATAGCGTCTATAATCATACGTTATCCTTTTGTACTACAAAGGCCTCGTATCATAATTATGGTATTTCATCATAGGCAATTTGTTTGATGAATTTGCTTGGCTATAATCATAAAAGTAGCAAATTAGTAGTAATAAAACAAATTGAAAATATCAAAAATAAAAAAAAAAATAGAAAAGACAATTGTAAAATATATATGAATATAGCAAAATTTATTAATATATAACAATTATCTGGTATCATAAAAAATATTAAATGTTTTCTTGTTATTTTTATTATAACTCTTATTATTTGTACATTTATATGTATACCGCCACTCAAGCCTCAAAATTTGGCGGAAAGTGGGAAACGGAAGTGGAACGGAGTGTCCTTACAATAGGTTCCCAAGTTCCCTCTATCTTCCCTGCCTTTTGCTGGATACGGTGTGAAGCTGAGTGAATGAGTGAGTGATTATTTATACAAAAAATATTAATGTAATGTTTATAGACAACCCTAATAGTTTTTGCTTCCAAAGTTTAATGACAAAGGTTATTATCTAATCACAGTATCTTGATTTTTTTAAACTATCGAATAAAAAACAAAAAGAATTGAACGGAGCGTGCTTATAAGTCACGGGTGATAGTTAAAAATAAAAGTGTTTATTGTAATTGTGGTATTGGGTACTTTAATCTTGACGTATCTCGTGACTAATTTAGTGACGCATTACTCCATTTCTCTACTTTAATTTTATTTGATTGCTACTGCATATAATATATATGTGACTCTTTCTTTGTTTTTTTTTTATACTTTACGCTGTAATCCGCACATGGCAATGGAACCTTGGGAACCCACTCCACTCCGTTTCATTCCTACCAAGTAAATATATTTTAAAGTAAACATACAACTATCCATTTTATTATGATATATAGTATATATTGGTCTTTTTTTTTTAATTTTAGAACTGTGATGAAGTTGGCAGAACTACTTCCCGAAAAAAGATCATTATGACTTTTACTTTCAGCTTTTTCAGAAAAATAAAGACGGTATATCTAAATTTATTGAAAATTTATAACATATTAATGTTATTAAATGAACCTTAACCAGTTTGTACATATATTACCACTGTGCCACGGGGAGATAATTTCTATATTTGCTTTAAATTGTTTTGTTTGAACGAAGTCTTTACTGACACTTTATTAAATCAGATTATTCGTTTCAATTTTATCAACTATACATACACTCAAAGTTAACTTAGGCACTCAAATATATTTAAAATATAAGTTTTTAGAATCCAATATACCAAGCAGGCGAAGCCGCAGCTAATAGCTTGTAAACTATAATACACAATGAAAACTGATTAAACATACAGTATGAGAAGCTAGAACCCAACATCACGATTCATGACAGCATCAATAGAACTTCGCCGTAGAACAATTATTTATCAATTTCTGTAATGATACCTGCATTTAATGTTTATAGTTCGTTAAATCATAATACACTTTGATTATTTTGAACACGTGTTGTAACACTGCGGTGTTAGACGGACGCCTTTATAAATTTATACATAATATTATAGATAGATCGTACTTAGTCGGGCCATTGGGCACATTTAAGTCTTATATAGCTTTTAAAGTGATGATGGGTTTGATGTCCAGTCGGCGGAAGAAACTGTCTCCATATTTAATTTCTAAACGAGGCAAAGCAAAAGGTTTTACTTAGAGAAAGTTAATATTATTTTCCACTCTTTGATCGAACTGAGACATTCATAAATGGCGGAACTAAGGTAGGCAGAGGGAACTTTAGAACCTAGTTTTAAGATAATCTCTTCCGTTTCTCACTTTCCGTCGAATTTGAGGTATTGCGTGTTAAGTGGCGGCACACAACGCCGCGTTTTGCCTTGTTACCAGTGCGAAGAATTAAAAACATTAAATATTTAAATTGAATATATGAAATATTTCATTTCCTCGAGTGGGGATCGAACGGAAAACCCGTTGCGTTTACAGTCAGTCTCTTGTACCGCTGCGCTACGATGGTCCTCGTATCAGGCAGTATGTCAACACACAGTAATATATTATTATAAATTATACATATTGATTATGATAAAGCGTTATATAGGCCAGTTATTTTCCCACAGATCGTGACTTAATAAGTGATACTCACTAGTAACCCAGACACGTTTGTGCCTAGGCCGTGTTTTAGGTTCGATGCTGGTGTCGAACAATGAATATCAATGTGAACCGTTAGATTTCGTGACGTTGATCATGTTAGGAGGTAACGGCTTTATAGATGCATTACAAATATATGTACATACATACAAATAAATATATTTCTATGTATTGTATAGTATAGTAGTTTATACTATGTTTACTTAGAAAAGGCAGGGAACCAAATCTTAAATACTCTGTTCCCCATTGCGGTTATTGGCGGAGCTCAACGCTGCACTTTACCAAATTATATACCTTTTATATAAGAGTATATATTACGATAAGACTTAGATAAACCCTCTAAGATAAGCTCTAACCCTCTCATTTACTATTTTTTATTTTTAATTATACTAATTTACACAAATTTAGCATACGTATTGAAAATGAAACGTAATAACTTTTGAAATATCTATTTTAATATCAGGTACAATAAGAATAAGAACATGCCAGGCTAATAATATTCTTTTTAAAGGCTCAATTAACGTATTTAACCATTAAGTAAATTGTAACAGTAATATTCTGTTCAACTAAATTTAGTATCATCAACAAAGAAAACGAAAGCCACAGTTTAAAAATACACCCACTGACATGAAAAAGTGGCAGTTTTTGAATAAACAAAAAGTTTTGTATGAAAAGATAAATTGATACAGGCCTTAATCACGCAACGTCTAAACGTCGTTGAAAATTATTACTTATTCCTTGAGGTTTAAAATTGAATTTTGTTTGAGAAAATCATCTTCAATTTCCCAGACACCCCGACCTGGGACAATAATTGCGTCGCCGTTTTTAAAACAACGGTAAAAAGTTGCAAGAACTGGTCATACGAGAATTTCGTTTCATGAAATATAACAAGTTTTAACATTTTTTTTATTGTTTCCAAAACGGGCACAATTGCTTCCTGCGTTAAGCCTTACTCTGTAAGAAATTAAGGGCCAAAGCTATTGAAAATATCTAAAAATCTTTGTAAATGACAAACGTTATCATCATCACCTTTTGATGTCCACTCTAGACATAGGTCTCTCACAAGAATCTTCACAGTTTACGTCCAGATTATCATTTCACCTGGCGAGAAATATACACTAGCATTCTGAAAAACTTTAACTTTAACCTTTTGGTTATCGTCACTCTAGAATCTATATAATATTTAACCCTGCGTATAAAATTTTTCGTTATTGAGTGATTAACAGACAATGCTATCTTTTTAATTATAGAAGGTCCGAACTTTGGTGTGTATGTTTCTTGAGGAAGGTATTCCTGTCATATTAGAAAAAAAAAATTATTTGTTGTCCATAGAAATTAAAGTATTTGAAACCTTCACTTTATTGTATAAAAAGTTGACGTAACGTACTATTTTCTATTTTTACTATGTTTTTTAAAGTGTTATTCCACACTTAGGACAGAAAATACTAAACTTAAATTTAAAAAGCGTATAAAAATTTTGAACGAAGCAGGATTTGAACCCGCGCCTCTGGAATACCGTTCCAGCGCTCTGACCACTAAGCCATTCGTTTTTAAATTTAAGTACTATTTTCTTTCACTAGCTAATGGCCGTATTATTTAAATCTTAAAAGATTATGTACTATTTTTTTCTGCTTCTACGAATATTTTGAGATATTGCATGTTTAGTAGAGGAAATCTACAATGCGTTTTGCCTCGTTATTAGAGCGAGGAAATGGAAATATTAAATATTCCATTCTCCAAGTGCGAACCAAGCCTAAAATCTGTCGAGTTATGCACTTGTCCCCTGTACCACGACTGGTTGGAAACTGGGCTTTATGTAGAGGTTTAATTTCTTTATATAGGATTTTATCTAACTTTTACCATGATAATTTATAAGCCTTTATTTCACTTCGTAAATTGAATCCTTAACCATTAAGTAACTAACTTGGACATATCGCAACTTCCTTACAGACACAAGCTGCTATTGAAAAATGTCGCCTAAAATTATCGTATTAAGAATCATTTTTGCCAAACACTAAGAATGATTCTAGATTATTTTGCGTGCCTACAATTGGGTCAAGAACGAGCAAATTATGCTTATTTTTTCGCAAAACTACTGCGCTATTACTTTATGCGAGGAAATATCGTATTCTACTTAATTCGCCCGTTCGTTTCAATTTGCAAATTCGTCGTGTAATAACGTCATTTAAAGTTAATGTTATGTTTTGATATTAAATTGTATTTATTGAGTTAGTAATATGGAATGTCGTCCTGGCTCAGGGGCACAAGCGTGTGATGGTAAACGACAGGATTTGAGTTCGATCTCCACTCGAGGATGTGAAATATTTAATATTTTTATTTCTTCGCTCTGACAACCTGGCTAGGAGCGTTGTTGAGTTCCGCCAGTCGTTGTTTAGAACTAGGTTTTCTACTTCCCTCGGCTCTCTCTCTGCCATTTGCGGTATACAGTGTAAACCTAAAAAACATAGCTAGGGGTTTTAAATTTTGATGTAATATCATTTACAATAAACATGTTCAAACATTTTTTTTTATAAATCTCTACTAATTGAACCTAATAATGACGATGAATTTGTATTAAGAAAACGCAAATCTTAAGAAGTAACACTAAAACGATTAATCCAATATTATACAGCCTGTAACAATATTCGACAAATAAACGACATTAAACAAAAGAAATTACTTACTTCAATAGTTTCTGAGATTAGCGTGCTTAACCAAATAAACTCTCCTTTTACAAAAAGCAGACAATATAAATATTAAATATTAGGTACGTGTTGCAGATCATTTTGTATAGGTAAGTGTCATATGAAATTGTGTCAATCGCTCTACTAAATATGCATAATCCGGTAGAATTGAACCTGTTAACTCCTACACTAATGAGTAGGAGTTAATAAACAGCTGTGTAACAATTAAATTAATGTATCTGGATTTGTAGTAAGTACCTACTTCGGAAAATAATTTAAGTTCATCGTATATTTATATTAATTTTATGTATTTGTATATAAAGTAATTTATTAAGGCTTTCGCGGTGCACTTGTTTAATATTTCGGCCATAAGACAAAGCGCGGCGTTGAGTTCCGCGATTCAACACATAATAACTCGAAAATTTGGCGGAAAGTGGGGAACTGAGTGTATGAATACTAGCATTATCCTGCTACATATATACAAGATACAATGTGAAACATACTCTGAAGTATGTATGTTATACTATATCGATTCATATTTTATTATTTCATTTCAGATTTTTTTATTGAACTTAGGAACATATTGTTAAGAAGACTCCTTCCTCATTTTTTGGCGAATTTAAAGCATTTCATGAGTGGCGGAACTTAACTCTGTGCTTTGTCTGGTTAACAGAGCGAAGAAACACTTAAAAAAATGCATTTCCTCGAATGGGATCGAACTTACAGCCCGTCGCGCTTACAGTCGTAAGCTTGTGCCCCTGTACCATGTCTTAATGTTGATCCATAATGATATACAAATTTATTTACCGCGTCAAATCTGTGGGTAAGGCGTTGGTCTAAATTTATGTTAGAATTATACGATTGTAATAAATGTGAATTCGAATCAATCCAATAAGTATATGCTGATTAGAATTTGCGAAACCACTTGAAATAGGCCATATTATTACCTTAACTAAGGGAATACTAGATAAATAATTTTATAATCTGAAAAAAAAAAAAAACTCAGTGATTAATTTCTCTGTACTCTTATACAACAATACAAGCAGAAAGCGGTGTCACTCTTTTCTCCGTATACCCCCGTGAGCTAGTGAGATAGAGTAAAACTAAGTATTAAAACTCTGTACCCAACTTTCTACAGAATTTTTGCAGTATTGCGTCTTGAGTGACGGAGTTCAATACGGAGCTTTAAGTCGGTTGTAAGTCTTTTCTTTTTTTCTTTACGCTTTATCGAAGCTAGGCAGTTATGGTAAACATGGTTCCTTAGAGTTAAGAAAATCCATTCCGCTAAATGTTCAAAATGATTCTTTCTGCTATTTAAATATTCATTCAATAACACCCACAATAAATGTAATATTATTCATAAAATTATGTAATATTTTAAAACGACAGGTGAACAGCAATTATGGCGAAAACCAATTATATTAGGTAATTGAGGTTTATAAATTAATGATTAAGCACTAGATCAAGGTTTTGTACTCAGGAGTATGTTTTGATTACTAAATATTGCTTTGAAGCCTGTTCTGGCACAGGAGGAAAAAAGTGTGACCGCAAAAGCGACAGGTTGTGGATTCAATCTCCATTCGAGATAGTGAAATATTAAATATTTTCTTTTTTTTTATGTAATATCTTAATTTAGTTCACTCTGTAACAAGGCAAAGCGCGGTGTTAAGCTTTGCCACTCAACACGTAATGCCTTAAATTTTTAACACAAGGTTAACATAAAGGTTCCCAGATGGTTTCTGTTTACTTTGCTACGAAATACAGTGTAAAACTGAAAATTTTGAATAAAGAATTCTACAAACTAAAAGTTTATTGTTTTCTAGAGAAGTAACGACCTTCATATTCAAATAGACTTTGCTTCAACTGAACCACAATGGTGTAACAATTTTCTGTAATATACAAAATAGGTTCTAGCTCGTGCCATTGCGCAAGACCTGAGACAAGCTTTAATAGACCATAGACAAAAATAATTTTCGACCTTATTGTAATATAATTAAAGTCTAAATTAATACTGAATTCAATTTAGTAAGTATAAGTACCATTTGCTTAATGCAAGAACTTTACTTGATATTTAACGACTAACACATAAATTATGTATAGGAAATTAAAACTTATGGTCTTCATTCTGTGTTGAAAGAGGAAAATTTTGTACAGATGATTGTTGATTGTGTTGTGTACTGGCGGAGCTGCACGGCGTTGAGTACCGCCACTCAACACACAATGCCTCAAATTCAGAGGAAAAATGGGGAATGGAACGGAACGGCGTTTCTTAACATTAAGTTCTCAAGTTTCCTCCGTCTACCCTGCCATGTGCTGGATAAAACGTGAAGCTGAAAAAATAATTAGCTCTTGTTAGATATATTTACTAGATATTTGGTAATGTTTTTATTTGTTCTTGGCAAGCTTCGGTTTATTTTTATTAATATTATATTATTTTTTGCTTGTTCATGAAAATTATTTTTTAGATCGAGCCCACAAGTTGTCACGTTAACTTCTTCTTCTTCGTTTCATCTTTTTCGTTGTCCGTATACAATAAAAAGAAGCAGAATTTAATGTAAATATTTAGTGTCCATACACTCCACTTCCTACTTTCTAGGTAAAATATTAAAAGATTAAGTGAACTTTAACATCTGTGCAACCAATCTGAATAACATAATATCATTAATTCGCCAAGGTTGCTTATGTGTTGCCTTAAGGCACCTCTAGAATTTAATGTAAATATTTAGTGTCCATACACTCCACTTCCTACTTTCTAGGTAAAATATTAAAAGATTAAGTGAACTTTAACATCTGTGCAACCAATTTGAATAACATAATATCATTAATTCGCCAAGGTTGCTTATGCGTTGCCCTAAGGCATCTCTAGTTGACATAGCAATAGTGATTGCTAAGTCCTGCTTTAGCCTCAGGTGTTAGTATCCAAATATCATTACTATTTCCTAAATTAGTTACAATACATTATTTTTATCTGCCTATATCTTTTCTTATATCTACTACCGTCATATTTTTAGTGTCGCCAATGCTTATTTTTTTTCTTAGAAATATTTTTTTTTAAATAATAATTTAGATAAATATATATTTTTTTTCTTTTTTTTCAGCTTCACGCTGTATCCCGCACGGGGGTGGGCATAGGGAACCCGGGAACCTAGTGTTAAGACACTCCGTTCCACTCCCGTTCCCCATATTCCGCCGAATTTGAGGCATTGCGTGTTGAGTAGCGGAACTCAACGCCGCGCTTTGCCTTATTACTAGAGCGAAGAAATGAAACATTAAATATTTAAATTGAAAATATTAAAAATATATCATTTCCTCGACTGGGGATCGAACCCAGAACCTGTCGGTTACAGTAACACTCTTGTGCCACTGCGCCACGACAGGCCTCAAGTTTTGTTTTAATTAATTATACAATACTGTACATAATTTTAGTATCTTAACATAATTTAAAAAAAAAAAACTATAGTTAAATACATTACTAAGAAAAAAATGAATACACACTTGCTAAGGAATATCTTTATTCACTTCAGTGTTACTACTGTCGACAATAGTCTATTTGATTTACTACACAGAGTGTAGAATACGACGTATAGTAATACTATACATCAGTCAAAGTTACAAGCCAATTGTCTATCGTAGCAGAAACATTATATCGATATTATAGTATAAGAACCTATAATGTGCCATTGTAAGACACAATGAGGCAGTGTAAGTATGACTACTTACAATATCAGTGACGTTTTAACTTTTATATACTCAGTCATATTTGAGGTAGTGGTGTAAATAACGTCTGATTAAAAGTTGATAGATAGTAGTGGATTTGATTTCCTCTTAGAGGAATTAAGTATTTCCATATTTCTCGGACAAATACAAATATAATGGAGCTCTGCCACTCAATACGCAATGTTTTAAGTTTGTTCGGAACGCGCAGAAGTATTTTTACATTGTATCTAGGTACTGTTTCTTCTCGCTCACCCTTCTTCCCTCCGACGCGGAAAAAAAAATTAAGAAATTTATCAAAAGATAAATTTTATTATAAGATAGTGTCTTAAAACGAAGTAAGTCACATAACACTAGGTACACAGATTCTCTGGGATTAATAAATATTTAAGCCTTACCTTAACAAATATTTGAGGCCTGTCGTGGCGCAGCGGCACAAGAGTGTGACTGTAACCGACAGGTTCTGGGTTCGATCCCCAGTCGAGAAAATGAAATATTTAATATTTTCAATTTAAATATTTAATGTTTCATTTCTTCGCTCTGGTAATAAGGCAAAGCGCGGCGTTGAGTTCCGCCACTCAATACGCAATGCCTCAAATTCGGCGGAAAGTGGGGAACGGAAGTGGAACGGAGTGTCATAACACTAGGTTTCACTTTCGTTCCCTCTGCCTACCCTGCCTAGTGCGGGATACAGCGTGAAGCTGAAAAAAATAAATATTATTAATCCTTTCAGGACGGCTACAGTCGGTCATCTATTCTTGTTAGGCAGCAAGACAGTGTAAAGATTGGCACAGACAAACAGACTCACATTTTGGAATTGTTTGTTCATAGCACTCGAAAAATTGTGATTATTTTGAATTCATAGACAGATTCTTCAATTTGTAATATGTGTATTTAATGTATAAAAAATAAATTTACTATTACAACTGTAGTTTTAAATAGTCAAGTTAATTCATTATAGTAAGCTAAATTTGTAAGTAAAGTTTAAGACTAGGGCAGACATAGTCAGGTTAACACATTAAATGGTATAAGATACGATATTGGATAGCTATGAGTAAATGTAAGCTTGATCGTTTGTTACTCAATCACATTGTCACGCTTCAATAGATAGTCCTGAGGCATTGTACTTGATATTTTATATACTAAGGACTAGTTGCCGCTCGCTATTTTGCTTGCGTTGATTTTAAAAAGTAAAATGGAATTGCACTCGATGTTCTGCACTTTGCTTAAATTTAATTTATGACGAAATATGCTTGTATTTTCTTGAAATGTTTTTCTGAGAAGATTTTGTTTGTTGCTTTGCGCAGATTGTTTTTTTTACTTCCAGGGATTTTTTTAGTAAAATTCTAGGGGTGGGCACAAGGCTATCCAGGGTCGATCGTCGGCTAGGCAGGGTCAATTGAACTTTCAAAATCAAATAAATAATATATCGACATATTTTTGGAGGGTGTATGTAATAAGAGGTACATAGGTTAATAACAAATATTTGAAATCTGTACTACCTAAATCTAGTACTCTATGTACTGTATCTATATAATTTTATGTGTGGATGCTATTTTTATATTAAAACACTAAAGGTAATTTGATTATGCTTGTCCGCGTAAAAGCCAATGAACCGTATCAAATTAAAGTAGTAAGCTTTAAACTTGTAACTAAAGTTAAAAATATAAAAAAATGCTCTCTGATGATTAGCCTTACGCTGCACGCCTCATTGATACGTAAAGGGAAACTAAGGCAGACATTACCTTACGTTAAGTATCTCAGTGCCCAATTAAAAAGTGTTTGTTACGAAGCGGAGTTTAACGTTACGCTATGTCTTGAAACAAGAACGATAAATTTGAATATAACTATTGCCTCCATTAGTAATCGAACCAACAACTACCGTTTTTGTGGTCAGATTATGTGCCACTGTACTTCGACTGCCTTACTAACACATAACACTTTAATATATAATTAAATAAATAAATACTTTACAGTTGACCTATTATTGACCTGATGCATCTGATCTAAGAAAAAGGTCGAAGTTCGACTTGAATAATAGATATCCACGCCACGACACGACTTAATTAATGTATTTATAACTTTATTTATTTGTGTCTAGTAGACACCAGATCATAACAACGTTGTAACATTTAGCTATTTTATTAATGGCACATAGAAGGTAAGCAAAAGGAACTTGGGAACCTACTCTTAAGACACTCCATTCCCTTTCAGACATTATGGGTACCCTACGTTCCGCTAAATTTGAAACATTGCCAGTTGAGTGGCTGAGCTCAACGCTTTGTCTTGTTTCTTCATCACCAGAGGGAAGCGAATTATAATATTAAATATTTCATTTTCTCGAGTGGGTATTGAACCCACAACCAGTCTTAATTCCAGTTTTCAGTCATGCTATAAAAATTGATTGTTTTTACCATCACTCAGTTTCACGCTGTATCCTGCACATGGCAGGGTAGGCACCTATTGTTAAAACGTTCCGTTTCACATCCATTCCCCACTTTATGCCGAATTTTAGGCATTGTGTATTGAGTAGCGGAGCTGATCAAAACATTAAATATTTAAATTGAAAATATTAAATATTTCATTTCCTCGAGTGGGGATCGAACCCACAACCTGTCGATTACAGTCAAACACTTGTGCCGCTGCGTCACGATATGCCTCTATATGTACACTTTGCTTCTGCTATTATTTAGGTCCTCTAAATTAGAATAGAACCCACAACGACCGAGTGTACAGTAGACGACCAAAAAATTCATAAATATAAAGTAAAAGCCCTAATAAAAGAACTTCTCAATATTATTTCCAAACAATAACCCTTTAAAATGAATAGCAAACGACCAATAACTATCGAAGGCAACTTTGTTCCGAGTCAACGTGCACTATTCGTGAAACCGGTTGGAAACCGCTTCTCCTTTTCTCCGCCTGCAAAAGTTCATATGTCTAGCTATACAATACTATGGTATATTGTAGACTGTAGTTTGTAATACTATAGTATTCGTGTGGTTCGAGTTACAAGAGTAGAATAAATCTGCTATTTTAATATTATATATGTATTTTAGTGTTTATGAAAAAAGAATATATAGATTAGCAACAAGTGAGGCATGATGTCCTCCAAATGTCAAATTATATTAAGAAATCACCACTTCTAAATCTTCGATATTTAGTGAATTTTATCAATTCCTAGTGATAGTTCCATATATATTATAATATCGTATGTATCACATTTGACTTTTGACTAAATTATCTATAGAATTTCACTACATTGAACAATAAAAAATAATAAAAAATAATTATAAAATTAAGTTACAACACAAATCGCTTTCTTCAAAGACTTAGACCACCGGCAAGACAGTAGCTATCCTCCTCAAGCGAGATATTTCTTAAGTTTCCTGGTCGCTAGGAATTACGTTTATTTCTATTTATTTAGCGAAACATAACTGGGGTGCTCAGTTTGTTATGACGAACAACATATTCTAAATAGCAAAAATATATATGTTGTTATGCATATTGAACTCAATTCAAGATCCGGTAGGTAATAGAAAATCTTTTAGGCATTTTTTTTCTTATAAGTAGAAGTAAACTAGCATTAAAGAAGGACGGAGTATCCGGTCCTCATACAATTTTCAAGACTTTGCGTGTTAAGTGGCGGAACTCAACGCCGCGATATTTTATTACCAAAGCGAACTTGAAGCTGTATTCTGTACATGGTAGGATAGGCTAGTACATGGAGGGATCTTAGGAACCTAATGTTAAGATAGAGTAAGGTAAAGAAAATA
The DNA here is from genome assembly GCA_019049475.1 of Eueides isabella. Taxonomy (NCBI): domain Eukaryota; kingdom Metazoa; phylum Arthropoda; class Insecta; order Lepidoptera; family Nymphalidae; genus Eueides; species Eueides isabella. Next base: position 2,659,538 of record CM032402.1, read on the forward strand.
TTTTTTTTTGTGAGTGATTATCAAATCTACAACCGTATTTACAATGAGATTTTGTAATTCTGTGTCACGGTGGCCAACTGTGACGATAGACTTTTGTTTATTAGAAACAATTTTATAGATAAACTTGAACCTAATGTATAGTTTACTGAATTCAAAAAAAATCTTCCGTGAAACCGTGAAACGTGATATAGTTGACTGAATTCAAACTAAAATCTAATTATGAATACTTTATTTGTTAAATATTTGTATCTCTTTCAGAAACCGCTGTGGCGCAGCGGAAAAATAAGCTCGATGAATTTGGGTTAAACTCCCACCCACAGAAATTAATTATTTTTATCGCCTCGCTACGGTGACACGAAAAATGCGGCGTTGATCGCCGCACTCTTCACACTATGTTTAACGCGGTATACGGAAGAAATTAAAAGCTATTTAGTTAAACAAATACAAAATAATTTATCAATTGATTTTATTTCCTTAAATTAAACCTCATAAATCATAATAATTTTGTTTTCAAAACATTATGATTCACTCAAATATATATATGAATAAATGACTTATTATATACATACAATGTCCATACATTCAATAATATTTATTATTAGAGTAAAGTATAAGAGATAAATATATAAACGCGTGTACTGTACACAAACATTGTTACAACAGTGATAACTTTGAATGAGATAAGTATAGTACTACGCTTTATTGAATATTGTTAAGGCCAAGCTAGTTAAAGTTAGCTGTTAGTGGAATGATTTTTTCATTTCTTCGAGCTGGTAAATTGTTTTGACAAACACAACGTTATGTTCCGCCGCTACACACGAAATGTCTGGAAAATTGGATGGAAAAAGGAGATTTTTTTTCCTTCTACCTTCTGTATACTGGATATCGCGACGCCAAAGACGTGATTAAAAATTCTTTTGTTTTCCGTTTTGTCATAAAATCCGTTTTGTCATTAAAATATATTGTAAAGGTTATCGTAAAATCATTATACAGCACATAATATACATATGTTTTAAATATGAATATCACATTTACTATTAGATGTTTTCTAATTGTGAATCGATGTTTTCAAATAAAAAACAAAAACATAAATGTATGTAATTTTTTTATTTTTTTTTTTTTTTTTTTTTTTTTTTTTTTTTTTTTTTTTTTTTTTTTTTTTTTTTTTTTTTTTTATGGAAAAGGCAAGGCAAACGAGCGTATGGGTCACCTGATGGTAAGTGATCACCGTCGCCCACGGCCCCGTGTAACACCAGGGGAGCTACAGGTGCGTTGCCGGCCTTAGTATGTAATTTAACTTCATGATCTAGTACATATATAAAGCAGGCTAAACGTAAATCTCATGACTTTGTTCTCTCCTATTCGTAGAATTTCGAAATTCAAGTGTATTGTGATGCGGAACTCAACGCCGTACATACTTACTTATCTATAACAAAAAAAATAGTAATTTATTGTCCTAAGCTTGAGTCGAACCCGCTCCTATAGCGTTTACAGAATCTACCCTCATACGCCAGTTACTGTAAAAAATAAACATAAACAACTTATATAGACCTTAAATTAAAAATTAAATACAAACAAAATGTAAATTGAAATTGCGTTATCAGAGGAAACCACACAAAGGCGTGTACGACGATTCAGTATAGCCTGTACAAATGAATCAGCTAGATCACTCGACCTTATTTCCACGTTCCGATTTATTTACACTAAGCATTACTTAAAGTGTATATATTATTGTTTTTTTCTGCGTTACAATTTAACAATAGCTCTAATTATTAATCTAATAGTTAAAACTAAAAGTATGGAGAGCAAAAACGGGACAGATAATTATTTTTATATGGAATGGCGTTGAGCTCCGCCACTCAACACGCAATGCCTGGTGTTTATCAATATAATGGAGTGTCTTAACACTCTGTTTCCAAGTTCCCTCCGCCTACCTTGCCATGTGTGTGCTAACGGTATATTACCATATATTTTTAAAAAAATCTGGTAATTTAAAATTTATACCATTTTATTAAAATAAAAACAAATTAACGCAGTTAGTTATAAACAAGCTGCCCGTGTGTTGGGGCAATAAATAAAAACGTCAAGTACAGATAGGGCACTTTATTAGTCTCTCAAGTGGTTTTCTATTGAACAAACTATAGTATAACATAATTTGTCATTTACATTTTGTACTGATTTGTAAATTAAAAGCTTATCGTCGATACTCTACACAGATTTATAGTAATATTGAATCGATAGGTCAGCTTTGTCTCGTTTAAAATTTATGTTTATTATGGAATAGTATGGTTAGCACTGCGCGTGAAGATTATATTATAGAATGGAAGAGTATGTTTAAACTCGCTAATCTCGTTTGAGTAAAAAAAATTTAGACCATTTTTTTTCAGCTTTACCTCGTATTCCGCAGGTAGACGGAGGAAATTTGGGAACCTTATGTTAGGGCACTCCGTTTCGTTTCCCACTTTCCACAGAAATTTGAGGCATAGTGTGTTGAGTGGCGGAATTTAACGCTGCGCTTTGCCTTGTTACCAGAGCAAAATATTCCAATTTTTCAAGATTCGAACCAACAACCTATCGCAGTCACACGCTTGTGCCCCAGGGCCACGACCTCATCCATTCATAGAGGGGACTATAGGCTAATGCAATATAGCCAATATATACGTCAATTGTTCTAAAAGAGTGGTCGTATATAAGACTTATTATTTCCCAAGAAATTATTTTTTGACGACGCAGGCTAAGCCGAAGGCAAAAATTAGTATAACATAATGCATTATGTGTAAAAACTTACAACATTTTTCCATTTTTCATATACTTTTTAGCTGTGATTTATTTCTAAGTTGGTAGGTATAGTGTTTTACATAAAAATAACTCCACGCTGTAGCCCGTATATTTTAGAATATACAAAATCCAAAACATTTCGATTTTCGCTGTCCGTAATGAAATTAAATTGGTCAGTCCCCCGACCGAGTATCGAACCCACAACCTTTAAAGGATTTCATTTGTACCACGAAACCTTCAGTAATTACCATTAAACCCGATGCTACTGTTTCAACTCAGTATATTATAGTAATAGTATTATATAAAGTTATTCCAATGTTATATTAACTTTCCTCGCCGCGATCCGGTTGCGTCTATTTGACCGCATAATATTATGTTTTACAGCCGCGAGACCGTTGTTGAGACAACTTTTTAGTGTTGTCAGTGTATGTAGATATTATATCGATATTTTATTATTGAGGACTGTTGCGGCGCAGGGGCACAATCGTGTGACCGTTAGCGCAACAGGTTGTGAGTTCGACTTACTTTCAAGAAAATGATGTATTTAATATTTTCAAATTTAATATAATACAGGGTGAAACATAAAAAAAAGTATCGATATTTTGGTTCTATATAGGCAGAAAGTTCGAAACGATCTATCACTTCAGATATATTTGTGTTTTTTCAATCTATGCCCAAAATAAAACAAAGACAATTTAAACGGCTAAACATTTTACTAATGTTAGTACTCTACTCTACTCAGCTTCACATTGTAACCCGCACGTGGAAGGGTAGGCAGAGGGAACTTGGAAACCTAGTGTTAAGACACTCCGTTGCGCGTCCGATCCTCACTTTCCACCGAATTTGAGGCATTACATGTTGAGTGGCGGCTCTCAACGCCGAGTTTTACCATGTACTAGAGCGACGAAATGAAAACATTGAATATTTAAGCTGATAACATTAAATATTTAATTTCCTCGAGTGGGCATCGAGCCCACAACCTGTCGATTACAGTCACATGCTTGTGCCGCTGCGCCACGACAGGCCTGGAATATTGTCAATAAAATGTGCCTAATGTGTGCCTATTGTTAATAAAATGTTTATTTTTTGTTACGTACTATTGACTATATATTATAGATAAATTTCACATATAACAGTAAAAATATGTATGACAGACTAAGAAGGAAATAAAAATATTTGTAACTTATTTCCTTCTCAACATGATTTTGCCACTCAACACGCAATTAATATAGAATTCAGCGAAACGTGAAGGACATAACTATCAAAGATAAAGAAGTGTATTAATACTAGGTTTCCAAATTTCCTCTGTTTTCCTTGCATTATACGTAAAACAAAAACAAAATATTCAAATAACTATACTTTTTAAAATATCGATATATTTTCATCGATAAAGTAAGCCGTTACACCTTTGAATTATAAGAGATGTTAGATTAGAGCAGAGCACGCGCCAATGCGGTTACACTAGTTGTAATTCAATATTATTGTATTTATTGCCTTACCTTACTTATGTATGTAAAAGATCTTAGTATCTATATTACTATATATTTCATATGGAGCCTGTCGTTGCGAGGGATACTTCAGGGTCTATTGAAAGTATGTATGTACGTACGTACGTACTTTGGTGATCTTTGTTTTAAGCCAATATTTTGTTATGCTAATATATATATATATATATATATATATATATATATATATATATATATATATATATATATATATATATATATATATATATATATATATATATATATATATATATATATATATATATATATATATATATATATATATATATATATATATATATATATTATATATATATATATATATATATATATATATATATATATATATATATATATATATATATATATATATATATATATATATATATATATATATATATATATATATATATATATATATATATATATATATATATATATATATATATATATATATATATAGTGAGCATAAGAACTTCGTCATATTGTTCTCTGCGTTGATAAATTTTTCTACTATTTACTGCTGATTATTATTTTGTTCCAGTATTTCTGAGCATTCTAAGAAAAGTTTTGACAATTATTTTGTTAGAATTTAATTTTTATTGCTGTATAAATAACTTCCTTAATAAAGCGAATTAGGAAAGAAAAAGAAAACAAAATATTTAATATATAAAATTAATATCTTTTATGTATATACGAGTAGGTAAGTATTCGTGCTAATATTTTAGTGGGACTGGGAATCTCAATTGGACTCACTATCCAGTGTACGATTGAACTAAAATTAGAAAATTCAGTTTTGATAACAATAAATTTATATAATAAATATTGTTATTAATTTAAAATGGAACGCTGCAACAAGATGGCAGATTATAAATATTCAAAAAATATATTTATAGACTAAAAAAATGTTACTCAAAATTACTTACAAAACGGTAAAAAACAGTACATTATATTTTATATCTTAAAAATAACGCAAACAAGGTAAGGGGCGACGACAAGTTTAATAGAAATTAGAAACACAAACTCTACCTGTGTAGGTGTTCTTCTAAACACTTGCATCATACTTTTCACAATGCATCACAGAAAGCACATTTAAGTTCTCTTACTGTTATCTCTATACTAATGGCTACATAAATCATAACTTAAACGATGGTTAACTTTATTCGTTAAGTAACGGTTCAAATTTAACTGTTGTAGTGTTGTTTTTAGTGAGCCATGATATATTGCGTGGTTAAAAATATTTAACAAGGTTATTTAAAGTTTTTTTTTTTAAGATTTTCCTTTATATAGCTCGTAGTGGGTAGGCTGCTGGCAATCTAAAGCAAATCGCCGCAATGAGTTTAGCCATTTCACACAATGCCTCATATTCGAGAATGGAAGTGGGAGTCTTAATGGGAACACTAGGTTCCCGAGTTGTCTACCCGGTCATGTGCGGAATACACAGTGAAACTGAAAAATAAGTATCCAATTTCAAAGCTTATATAACTATGACCAATAATTTTACCTAATATCAGGGATTTCTACCTTGTTTTTGGTTTTGTTATGTAGATCAGTAAATGAATAAAAGCCTGTTTTAGTATTGTTTTCAAATACTCTTGTACCATGATTTCATACAATTTTAAAAAGTAATAGTACTTTATATTATATATTAGTGATTATACTATATATAATACTATATATAATTTTGGTCCTCCCTAAGTCTGATAGATATAAAACAAAAAAAAAATAAATAAAATCAAACCTAGATCAGAAAATGTATTAATTACAAACATATATAAACTAAAAATATATAGATTCATATTTTACTAGTATTTTTACGTTTTCTTTAGTATTTTATATACACTCAGCTTCACACTATATCTAGCACATGGCAGTGTAGGCAGAGGGAACTTGGGAACCTAGTGTTAAGTCACTCCGTTCTACTTTCGTTCCCCAATTTCCGCCGAATCTGAGGCATTGTGTGTTGTGTGGAACTTAATTCAACAATTTTATATACAAACACAATTTTTTACTAAAATTCATATAGATAACTAAATATCAATACCTTTTTTTTGTTATTTTTCCTCCTTTCATTAGCAATAGTCGCTACGTTAAGTGAAATACGTTTACAAAAACATTATAATTATTTACACGCAAACGTTGAAAAAATTTCACAACACCACTAAGATTATATTACGCCTAGGTATTAGCACTTAGGCCAGCTATTAGAACGAATTAAGCCTATATTATTGTTAATCATAGAGTAGTTTACGATGTATAAAACCGACCAAAGTAAAATGAGCTTTGTTTCTTTATAATTTTGTATGGGTTAAACGTTTTTGTGTATTGGTTGCAATGTAGGGTAAATTTACGTTTGATGTACATGTAATATTTTATATAAAATTTATTTTTCTTTTTCATGCTGTATATCGCCTGTATCAAGGTGGGAATGGAGAATCTGGGAACTTACTGTAAAGACACTTTGTTCCCATGAAAAAATAATTCTTCACTTTCCGCAGAATACTCCTACCAGAACGAAAATTACTGGATGAAAATATGTAAATTGATAAATTGGTAGGTTAGTTTGTGAAGGTAAGCACTAAAAGAATATTTCTCGAAATACCTACAGAAATGGAAAAGTGGAATTTTGATCTAAAAGTCACCGCCCAAAGAGCCACGTTATAGTTTTCTAATATGTACAAAAGCTATGTAAGATGAATACATTTTTAAATTATTTAACTCAACCTTTTATATTAATTTTCTTAAATGAAAAATAAAGCAATTAATATACATTTATATTTTTATATACCTGATTTGACCTGAAATATTTTGGCTCTTTCGATAACATTGAAACCACAAATAACTTACATTAAAAAGACTAAAACAAGAAAGTGAATAATCATATTTATTTATAAGGAAAAAAAAAACGTATAATTCATACATAATTTACAATACAGAACCAAAATATAACATAGTTTTGACTAATGTCCATAGAACCAAGTAACACACGCGACGTTGCGTCTGCGCATCGTCATCGTGTCAGACGCTAATGTAATGGTGATGGCACTTGATAATAAAAGAAATAATCTTTATAGCCCGGCCGTAGGAGCAGGGCCAGCGTATTACTGTTAGTGGAATGCATGTAGATTCGATTCTCTATTGAGGGATTTTTCTAGGAAATGTATGAAACTGTCCTTGGATGGTTTCCAAGAGGCATAGTTTCAGTTTCCACTGCGTATAAAAAAGTTTTTTAAAAGAAATATTTTCTTCTGTAAGTACGAAATAAAAATTGTTTAAATAATATTTACATTTTTTAATTTTTGTAATAGTTTTTTAAATAATATTTACATTTTTTGAATTTTTTTAATAGTTTTTTAAATAATATTTACATTTTTTAATTTTCCTGCTCTGGTAAAAACGGATTTTTTACGCGCCACACATCTCTGGAACGACCTACCCGTGGCAGTATTTCCAGGTCGATACGACATGGGTACCTTCAAAAAGCGTGTCTACCTCTACCTCAAAGGCCGGCAACGCACCTGTAGCTCCCCTGGTGTTACACAGGACCGTGGGCGACGGTGATCACTCACCATCAGGTGACCCGTACGCTCGTTTGCCTTGTCTTATCCATAAAAAAAAAAAAAAACGGAGTCTCTTATCACTATGTTCTTTTTACCTATTTTGTTACAAAGCGTGTAGACCCTTTATGTTCATCATGGCTGAATTATTAAAGTATATTACTTACTTCGATTATGCGTTTAAGATATGATGATATTGTTTTTATTCATACTTAAAAGCACAGCGTCTGACTGTAAATGCAATACCATTGAATTAAGTTTCCATTCGAGAAATTGAATTATCTTCACTTCCTCACTACATTCCTTGTGCCTATTCTAATATATATGGCATAAATAAATAAATAAATATACCAAAAATATTTAACATTCATAATAAATCATAAAAAAGCACATAAATAATAAATAATTAATACAAAAACAACATTGAAGACAAACTAAGGGCTATAACATTTAAAGCTCACTTGTAAAAATCTTTATGGTTGCCCTGGAAGCTTTTTAACCATAGATGATTTACAAACGTCAGAACTTACTTATTACGATATAATGTCAGATCTAATGGTTGTGTAATAATATGGTTGTCTTTAATGGGCCTTGTGTTATGGCGCTAGCTTATCCTTAGATATATGTGTTTAGATGTAATAGTTTATTTGTTTTGTTTTATTTTTTATATTTATGTAAAATGTATTAGAAAATTGTGAAACTTGGTTGCGTATAACTTTCCTACATAGTAACCTAACATCAACACAGTGCTGTGCTTTTGTTTTCTAGCTTCTTGAAAAGCTGTATAGAATACAGCTTTTCATAGCAGTGTAGAAGAGATAGCCTGGGACTCTATTATTAAGATTTCCGATCTCATTTTGACGTTTTTGTACATTTTAAGATGTCTATGTATGTTATTTTTTTTTTGGTACCCGTAAAGTAATAATAGAAACTTTTAGCTGAATTCTGGAGTATTGCGTGTTGATCACGTAACAGCTGGGAAATGAAAATATTTCGTTTCCTCGAGTGGGAGTCGAACCTACAACCTGCTTTTACTGTACCATGCACAATATGTAACTACTAATTATAGTTATCAATAGAGATATAAGCTCTTAAAATGTTGTCATTAATAAATCAGGTTAATATTGTAGGTTAATATATTAAAAAGTAAAGCTCTCCTTTACTTAAGAAGTCAAGAATTCGAGAGAACCTAAATACTGTACTTTGCCTGACCAGAGAGGATCAAACTTACAAGATATATAGGCTGACACTGGCCTAGCGTGCTTAGTTTTTCTTGTATAATTTTGTACATCTTTACAAAACAAAAAACAAATATATCTCAATTAAACCTCATATAAGTATTCTAAATATAATTTTTCCCCTAAATGGAATTTGAATCTGTCCCATATTAAAATATATATAAAAAATACATCAAATATATATCAAAAGTACGAAGTGGTCAGACATTTGCAAATAGTCACGATTAAGACAGTGGCATCCGTTTTTATCGTCCATATACTTACTAAAGTTGAGCTTTCATTTGAGCTTGATGAACTATCACGATTTTGTATGCGTGGCTCATATTTTACATTATCTTTTTATTGTTTTATATGACAATTGGAGTGACATGTTTTATTGAAATTAGAAATTATGGTTAAAAGCTCTGCGTTTTGATTGACAGTTTCTATGAGTTAGACTTGTGTTTCACGCTGACAAGTTGGCAACTTAATAACTGAATTTTGAAGAGAATCTTATTAATGTTAAAGTACACAAAAAATACTAAACGATTTTAGATGAAACTTTCAAGGATAATTATTAATATATTAAAACATAGGTCACAATTTTTATAAATATTTTGTATTAGGTTAAAATAACAAGTTTGAGCGGGCGAAGCCGCGTGTTGGTCACTATTACAAATAAATATATAATTATATAAAAACAGAAATTTTATCTATATAATGACATAACTCAAGTTTTAAATAATTTATTTATATATTACTAAGAATGAAAATAAATGTATATGATTACAAAAGGTAGATATGGACCACGATTCTGTAATACTAGAAACGCGATGAACGTGGGCTACAATAGCATAAAAAAAAAATATTGTACTAATATTCATTAGCACTTTTAATTTTCTCCATTCTAATAAGGCAATACCCGGCGTTAAGTTACACAAATTAACATACAATATCTCATAAGATTATAAACAAAAACTATTTTCTTATGACTGCTGTAATAACTTATACAATGTTGTCAATAACAAGTAAGAAGCGTACACAAACACTAATTTCTATACACATCAACTTTCCCATTAAATTCCAGTACGTTTTAGTAAAAACGTATCTTACTATAGAAGATGAATTCGTTATACATTTGCTAAATGAAGCGTGGCTTAGAGCTTTGTACTGAATTATGGTGAACTATTTATTTTTAACTCGCTTCAGCTTCACGCTTTTTGTCACATAGCAGGGAACCTACTGTTAAAGACTATGTTTCCTAGTTTACAAAAAAAAATGAGACATTGGTTGTTAAGTGGTGGAAATCAACGCTGTGTTCTAACAGAGGGAGGAAATGATAACAAATATTCAAGCTTTTGTCTAAATATTATATTTTTAGTGGACTGTAATCACTTTAAATGCTATTTTTTTAAAGTGTTTTTTACACTTTGAAAAATCTTTTTTTAAATTTAAGTGTAATGATAGTGTATTTAATTGAAATTATTGTTTTGTTTTCTAAATAACTCTTTATTAGAGCTAAGAAATGTTAAAAAATAATCTTTTTAATTATATCAATATGTAAAAAATATTGTGTATCGCGTTACCTAACTGCTAACTAATTCTTAGGTAGGTCTGAATATTGTTTACACTATATCTTAACTAATACAATACAGCTGCTTCATTACTCAATAAATAATCAAAGTCAATTCTATATAATTAAAATATATTTTTATAAGGAAATTAATATGAAAATATTTCTTCGGTATTAAATATCAGCGTTGAGTTCCGCCACCTTACACGCAATAGCTCAAATTCGGCGGAAAGTGATGAACGGAGCGGACCGTCTTGGCACTAGGTTCCCAAGTTCCCTCTGTCTACCCTACCATGTTCGGGAGCTGAGTGAGAGTGTTGAGTTGGTGAGTGTTGAGGAAGCTGAGTGAGAGAGTGAATTATTAAATATAATAGACAATACCTTCACTAAAGCGTCATATCTAAAAAAAAGCCTTAAAGAAAGTTAATCTGACGTTTTACATACTTTGATCGATTGTCCAATATTATAACATAGATTTTTAAATAAGCTACTTTATTACAAGAGAATAAAGTTTAAAATTGTTAAAAATGGAACTTGTTTTGTGTCAATTCTCATCTTATAGAATTACAATGGATTAGAAAAAGTGATTGAACTTTATGGTTGACTTATTTACACTTTACACGTCTTCCAATTTGGTTTAAAATAGTATCGTTAGTGATGTCCTTCTATTAAAATATATAATTTATAATTGAGAAGCTAAGTTTTAAGTAACTTCTTAAAATATTTTTTACTATTTTAAAGTGTTTTTTCAGACTTAAGAAATAAAAACTCTTCATTAGATAATAACTTTTTTTTAAAAAATGAGCACAGTAGGACTCGAACCCACGCCTCTTGAAAACCATTTGAGATTGTGTGAAACGTTTTGGTTTAAATTTAATAATTTTTTATACATTTTTTTAATAAAGTACTCTTTTTTGGAAGTCGGTCAACTATTAAAAAACATTATGTTAAAAATTTTCATAATTTATAAGAGAATGTAAAAATAATAGGTACATTTGACCATGCATCCTGTCAATGTCACCCTTATTTAAAATAAATATTGTATAGTAGTCAAAATATATCGCATAAATGGGCATACCTATTTAATCATTTACTTACAAATATCGCATAAGATGATTACTATAAAATAAATATTGTATAGTAGTCAAAATATATCGCATAAATGGGCATACCTATTTAATCATTTACTTACCAATATCGCATAAGATGATTACTATAAAATAAATATTGTATAGTAATCAAAATATATCGCATAAATGGGCATACCTATTTAATCATTTACTTACCAATATCGCATAAGATGATAATTATATGTTCGGACTTACCTGTAAAACAAAAGAATATAAATTAATATCAATTATAGTATTTATTATTATATGAGGTATGTGGTGGCACAGGAGCACAAGTTTGCATCTGTAAAGGCGACAGGTTATGGGTTCGCCACCAGTCCCAGGCTATAAGTACCTTTAAATAATTAAATTATATTTAATTATTAAAGGCTTGTCGTGGCACAGCGGCACAAGACTGTGACTGTAACCGACAGGTTCTGGGTTCGATCCCCAGTCGATGAAATGAAATATTTAATATTTTCAATTTAAATATTTAATGTTTCATTTCTTCGCTCTGGTAACAAGGCAAAGCGCGGCGTTGAGTTCCGCCACTCAATACGCAATGCCTCAAATTCGGCGGAAAGTGGGGAACTGAAGTGGAACGGAGTGTCATAACACTAGGTTTCACTTCCGTTCCCTCTGCGTACCCTGCCTAGTGCGGGATACAGCGTGAAGCTAAAAAAAAAAATATATATATTAAAAATAAAAAAAATATACCAAATTATTCACTCGCCGGCTAGGCTGTTGGAATTTTTGTATATTACATAAATATGTATATAGTTTAAGCAGGCGAAGCCGCGCGGTTCCACTAATACATAATGGATAATTGGTATATTTTTGAGTGATAGTAATATAAATTATAAACAAAACTAATGAATAAAGGATAACTAGGATCTAATATGTAGATATCCTGAGTGTAGATTTTTAAAGCAAAAAAGTGGATTTTATACATAATATTTCACTAAAACGAAATTAAAACTTGCACTGGATTCTCGTAAATAATAATACAAAAATTAAATCGATTTTTGAATTGAGATCGCCTACTATCTAACTGCTAACTCTAAGAAACGACCTAATCATTCTCGGAAGGACGACAGGAAAACCAAACGCGGTTAACAAAACGACGAAAATTACACTTTGCAGTCACGTATTTATGATTTGAAGTCTTAAAACATAATTAAGCGAAACGGTTTTCTATTTAATACATTTTTTTTACTATTTTATCTATGTACATTTCATATTTTTTTATAATAATCTAAAACTTAGGCCCAGTTTTAGAGGTCACTAATAAAGTTTCAGATATCTAATCTAATCTGGCAATTAATTTCTGCTATCTCACAGATAAAGGTTGTATTTTTTACTTCTGTCTCCCAACCAGCGATTTCTTTTACAACTAAACTGGTGAAAATAATCACCACGTAAATAGTAGACCGTTAGCGTCAACAACAAAAACATATTGTTTATCTGGCAGATAGAGCTACCCGGTACTATATTAGCCAGTAGTGAAACATCCCTTAATATTTTTTATTTATTTATGTTTATAAAAATTTGATCCTTCATAGTGTAGCATTCACCATAATCTTCGATCTGTTACAGGAGAATTCCATTCAACAGGAAATAATCTCTTCGGCGAAGACGTTGGAAGAGGAACCGGGAAATTAGGGTTATAAATTCGTTATCTTCGTTTACCACACTTTCCGCCCGAAGTTGAGGCATGGGTTGAGTGGAGGAACTAACGTCCCACTTTGCTGTATTATAAGGATATAAATATTGTTAAATATCGGCCTCTGCCGATACTTAATATAATATTATATCTTTACATTTTTATTACTAACATATTATAAAAATCTGTGCTTCTAGTACAGATCACATTTTTTTATATTATTATTAATATAATTATATTTTTTTTTAAATTACTAATGCCTGCGAAAGATCACCTATGGTGAGGTAGTCTGTATCGTGCGTTCAGGAGGATAGGCAGATGAAACCTGGGTATCTAGCAATAAGAAACCCCATTCTCATCAACCCCACATTTCCATTGTCCACTTTTTGTCGAATTCGGGAAGCATTGCGTGTTGAGCCGTAGTACTTAACACCGCACCTTTCATCGTTACCAGAGCAAGGGAATGAGTTAAGTCGGATGGTCTCTCTTTTTATGTAATATCAAATAATACTAAAATCTAGAAGTCAAACGAAGAGCAATGCTTATCCTAACGACGGACAACAAAGAGACCATTGCCAACATAACAGCGCCAGACGGTCGCCTATGCCCCACTAAATTGCAAATGAAAAAAGAAAACAAAAATCATTTAATCTCCAAACTGCCAGAGAATCGGAACACCCAAATTATGTTCATCGAAAACAGTAAAATAAAAAAAAATCCTTAAAAAAACCGGTCCCTGATTACACCAAGCGGCTGATGAGTGGATTATTTACAAGAAATCGTCATAAAAGTTTGTATACGGTAACAACTTTCGTTTTGTTTGGTTTTTTTTTGTTACTTTTTCGAGTGCTTCTCATAGTGTTCAGACACTCTGGTGTTCTCTAAATGCTTTTTAGAAAACAAACGTTATTAATATTAATGATAGTGGTGTAATAGGACATGGATCTGGAGGAATGTGTCATTTATGGGTTCGGGTTGAAATTATGCAAATGATAATGCTAAGTTTATCTTAATTTTTTTTGCTTTAGAAGACAGCTTGAAGCGTTGAGTTCTCAATATGTTACGCTGGCTTCAAACTTGGGTGGAGAGTAGGGTGTGGGGTATTCTAAAGAGTTACCAGGCGACCTAGATGTTTATATTAAGTTATTATTGTCACAGACGCTATCAAAGATGCTGCCAGAACTATTAAAGTATACGCGATTTTCAACCTGAATTTGACTATCAAATAATTCGTCTGAGTATTAGTACCTACGACTTTATATCTTATATATTAAGTTGCAATTTAACTAAAATAAATACTACAAAAGAAAATAATGATATTTGATCATTTGATCATAAAGAGACCCACTTCGTTTCTTATATTTACTATTTTCTAAATATAGTGTGTTGCGGCGGAATTAAACGCCGCTTCTGGTCTACTGAGTGGAAATCTTACTTACAACCATTGCGTTTATGATAACGGACGGACGCTATGTCGATCAGCTAAGACGGCTACCAAAAGATAATAACAAATTTAACATTTTAAATTACAATATCAACATAGCTACTAGTATGCAACACGTAATGCATCGAATTCAACGGAAAGCGGGTAACAGAACGGAGTGTCTGAACACTAGGTTCCCAAGTTCCCTCTGACTACCCTAACCTGTTCGAAATACAGCGTGAAGCTTAGTAGAGACTATTCGTGTGTAGTCACTAGACTACATACGAATTCCAAGTAACAAAAACATTTGGCTTAATTGTCAATAAAACAAAGCGCTATAATGAAAACGTTTGGACTTAAATACTACTGGAACAGAACATTTGTTTCTCATGCAATGATGCATGTCTGTTTTTCCCACGTAATTTGGTCTATATTGATGTAATAAAATGAGAAATTATAATTTCATTAGGTTTTATGATATGGTATAAGAATAGCGTTCGTATTAAGTAGCTGTAATAATATGATGTTTTGAATGAGTAATTGCCGTGATTATGATTTTTTTTAACAATCTCTGCTAATCATTTTCTTTTCTTTTTAGATTAACACTGTATCCCGCACTTAGTGGGGTTTAACACTGTATCCCACACTTAGTGGGGTAGAGGGAACCTGGGGACCAAGTGTTAAGTAAGTCACAATGTTCATATCACAACATATTATGGAGAAATTGCGTGTTGAGAGGTGGAATTCAAAGCTAAGTTTTGAACGTTTGACCAGAGCGAGAAAAATAAAACAATAAATATTTTGTTCCCTCAAGTAAGAAATGAACTCACAACCTGTCACGTTAACAGTCGCACGCTTGTACCCTTGCTCCACGACTAGCCTCTAACTATCTATTTATTGGCCTTAAATATGTTGTATTAGTATAAAGAATAAAGTGCTACTACAAGCGCTTGGATATCTAAGAGGCATGGGTTCCAATTCATATTCAAATAGTATTCTCTCTTATCAAATGATCAGTCTTGGCATTAATTTATGGCTGGCGGTTTTTTTTTAGGATCCTAGATAAGATCCGAGATTATAATTACTTCAATTAAAAAAAGTTATAAAAACGTTTGAGATTTAAAGGTAGCTTTTGGAATGAAATGCGCACTCCAGGCTATTTTATAGGTATCATTGTCACTAATGAATTGTGTGAATCTGTAATTAATTAATTAAAAAAATCAATAGTCCCGCTGAGTTTCATGTGCTGGTTTTTCTCAAGACTGAAGAAGTAACCGACGGTAAATTGTTGGAAGTTCAAAAAATAAAGAGAATAACTTCTTATTTTGAACAAAACTAATTAGCTTTTTGAATTTTACTTTTAATTTACAAATTTCTAACAATATAAATTAGCTGTAACAAACATTTAAGAGTTTTGACACCAAAACGATATCCAAAAGCCACAATTTTAAATTAAATTTAAAATTTCTACACATTTTTCTTTATTTCAGTTGAAAAGGTTACCGATAACATCAGAATTACATATGTAAAATTTTCTTTATATATTATACAACTGCACATCCATCCATTTCTATCTAAACTAGCCTTGGCTTGACCACATTACAGTACTATAATACGACCTCCTTATATAAAATAGTATAGTCACAATACAATCATAATCATCCAAGCCCAGAATAGTTTCTCAGTAATGTCTTCTAATGTCTGCGTGAGCGACACTACAACCTTTGTCTCATAATTGCTTACACGTGCTATAGTATACAAGCATAATAAAAAAATAAAAAAATAATTGTGGATATTGCAGTTCAGTGGAGAAATTATCGATGAAAAAGGGAAGGGTGCGGGTTCAATTAGGAATTAGAGGGATGATAAACTTTTTTTCACGCTCTATCCCGCAACAGGGTAAGGAAAAATGAAATATTGATTGTTAATTATTGAGGAATATTGAGAACATAATGCTGAAACACTCCGGTCCTATTAATGCACTTCCATTTCTCCAATTTTAAAATTTCATTGCTGATTGTCTGGCAGAACCAAAGCGTGGTAAAATGGGAATATCAAATATTTTATTTATTCAAATTATATTTAGATTGTAACGTTTATTTCTGAGACAGACTGCAGGGTTGTATTAAACCATACAATATTTCATAATTGAACGGGAAGTGAAGAACGGAAAAGTTCTTTACCTACAATGCTATTTGCGGCAAATATATGAAGCTATAAAAGCGCTGTATAGCGAGTATTTTTTTACTGATACATGTGAGGAAAGGACTTTTGAAACGTTTCTTAAAGAGTGTCAAGTGAAAATTGTAATAAAACTACTGTAAATCGTTGACTCTATTTGCAGTGGTTGTGAATTCAGTTCTCACTCAGAGATATAATTATATCTAGCTTGTGTTTTTTCCATTCCGTTATGCGTTCCTGTAAGGTAAAGTATAGAGTTTAATTGTAACACAACGGAATATTTTAAATTAAGACGTAAATGGAGAACTGATATAAAGTTTATTGGTTTTAAATAAATATTTTATTTATTTTTGTATATTTTATAAAAGATGTTGAAAACAGTAACGGAAATATCTACTTATATATCGGGTCAATGGTAATTATTATGGGATGGGCTTCCTTTACGACTGCTACTCTAAGCTGATTAAAACCATTTATAAATAATTATATTATAATGAAAACAAGTCGCAGCCCGCACGCGTCGTTTACATGGCCTATAAAATGTAAAATCCGCGCTTTTCCCTCACTCATTTTCTAAAGATATTTTTTAAGTATTTCAGTTAGATTTAAAAGTTAATAACTTTTTTGTGCTCTCTTACATTAAGATTAAAACGGCGTTCTACACCGTCTAATACCGGCTGAGCATTGCCTGTCAATTACTCGGTAACATGATGATGATGTTTTCTTTTCAGGTTCACGCTGTATTCCGCACATTGCTAAGTCGGTGGAGGTAACATGGAAACCTAATGTTAAGACACTACGTTCCCATACTTTTCACTTTCCAAAGAATTTGAGGTTTTAAGTGATGAAACTCAAGGCCGAGCTCTGCCTTGTTACCAGTATGAAGTATTGAAAACATTAAATATTAAATTTCTTTAGGTTAGAATCGAACCCACAACCTGCGGAGCTGGGGCGCGAGTGGGCCCTTATACGATAGGCATTATGGGGATGATATAGCAAAGGGTATTTATACTATCGTTTTGGAAAATCTATACTTTTACTACTTTTTTTTTAGCTTCACACTGTATCCTGCACGAGGCAGGGTAGGCAGAGGGAACCCGGTAACCTAGTGTTAAGACACTCCGTTCCACTTCCGTTTCCAACTTTCCGCCGAATTTGAGGCATTGCGTGTTATGTAGCGGAACTCAACGCCCAGCTTTGCCTTATTACCAGAGCGAAGAAATGAAACATTAAATATTCAAATTGAAAATATTGAATATTTCATTTCCTCGACTTGGGATCGAATCCAGAACCTGTCGGTTACAGTCACACGCTTGTGCTGCTGCGCCACAACAGGCCTCAACTTTTCTTATAAAAAATTTAATCCCATAGGCTTACATTTTTTATCTGCTTTAAAGTTATTTTTATTTATCCATTGTTTTTAAGTGTGGCGCCATCTATCGAGATTATAAGGAAGTTATCATACGCCATATCACGCTCAAAAGATTGAGTGATATTAATAAGTAAATATATTTTTTTAATTATTAGTTATGTTTTTAAAACTGCTAAAATATATATCAATAGAAAAAAAAATAGAGTTCACCCGTGCAGAAGCACAGGTGTGCCACAGGTTGTCGGTTTGATTCCCATTTTGAGGGAATTAAATATCTAATGTTTATCTCATTTGGTAACCAGACATAGCGCGGCGTTGAGTTTCGCTACACAATATGCAATACCCCTAGAAATCCGCGGAAAATGGAGAAACTAATGTGGCTAAATAAAGACGTTTGTTATCATTTCTTCACTCTGGTACAAGGCAAAACGCGGCGTTGAATTCCGCCACTCAACACGCAATGCCTCAAATTCGGCGGAAAGTGGGGAAAAAATAGCGCCCGTTTTCATGCATACATAGGTACTAATCTCAATAAGTTAAAAAAATATTTTTTTATTTCAAATTATTGTGACTACTATATCCATTACACAAGTCAGATATCGTGTTACCAGAGCGACGAAGAAGGGTCACTGCCCGAGTAAGGGTCGAACCTACAACCCTGATCGGATGCTGTTCTGAGCCACGAGGCTCCTTTGGAATTATTTACAACCCTAATATGTATATATAAAATACAGCCATCATATAAATTTGCAATATCAAATGACATACTAACCTATTAAAAAGTTTCATTACACTCACGGAGACTGTTGACCTTTTAATGTTTCAACCGTAAGATGGCTGTCCTTAAATAGTCATTGTTCTCTGTCGTTTATTAACTTATTATATTTAATATTTAAAAGATATATGATAAACGATACGAGCGATTATTTATAAAACTTTTCATTGAATTAATTTACACACTGGCAGACTGAGGTTGAAAAATTAATTTAATGTTAATTTGAAAAAAATGAAAAAAATGAAAAAGCTTTAAATTCCTTTTAGGGTTCCGTAAGAAAAAAACGACTGATATGTTAACTGTGTAAGAAACTCTTGTTTACTACCCGCCCAACTGGCCTAGCCATTTTTCTCTAAAACTATGAAACTAAGCTACAACTTTACGCATTTCAACTTATAGTAGCGGGGTACACGTACAGTATCCAGGGTCAAGACTCCGTTCCCTACATAACTTTCGAGATATTATGGTTTGATTTGCGGAACACAAAGTGCGAAGGCGCGGTACGCTTTGTCTTGTTTATACAGGAAGGAAATGAAAATGAATAATTCCCCTAAACGAGAATGGAACTCACACTTATCTCCACCTACAGCCAGAAGCTACGCTACCGCTCTACGACTAATTAATAGTAAAACAATTTAAAAGAAAACCCTCTTCACGTGAAGTCTTTCCTCTCTTGATTTTTTCTAATACGTTTTTACTATATAGATATTTAAAACATAATATTTAAATTTCTAACACTTAAAATAAATACACTTAACCATATTTCACACCGAAACTAACCAGCTACGTCTAAGACCTAGAACATAAAGCTGTAGTTAAAACCAGTTCTCAACAAGCGTTCTAACTATCTAAGCATATTTCGTAATACCGTTACTCGCTTAGTAATTTATTATGGAACTTTATACATCCCTATTATATGATGGTTTAACTTGACTAAATTATTATGTTTACTTAGCTTCATGCGCATGACAGGGGGGCAGAGGGAACCCAGGAAGGTTCCCGAGTGTTATAACACTCCGTGAGGCATAGGCTAGATTTTTTTTATTTTCAGAAATTTGCTAAGGGGCTTTGGTATACAGGAAAATTATACAATGATGTTAAGCTTGCCTAAATTGTTGCTCTTCCTTGATTATTATATTTATTTTATTCTAGATAATATATTATGGAGTTTGTTTGTTGAATCTTTGCCAATATTTTATACTACAATAAAGTCTATTTCTAAAAGATCTTAACTTTTTTACTGTCAGGAGCAATAAACTTATCTTTTTTTATGCTTTATGCTATATTTCGCACATGGCAACCCCGTGTTAAGACACTTCTGTCCTCACTATCTACCGAATTGGACGTATTGTGTGAAAAATGGAGGAGCTCAACGCCGCGCTTTGCCTTGTTACCAGAGGGAAGAAATAAAAATATGATATATTTAATTTGTCACAATCTATCATGTTTACAGCCAATGCTTATACAAAATACAGTTAGATAATAAAATTATCCTATTGTATTTTGCATCTATATAGACATTACATGTTTTAGTGACAGAGTTCAACACCGCATTTTGTCTTCCTACCGAAGTCAAGAAATGAAAATTAATTTCCCTATTTAAAAATCGAAGCCACAACCATACAGTAAATAAAAATTGTAATTTACGGTAATATGACTAACCTATTTGTGGACCATAACATGAACATGTTCATACATGTTATTTAGTAGTTTGGTTAACTTTTTATCTATCAGGTGAGACGAATAATAATGACCAAACGTGATAAGAATTAAATGGACTTTTGAAGGATATTTTTTTAGTATGTTTGAAATGTAAAGTAAATAAATAGTACCTATACATAATAATAATTTCTTTGCGCACGTGGTTATTTGCTTTCAAAGTAAGTAAGTCTAAATACTTAGATTTTTTAATATAAATTCTATGTGAATTTACATCATATTTGTTGGTCGTTATAAATATCACACTCGAAATGAGATTTAAATATATTATGAACTTTAAGACAAAAGCAATAAAATGTTAATATAAGTTGTAAAAGTAAATTATTAAGATGTTAAATAAATTTGAAATTAACTTAAGTTTATTTTAAATATAGATTTAATACAAAAACAATAAATAGTTCTATACATTTTTTTTTCCATAGCTTCACGCTCTATCCCGCACATTATTCCATGGCTGAGAAAACGTAATGTAACGTAATCCATTTTATATATTAAAATTTTTCACTTGATTCCATATCGAACCTACAACCTTTGAATTTACGTTGTGCGCTTAAATCCTGAGCCAAGGCGACTTGTTCAATATATATTTTTTATTAATAAAAAAAAGTAGCATAAGCAGAACTTATTATTATTAAATGATCATAATACAAACACCTGTTTAAAACAACACCTGTGTTAAAATATTTTATCCCCTTACATCAAGCATGTAGAGCTTTTTTTGTTAAAAAAATCAGTCAAGTGCTATTCAATTTTGAGCACGAAGGGTTTCGTATTTACTTTTTATATCTTTGATATATATAATCGTGACATTGAAATTCAATTAAATATGTTACTGTAAGGATTATTACTTATTAAGCCTATTGTGGCACAGGGGAACAAGCGTAAGACTATTAAGCGACAGGTTGTGGGTTCGACTCTGCCTCGATGAATTTATTATTGATATTTTCTATTCTTTTTATAGTATTTCTTTTTATAGTACTAATTTCTTATTATGAATATTTTTATATTACAAATTTTATTGACTTAGAGTGTCTGAGTAGGAAATAGGGGCAAATACAGCATTTGCCCCTATTTCCTACTCAGACACTCTACATGTATTATTACTCTACATGCTACATGCATTTCGAAAGATTTTTAGACCTTAACGGCAGATTTTGTCTATCAGAGTAGAAAAATGAAAATAAAAATAAATGTAATATAATAATTTCCACGAGTGACAATCGAACCCACAACTATCGTGATAACTCAAACGCTATCCCACGCCACAGTGGCTTTATATACAAGGACATATACTTTTAACTACAAAATGATGACTCTACGTAAGACTTCGTGACCTTTTAAGCTCTACAATCAAAAATTGTCACAATAACAAAAGCATTTAAAAATTGATTGTTGAACAAAAAATATTATGCCCATTGGATTTATTGAAGCGTCTCTTTCCACTTGAATTGTAATTATTTTATTCTAACCGTGACTTACTTAAACTTACCTTAAAAAGCTCAACACCTTATTGCTTGAGTATAAAATGTTATAAATCACTTGATTTTAGTTAGTAAAAAAATCTCGTTTTTAACATTTGTAGAGACCACACAGCTTTTTGATGAGCTTTGCTTACGATTGATATTGTAAAGTTTGATTCGAAGTACGTATTGTAATAATATTACTTTTACTTGGAAATTTTATTAAAGGATTTTATTTTATGTGGACGTATTGGTTGTTTTGTATATAATATGTTATAACGCGGTAAAATAATAATTGTTGTTACGTCAGTTTTAGTAAATATTAAATATCAATACCTACGTCTATGATATGACATATATTTTTGTATTTTCGCAAATAATCATAGTGAAATTTTATCACACATATCTTAAAAAATAATAAATAAATTACATTATATCTGCAAATACTCTAAATTAAATTTACTTATTTATATTTTTTTTCGAAGGCCTTTTCAAAATTAATTAAGTTAACAATTGAGCTTTTGACCTTTAACGTAAAAGATATGCTACCATCGTACCTTACGGTCATTTATACATATTGTAAGGCGTAGTAAGTGAAATTCAACGTTTTCGATTTCTTTGTCCAAGTAACATTGAATAATATCGATTTTCCTTTCGAAGTCGACTCGTTTTACACTACAAAGCCGAGGTTGGTATCAAGTTAAAGGATTACTCATGTAGCCGACGGGTGGTAAATAATTATATTTTACTATTATGTCGACATGCAAGTGTTTTCTAAATTTCATTTTGATTTATATATATGTTTCTTAGGTGTATGCTATAGAAAATTTATGTTCTATAATACATTATTTGAAAAAAAAAATGAAAAACTAATAACAGAATTCTTTTTATAGTACAAAAATAATTTTTATATATTAATTTTAAGTAGAGTATATAAAAAAATATCAGAGTATATAAAAAAATATATATTTTTGCACTAATCAATTTCATCCGCTGTAATATTGAACTTGGGCTGCCTTGTTCGTGACTTGAAACAGAGCAAGTTTAGATTCAAGCTTGAACTAGTTTACGTTGGCCCTTTGAAAAGGAGTTACATTACTAGGTTGAAGAGATTCTATTGTCGTAATTCAAATTATATAACATTTCTATACATATTATTCTTTATATTTTCATTAAACATTAATCAAATTTAAAAGTCTATAATTTATGTTACATCTTTTTAATATTTTTTAACTTCACTCTGCATCTCGCATATAATAAGGTTGACAAATGGACTGTGAAGAGATTCAGTTTCCTACTTGCTACTGATTTTTGGAGACTTTACGCGTTTAATGGCGTTACTCAAAACCTACTCGTACCTCTGTCTTGTTATCAGTTCGAGGAACGGAAAATATCACTTTTTAATATATTAGATTTGTTGGCATAAATAAACACTGTCAAGGCATTATTATCATACTTTATAATTTAATTTGTTTACGGATTACTTTTTTGCTTTTACCAGCAAAAAAAGAATAGTCATACATAGCAAGTCTCTATATTTTATTGTCTACTAAAGGTTTACTACATGGACAATGTGCTTTGTATTTAAAACAATAATTATTGCAGCGTGCATGTTTGAACAAGTTGAGGCTCTCGAGTAAACAAGATATTTTCGTCTCGATTGACGAACCGACCAACCGCCTGACAGTTTATGTTAGTTTTCATATGCACTAATAAAGGGTACGGTAATTATGTTTAGCAAGAAATAAACTTTTGTGTGATTCGTCTAAAAATATCTTATTTGTACTGTGTTTTAAAATATGTATGCCTGTACTGAGTTATGAAAATTGTAGCGTAAATTTTAATGAATTTTATTGTAGGATTATTTTAGAAATTTATACATTTGTTGGAAATTGAAGGAATATTTGCCTTGATTTTTTTTTATTTCTTTTTACATGTAATTTAAAAAAAATAGAAAGCTCTAATTTTGCAAAATAATTCGTAATGTACAAATAATCACTATTTTTATTCTGAATATATGTATGTATATTCTCATAACATTTTTGTCTTTAAATATTTCAAAATTATTAAAAAATAAATAAAATATAATGACATATAGATAGATGAGGATATTTGTAAAAGGCAAAAAGGCGTACAATGAAAAATGTCATTGCTTTGAAAAATAATAAATTTATTTCACAAGTACGTCAAGGGACATAGTATAACACAATTCAGTTATGTATAAATGGTTACATGCGGCTTAGACTATACGGGTAGAGTAAGAATTGCTTACAAAAAGCATCACAAATTTAAATGCAATATTTACAAAATAATATTTTAAAACTACATACTTCATTTTTACATGAAAATTATTTTTCTACAAATAAAACATAATTGAACAATTTTATGATTTTAACAAAGTTGTCAGTATTATATTTACAATTTAGTTAAATAAGCGCTACAGCAGCAGCAAAAGTGTCGAGATCCGTAAAAGCTTTTAACGATTTCATACAACTAATATTTGGCGTCTAATTGAATTGAAATAATAGCACAAATAAAAAACCTAATAATATATAGATATGACTATGAATATTTGGAACTAATATAAAATTAGAGATCCTTGGATGTCAATTTTCTTATTACAATATTAATATTAAAAATTAAATGCTTTATGAATATTTTTTTCACTTGAACTAAACTTGCAATAAATTAAACTAGTAGTAATTACGCTAGTTAAAATCAATAAAACAAAATAAAGAGATCAAATTGAAATAACTAAATACAAAACTTAACAATACTAGATGGTCGTGAAAATATTAAAAACAAGAATTAATTACAGTTGAACTTGAATTTTTGAAATGGACAAAATTAGACATGACATACCAAAAAATATGATTCAAGCACATTTCCAAATATAATATTTTTTAAATGCATAGTATAACTTACGATACGTTTATTATTACATTATCCATATGAACAATTGTAGAGTCGTTTTGTCGAACTTCACTCAAATTTCGAATCGGGAAGCAAAGTCATCAGAAAGCGCGATTATAAGTTAAATATGCGGAAACAAATAAAAAATGAAGAATGAATTATTCATTTTTAATTCGTTTCGAACCACCATTTACAATTTAAGTGCAGTTTGACACAACATCTCAGTTATAAAAAAAATTACAAAAGAGCTTTTCGTTGGACTTAAAAATACGTAACAACTGTCCAGATCTGCTTTGCAGTATCACCGTTAACAATACTTATCTAATTGTCTTCTTTTTATCTGACCGCATTGAAGAGAGACGAGGCGAGAGACACTTTAAGGATGGCGACTACCATAACCAAATTCACGATGTAGGTCGAATTGCATCTTAAGTGGTAAGGTGGTATATAAGGCTCTCGAGGGCACTCACCTCGCCGGTTCTCCTGAACTTCTTGGCCAGGTTGCCGTGAAACCAAGATGTGGCATAAGACCTCGTACAGCTCGGCGAGGAGCCGGTTCAATCGTGAAAAGTTCTCCTCAGCTGCCTCTCTCTCGCTCGGCAAGTTGAATGCTATAGCCATCTTTGTTTCTCACAACGCCTTTTTCTACGAAAGAAGCGTGGACAGATTGCGGTTTGTTTTGTATGCATAAATGCTTGCGAGCGTTTGGGTTTCGATTCCTTTTTGCTTTTTATGGTCCACTTTTTGTGTTAATTTTTTTACTGGATTATTTTGATGATGAATTTATGTCTAGTCTGGCCTTTTCATATAGGTAGGTCAAGCGACACAGAAAAACTTTATTTAATTCTTCAAAATTATACAAGTCCAGAAAAAGTTTTAAAAAAATATTTTCTCTACATAGAGTTCTAAAAAATATAGATAATAACACTTCTGTAGCGTAAAAAATTTAATAAACTTCACAGTTCAATTTGGCTAGCAAAATGCACTTTGCAATAAAAATTCAGTTCACAATTTCACAAATAGTTTCAGTCAGAAAGAACACAGTACGACATATAGTCCGTGAATCACTCGCAATTTAACGATAATCGACGCTCGGTCGATGACACAATCGCGCTAACTAACGCACTATGCATCGAGCAGCTCTTCGATGTAAACAAGCTGACACCTCGACTCTACAACAGAGGTCGGACTGCACGTGCGGCCTCCACGGATGCGGATCGTGTAATAAGGGATAATACTTCGTACACATCATTGCCTCGGCGAACTCTACATGTGTGCGTGCATAATGTAAGCACTAATAGTTGAACGCACGGTAGCACGTTCCCTTCGCACTCTACCACTACAATAAACTGCGACACCGATATTTTGTCTCCCTTACTCTAGTAATTTGGACTATATGGTGTCTCTCTTCAAATCGGTTACATCATTTCAACAACAGAATAACTTCAAATATGCTTTCTCGGTCTGTTGTTTGGTTGGTATCCCTTAACAAGAGGGATGGAGAGTCGATAGAGGGTTTTTGTTTTCGTTTCAAGAAAGCGCGCCAAACTGAATCAACCAATAGGGTTGGTTATTTGGTATGGGGTGAGGTGACGTGAGGACCGACTGCTCGGGCACGGGGTTGGTATACGCCAGCCGTTCACTCGGCTATGAGCTTGCGAGTGTGACTCTACATGCGATTTTCGTGACGTAATTTAACTGCTCTTTGTTCTCGTAAGCCGATCTAATGTGAGTTTAGGACTGCAATAGTAGGACAAGATTACGCGTGCGTTTTATAGTAGTAATTTGGTAATGTTTGTAGTAGAGCTCACGTATAAACTGTTTTACGGTTGCGGTTTTGCCATCGATAGGTTTGTGCGAAGGTGTTTTTGGGTTTATTGGCGTTTAGAACCGAGTGGAAACCTTTGTTTAGATTTACTCAATACGGGCAATAAAAATGATAACTGCTTTCGAGATGTAAGCGGCACAGTAAAAATATATGTTATGTTTGTGATTTCGTAACTGTGACTATTTTTATTATTTTGTGATAGTTAAAAAAGTGTTAAACATTTATTTGTGTTCACAAGTGTGACAGAATTTATATAGTATTTTTTTATATTGTTACAAAAAAATCTATGTGTCATTCTCGGAATTATATAAAAAAATATAAAAAATATAATTAGATTTAAACAACGTAACTTTAAATTAATTTGAATTGGCAAATATTTAACCGATTATAATTTCGCGGATTCAGTTAATTATAAATAAAAACATACGAAAATATATATTCAAAATAAAAATGTAACAGTGTAGTAATATATTATTAAATACTTAATTCACCACGAGACAAGGGCAAATAAATAACAATTTTACAAAACTATGAAAACGTATGCAAAACGACGAAAATTTTTAATGTTTTTCAGGTACACATAAAAGTTGATTTAATTGCTGTTCGAGACAGTAACTTATTTCATTTACCCAAATAAGATTTACGTTTACACCTTAATACTACTTGACGCTTATTCACAGTGTTAAGGTGAAGCTTTTTTTATTTATTTGACGACTTGTTTAAAACAAATATAAATATTTGTAAAATACAACTCTCTAAGTATGATACGATCTATAGGAATTTGAAATCTATAGGATATCACAAAATTATTTTTAATTATTCTTAAAAATACAATCAACATAATAAAAATTGAGCATATACATTTTATACACTACTACACATTTTATTTTAATAATAAATTTCCATTATTTTCATAAAAAAATGACACATCACGCTATTTATATATGTCTAATTTATCTTGAGCTATACATAAATTAGTACTTATAAATTTTACTCTATTCTATCATGATAGAGTATTACTGAAAATGTGATGTATTTAGGTTCGATTCCTACTTGAGTGATTTTTTTACTTTCCATGAGACTTTCACTGTCAAACACAAAAAAAAAACAGACAGTGCCTTAACACTAGCTAGCTAAATAAACTTATCTCTAAAAAAAGCAGAAATTACGATTATCTACTTTCCCATTACATATTTAGAACATTACATTTAAGATTTTTAATAACACAAACTATGTAAGGCTTCAATTTCTATTTAGAGGAATAAAACATTTTCGTACTTGTTGTTGCAAAGGGGCCGGCCCAAGCGTTGTTGTGGGTTCGATCTCCACTGCAGAAAACGCTTTACTTTGGTAACAAGGCAAGCGCTATTACTCTGGTAACAAGGCAAAGCGCGGCGTTAAATTTCGTCACACAACATGAAATGCCCTAAATACGGCGAAAAGCGCGGAATGGAATGAAGTGACCATAAAGTAGGTTCCCAAGTTCCTTCTACTTATCCTGCCATGTGCGGGGATTTTAATTCACAAGACAAAGTAAAGTGTTTAACTCCGCCAATCAACACGTGATGTCTTTAATATAGTGCAGAACGTGAACAACGAAGCGTTTTAACAGTAGGTTCCATATGCCTATCCTACTATAAGCGGGATACAGCGTGAAGCACTAAAAAAAACCTAGTGAGCAAAATCCAATAAAAGTATTTACAAAAAATTAGCTCTGCTTAATTATATTCGACATATAAATATAAAGAAAAAACATTTATTTTGTTCAATAACATAAAAAATCAAGGTTTAAAGCATAAAATGTTACTCTATATACCTTTAACAAATGAGACCTTTTGTGACTCAGGGGCACAAGCTACTGTAAAGGCGACTGGTTGTGGGTTCGATCCCCACTTAACAAAACGAAATGTTGAATTTTTTTATTTTATACTCTGATGACAAGGCAAATCACGGCGTTGAGTTCCGTCAACTACTCTGACTCCGAGTATCTTACCACTAGGTTCTAAAGTTTCCTCTGCCAATCCTGCCATGTGCGGGATACAACGTGAAACAAAAATAAAACGTATAACAAATCAACATGATGCAATATTACATCTTGTATACTACGCTACAACGGGACTTGAGCTCAGGTAAATTCGCTTTGTTGAAAGTGGAACGATGAGTAACGTAAGTGATTCCGATATTGTGCTTACGTTTTTATATTACTACTTAGTTTTTTTTTGATTAAATATATTTTCTAACTGAGTCTGTAGTGACACAGTGTTTCGATTGTGTGATTTAAATGCGAATGTATGTGGGTTCAATTGGGGAATTTAAAAAAAATTGGGGAACGGAATATTTAAATAGTAGTTTCTCACTCTACTCTTCTCAGCTTCACTTATATGCCACATATGGTAGGGTTGGGAACCTAGTGTTAAGACACTCCGTTCCACTTCCGTTCCCCACTTTCTGTCGAATTTGAGGCATTGCGTGTTGAGTTGCGGAACTCAACGCCGCGTTTTGCCTTGTACCAGAGCGAGACAATAAAAACATTAAATATTTTAATTGAAAATATAAAATATTTCATTTTCTGGAGTAGGAATCGAACCCACAACCTGTCGGTTACAGTAATACGATTGTACCGCTGCGCCACGACAGCCACTAGTTTCCCTGGTGTTCTTTACCTATCACACAAATCATGCTAAGAAAAAAGAATTTAGTGATACATAACTCAGCTTATATATCTGTTTAAGTATACATATTATATTGAAATTGGAATATATTTGGGTTGAGTGTTAAAAAAAGTCATTTTTTTTTGTAAAAGTGCACTCATTTTATTTTAGTGACTATAATTATATAAATTTATTATTATATATAATGAAAAAAGAATAAAACTTTTGTAATTACGAAGTGTGTTAAAGGAAAGTCTTAGTAATCGTGTCACTAGATGGCGCCACTGCTACCCTTTAACCTCAACGGTAGTTTAAATATTCGCTTTATAATTGATTTTCTACTTTATATGCCTCTGTATATGACTAGCGTATACTAGGAGCACAGTAATATAAGCAGATTGCGAGGTATGTGGCGGAACATAACGCGGCACTTTGCCTTATCATCACCGTTGGCTTTACAGGGCTGCTGCGCCGAGCTAACTGTTTATTTGTTATTATTATTATTTTTATTTACTCATAATTATGTTATTTAAAAATAAGAAATATCTATCAATAGCCAAGAAGTAGAGAGAGAGCATGGGTCTCATAAATTAACAAAGCACAGAGCTTAACGCTGTATCCTGCATGGCTGGCAAGTCATTGAGTGGCGGAACTCGACGCCGGCAAGTCATTGAGTGGTGGAACTCAACGCTGCACTTTGTACTGATAGGAAAATGAGACAGTGAAAAGTAAGTAATTCCGTCGAGTAGGAGACTTACTTACAACTATCGTGTATAAAGTCATGACCACACTACAAGGGCCTCGCGTATTATTTCTTTTTTCAGCTTCGCACTTGATTCCAGAAGGAACTTGGAAACCTAGTGTTAATGGATTCCAGATCCACCAATCCGTTCCACTCTAAATTCTGCAGAAAGTATGGAATTAAACCATAGTTTCTGCCGAATTTGAAGCTGTAAGTTGATTACCGGAACCCAACGCCACACTTTGCCTTGTTACCAGAGCGAAGAAATGAAAAAAAAAATATTTCACTATTTCGAGTGGGTATCAACAATTTGTTACGTTTTCGGTAGCACGCTTGGGCCCACGCACTACGACACGCCTCGCATATAATTATTCATTATTTTTTCATAAAAATAATACAAATAATTCGTTCATTTCATACGTAAATAAATACAATTTTAAATTCCAATACTATTATTAGCACTTTAAAATTATTATAATAGGGAAACTTGATTTATGCCCGTGTTAAAACATCTCATTTGACGTCAGTGTTTGCAGTAATTAATTTATGGGGCTTCCATTACCATAATATTCGTTTTCAATTTCACATAACAAGGGGATATGGATATATGCAAATGACTACATTGGTACGCCAATTACTATTTTCGGTGTGAAATTGTCGAAATACAAACAAAATTGTTTTTAACTGATTTCAAAATTGTAGGTAGTTTAGTTTGTAAGTAAGAAATTATTTATACCATAAATTCCATTTTCATTAATAATATTTGAATGATCTATTTATGAATATTGTTTCAAGTTTTGTATGTCTGTTCACAATATTCTCGAAAAGTTAAATCTATATCGAGATGATCCTTTGTAGAATAAAGCTTATAATCATTTTGTAAAAAATATAAGTTTTATCAAAACTGGTTATTATCTACGTATTTTAGAAGAAGATTACATGTTATAATACATATTTTACAGGTGTTTTAATTAATTTTAATGTTTTGTTTTTTTATTTTTATTTTGTATTGAGTGGTTTTAAATATATACTATAACCGTTCCTAGATCTTTACCCACAAAAACCACCTTACCTTACCAACATATTGTTAAGATATACTGATCCCTACCTTCTGCCAATTTGAGGCAATGCACATTAAGTGAACCAGGATGAAAAAGATCTAATCGAGTCTAGATCGAATTCACAATGACCACGTTGACATTCAGATCATGTACCGCTGCACTACGACGACCTCAACACCAAATATTATTCCAATATTTTAACATTTAACGTATTCAGTTGTTTATAGCTTACATTAACAAAATGAAAAATGCTTTTAAAATCATAAATTCATCGTATCGTCGATTTTCCGCGCGACTGCTGAGTTAAATAGATTGTATGGAATACTATGCAGTATCAGCAAATATGATAAACACATTAAATAAAACCGGTATAGTTCAGTCGGGAAGCTTATAATACAGCGTTTGGTGATTTGATTTTTTAACCTTCACATTCCATCCTGCAAATAGCGGGGAAGGTGAGGGAACTTGGGAACCCACTCGCTAAATTGGCTGCGCCATTACTGACTTGGATTCAAGAATATTTTCTCAAGTTCAGCAGAAAATGGAGAACGGAACGGAGTGTCTTTACATTAGGTTCCCAACTTCCTTCTGCCTACTCATGTACGGAATACAGTGAAAGAAACATTAAAAAAAATATTATGATACCTACAAATGCTATTTACGCTTGCAACGGATGCGTTTAAGCACTTGTCAACTTGTCTATACGTGATTTATGAAAAATTCAAATTTCCCATCACTGGATTGAAGCTGGATTAAAAACTATTAAAACAGGCAATATGTATGGGGTCGCAATCGCCGAACGCTCTCCAAAATAGCGACTGAAATGAACAGTTTTTAATAGTTTACATATTAAATACAAACCAATATTGATGAAAATACTTGTATTTTATATGAAAATGCCTATTTTTAATATGAATTGATTTAGTAGCAGTTATAAAATACTTAGATTTTCTTACACAAGTTAGACATCATGATTGTCGATACGATTGACATTCACGATATTAAACTTCATATCTTCATTCTGGTGATACGACACTACAACAAATTTAGTTCCGCTAGTAAGCTTAGAATATTTTAACACTTTCTACTGCCTACTTTGGGTTTTAGCATGATCCAATTTTTTCTATAGCTTCATGCAAATGATATGCATGCATCGTATTCCGCACATCGCAGGCTAAGTAGAGGAATAGTACAATGATACTACGGTCCAATTACAACATTTTTTGGTCTTCATTTTTGTTTTCAATAGAGATGGTTAAAACAGCGTTTTATATTTGCATTACGTACAAACATGTGAGTATACTACTCACAGCGGGAGCCTACGTGTTGCAATTCATTGCCAGATTAGCGACAGATTCTGAGTTTTTGTTGGAAATCCCAAATTTTTATGGAGTTGATGAATCTTTATTTTTTAGCCCATTTCTGTATGAATGTCTATCTAACTGATTGTTTTCACATCTTATTTCACATAGCAGCTTTCCAGACCGGCGATAGCTTTTCATAAGACACTGAGACTATCAATATTTTTAAGTAACTTGTGCTGTTTTGGCCTAAAAAATAAAGAACATTTAGCGAAAGTTATAATAATAAAAAATCTAGACATGAAACTTGATTTACCTAAATACGCCCGAGACAATGCATAGTGGATGGTGGAACTCAACGCTGCGAACTTACTAAAGCGGAAAAAAATGATTAGGAAAATAAAAATATATAGAAGGTTAGACAGAAGGATCCTAGTATTGAGAAAGCAGAATTCAAAGCTGCAATTTGCCTTGTTACGAGAGCAATCCTCGTTATGAATATTGTTAAAAAAATAATTTCAGCAAGAAAAACTGCTCGCATCAATGAGGATCCAATGATTTGTAAAGGGTTTGAGACTTTGGGATTACGTAAACGTATCATCACTGTGCGTTTTCTATTCCTTTTATCAAGGAGAGCGTTCTGGAGAACTATTTGACTTGGTACCTGCCGCTGAATTTTCTAACCGCATAGTCAGCTGAAATACCATCCTTACCATCTGTATGCGGCACTCCACTACTGTGCGGTTTCGTAAGTATTACCTTCTACGTACCATACATATATTTGTACAACTGCCTACGTGCGGTAGTGTCTCCAGATCGTAGTAACTGCAGTAGAGAGTCAGACTTTCCTTTGATCAGTAATAAAACCCGGGGGCAAGTATACTGGACCCAACTGTTGTAGCCTACGGCTTGGTACGAGGGGGGAAAGCGTAACTAGAAGAACATAAACCGTTAGTCCCGAAAAAGAGAGGGATCTGCCACAAGCTTTGCTAATGCTTTACGTATAGGAAAGAAGAGTATTGATTATGTTCGATAAAATTTTAAGAGGCTGTCGTGGCATAAAAACATTGTACCTTAATAAAGACATGACTTCAAAGTCCACTAAAAGGTTTCTATTATTTTTAGTTTTTTCGCTATTTGAGTTTCGCTTATCAACCCGCAATGCCTCACAAATTTGACGAATATTAGGAATTAGTGACTTAACACTGGATTCTTTTGCTTATAGTATACTTAGTTAACCCGAAGAAAAATAATATCATTAAATGTTGTAACATCTCCATACATTCTATACATAATCCACTGCGCGCTAGAGTTATGAAGGCAGATTGTCATACAACACCTGTTATTTCAAATTCATATTATTTACTCGGACTTTCATTTGGCGCGTCGTTGTTGTGGGAAATGTAATGTAAAAGTTTTTGTTTTCAAAGAAGATTTTTGAGGCCTGTAGTGACGCCGCGACAAATGCGTACTGTAAGCGCGATAGTTTGAGGATTCTATTTTTAACTCTGGCAACGAGGCGATGCGCGTCACTAAGGTCTGACACTTAAACACACTTAGCACAAGATTTCCACTTTCCTTCTAAATATCTATATCAAGTATACAACCCTAATATAACAAAAGATTTTAATGATTAAAAAAACTTATTTTGCAATGAAGTAACCCTCGCAAACTAAATATTTTTATAATACATAAGAATTTATTTATCACATTTAAGTATATTTATTTTAACCACCATTTTACGCATACTTTAAATACTTTGACTACTTCAAATTAGAGTGTGAATGCGGATAGCATTTCTATTCTCAGTTTGGGTTAAACAAAAAAACTGGAAAAGTAAACCTTTTGTCCGTAACGTACAAAAAAGGCAAACATTTGTCACGAATGGACAAGCTTGTACAAGATATAGACTAAGTAAAGTAAATGTAGTTAGACGATAGACTAATATTGACGCTGTTATATAAATTATTTATATTTCAATAATAATTAGAACTGAAGCTAAAAAACTTGCGTATTTGATTGGTTGTTAGTTATAATTATATTAACATAAATATTAGTTATTTAAAAAAAAACAAACATAATTTTTTCATCTTCTATAGCCTATTTATACAGAAAGGCTACAGGCTATGTAACATTACATTATTAATTTATATATCATACACTGTATTTGGACGACTATGTTGGGTTTTTGTTATGAATTTTTCAAGTTCCGTTTGACCAAGTGGGTGAATCTGTATGAAAAAATGGAAAGATATCTTATGTAATATTAACGTACGCAATAAAGTTAAGTTACGGTACAGAGGCTACTGTGGTCTATTGGTTCGATTCTTAGTCAAAGTTATGTATTATTTTAATGACTTCAGTGTGTTAAAAAACGTGCGGCATTAAACTTCGTTACTTAATATGCAATATCCGAAAAATTAAGACGTCGATGCATCTTAACACGAAGTTCTTTTTAATAATTATTAATAATAGCTAAGCTAATTCTATATTGTTTCATTTCTTCGCTCTGGTAAGGCAAAAGCGCGGCGTTGAGTTCCGCTACCCAACACGCAATGCCTCATATTCGGCGGAAAGTGGAACGGAACGGAAGTGGAACGGAGTGTCTTGACACTAGGTTCCCGGGTTCCCTCTGCCTACCCTGCCTCGTGCGGGATACAGCGTGAAGCTGAGTAATTCTATATTTCGTTATCCTACATGAATTTTGTTGATTTTTTATTTGGCTATTAAAATATGATAGGATAAATAGAGTATTATGTATTAAAATCAAAAGAACTGGTAATTAGAAATAAAATTGAAATTGAGTGTTTATATAGTAAATTATCTTTTTCTCAGCACATATAAAAAATATTTATAAAGTTTTTTACTTATTACTTCTTCAGCTTCACACGGTATCCTAGACATGGTAAGGTAGGCAGAAGGAACTTGGGAACCTGGCTAAGACTCTCCGTTTCGTTACCCACTTTGCTTTGTTAGTAAAGCATTTAAGTATCTTAACAGAATTTTTAATAAATTTTTTTAATTTCTTTTAGTGGGGATCAAACTCACAACCTGTCACGTCGACAGTATCTGTACCCCTGCGCCATATAAGTTTAATATGGCTACTATTCTTTACAATTCTATAAGTTTGTGTTTACAAATAACACTTCTTGCCTCTGAGGCTCGGGTATAAAGAGCAACCAATGGTTAATCTTCGCAGCTGAGTATTATAAAAAATGTAAACACTTTTTTCACCCCAGCGCAGGTTTGGACAGGCCATGACTAAAAATTAGGGTAGTTGGGCAATATTTGGGGTATTTATTTATATTATTTTTTATATAGACGTTTTAATTAATTGACATTTTTTTGTTGTTATATTAAATAGAATATAAATTAATAATTCGATATTTTACTGTTGGACATAAATTTTTCATGTATGTATCTATGTTTATGTGTATAGTTGATAAAACTAAGTAACATATATAAGATAATCAGTTAATATGTCGTAACACAAAATCCTAATTAATATAAAAAAATAATTATTTATTAACATAACAAAAAACACTCAGTAATAGGCTCATTTACCCTAAAACTATTTCCTACTGCGTAAATAACACTATAGATGAAAAAAAAAACTGACCTGTGTTGAGGATTTTGTATAAAAAAAATGTTAGAAAAAATATTAGTAACTTTGTAAAGCTATTAACAGATAAAGGCAGCCCCCATTAGAGTGGAGATAAGTTTCTATTATTAAAAACAATATGTATTTCCTTATTGTGGTGGTTGATGATAGTGGCTAATGAAGATTTCACTTTTACGCACAATTTAAATGTTACAATTTCAATATTAACTAAATGGCCAATATTTTTTTTCAGTTAACCCCGGAAATATCGGAGTATGCCGGAGTGAACCTGTTGGGAAGTGTTAAGATACTCCATTCCAATTAAAACTCAGTTCCTAACATTCTGGCGAATTTGGTTCTTACAAGCTTCAATTTACATAACTATTTTGTAAAATTTTGCTATAGCAGCTTGAGGGGGCAATCCCGCGTGTAGTTCGCTAGCTACTCCTTAGATATCCTCAAACTGGCATTATACAAACAACTATGTAAATACTTTTCCGTTAAACAGACAGACAGAAAACTTAAATATTTTTTGTTTTTTTCTTGCGGCGTTGAGTTCCGCCACTCGACGAGCAATACCTCAAAATCGGCGGGAAATGGAGAACGGAAGTGAAACCGAGTATCTTACCACTAGGTTCCCAAGTTCCCTCAGCCTACCCTGCCATGTGCGGGATACAGCGTGAAGCTCAGTATTTAATATTTTTAAAGACTAAAGATATTTTTTTTAATATAAATGAGCCACTTTTAGATACAAAACAAAGGAATATTATAAATCAAGAATCTAGGTTGATTGGAGAACCTTCATCTAGATTTTGAATTGCTTACGTTATTTAGGCAATAAAATTTGTAATGGGTTTTTGTAGAGAATTTGCTTGGATGTCCTAAATTAGTTGTTTTGATAATATTCTCTAACACAAGTAGTGATTCATGTTTATTTATGTTTATTCATCACTATTTATAATCAATATCTTATATCGGCAACGCTAAGATATTTTTTTGCCGAGTAACTCTAGTGAAAGGGGCTAATAAGATGCCTACACGCCACCACGCCTTACACGTATCTCTTTCACACTTGTCCGAGAAAGTGAAAATAGTTCATAAGAACAAAAAGAGTAGATCAGAGTAATTCCTCTATAAATTTTATCATTAAGAAAATAATTTAACCGTTAAAACCAAAATACTAAACAATAGTGACAAAACACCGGATATAATTATTACTTTGTCGATAAAATAGAATTCAGTTACACATTGTATCTAATGAGTCGTTAGCTAAATGCGTCCTCATATCCTGTGGAGAAAGTTAACTAAGTACCTGCTTTGTGCTTTAAATTAAAATGATTTGTTGTTTTAACGGGTAATATTGATTATCTTTGGGGTACCCTATCATAAAAGCTATCGTGAAACAGTAAAACTTAGGCAGTTAGGCCTATATTGTAATTTTCACGTTTTGGTAATATGAAAGGCGACAATGAGTGGAAAATAAAACTATCTTATCATTAGGTTCCCAAGTTCCTGCTGCCTATCCTACCATTTGCGGGATATAGTGTGAAGTTAAAGTAGGAAAAGAAGTCAATGAGTCCTATAGCTAAAAGTATGATCTTAAATTGCTGTCTCGGAGGAACTTCTACGCGCCACATATTTGCAGAACAGCCTACCTGTGGACATTGAAAACTGAAAAATTTGGTTTGATACGATATGGGCACTTTTAAAGGCCGGCACCTTAACCACCACCTCCTTCTGGTGTTACACGGGCTCATGGGAAATGGTGATTACTGACTATCTGGTGACCAATGCGCTCATTTGATGTTGTCCGTTCCACAAAAAAAAGATAGTACATTCAAGCACATTACCTCCCCTTTTACAGCTGAATAACTAAGGAAATTTTAATATAGGATAAAACAATCAAAATTTCAATTTCACTAAATCTACATACATATTGTGTTTACAAAAGTTTTATGGGAACACGCAAAATTCACATTAATGCACATTTAACGGGTTCACTTTAACGCTTTGCCCAAACCTGGCCCATTTAATTTTTTACCACAAGCATCAACATGTAGTAAAATTTATTTACTTATGGTAAGTCTGAATTAGCCTTTAAAATCGTGTTTAAAACGAATTTAGAATAGACGAATTGCTGACTGTAAATATAATCGTGGATAAGATTCAATCAAGATTAGATTCGGTGGAAAGTAAGGTCCACATTTTCTGCAGAATTTGAGGCATTTCTTGTTGAATGATGGATCTCAACAGTGCGCTTTGCCTTGTTACCAGACCTAAGAAATGAAAATATTATATTTTTCCAAGAAATAGTTTTCATTATCTACACTCGACTGAGTATCAAGCATAACTTGTTGATCAGTAACGAAGGAGGCCCCCTACACCAATCCTGCTGAAAATGCGTCAATCTGGCGTATAACAATAAATAAATTTAAAAATTTTATACATCTTTATCAATCATGTAAATTATATCAGAATCAATATTTATTTATTTTTAGCTTCACGCTGTATCCCGCACGAGGCAATGTAGGCAGAGGGACCCCGGGAAACTAGTGTTAAGACACTTTGTTCCACTTCCGTTCCCCACTTTCCACCGAATTTGATTCATTGCGTGTTGAGTGGCGGAACTCAACGCCGCGTTTTTCCTTATTACCAGAACTAAGAACTGAAACATTTACATTGTTAATATTAAAATACTTGATTTCCTCGACTGGGGATCGAACCCAGAACCTGTTGGCTACAGTCACACGCTTATGCCGCTGCGCCACGACGGGCTTCAATATTTTTAAGTTTTAAATTCATTCCATGCTGAAATTGCAATTAGCCTGTAGAACAAACACAGACATTTTTAACGCCAAATTGATATCTTCCTACAAATCGTTATAAGCTGTGTAATTTGAGGGGACATTTTAGTAGATTAATATCTTAAATCAATATTAATTGGAGGTCACAGTGGTGCAGCGGCACTAGGGTTTGACTGTAAACGTGAACGCTCTGGGTTTGATCCCCTTTCAGGGGAGTGAGTTATTTATCAAATATGCAATATCATTATATTAAATACGGGTATTTAAGTTTACTGTCAATATTATCTTTTATTTAATGTCTATTTCACAATTTAAAAAAGTTGTGAAAAGACGTTTGTGTGTTAAAGGTTATTACCAAATTAACGATTACATAAATGATAACACGCCTTGGGAATAAAATGCTCGCTCCAGGCTATTTCAAATGTATCATTGTCATATAATTGATTAAATGATGAAAAATTTGATTTAAAAAAAAAAACATGTCCCGCTGAGTTTCTTTCGCCGGTTCTTGTCAGGTCTGAGGCAGTAACTTTAGTGAACTGGTGATAAATTGTTTGACGTTCAAAAAAGGAAGCTTGTAACTTCTTATTTTGAATAAAAATGTTTAAATTTGAAAAAAAAAAAAAAAATCATCATAAAGAAGTACCAATTTTTCAGCTTTACGCTGTATTCCGTCATGCCGTGTACGCATCCAGAGAGAATCTGGAAAACTTGTATTCAGCCAGCGTATTCAATATATATTGTTAGTGGCGGAACTCAACGCCGCGCTTTGCTTTGTTTCGAGAGTGAAGAAATGAAAACAATAAATATTTGATTTGAAATAAGTAAATATTTAACTCCTTTGAGTGGAGATCCAAAATGTTGCCTTTCAAGTTACATGCCTGTGTCCCTTGGCCTCGACAGGCCTCAAATTACACATTACATTTATTGAAATTTCTCTCTCATTTTTATTAAAAGAATAAAAATAAAAGAGAAATAAAAGAAATTAAAAAAAAAATTTAAACGTTTCACAGAATAAAACTTTACCAACTTATAATTGTACTTCATATCATACAAAATGAGTTCATCCGCCCGCAAACTCCAACCCAGTCATGTTCAACCAGCACATGACTGGGTTATTTTATATAAAATGACAATCAACAATCACTGAACGTCCTAATAGGATTTATAGGTAAGAAATACAAAAAAAAATTAAAAGCATCATTTTACATAACGACAGGACGCAGTTAATAATTATATTATTGCATGGAACATTCGATTATGGGACATCGTTAATCTAACGATCCATGGTTTTGTTATGGAATCATTTTGGTTTTCCCATGGAGGTGTCATTAGAGGCATCTACTTGTATATGTAGAATTGAATATTATTGTATAGATCGATTAGATTGAAATGAATATAATTTAATATAATCAATATTTAATATCTACATTGAGATCTGCTGCTCAACACTCATTGTCTTAAATTTAGCAAATAGTGAAAATCGTAAGTGCCTCAAAAAGAATGAAATTAAAAAAAAGTAATTGGATTTAATTGGTCTCAATCAGAGAATTGAAATACTTATACTTATATATTTTCATTTCCTCACTCTCTCTCTCTGGTAACGATACAAAAGTGCGGCGTTGAGTTCCGCAACCAAATGGGCAAAAGATTCAAGATCGGTTATCGGAAACGGTGTACTCTAACTCTAGATTACCATGTTCCCTAAGAAATAAATGACAATATTATTCCAAAAAAGCTCTTAGCACTTTGTTTATATGGTAGCTTATTTTTAGTTTTATGTATTTGCTTAGCAATAAAGGGATCAAGGTGGCTCTAAGTATGACATATGGCTCATATTGATACTTAAAATTTAGAGTTAAAAGAACATTAAAGCTTTAAAAAAAACCTCATACTTTTTTCCATATAACAAGGTAGCTAGAGGGAAAAGTTCACCGCTTATCATTCTATTTTTAAGATATTTTGTATGGTGGAACTTAACACCGCAATATTTCTACTAAAGCGAATAAATGATAATAATTTGTAAATAATTTCCACTAGTGAAACCTGAACACACAGTCACAGTATAGTATCACAGTGATATCGATGCTATTTATAATGTGAATATTAGATGATTTTAAAAGAAAAACGTAAACAAACATGAAATTGATATTATCATTATCAGTTTTTATATTTAAACTTTATAACTAACCTAAAAAAAATACTGAATTAATAGCAATTATATTTTAACTTTTAATTCAAATCAGATGTGAACTTAATTCAAATTAAGGAGTATAAAATTGTAAATGTAATTTTCTTGATATAATAGACAAAACGTAGTGTTGAGTTCCGCCACTCATTATGCCATGTCTCGTAATGTGGGGACAGTGGGACTAAAATTTCTCTGTTAAGTGAAAAAAATATTAATATTTATTTTTTCTTATTCAAGAGAATGAGCGTTGTATGTCAGTATCTAAAGCTGTGATAAATACCCTATTATTTTTTTACTATTCTTATTATGTGAAGTAAGTATTAAGCTCACTCTGTATTCTGCACGTTGCAGGGTAAACTAAGGGGAACCTTGGGAGCTTATTTTAAGATATTCCGTTCTCATTAAGACTTTTCGTTGTCATAAACGCCGCGCTTTGCCTCGTTACCACAGCAAGCTAAATATTTTATTTCCTCGAGTGGGAATCGAATCCACAACCCATCACGTTTTCCATTTTACGCTCTTGTCGCTGCGTGACGACTGGTTCTAAGTGAAAGTACACTTACATTTATATCGCTGTTAAGCAAGGAGATGCCTAAAGAAAAAATCTTTAATATATTCAAACAAACAAGTTATAGCCCAATATAATTAAGCTATTGTCTCAAGCGAAACACGGTCACCATAAATTGTTGGCTGGGTGTCGCTTTAGACGCTATATTCAAAATAGTAACATAAAAACATTCTATGTATTTGTATTTCACATAGAACGTTGACCTGTCAAAATTGGTTAGTACAAACTTTAGACAGTCGTAAGACATGTCTTGATCTTGATATTTTTTTATTTACGCTTCGGAAAGATTCTCCATTTTCGATGTTATTTTTAAGGTATTACGGGAGAAATCAGAGATATGGTTAAATAAAATACTAATATATAATCAGATTCATGCATGACCGCACCGAATATTAATATAACCTTGCCACATAGTGCTAGGACACTACGTTCTCCACTTCACATAGGAATTCAATACGATGTGAATTGGATAAATAATATTGTTTTAAAATTCAGTGAGTTCAGAGTTCATTAAATATGCTCTTGTGCGACAGTGGAGATAACACTTTTGTGGGCACAAAAGAAATTTTAGTAAGAATTTTTGCCGTGTGATCCCAACTTAGAATAGGATCACCCTGGTACTGATGGTGTCGTAAGAAGCGACTAAAGTGCGTGTGGTAGAGTCACGTTGCTAGTAATGGCAACACGCATGGGCAGACTCGACCGGATTGTTACCACCCCCGGCATTTAAGACCGGCGTTAAGTAGTGGCTTTGGCCACTGCGTTTCGTATAAGGTAATGCCGGGCCCCGGTGCCCCTCCAGCTTAAAAGACGGCAACGCTACTGTAGCTCTTCTGGTTACACGGGGCCGTGGGTGGCGGTGATCACTTACCATCAGGTGACCCGTACGCTCGTTTGCCGTCTCTTCCATAAAAAAACAATGGGTGCTGCTACTATAACGTATTGGTGACGTGACTCACAAAATTATACTTATCCAAAAAGCGTCCAACGCGCATATAATACAGTCAGAAATAGTCGACGTATTAGTGTATACGTGTACACAGGCTACTGCGCGTGCGCTAATCTGGCTCTCCATAGCTATTATCATTAGCATGTTGGTGACGCGAAAAGAGGATTTTACCCTCTACCAAAACGCTCAACGGGCCTAAAGAAGTTTTCACTTCAAATAAAAGAATAATTTCACCTTTTAATATAAAAAATAAACTCTTTTACGCTAAAATCCAGGAATTCTTATCCAGGAAATATCTCATTCTTCACATCCACATTGCGTCATACAGTAAGAATAGAATATTTACCTCTATTTTGTACTATTTTAATATTATAAAGCAAGCATTTAATTGATTAAAAAAGTTAATTTAATGAACTGTTAAATCCAAAAAAAAAAAAAATGTTTCCGACATAACTTTAGTCATCTCTAACTCTCCCGATAGTGATTATATAAATTATTTATGTAATATTTTTTTTATACATGTTTGCGCTACCTCTATAGAAAATCCAACATCTGTGGGATCAATTTATAATGGTAGGTGAGGTATCAAAAAACAGGGTATCATTGATCTAGCTACTTGAACGTGACGGTATTAAACATTTTATCGGCAATTAAAGTCAGTTTATTCGAGACTTAAGATAATAGGAAGCTTTACGGTGTGACATTTAACACTGCATTTTTTATTATTATTAACGGTTTCGTTCAGGGGTATTTATATGAATTATTATTATTTAAAATATGTAGGCCTGTTATGGCACAACATGTGACTGTACACACAACTGGTTGTGAGTTCGATCCCCTCTCAAGGAAATGAAACGTTAAATATTTAAAATTTTTATATATATATATATATATATATATATATATATATATATATATATATATATATATATATATATATATATATATATATATATATATATATATATATATATATATATATATATATATATATATATATATATATATATATATATATATATATATATATATATATATATATATATATATATATATATATATATATATATATATATATATATATATATATATATATATATATATATATATATATATATATATATATATATATATATATATATATATATATATATATATATATATATATATATATATATATATATATATATATATATATATATATATATATATATATATATATATATATATATATATATATATATATATATATATATATATATATATATATATATATATTATTAAAACAATTCATTAAAGTAAAGCAATATGTATGAATACAGTAAGTTTCATATATTAGGGCACTGTGGGACATCGTCTTCTGTTAATTTCAATAATTATATATACGTTTAATTTCTTTCTATCACTAGGCTGTTTCTCACACACTGTGGTAACAAAACAGTTGAAATTTTCACAAATAAAGTTTTGTTGCCGCTTTAATTCTTAAAGGTAGTTAATCTCTAAATTAATTAACATATTGGTAATTAATTTATATAATTATTGTAAGGTAATATTTAAAAAATACAACTCATGAGCTTTTCGCCGGCTCTTTAAAGCAACTGCCTCCTAAGTCGTAATAGCTTTTTGAAAGACTGATAAAACAGACAAAACTGTAACTTGGCGATGAAAGGTGCATGTAAACTAATGTTGAATGAATGAATTAATGAAATACTCTTTATTGTACACCAAAGAAAATAATGCATTACAAGATTGTTTATAATAATGAAAAAAATAGCACAATAGGCGGCCTTATTGCTAACTGAGCAATCTCTTCCAGACAACCTTGGGGTAGAGGAGAGAATAAATTAAATCGGGAGGGGTGTACTGAGTACATCTAAGTATATAAATATATACATATA
This sequence comes from Eueides isabella, assembly GCA_019049475.1. Lineage (NCBI taxonomy): Eukaryota > Metazoa > Arthropoda > Insecta > Lepidoptera > Nymphalidae > Eueides > Eueides isabella. Next base: position 2,704,377 of record CM032402.1, read on the forward strand.
TGAAAATCAATATACACAAATAAACATACGAAACATTAATACATACATACATACATATACATACATACATACATATACATATACATACATACATACATAAAGACATACATACAAACATACAATCTAATATACATTTGGGAAATATAGTAGGACAAGTAAACGTAATAATTAAATTTGACAATAAAGATTCTCAAAGTGTCATATGATAATCTTTTAGTCTTTTTTTAAAGGTCTTTAAAGTTTGAGCTTCTCTGATTGTTACGGGTAATGAGTTCCACAAGCGTATAGATTTTACATAAAAGGAGTTCGTATAGTAGGAAAAAGAGTGGCTAGGGATTTTAAGAGGCAAGGTTTGGAGTTCTTGGAGCGGAGGGAGAAATCATGTGATTCACATAAAAATCTAAATCGTTCTTTGAGGTACGTAGGGGAAGATGGATTGAATAGAACATTATATAGAAGACAAAGAATATGAATATTCCGGCGAAGGCGAACTGGGAGCCACTTGAGATTTTTACAAAATTTAGAAATATGATCGTATTTGCGTAGTTCAAAAATAAACCGTATGCAGATGTTTTGGAGACACTCAAGTTTATCTAATTGCTCCTCTCTTATGTCTAGATAGCAACAGTCTGCGTAATCAAGAACTGGGAATAGGAGTGTTTGTGCCAGCGCAACTTTAGTAGGGATTGGTAGAAAGTTACGTAATCGACGTAATGACGCAACGGCTGCGAATATTTTCCTACTCACTTCACTGATTTGTTGGTTCCAAGATAGGTGTTGGTCGAATATAATTCCTAGATTCTTAACCTTATCAGTAAAAGGAATTTTTATTCCATCAAGTGATATATTAGGTAGATCGTTTACTGAAATTTGTCCAATAAGTCTTTGACTACCTATTATAATAGCTTGCGTTTTTTTGGGGTTTATTATCAGGCCTAGAGATTTACTTCGCGTTGATATATTTGCAACTTCTTTTGATAGTGCTGTTATAGAATTTAAGAGATCGTGTAAAGAACACTGACAATAAATTTGAATATCGTCAGCATAGAGGTGGTAGGGAGAAGCTAGATAGTGACAGAAATATTTAATAAAAAGAGAAAATAAGATAGGAGACAACACGCCACCTTGTGGAATACCAGCAAGCACCGGACACCATTCATAGTAAGAATCCTGAAATCGCGTTTGTTGCTGGCGACCAGACAAGTAAGAGTGAAACCAATCAATCACTTTAGGAGATATGTTAAGAGAATACATAATAGCCAGTAAAATATCAAAATCTATAGTATTAAATGCGTTACTCAAATCGAGTAAAATCATCAAAATTACTTGGTGCTTTTCCATTCCTAAGCGAATATCATCTGAAACCCTGACCAATGCAGTAGTCGTACTATGACCAGGCCTGAAACCGGACTGTAGATGATTATAAAGGTTGTTGTTTATAAGGTATTTACTTAATTGTTGGTTTACGAGGCGTTCAAGGACTTTTGATAGGAAAGGTAGGATTGATATAGGTCGGTAATCTGACATGGAGGAAGGATTTCGGTTTTTAGGGAGTGGTGTCACTTGGGCCTCTTCCCAAGCGGAAGGAAAGACACAGGTACTTATGGAAAAATTAAGAATTCTAGTTACAGCTGGGAGCACAATATCAAGGATTGGTATGATCATCTTACGACTAATGCAATCAGAGCCAACAGCATCAGAAATAATCGCCAGTATACTCTCTTTAACATCACTTTCGGTGAATTGAGCGAAAACAAAAATAGGATTTTTAGGAGTGGGCAAAGCGCGAATTTGATTTAAAGAATTTAATTTGCTGGTTACATTAATTGTACCAGAGGGAGAAAAATGTTTGTTTAATTTATTCAAATCTATATTACAAGGATTGGTGTATTGCTTAGCTTTCCCAACTCCAAGTGTCTTAAGAAAATTCCAGACTTTTTCTGGGCTGTCTTCATCAACAACAGATTTATGGATATGGCGTCGTTGATTATCCCTACACACCATGTTACATCGATTCCGAATCTTGACGTATTTTTCTCGGTTAGTGTCTGAAGGGTTCTTTTTATACTTAGCTTTTGCATTATTTTTCTTTTGTTGTAATTTTTTAATCTTATCCGTGAGCCAGGGAGCCGGTAGATGCTTTACACGTAATGTTATTAATTATAAATTATTATATATTTTGTACACTGCTGAATATCGTTGTGTAGTGGCACAAGATGGTGCAAATTTGTGGATTCGATGTCCACTCGAAGATATAGTATAAAAAAGAGGCCTGTTGTGGCGCAGCGGCACAAGAGTGTGACTGTAACCAACAGGTTCTGGGTTCGATCCCCAGTCGAGGAAATGAAATATTTAATATTTTCAATTTAAATATTTAATGTTTCATTTCTTCGCTCTGGTAATAAGGCAAAGCGCGGCGTTGAGTTCCGCCACTCAACACGCAATGCCTCAAATTCGGCGGAAAGTGGGGATCGGAAGTGGAACGGAGTGTCATAACACTAGGTTTTACTTGCGGGATACAGCGTGAAGCTGAAAAAAAAAAAGAAAGATACATATATATTAGATGCAATAAACGAAGAGGGGAAAAAAAATCCTAATGCTACTTAAGAATGCCTATAAGATTTAATGTGACCATAATATTCTTTAATTTGTTTGTATTTATATGGCCACCGGTGATTGATTTTAAAGCTCACACGATTTACTATGCATAAAGGTTGAAATGAAGACAAAGGTATTCTAATTCTGGTACTTTATGTTCTAAAACATCCACTATTGGAGGAAACTGTTCAGTTTTATCACAGCCGTTTATTACGTTGGATTTATTTGCTGTGACATATAATTTATAATCTTGATTATTATGGCGGGTATTTAAATGTTAATTAGTTAATTATCATTTAAGGCTTGAATAACACCATCATGAATCGGTTTCTATATATATTTTTTTCACGTATGTTTACTGAACGAAAAGATCGTAAATTTTTTTATGCCTGTTATATGTAGGTCATACACAAATATTCATAAATATAATCTTAAAATTATGAGATACATCTTAAAGATATCTTTCTTAGTAGGAATTATTTTATTATATTTTACTACAAATTCAAATAAAAAAAATATTGCCTTACAATATTTATTTAAAAAAAAATCATCGAAGCATCTACGATTGCTTTTAGCGTTTCCTACTCAGAGCACTTCCTCGCTTTTGTACAACAAAGCGTAGCATTTTCTTATGCCCTTTCTCTGCCAGGACAGAATAAGTTATAAAAATCAATGAAGTATAATAATTCTCATTCGTGAGGACAACCCTTTGAGACAAACGTAGACTGGCCTCTATAATATAACTATTCTATAAAACAATCAAAATATATCAACTGAACCAAAACAAGCAATAAGTGCGCTCCAATCTGTATTGGATTTTATCAAGCAATAAACCCAATTAGGCGATAGATTTCGTAAGACAATTAAACTAGCGATTACAATGACAAACTAGTTGGGAACAAAGACCTTAAAATCTATTGTTAACAGTTAATATTGTGATTATTTTGAGTAATAACTCAAAATAATCATACATTTTGTTCAATAAAATGTCAGCTTTAAATATTTTGGCTTTAAATATTTGTGACGAATGAAATTCTTCGACGACAGAATAAGGGAAAAGGAAATCCTATTAAGAACAAGATGTCTTCACGATGGTTTAAAGGTTCCCACTGCTTACCCTCCTGACAACTGAATCTAAAAAAAAAGAACGGAAATAATTAGGTACATGAAGTTTTTAATATATAAATTCTTTAATCGAGAACATTTTTCTCGTATCGGGCATCGTAGGTTTTGTCAAAAAATAAAAAGATATTATTATTATTATCATAACATAATATAAATTAATAAAATAAATTCTAAAATTTTATTATGACCATACTAATAATTTATTACCTTATACGTGTCTTAAAAGACACATAATTTGGAAGGACCATTCAAATTATACAAAAAATTGCGAAATTAGTATGCATTTTATACAAAAAATTATAAACAATATAAACAAAATATTTGACAAACAAAAGTAGATTCAATTATTATTAGCATAAAGTATATATTCACCGCATAAATAACATAATACTTTGAACAACTGTAGCGTTTTGTTTTTTATCGTAAGTCAGGTCAAGTTCAGATTCGCAGTTAATTCAAGCGTGAAGTTCAAGATATACATAAAAGAGTAACTGTTATTAGGAATCATTATGAATTTACCGTACAATGATAAAAAAATAAATTATTACTTTAATATAGAGGCCTGTTGTGGCGCAGTGTGCCACTGCGTGTGACTGTAACCACAACCGACTGTAGATTTGATTTTTTCCCGCTTCACGCTGTACGTGGCAGGGTAGAGAAAAGAGACTTGGCAGGGTAGAGAAAAGAGACTCCGTTCCGTTTCCCACTTAACGACGACGACTTTTGAAGCATTGAGCGTTAAGTTGCGGAACTCAACGCTGCGCTTTGCCTTATTACCAGAACGACTAAATGAACATATTAAATATTTCATTTGCAAATTATAAATATATCATTTCTTCAAGTGCAGATCGAACCCACAAACTGTCTTTTTTACAGTCACACGCTTGTGCCTCTGCGCCACGTCCAGGCCTTAACATAGATTTATATTAAAAAAAATGTTATCACATCCAAACCATCTTCATTATGTCCGCGACATTCATTCATAGTAACGGATGTTATACAACACAGTACTTCGTCAAAGGAAATTGCTTGTCGATAAAAAACCAACTTCCGCTTATTAAATATATAATTATTTGATAATATTGATTTACTTCAACTATACATTGAGAAAGTGAGCATGATTATAATATTGAAGAATTTGAAAATTTGATGGTATTAAGGCGGTTGTCGGATGTAATAACAGCCAGCTAACATAATTTACTCTTTGCCTACCCAGCCATACACTTATGGTATACTCCATAAAGCTAAAAAATCTCTCGCTCTTGAAAGAAGACAAAACGCGGCGTTGAGTTTCGCCACTTCACATTAAATGTCTCAAAAATCGAACACCGGGTTCATAAACGGTAAACGGCCTTCATCTCTACCAATCCTTCTATGTTGAGCGGCGTGACTCAACGCCTTGCTTTGCCCTTATTACCAGAGCGAGCGATTTCCACGAGTGAGGATCAAACCCGCACCCTGTCGGACTTACAGTCGCATGCTTGTGTATCTATCTCAGGATAGGCAATTTTTCTACTACATTGTAAATAAAAACAAAATATATCAACTTGTTTTATTGATTCATTGAAAATAAAATAAAAAATAAAAACGGAAATATGGCAAATATAACAATATTATACATTTTTGCGATCAAGAAAGCGGCAAGCTACATACTTAGGTGGCCACGAACCTTATGATTCATTATACAATTACTATTTCTTGCTTTCCCTCATACAGTTAGTTAAACAAGAATTTTCCCACGCTTATTGTTATCGATAAAAACTTTGTGCACACCGTTTCTTCTAATTACAATGTTAACTACTACACTTTTATACTACAGTAGTGAAGGATTATAATTCTTAATACTACACATATGTGGTTCATCGATATTTTCATTCAAGATCGATTATTTTGGTGATTTGTAAATGAATGCTACATATGTAGGTATATTAATCACGACACGCGCTACATCCGTTTCGCTATAGACAAATTATCTTATGCGTAATAATTTCTATTTTTTTTTTTAATTTAAGCTTTTCGTGACACAGGGGCATAATTAACGCAACAGGTTCTAAGTTCGATCCCCAGTCGAGGAAATTAAATATATAATATTTTAATTTATTTGCTCTGGTAACAGCTATCTGCCACTACAAACGCAATACACTAAATTCGGCGGAAATTGAAGAACTGAAGTGTCTAAATGGGGACGAAATGTTTTAATTTAAGTACCATCTGCCTTAGGGTAGATAACCTAAGGCAAGGAATATGAAACTGAATAAACATAATCAAAGTCTTCAAAAAATGGGTAAAAGCAGCGTAAGTAGTGTTTTAACACTGTATTCTTTTCCACTAACTCTCACTCACTCAGCTTCACGCTGCATCCCGCACATTGCAGAATAGGCAGAAGAAACTTGGAAACCTACTGTTAAGACACTTTGTTCCACTTTCGTTACCTACTTTCTGCCAAATTTGAGGCATTGTATGTCGAGTGGCGGAACTCAACGCTTTGCCTTGTTACCAGAGCGAAGAAAAAATTAAATATTTTTATTTTATTTAAATATTTATATATATTTTGAAAACATTAAATATTTCATTTTTTCGAGTGAGAATCGAACCGACAACCTGTCGGTTACAACCTTGTGCCGCTGCGCTACGACAGACCTTAAATTATTCTTTATCTATCCTGTTATTTGTGGGTTATAGCGTAAAAAATATTTCCTCCGATACTCAACACGCAATACATCAAAAATAAGTCTCTTACTAGTGTGAAATAAATCGTTTCTAACGGTTTTTTCCGCCTTGCCTTCCCTGATATGCAGAAATAAAAACGCGAAGCTACTTTTAATCAAAGTAATATCAATCTTTTCATATACTCATAAATATTAAAATTCGTTCACAATTTTTGAAACACATTAGTTACATTAACACTTAGATTTACACTCTACCTCTAATACAAGGGTAAGCATATTGCAACAAATAATTCTTCCCAAAACCGTCTTAATGTCAAATTGTACTGAACATTCCGCTGAAAGAATTACAAATACCGTTGCCTTTATTGTGGAATGAGAAATTTTTGTATACAATTTTTTATGGTTACACCCGAATAGGCCTTTTTAGCGTCCCCTTAAAAATGTAAAAGCTTAGGCTTTTATCGTTAAAATTAATGTAACGATATACGGTATCGTTTGAATAGCGTTATTGGGATGTATATCAGGGAAATGTTGGTTTATATATGGTTTAATTGGAGACAAATTGTTACAGCTGAATATATAGAATAGACTATAATAAATTGAACGTATAGAAATATGACCGTACAAAAGGCGCAGGTTCAAATCCTGCTAGATATTTTTTTTTATACGTTTACCAAATAAGTATTTTTCTAAACTTAAATTTAAATTTTGTGTCCTAAGTGTGGAATAACACATTAAAATATAGTAAAAGTATATTTCGATAAAAAGTAATCACTATTACTTTTAAATTAATAAAAAATATTAAACCTGTTATGATATATAAACAATAATATAAACTCAAAAAAATCAGCTTCACGCTGTATCCCGCACAAGGCAGGGTAGGCAGAGGGAACCCGGGAACCTAGTGTTAAGACACTCCGTTCCACTTCCATTCCCCACTTTCACACACCGAATTTGAGGCATTGCGTGTTGAATAGCGGAACTCAACGCCGCGCTTTGCCTTATTACCAGAGCGAAGAAATGAAACATTAAATATTTAAATTGAAAATATTAAATATTTCATATCCTCAACTGGGGATCGAACCCAGAACCTGTCGGTTACAGTCACGCGTTTGTGCCGCTGCGCCACGACAGGCCTTAGGGTATATTATATGTTATCATATACTTATTTTTGTTTCGGCTTATCTACTATCTCAAGCCCAATGTGATTGAAAGCGTCTAGTGTTAACTGGCACTATGTCAGATTTTAAATAAACATAAAATACTTGCCGCTCCCTAATTGCTAATATTTTCATAAAAAATGGCTAAATATATATATATTCTTTATTGTATAAAAAAAAAAAACAAAATGAAATATAACAATAACAAAAAATAAGTGAACAATGGCGGGCTTATCTCTAAAAGAAATCTCTTCCAGCCAACCAATGAAAGTGGAAGAGAAAGTTGCGGAGTAAACAAACTATAAACTTTATAAAAATAAATACAAATCATACATATATATCATAAAAAAAAAATTTATAACATACACATATAGATACATACTAACATAAATACACGTATACATACATATAATAAACAAAAATATTAAATATAGATAAATACATGATTATATTAAAACAAATTCATATAGACACTGCAAATACACAAAGAAATTAAACTCATAACTGAATCACTCATTAACACCTTCAAGTAAATACTTTTTTAATTGGGATTTAAAGGAAATTAAGGATGGGCTTTTCTGAATAGGATTAGGCAGTTGGTTCCAAAGAGATGCAGCATATACGGAAAAGGATTTTTGGAGAAATTTGGTTTTGCACATTGGTACGTCAAGCGTCGGCATGACACACGACCGTCTTGAGCGAGAAGGAGGAGGAAGCAAGGTAAAGCGGGAACGGAGATAAACGGGGAAGTTCTGGTAATTCAGAATTTTAAAAAGGAATGTTAAGATATGCATATCACGGCGAAGACGAATTGGGAGCCAGTTAAGTTGAGCTCGAAATTGAGAAACATGGTCATACTTACGCAAGCCATAAACAAAGCGTATAGCCAGATTTTGAAGTCGCTCTAACTTTTTAAGTTGCTCCTCGGTCACATCCAAATAACACAAGTCCGCGTAGTCGAGAATTGGAAGGAGAAGACATTGCGCTAGCATAATTTTGGTTTTATGAGGGAGGAAGTATTGGAGACGCCTAAGAGAATGATATGAGAAATGCATGCGCTTGCTAATTGCATTGATATGAGGTACCCAAGACAGGTTACAATCAATAATAAGACCTAAATTCTTCACTTTTTCGCAATAGGGAATTGTCACTCCTGAATAAACAATAGGAGGGACAGCATCCCAGTTGATTTTACATCTAGTTCTGTTACTGCCAATGATGATTGCCTGAGATTTTTTCGGATTAATTAACAGACCGAAAGATTCGGCCCAAGTTTGGATAGCAGTCAGATTGCTATTTAAACTTTCAATAATCTCAGAAAGTTCGTAAATATAACAGTGCCGATAAAGTTGCAAATCATCCGCATACAGGTGGAAGGGCGAAGTAATGACTCTTGAGATATTATTAATAAATACAGAAAAAAGAAGTGGGGAAAGAACGCCGCCTTGGGGGACGCCAGCAGTAAGCTCCAGCCATGTAGAAGAACTATCATTTGCTTTTATACATTGCTGGCGACCAAAAAGGTAAGAGCGAAACCAGCTTATAGCTTCGCAAGAAATGTTAACTGCCCGAAGAGCGCCAAGAAGTATATCAAGGTCAACAGAGTTGAAAGCACTGCTGAAATCCAGAAGTGTCATGACAGTGAGCTTGGTGTTATCCATAGCATACCGAATGTCCTCAGTAATATTCAGCAGTGCTCCAACTGTGCTGTGGTAAGGACGAAAACCGGACTGGAAAGGACATAGTAGATTGTTGGATGAGAGAAAGGAGTACAGTTGATTATTGACTAGGGATTCAAGGATCTTAGATAGAATAGGTAGGATAGATATGGGTCGGTAATCGGTAACAGTAGAAGGATTGGGAGCTTTAGGAAGTGGGATGACATAGGCACATTTCCACTGTGACGGAAAGACATTACGTGTCAGTGAAAAATTAATTATGTGGGTGACCACTGGCGCAATGCTTTCCAACACGGGGAGAATCATCTCAATGCTGAGATTATCGCTTCCGTAAGCTTTGGAGGAAATTGAGTGAACACACTTCTTGACATCATCCTCAGAGACAGTTGTGAGAGAAAAGGAAATGGAGTCTCGTAGGTTACTATGCGACAAATATGCAAGGGTTTCAGATTTTAAAAGGGGATTTACGTTTAAGGGGGGGGGTTGTAAAAAAAGAATTTAGGGTATGAAGATCCACTGAGACTTGATGAGTATCATTGGCTTTTCCTACTCCAAACGACTCCAAGAATCTCCAAACTTGCGCTTGACTGAGATCCTGAATTGTATTATGAAAGTAACGACGTTTGGCATTCCTACACATCCTGTTGCAGATGTTTCGCAACTTTTTGTATGCACTGAGGTTTTCAGGCGATGGATTTTTTTTTAACTTGGCCTTGGCTCTGTCGCGTTTAATCATTGCATTTCTAATAACATGTGTCAACCAGGGGGCAGGCGCATGCTTCATGCGAACTGGTCTTACAGGGGCATGTATGTTGTAAATATTTATCAATTCAGTAGTAAGTGATTGCACCATAAAGTCAATATTGTCTGATGACATTATGGGAGACCAGTTGATGTTCACCACATCTTCCCTTAAGCGTTCAAGATCCATATGCCTAAAATTGCGCTGAAAAAGGATTTTGCCTCTGACCTTAGGAGGACGTAATTTATAGGAAAGGAAGATTAGATCATGAAAAGAAAACGGCGCGGTCATTTGACCGTGGGAAATAACAAAATCGGAGTTAGAGACAGAAATTAGGTCAATTAGGGAAGGTCTACAGTTAGGAAAGTAATGGGTGGGAGAACACATAGGAAGGAGGGATAAATTGAACGTCTCATTTAAATCTTTTAGCAAAAGAGTTCTTCGATCATTTTTTAGCATACAAGTATTTAAGTCACCCATATATATAACGTGATCATAAAGAGGCCGTAAATTTTCAAGAACACTATCCAGGTTGTTAAAGTAGTTTACTTGGTCGTTCGGAGAGTACAAGACTCCAATAAGCACTTTTGTGTGACGTAATGTTAATTCTAAAAAGAGATATTCAAGGGAAGCATCGGATTGAGGAGAGGAATAAGACACGACACTGGCAGGAATGTGGTTGCGGAGGTAAATACCAAAGCCACCACCACCTCGCTCAATGCGGTCATTACGGAATAGCTGATAACCCGGAATGGAGTAGCTAGAAGATGAAAGGGATGGTTTTAACCAGGTCTCGGATATCAGGATACAATCGACTAAACCGGAGTCAAAAGATGTGAGAAGATCAATATAATGAGCAGGTATGCTCTGCGCGTTGATATGCACCAAGGAAAGCGAGGAAGAAGGATTTATAAAAGTATTTGACAATTTTTCAGCAAGTGTTTCAGTGTCTGAAATAGAAGATTGATTACTATCAGCACTGTCATAATTACTCGATGAGCAGGAAAAAAAATCATCATCCATATTCATATTTCTATACAATAAATAAAGATAAATATATATATAAATTAAAATAATAATAATAATATATAAACAAGTATATAAATATATAAAATAATATAAATAGGTACAATAAAATAAACAAATATAATAATAAATAATAAATATGCTAAGAGTTTAAATATCCAATAATAATATCCACGTGCACAAGTTGACTTAAAAAAAAACATTTACACTAGATATGACATTAACTTAAATCTAAATTTACAGAAACAAAAAGAAAGAGAAAAAAAAATAATAATTACAAGTATTGAGAAAAGTTAGCAAATATTTATACAAAGACAAAAACTACCATGACAAACATAATACAATAAATGTATAATCTGTGAACATTTCGTATTAACTTCTATGGAAATAATGACACATGACAGTTATAAAAGTGAAGTAACCTAAGAATGTAAACAAACAGGACTCCTAAAAGACATTTAAATAAGAATTAAGCTAAGAAATAAGTTAGTATACCCTACAGTAAAAACCAATTGCAAAAAAAATCGTTTATCACACAAGTTGAACCTATTAACCGACTAAGTTGTCATGGTATAAACAAAAGAAAAGATAAATCGACTAGTTAGCGATAGTTGTTTTCATAAGTGAATTTTGCTCAATAACCTTTTTAAGTTCTGAAAGGGTGGAAAGTTTTATGCGAGATTTGTTTGCAAGAAGTATTACTATCATGCCGTCGGCTGACCAGCACTTCCTTAAGCCAAAATATTTACGGGCTGCTATGAAAACTTCTTGTCGCGATTTTGTTAAGAATTCTGTCATCGTTATTTTAGAACCCTTTAAAGAAGATTTTGCATTCCAAACGCTGGAGCGTACCTGCATACTTGAGAAACGAACGATTACAGGCCTGGCAGAATCAGTCTTTGCACCGAGTCTATGACAAGATTCAATTGAGACAGATTTAACTTCAGCCAACTTCATTTGCCTGGATAATACATCCATAGTCTTCTGTAAAACATTTTCATCTTTCTCCTCCTTAATGCCATGAAGTAGAAGTACCTTTCTCCTCGAATGGGTCTCCAAGCGATCCATAGAAAGTATAACAAGCTCAACTTGTGATTTTAGTAGACCGAGCGACTTCCACACAAAATTCTTAAATGTGTAGAAGTCTGCAGACAAGGCCTTTAGAGTGGGTGTGGGAGCAGCAGAACTAGGCTGAGATAAGGTCTTTTCAAACTCACCCATGCGAGAAGAAAACATTGAAGAGAGTTCATTCATGCTTTTAAGTAGTTGTTCCACAGGTGTTTCCATTGTTGAGTTAGTGTCAAAATGTGGGAAAGTTAGTTGTCGTCAACTTAGGCACAGGTATTTATACTTTAACACATATATTACCTAACTAATTAATTTAAATATGTACAGAATATCAGAGATGATAAAAATACGTCTATTCACTTTTGTGCCTACCCGCAAAAAAAAGCCATATTCCCAATCCCAAGCAATGAACACAGCTTCATTCGATTAGAATAACCGCACTAAAATAATTTCAACCATTTAGGAGGTACTGTACTACATATATGCAAATAAACTGACAGACCGACATAAAAGTAAAAATACTCCTGTTTTTGCGTTGAAGATTAACTATACGTATTTAGTATGAAATTAAAAATTACATAAAGAAAGAGAAGATGCTTTAATAATTGAGTTTCTGAGCTAAACAAATGATACGGTATCAAAATTATATCTTACTTTTAACAATTTGTAAAAAACAGCTAAAAAATCACCTAAAAAAAATGAATCATCCCTATATTTACGGGACATTTCACCATAGTCAATGTCCGTCATTTCACTTTCCTGTTAAAAAACCATAGAGTTGTAAAAATAAATGAGACTCGGCGTAGTAGGGAGAACACAATAGTTGGGTCATTATACCCGGTCATTTGTACTTCTGTAGGGGACCAGTGTAGTATTGTAAATAGTGATTTATATTTTGTCACGTCTGTTTGCACGTGTTACGTATTTCGGTAGAACTTTAAAATTACTTACTAAAATAAATAAAAATACCTTAACAGGGTAGGAAAAGCTGCATCTATATGCAGGGTAGGAAAAAACAAGCTGACGTCATGATATTTCGTTCGACATTACGTCCATTTTCAAAGATGGTACTTCGTCTTTTTCTTGTTACCAGAGCTTTCTTTTTAATTCCAAGCTGTATCTTATACTAGTACAGTCAGACAGTGGTTCCGATTACCACTTGAGCATAATCTGAAGGTAAAGAATGGAAAAGTATATTAGACAAAAAACGAAGATAAAATTTAGCTAAATAAACCTAAAAAGCAAGCATAATATACTTGACACTCCACAAAAACTCGAGAGGCTGCAACCCAATTACATCCGTGTTCGAGGTGATATTCTGCAGCGGACTTGCTCTGCCACTAAAATTTTGCATAACCAATTAGTTAGTGCAGAGCAAACTAAAACAGACATTTTTCTCTATTAAGTATATATTATATGTCGAAAAGAATTACTTAAAATTATTATTCATCAGCTTTAAGCAGTATACTATCCGTGGTAGGGTAGGCAGAGGGAACTTGGGAACCTATTAATGAGACACTTCGTTCCGTTCCCCACTTGGCGTAACCAAATTTTGGGGCAATGTGTGTTGAGTGGCGGAACTTAACGCTGCGATTTGCTTTATTACCAGAGCAAAGAAATGAAAACATTTACATATTAATATATAAAGGTAATATTTTTAAAACTTATACAAGAAACACTTCGTTACCAATTTGTGACTAACGCATTAGAGCTATCAGGATTAGCCTTTGAAAATTGAAAACATTCAAGAGGATATAAATTCTATTGCTAAGACTTAAAGTTCCTTTTCATTTGAAATTGTGAAATGAAAGATAATGCCAGCCGCATATTGTTTGCATATGCAAAGTGGAGTAAGTGTTTTTACTATTGATTAAGCGATGGTAGCACGTTCGCGTAGACAAGTGTTTAATATTAATTTGAGGTAAGTTCAAAGTAACGTTATTTTAACTAAGAATTGAATATTCTAACCACATACAAAAGTGTTTACGTTAGTACTTTTTTAGATTTACACTGTGGAGGCCTGTCGTGGCCCGGTGGCACAAGCGTGTGACTGTAACAGACAGGTTCTGGGTTCGATCCCCACTCGAGGAAATGAAATATTTAACATTTTCAATTAAAATAATTAATGTTTTCTTCGCTCTGGTACAAGGCAAAGCGCGGCGTTGAGTTCCGCAACTCAACACGCAATGCCTGTAATTCGGCCGAAAGTGGGGTACGGAAGTGGAACGGAGTGTCTTAAGACCAGGTTTCCAAGTTTGCTTTACCTACCATGCCGTGGATGGGATACAGCGTGAACCTGAGTAGAGTTGATTGGATAAACAATAAGACACTCCTTTTACACAAAAAATACTTACATATAATTTTTGTTTTTAAAGTGTTAATCCACTCTTAAGAAACGTTTTCTAAATAAGCATTTTTCTATATTTATTTTAAAAACGTATAAAATTTTGTATGTGCGGAATTTGAACCGGCTCCTCTTTAAAACCGTCAATGTCAAGATGTGTGGGCTCAAATACCACTAAGCTTATAGCTCTAGCTTTTTATTCGTTTTCTAAGTAAATATTACTCTCCTTTACGATTTTCTATTCAATTTTCTAGATATTTCGTGTAGTTGGCTGAACTTATCGTCACGTTTATGTTTTAATAATGATTTATAATTAATAGCAATAAAGGAACCAAATATAATATAAATTTTACGAAGTTCGACAAGGTAAGTAATAAAGGTACTAAGGGTAGTATTTAATGTTAAGGCACTGTTCCGCACGTACTAATTTTATCAGAATATTCCATATTGAATTGCGAAACTAAACGCCGCGTTTTAATATAACAATTATAGGAGCAACGAAATGGAAACGTTAAATGTTCGATAGGGTACCGAACCGACAACTGTCATATTGATAGATTGAAACTGTGCCGCTGCGCAACAGCGGCCTTGGTTTTTTAATATAAATTAAATCCCTTTTTCTCTCTCTACTCAATTTTTATATATTTTATGTCAAAAATATATAAAAATAATACAATTTCTCGTTAATAGTTATTTACGCAATTATACTGGAAGGCTAGATTTATTTAATACAACCATTGCTTATACAAGCCGAACTATTGCCCAATAAGCTCAGCAAGTTACTAACTTTACAGAAGGGTCGTTTTGCTGTCAATTAAATAGTTATTTCTGTAAATTGTTACTCAATAATATTGGTATTAGAATTGGATATTTGGATTGAGTATATATATGGTTTTTTAATTTATAATATATGTGATCGTTTATTGTTATAGGTAGAGAGGTAGTGAGGCAAGTGAGGCATTATCTTTGTAAATACGGTAGTTCTGGGTTCAATCCATAATCGAAGAGCTATTTTTAAAATTGAGTCACATGGTAGACAAAATGCAGGGTTGAGTTACTCCAATCAACACGAGCAATGCCTCGAAATTTTTCCTCTTAATTCTATTGACAATCGGTAGAAACTTGAAGTACTATAAACACGGTCATCAACATCAAACAACCGAAGTAACAGGCTACTACTAATTTTAAATAAAAAAACGAACGATACAAAAATAAAAATATCAAAGAATCGTACCATCCATAAATTCAACATTCAATTTAGTAAGGAAGTTTTATAAAATGGACTAAAGTCACGTTCACAGAGCATAATTTGCCATCGAAGAACGTTAATGTAATGCGAGAAAACACATAAAACGAGCTCAGGCACAATATTTTCAATCATATCTAATAAATTTGGCGTGCAATCCTGAATTTTGGATCTAAGGTGTAAGCTAGAGCGGTTTATTGAGGCTGTCTTGGCTATTAACAATAAGGTTGCGGGTTCAATTTTCAATAGTGGCAATGAATTATTTTCATTTCCCTGCTCTGGTAACAAATCAATGCGCGGCGTTGAGTTCCGCAACAACACTTGACATCTAGAAAGTTGGGTAGACAATAGTGTCTAGGTACTCTTTTGTCTACCTTGCTACCTTGAAGGTAAAAAAATGTTTTTCTTTGTACCATGAAATCAATATCTTAAGCGTCGAATCAGACCGCTGTTATTATAATGAAACATGTGTTTTTGTTTTTAACACAAATTGTATGGCAGCGCCATATAAAATATTACTAAGGCGTTTCAGTTATTATTTTTAAGTAACACTTTAAGTAATGACTAACAATAAATATATATATATATTTTTAACAAAAAAAGAAGTAGACCTGTCGTAGCGCAAGGGCCGAGGTTTTTTATTTACTTGCTATGATATATGGCTCCAGAATTCGGCGAAAAATAGAATACGAAAGTGTTTTGATGAGAACGGAGTGTCTTCCTTGAACTCTTAGTTCCCAGGTTCTTTGGCCTTCACGCTGTATCTAGCACACAAAAGTGTGCTAGATACAGCGTGAAGCTAAAAAAGAAACCAAATAAAAAAAGAAATGGATTTTTGTTGTCATATAATTTTATTTTTTAAATGATAAATTAAATCAATTCACTTTTTTTTTGTTCTTTTTTTTAGCTTCACGCTGTATCACGCACGGGGTAGGGTAGGCAGATGAAACCCGGGAATCTAGTGTTAAGACACTCTGTTCCACTTCTGTTCCCCACTTTCCGCTGAATTTGAGTCATTGCGTGTTGAGTGGCGTAGCTCAACGCCGCGCTGTGCCTAAAAAAAATGAACTGAATTGAATGAATTAAATTCACAATTGTTGTATATATTTTGACACATTCTGATTGACACATTACGATTTGAAATTAATTCATAAAGATTATTAAATTACTATACCAATATAGCACATTAAGAAATACTCGTAGCAATAGTTTAGTGTAAAAAAATACTATTATTATAAAGAACTCGGCGTTAAGCTCCGCCTTTCAACATGCAATATCTCAAAAATTGAGCAGACAGGTATTCTATTTCTTATTAAGTCACTTTTTAATACTAGGTCTCTTCCTCTGCCTTCCCGGTTTTATGCGGTATACAGCATGTAACTAAAACGAAATCAAAAATATCTCTGAACAATTTAAAGAAACACTTAAAAGTTATTTTAAGGATATTTCTATTTATTTTTTCATTTTCAACTGAATTAACTTTTAAAAATACGTAAACAAAATTATACGTTTACCACATTATTATAGCAAATTAAAAAATGAGGTCAAATTTTTCTATAAAATTTCCGATACAAGCGATCGTTCTTACTTTGAAGTTTTTGAAAAGTTTCACCCTTAATATGATCGCATCAATTTCAATTTGAACGATTTAGAAGTTGAAAATTATTAGATACTTGAAAATTCGAACAAAATATCTAATTTTGTTGTTTAACTTTATAATTTAAAAAAAGTTTTAACTTCTTTTTTTGTATTATTATGTACGTGAAGTACGAGACAATCGTGGCTCAGTACCATCTTTAACAGTAAACTAAACGAGTATAGACTTAATTATCACTCAATTATAACAATAAATTTGCAAAAAGGGACGCTTAACGCTAAAAAGCATTTTCTACCAACCAACCTCGTCAAGTGGGAAATCTAGTAGTAGGTGTACAAATATTATATACATACATATATACACATACATACATACATACATATACTTAAACACATACACAGATATATAAATACACATACATAACCATATATACGCATACGCATAATTATGGAAATAATTATTTTCATTTCTTCGCCCTGGTGACAAAGCAAAGCGTTAAATTCCGCACAATATATCAAAAAATGGGTTCCTTCTGTCTGTTCTACTGGGAGATGTAACTGAAAGCTTAAAAGTATAAGTTATTCAATACAATTCCTACTTCCTTGAAAAGTGAAAGAAGTAAAGAAAATGAAACAAACACCATACTGTAATAACAGTTCAAAGCAAGTTCTTTATAAAGCAACATTGTGAGTTTATGCGTAATAGAAGAATATTACATTTTTATTACAAAAATATGCATATTATTATATTAAAACGTTTATTGTGGACTTTTATGAACTCTAATATTGGTTTAATATTATGGAAAATGCTTTAGGATTTTTATATGAAATGGGGTGGACGTGGACGTGATAAGTGACTCTAATGACGCAGCAGCACAGTGTCGTTTGTAAGCGTGACAGTCGTCAATTCATCGTAGTTGTTAGGACATCATCATGGATATAATTATGTGCATTATTAGCATATATTTTAAGACCAGTCATGGCCTATATGTTACTGTTAACCCGACAGGTTGTAGATACGATTTCCATCAGACAAATGAAATATTTTATTATTTTAATTTTTTCGATCTGGTGATCGAGCGTGGCGTTTAGTTCTGCCAGAGTACGGAATATCTCCAAAATGTAACGAAAATTGGGGAACATAATTGTTTCAATGAAAAACAGAGTATATTAAGTCTAGGTTTCCAGGTTGGCCTACCCTGCTATATGTGGTACACAGCGTGAACCGAAAAAATGGTATACATTATATAGTTAATGTGTCCGCTGGGTTGCTGTTGCTGAATTATATAGTGTAGCGCAAGAACTACATGATCAAAAAGATGGCATTCAAACTTACGAAGCTGAAAGCTTCTCATATTGGAGAAATCAGGATAGTGCTTCTCAATAAAAGCTGCTTCATATCACGCAAGCATTGATTCTCTCACCACAAGTGATTTATATTGAAATTTAAATAAACAAAAAATACTACATATTTTTTTTATAAAGCTGTCTTCTTACACTACGGACTCAAGAACGGGCAATAGGTAGCGGAATTTTACGGATTATTTTTTTAGATAATACTTTAAACTAAACTTATGTAACATGTGTGTGTGTGTGTGTGTGTGTGTGTGTATGATATATATTAAAACTCTTAGAAGAGTCCAGTTATTCTTCTTAAAGCTCATACTATCCAAAAGTGTTATAAGCATTTAAGTTTCATTTTCATAAAACCTAGTAAAAACCATTTCGATGAACAAAGCTTTCGATTATAAAAACTACACTCAAAGTTTTTCCATTCGAAGCTGTCCTCCCCCTTCTCATATCATCCCTCTTTTAGTGTTGGTAAAAAAAATATGTATAAAAAAGTGACTAGATTAGCATGAACTATAAAAATAACGAATATTACTTTACGAATTGCTTACTACGAAGCAAAGAGCATTTTCTCCACTATGTCTTATATGGACAACCATTATTTATACAACAACGATAAAAAAATGTCAGCGAAATCATTTATTTTTAACATTTTGTAAGACCTATTGCACACTTAGAAAATACAAATATTTACTTAGAAATTGTATAACAATTTGAAAGTACTTGAATTTAAACCAGTGTCTCTTGAAAACCGTACTAGCAGTCTGATCACTAAGCCATACGTTCTCTTCTTCTACGTCGAAGTTCCTATACGCTTGTTACAACTTGTTTATGGCGTTAACACTTAGATACATTATGTATATTTATTGCTTCCATAAAATGTATCGTATATATGTATCTATGTATCAAAAATGAAACGTGGCCGACCGTGGCGTACCGACAGGTATTGCTTACTGTACATTATGATTACTGGTTCAAATCACACAGTTTTTATGGCATATACGTCTTCTACGTTTTTAACTGAAACGTAGAAGACGTATATGCTAAAGAAATATACTAAAGAAATATGAATTATTTAACTATAGCTTCACGCAGTATTTCGGTAGGCAGAGGGATTTACGAGAGGAATTGTTAAGATCAATATCGAGGCATTGCGTGTGTATTAGCGGAATTAAACGCCGCGTTTTTTTATTAGTGCCTCATAGGAAAGTAGGCAGAGTATCTATCTAGTGAGAAGACTGACTCTCAACTCTACGCATATATTTCAAACTGTATGTATTATTGAGTGACGAAACTCTTTGTACCCCGTGAAAAAAAAACATTCTATAAATAGAAAAAATAGATAAACAAATAATAATATTTTTTCGATACTACTCTATAACAAGAACATATTAAATTATATTCTAGTAAAAAAACAAGTTTAAAATCAACACTTAAGCGTAGTAGCGACCGTAATTCCATATTATCAGTGCATTGTAAATGTATAACGTCGGTTGTAATAAGTATACTTTCGTGACGTATTGTAAAGCTTTGTTCATAAAATGGTTTAACTTGATAATTTATTTCTGACTTAATTATTTTTTTCAGCTTTACCTTGCACGTGACTGAGTATTTGGCTTGACTTTTTTTTTGGCGGTAGGTGTAAAAAAGTTAACACTGTTAAATTTCGCTCTTCTTGTTTTTAATCCAAAAAAACTATTTATAATTGACACTAAAGTTTTATAAAGTGATAATAAGTTACAAATAGTGATAACAATTAGTTTACTACATTTACTTTGGATTTAATGTCTGTAATTGCTTAAATAAAAGCACTCACCTGCTGGCTCTCAACATCACTTTCACTACACAATAACAAATCAACATAAAGTACAGAATGGCACGAGTAGAGGATATTTTGGAAGTTCACAGGGGCATTGCTGAAGCACTTAGCAGGAGAATGGCTGATTTTGAAAACCAATTAAATAACACTGGTGCTAATGAATCTGGTAAGAGCACTCTTGACAAGCTTGTTTTTGAATTTAAGGAGTTTAAAACTTCAGTTTGTACCATTTTTGATCTGCTTAAGTCCTTAATCAATAATTTAACCAAACAAATTGTAAAGTGGACAACTCTACTAGAAGAAATGCACTTCTTTTTGGTGGCATTGAGGAAGCGGACGGTGAAAATCTGGTGTCAACAATACTAGGCACTATTCAAGTATTGATGGGTGTACCTGATGTAGGTGCTTCCTCTATACAATCCTGCCATAGATTAGGGGCTAAAACAGCTCACCGCAGTCGTCCTATTTTAGTGCGCTTCAATGATTTTAAAGTGAAGAGTATTCTATGGGCCAACAAGAAGAAATTGAAGTCCTCTCAAGTGGTATTAAGTGAGTTCCTAACCAAATCTCGCCAAGCTATATTTGTTGAAGCGCGCAAAGCTTTTGGCATCAGAAATGCCTGGACTTACAATGGTAATGTATATGTCAAGCTGCCTAATAATGAGCGCAAGCTAGTTTGTACATACTTTGACTTAGAGGAACACTTAAAAAATATCCTTGTGCCAACTCTTCCGCGTCCCCAGCTGAAAAAGCCACTACTACTTCTGATCATGCTAAAGTTAGTCCTGCAACAGTTAGTGAACCAATCAGGAAGCCTGTCACACGGCGTAATATAACGCAGAAACCTTAATTAACTTAATATTTTTTAAGACCATTCTCCTTATTATCATATATATATATATATATATATATATATATATATATATATATATATATATATATATATATATATATATATATATATATATATATATATATATATATATATATATATATATATATATATATATATATGTATATATATATATATTTGTTCACACTATGATTTTATACTATGAATTATGATAAAATTATTAGCTTGGTCTGCCACTTTCATGCTGTTCCCAATTTTCTTTGTTCTAATCTCTCTTTGTTTTATAATGATATTTTTGTTCATGTTGTAATTACTTAAACTGATTTTTTATGAGTTTGTTTAATTTTTTTTATTATTTTATGTTTTCTTTACAATGTTTACTTGTTGTCTTGTAATCTGTCGCTAGTGTTATTATGCATTTAAGTGACACAAATAGCAGTATTGTTCTAATTTAATTTATATATATTTTTGTTACTTTCATCAGTATAACACACTGTTTGCTTTTATTTGGGTTTGTTTAATATTATTATTTTAAACGTTTTCTTTACAATGTTTACTAGCTGTCTTGTAATCTGTCAATTTGAACTGTCATTAGTGGGATTATGCATTCATATGACATAAATACCAGCATTTTTGTAATATATATTTTTTTTTTACATTGTTACTTTTATCAGTAGAACTCATGGTAAGCTTTTTAATATTAGTTTTAGTTCTATTTGTTACATTTGTGTTATTTTTCTATTTTATACGCTGTTGTGGTGTGTTTACTTGTTGCTTCGTATTTTGTCAGTCTATCTGAATGCATGATAAACCTTTTAATATTAGTTTTTGTCTTGTTTGTTGAATTTGTTTTTGTATATTGATTTATATATTCACTTCTATGGAGCCAACAGGTCAAGTGCGAATAAATTAGATTTTATTTCTCTTATTTATGTTTATGTATATTTATTTGTATTTTATCTGATTATTAGCATAAAGTATTCTGAATTATCTATATATACATAAGAAAATATATATTTTAAATATTTAAATATAATTTGTTTATTATTATTATTATAGTCTATCTGATTATTCTTTTATGGATTCAAGTTTTGATTCATTCCACTCTGCCTTAAGCAATGATGAAGATAGCTGTAGCTCTTTTTGTAATTTGAATGATTCTTCTTTGTGCCTTTATAATACTTTATCGAATGAGTTTGCACCCCTTCACAAGAATTTTAACTGTTGCCATATTAATGCCCAAAGTGTTCCTAGTCATTTTTCGGATTTATATTCCTCCTTTAATCAAAAAAACATTCATGCTGTGTTAATTTCTGAGTCTTGGCTAAAACCTTCTTTACAATCCACTTGTTTTTCTATCCCGGGTTTTGTATTAATAAGAAATGATCGCCTTGTTAGGGTCGGTGGCGGAGTTGCTATCTACTTAAAAAGTCACATTTCTCATAAAACAATACATCAGTCCTCCGCTGTGCCTGACTCGTGCATAGAATATCTCATAATAGAAGTAGACTTGGGAGTAAAGATTGCACTTGGTGTAGTCTATTGTCCACCAAATAAAAATTATTTTAATGATCTGGAGATAATGCTAGAAGACCTTGTAACCAACTACACTCAGTTTATGATAATGGGCGACATCAACACATGTTTGTTGCGTGACGATTCCCGATCGAGAAAACTAAAATCTATTTTTATGTCTCTCAATTTGCATATTCTACCTCTAAGTCCTACTCACCACACCAAAAATTCCGACACCTTTTTAGATTTAATTATTTCTTCCAATCCCAATCTCATTTCCAAGTCCGGTCAATTTGCCGCTCCTGGTTTCTCTTTACATGACCTTATTTATGCGTCCCTAAATATTAAATTTCCCAAGCCGAAAGCAGAGACTCTCTTAATTAGATGTTTCCGTAGTGTGAATGTTGAGAAGCTGAAGAATGATGATTTACAAATAGATTGGTCCAAGGTCGAAGCTTTGAAATCACTAAGCGAGAAAATCGAGTTCTTAAATAATAATATACTTGAATTGTATGACAAGCACGCACCACTCCTGCCAGTTAATATAAAAAATCATAGTGCAGTATGGTATAATGAGGATTTTTGTAAAGCTAGGGCCAAGAGAAATAGAGCTTTTGCTAAATATAAAAACAATCGTAGTGATTTCAACTGGTCGATTTATAAGGCTGCAAGGAATCCGTGTAATCAGATGTGTAGAAAATTAAAACACCAATATATCTTCAACAAAATTCGTGACTCTTCCACTAAAGCAATTTTAAAATTTTTAAAATCACTTGGTATTGGTAAACCCGCAGTCTCCCCTATTGACTCTAACCTTAATTTAAATACTCTCAATCTTCATTTTTCCACCACCTCTATTCTTGACTTTTCTACTAAAACATGTTCTCTTTCTGAGATTCATAGTTTGCCAAAACCAAATTTCCCAATTTTCAACTTTTCTTATATCAATAATGATGATATTAAGAGGACCATTCTTGCTATCTCATCTAAGGCAGTGGGTTCGGATGGTATTAGTCGCAGTATGATCACTTTAATTATAGAAATCCTTCTTCCTGTAATCACACATATAATTAATTTTTCTCTTTCCTCAAATGAGTTTCCTGAGGCGTGGCGTAAGGCATTTATTCTCCCACTTCCCAAAGTAACTAATCCTACGCTACCGTCTCACTTCCGTCCTATTTCCATTTTACCTTTCCTCGCGAAAATTCTGGAATCCACTGTCTACCATCAAATCTCCAAATATTTTGCTAAATGTAACTTTCTAAACCCACTTCAGTCCGGTTTTAGAAATGGACATAGTACTACTACTGCTTTGATGAGAGTTACTGAAGACATTAGATTAGCAATGGAGAATAAACAGATTACTGTTCTTGTTTTAATTGATTTTAGTAATGCGTTCACTGCAGTAGATCATGATCTTCTCATTGCTCTCTTATCCAAAACTAATGTCTCCAGTTCAGCTTTAGAATGGTTTTCTTCCTATCTTCAGGGACGCCAGCAGTCAGTCCGTGTAGGTCAGAATAACTCTGACTGGCATGATGTGAAGGCTGGTGTGCCTCAAGGCGGTATCTTATCTCCCTTACTTTTTTCAGTTTTCATTAACCCTATTACTTCCATTTTAACCTCTCGATACCATCTTTATGCTGACGACTTGCAGCTTTATGTGCACTCTAGCGTTGATCTCATTTCCGAAGCCATTCACTCTCTTAATGAAAACCTATTTCAAATTTCTATTTGGTCTCAAAAATATGGCATCGAGGTGAATCCCAATAAATGTCAGGCGATAATTGTCGGCAGTTCACGTCAACTGACTAAGCTTGACTGTCACCATTTGCCTGATCTGAAATATAAAGGCACAGTGATCAATTTCTCTAGCACTGTGAAGGATCTGGGATTAATAATTGACAATAAATTGTCCTGGGGCGTATATGTTACCGAGGTTTCGCGAAAGGTATACGCATCCCTGCATTCTATGATGCGGTTAAAAAATTTTTTACCGGTCAACACAAAGAAACTACTAGTTAGCACCTTGTTGCTTCCTATTATTGACTATGGAGATGTTTGCTGTTTGGATATGAATAAAGAACTCTTAAACAAACTTGAACGGATTTTTAACACCTGCATACGTTTTATTTATAACCTACGCAAGTATGATCATATATCGTCTTATAGGAAGCAGCTTGGTTGGCTTTCGATAGCCGATCGTAGGAAGACTAGGGTCCTTTGCTTACTGTACTCCATCCTTTTTAATCCTAATTCTCCTTCCTACCTGTCCTCCAACTTTTCCTTCCTTTCCGATTTCCATAATAAGTCCTTGCGATCCCAATCCAATCTCACGCTCTCTACACCCAGCCACACTTCTGATTTCATGGCCAACTCATTTACAGTAGTAGGAGTCAGGCTGTGGAATGACTTGCCTGAAGAAATTAAAAGAGCTCCTTCCCGCGAGGCTTTCAAGAGCCGAATTAAAAAAATATTTTTTACTTGAAACCACACTGAAATATAAAATATATTTTGTATAGTAATAATATATGTATTATGGATTTGTATTTGTTGTTTTATATCATATATATTGGGTATACGAGTATGCGTTTATATGGTTATGTATGTATATGTGTATTTATGTATAAGTATGTGTATGTATATGTATATATTTATATATATGTATGTGTATGTGTGTATTTATGTATATATATGAGTGTATGTATGTAATAATATTGTACACCTACTTCTACATTTCCCACCTGACGAGGTTGGCTGGCAGAAAATGCTGTTGAGCGTTAAGCCCTCCTTTTGTGCAAATTTATTGATATAAATTGTGTACAATAAAGAATAAATAAATAAATGAGTATTAGGGAACTTGGGAACCTAATATTGAGACACTCCATTCCGTTCCCCATTCTATGCGCAATTTAAGGCATTGTATTTTGAGCGGCGAAATTCAACGCCGCGCTTTGCCTTTTTACCAGAACGAAGAAATGAAAACATCAAATAATAGATATAAAAATATTAAATATTTAGTTTCATCGAAAGGGTATGAAACCAACAACCAAATAATACCTCAAATTCGGCGGAAAGTGGGGAACGGAAGTGGAACGGAGTGTCTTAACACTAGGTTCCCAAGTTCCATCTGCCTACACTGCCGTGAGCGGGATACAGCGTGAAGCTGAGTGAGTGAATGAGTAAATATACATTACTTTAATTGAGAAATCTCTAGTAAATTGTATATTTAGTGTAAAACGGATAACGTATTATGGGTACAAATAGATACAACGAGCGGTCTCATCGTCTGTTCGTCGAAACAAGCAAATAGTTATGTGAATATATCAATGTATTACTATTTATACAGTTTCATAAAACTACATTAATTAATTAAATGAATATTCTTTTTTTATCCCTATCGTCGTGGCCAGGGGCAAAAGCGTGCCACAGTAAGCGTGACTGGATGTCGATTGGATCCTAACTTGAGGAATTGAAATATCTAATATTTTAAATTGAAATATTTTTTTTATTACTAAGAACAGCGTTAAGTTTGCCATTCGACACGCAATGCCTCAAATTTGCCGGAAAGTGGGGAACGATACAGAGTGTTTTAACACTAGGTTCTCTATTAAAATGCTAACAAAAAATGATTTATCAAGAAAAGAACGTTATATTCTTTGAAATAAAACACACTACTATACTAAAATCCCAAAACAATAAAAAAAACATATTTTTCATATTAAATTCCCATACATCTAACGCATCGTATATTTATAACCAATTATTATATTACTCTATTGGTTATTACCCCTAATAAAGCCTATTAGCTTTTGATTGACAACGGTTTGAAGGCTTTTTTCTCATCTTTTGGCTCACAAGAGCTTGGATCGAATTAAAATAATAACGTACTGTCATGGAGTGATTTACGTGCGTTAATACTTATTATTCAGATATATGTACATATGTTTTAAATTTACTGTGACTCTGCTTCCCGAAATATTTTTATTATATGAAATTTATAAAGGAATTAATGAATTGTTTTAATTTTTCCGTCCTAATGAGACAATTTACGCTACTTAATACTGAAAAGTTTTGAATTTAAGTAAAAAGCAGAACGTAATATCTTACACTGTTTTATTAGTTTTCTCTAAAGTATGTGACACACACACACCTTCTAATTTTTAGACACTCTGTTGTTCTCCACGCACCACATGAGATATTGAGTGTTGAGCGGCAGAACTGAACTCCGCGCTTTGTCACTACGGCAAAGAACGATTTCAGGGATCAAACCCGTGATAATCAGATGAACGCTACTGCTCGTAGAGCAGTAAACTTATTATTTTATCATATGTAAACTTATTTTTTTATCATAATTATATTACAAAATTTCTAACATATATAAAAACAACTCATTTTTTTATTTAACTCGATGTATCTATATAAACGTATCTTTACAATGCAGCTGCGCTAGCTACCAGTTCTCGGCTCCTGCGCATCGATCGACTCAACTAGCATTTTCTTATTACGATCAACATAATGATTGTTGATGTGAGATTTTGGCCAAGTTTGTTTTGTATTATTAGATACATACTGGTATTTAGTCGTGAGTAATTTCAATATATATTTATATGATTTGTTAATATTTGTTCTAGAACTAGCTTCATAAATACCTTTGCTTTGGTTTTTGGATGGACGAAATTACAAGAAGTGGGGAATATAAAAAATCGGAACGCTATTATTAACGTTGTTATCAGTAAACGCCAAGATAGACAGAGGGAACTCGGGAACCTGTTAAGACACTTGGTGTCATTTTCTACTTATTGCCGACTTTAAGGCATTACGTGTTGAGTGGCGGAACTCAACGTCGCACCTTATTGCCCGAGCACATAAATTTAAATATTTAATTTATAAATAATAACTTGTGTGGCGATCAAACCCACAACCGGTCGCGTTTACAATCATTCGCATGGGCCGCTGCGCCACCACTGTCTCAGGAAAAATAAATAGAAAAATATGTACGCTTGTAATATTTTACGTTTACTACTACGAGTTGTAGTTGTACATAGTAGTTACTAGGCATAGGCTAGGTAGGTATATCAAGTTATTGCAGACAGCAAGTCCACGGCGAGCTCCATAATTAATTGCTTTAGCTACGTGACTTTATACGCGTACACGTTTTATAAAATAACGATACATATTATAAAATCATTTAAGTACTTTTATAATAAAGTTTATATTTGAATGGAATACAGCGTTGAAATTGCACATTGGCGGAAAATGGAGAACAAAGTGTCTTAACACTAAGTTCCTTCAGAGTATTAACAGTATGCGGAATACTTCGTGAAGCCAAAGTAAAGCCTTAGGTATCTAAAAAATTGGGTATACCTAGAAATATTTAATACCGAATACAAAAATTAAATCAAAATATTAAATATTTATACATAAATTCTATAGCCGCATTTTTTTTTATAACATCACAATTATTTATTAAATGAATGTAACAACTGTTGTTAAATACTGCGTGGCAAAATATGCGAAAGGCTTGTGCCCTGCCACTTACCGTTAACGTTCTGAAAGTATATGCAACAAAACAAAACTTAAAATTAAAAACAACCTAAATGCAGATATTACTTTATTTTATTAAAGTGATGGCATTAACAAGGTTTACGATTTAAAAAAAAGCATATAAAAGTAATGAACGGATTTATATAAATCCGTTCATTACATACATAAACAGACACACAGAAAGACACAAGGGCAGATAGGTCATACTTGTGACACCCCTCCTTTTGCATAGGAGTCTAAGAATAGGTAATCTGAGAGAGCTTAGTGTTAAGACACTGTTTTCTGCATACCGCCTAATTTATGAAACATTTTAAGCTAAGTGGCAGAACTCAACGCCGCGCTCTGTCTTGCTACTAAAGCAAGAGAAAAAAACAATACATTTCTCTAAATCGAAATTGAATCCACAATTTATGGTCAGAAAATGTACCGCTGTGCCACGATAGCCTCATTCTAGATATAATCCAAGAAAATACTATATAACATTGAAACATTTAGTACATCAAAATAACCTGTTACAAGACCTATAGGCACTAAGCATATAGGTGTATACCTAATAGTAGTGTAAAGTTAAATACTCCGCAAGAGGTACAACGTGCATCGCGATTCTAAATTTAAATATCAACGTGCGAGCGAGATGGAAAGTGTGCTCGTGCGCATCGATGCTATAGTTCTGGACTGGAAGTGTTGTTTTTTATTTTAAATTGTGTGCAGTACAGTGTTCGACTTTTGTGTTAATACGTCAGTATCATGTTCAAATCAATACGTCAAAGCGCGGCGTTGAGTTCCGCACGCAGGAGAAGCACCGAATGTTAAAATTACGCGGCGCATTAGGAACGCAATGTCTTATTCTATGTCTTAACATAGAATTCCCTCTGCCTATACTTTTTTTACGGATTACACTATCACAGTATAAAAATAATCTGTTATTAAAATAAGATTTTAATTCTTGACTGAAAAATCTGATTATTTAAGATCTATAATATTGTAAAATAATATAATTGTAAATAATATGTATTATAAGGTATAATTTTAATAAACTTTAAATTAAATATGTAATGTATTTATGTAAATAAATATGTTAAGATGTTGAAGAGAATTATGCCTAGTTATAAGCTTACTTCAAGTAGCATATACAATATAATTAAAGTTAATAATTTTAAAAAATTTGAAAATCTATTAAAAACTATCACTTATTATTGTGGCAAGTAACTAATTGTGCATCATTGGATACAATGGTTGTGAGTTCGATTCCCACTTAGAACAATAACATGGAATATAACCCTAGGTTATCTAGATATGCAGGAATGAGCGCGTTTTCTTTCTCGTACATATCATATGTCAAATATTCTTTACAAGGCTTCACACTGGCAGGGTAAACTTGAAAACCTAATGTTAAGACACTCCGTTCCATATCCATTTTCTGCCTAATTTTAGGCAGTGGTGGACGGAACTGAATTTTACGCTTTTCGTTGTAAAAAGAGCGGAGAAATGAAAATAATTAAATAGTACATTTCCTTGAATGCAGATCGAACCCACAGCCTGTCGCTTTTACATTCGTATGTTTTTGCTCCTGCGCAACGTCAGGCCTCTTTATATAATAAATGTATTAGTAGAATTCATAGTATAAATAATTAAACATTCTAGTGCATTTTACAGCAAGTACAAACAGACTCGTCTCACCTCCCCCCCTCTACTACCCGCGTGCGTAAATGCGACCTCGCGTTTGAACTCAACGCAGCAAGTTTTCTTTTATCTTTTATTTATATACATTATATGTATATACTTTTATTGTGATTCAGTAGCTGATTGGATTTTTTATATGTTTGATGTTAGATTAGAATTAATTTCTTACTTAATTGAATGTAGTTAAAAAATATATAATGTATCTATGTAGAAGAGGGGGATATTGTAGGTTCGATGCCCATTCATTTTAGATCCCATTTATAAATTTAAAATATACGTTAGTAGAATGTAATGTCCAAATTAAGGTACTAGGTATAAACATTACACTATTTCTAGGAACAAAGTGATTATTTTCAACATATTGCTTTAACGGTCCCCATATAATAAAAAAAACATTTTTTGACATATGTACACACACATAACTAAATAAACAAATTGAATCTATGTGGTGTTTAACCCTGATATATAAGACGTAGGTAAATTGAGGAGAATAGTAGATTACAATGGGATTTTGATTTTAAATGCAACGGGACATATTGTGACCAATATCCTATTAACCACAGAACCAAAATATTTTTGTTAAAAAGTACCTATAGACATTTGACTTTAAATTATTACCATAGTTACCTTTCTACATGGTTATGGATGTCAAAATTTTAAGTTAATAATTTTTTACGTGTCATTTACCAATGAAATAATATAATAAATTAGCACTTTTGAGCTTCCAATTAAAAATATGCAATATTTTACGTTCAATGAACTGAAAATATATAACAGTTTGTTCGATATTAACAGATAATACTTACATAAGTTTATATTTACATTTTTAATTTTGCAGGTAAGCAGTTTTTTAGATGTTTTGACGAGATTTTTTCGATTTTAAAGAGATATGCATCGCTGTTCGTATAACCGCATTACGGTTACTCATATAACTCATAATATGATTTGTAAAATATATACATATTTTTTAATTATGTTCTACAAATGGCGTTATAACAATGTTTCCAAATATTGCAGATTGATAATCATGGAACAAATATTTATGTTTGAAGTGTTTGTAAAGAAAATTGTATTAAAAATTGAACCTCCAGAAAAAGATGAATATGAACTTCGCATGGAAGAAGAAGAAAGAAGACGAGAAGCGGAAGCCTTAGCTGCTGCAGAAGCAGCAAAAAAAGGTAAAAAAGGTAAAGCCCCGAAACCTAAAAAACCGAAAAAAGGTAAAAAAGGAAAGGAGCCGCCTATGCCGTCTGAGGAAGAAATGAAGTTTATGCAAACATGCACCATGCAAGTAAATTGCTTGCCAATTTTTAATTTTTATGTGGCTCATGACAATTTCGTAGAGCCTCCTCCACCTCCTCCACCAGGAAAAAAAGGCAAAAAGCCCCCTAAGCCCAAAAAAGGTAAAAAAGGTAAAAAAGCTCCTGCATTTAAATTACCCCTACCATCAGAACCCTTACCACAACCTCCATACTTTGGAGTCGGAAACGCTATAATGTTTCTATCAAGACCCTCGAAATTAGAAGAAGTGCTTAAAAAAACACCCATTTACATAACAGTTTGGAATAGAGATCAAGAGATGAACTGTGTAGGCTTTTGTATAGTTGAATGGCATGAGTCATTCTTCAATTGCCTCCAACAAGCTGCCGAATTGAATCCAGTAAATATGGACCAAGCCGAATTTAGAGATACTACGCGACCCGAAATGGTAACGAATACAGTAGAACTGACCCGACCTCTTCAATGTGAGGAAGACTTGAAAGCATCAGGTGAAATCGAATTTTTCATCCGTTTGACGTGTATGGGCAATAGGGTCATAAGTTATTTTGTGGCACTGCCAGAAATGGAAAGACTGCCTGGTCGAAAATATTTATCAGATGATTTAAAATTAAAAGACGTTGAGGTGGTTAGACATTGGGAACAAACTACTATAGACGCTGTTCCACCCGTTGCCTATTTCTTCGGAGCTCCAGACATAGTTCGTGAACCAATAAGACCTGTAGAAGAACCTAGAGTTTATGATGATTTCGTTGCACCTTATACAGCTAGTGAGCTAGCTATACTTGCAATGGGATTCCCCAAGGGTCCTTGTGGTGGTACAAATTGTCCTAAAAGAATGGAATATAGAGGCAGTCAACATCAATTCATATTTGGGGAGACGGTTAAAGGTAAATATCAACATGGACAGTTTGTTAACAAAAGAGACGTGCATGGTCCATGTGGGAGATTGGATTGTCCTTTGGCAAAGAAAATTCGCGCTTATCTATGTTCTGAAGGAAGCTACAAGCCCTGTAAGAAACCTTGTTTTAAAGATTATTATTGAATTTAAGAAATTAATTCACAGTATTGCTTAAACGTTTTTGATAACCAAATTTGGATTTTTGTTCAATAAAAACAATGTAAATAAATACAAGGTCTGAAAAAACAAAATAAACTTTCTCTTTCTAAAGACACCTCAAATAACCAGGTCAACATTTTAATTTGATATTAATTTAGGTAGTAAATGATTCACAAGTGCATTATTCTGAATAATATGCATGAAACGGTAAGTGATATATCACGAGTCTGGTTTAATTTATTCTTTTGTTGCGTCTCGCCGGATGCTAATTAAACGCAATACTGCAAGAATAAAAGTACTCATTCAAAAGTAGTAATTTTTTGTTTTTTTTTTTCTTTTTATAATCGTAATTAGTAAACTCTAGGAAAAATATATATGTACTTCTTCCAGATTAGCCAGAAGCCTACAATAGCTTAAGTAATTTACACTTCATTACCTACACATTATTAAATGTTATTTACAACAAATTATGTACAGAATAAGCCTTCCAAGTTAAAAAACAAGCAGAGAAAACAATTCCGAGAAGAGATCATCATTTGCGATATTCGCTTAACACTCCTTTCCACATTGCATGTCACGTGGCCAAAACTCACGTTTCGTACTAAAATGGTCTCTATGATAAGGTAATAAGTTTGAATTCTTATTTTTTCTATATGTATAAATTTTCAAATACAATCATTGTAATTATTAGTGCGGTTTTGACATTCGTAATTTACACGTTATGGTCCATGAGCGTGAATAAGTATCGTTATCAGGACACTGAAAAGGATCTTGTGTTGTTCGTGTATTGTTCTGTACGTTTTTTTTTTTCACGAGAACACTAAATCGTTTTAACATTATTAAAGATGAAATTGCAAAAAATATTTTAAATTTAAATTAAATCCTTGTATTTTATATATTGCTTTTAAAAATTAAAATGATTATCTGTAAGTTTTTTCAATATATGAACTAGGTCGATGAAAAAAAATACATTATTTATCCAACTATTCCATTGACATAAATCAAATAATAATCAACTTACTTTAAGATAGATGTAAACACGAAACACGAGCCCGATAGTAAAATATTTTTTTAACTGCTATTTTCAATTATTTATCAGCGACTTCTATACAGATATTGCGTTCTCTACTTTGATATTGCTTGATAAAATCTATTGTTTTATACCAGAACATATAAATAAGAATGATTTCCCAAACGAGAATATAATTTGCAATATTTACAGACATACGCTGCCACTCCTTCACGCTGTATTCCACACATAGCAGGGTAAGCAGAGAAAACCTAGGAACCTAATATTAAGATACTTCTTTCTCCATTAAGATACTTCTGTTTCTCAGTTTACACCAAATTCTTAAGGAATTGTGACCAGACCAGCTTGAAAGTTATAAAATTATTAAATAATTCTTCAATGGGATTTGAACTCACATCCATCAAGAACTTAGCATGCTTGTAATGGTGCTATAAAGGCCTCAAATACGAGGACTAATAAAAACAATATATACGTTTACTATTAAAATTTTAAATATCGTTATCTAATAGTATAGTAACGATTTACGACCAATGTATGTATTTGGTTAATGTATTCAAATTGATGCAAACAACGCTAGTGTTTATCTACAACACGATATATTGCAAGGTCTTTTTGATAAAACCGTATAAGTCCCGGTAATGACAATCAAATGTTATCAATGTGGTCGATTTAA
Organism: Eueides isabella; assembly: GCA_019049475.1. Taxonomy (NCBI): domain Eukaryota; kingdom Metazoa; phylum Arthropoda; class Insecta; order Lepidoptera; family Nymphalidae; genus Eueides; species Eueides isabella. The sequence goes on from CM032402.1 coordinate 2,738,438, forward strand.
ATCAAAATATATATGGAAAATGTTGATCATTTTTTATCTAATAAACGATTAAAGGTAACTAAGGAATCTAGTGTTAAGACACTCCATTCCGTTTCCCACTTTTTGCCGAATTTGAGGCATTGCTTGTTGAGTGGCGGAACTCAGCGCCGCGCTTTTGCCTTAACAGAACGAAGACTTGAAAATATTAAATATTTCACTTCCTCGAGTAGGGATCAATCGCACAACCTGCCGTTTACAGTCACACGCCTATCTCCTGACTCCTGCGCCATAGAGGCCTCGATAAAATCTATTAAGGTTAATTTGAAAATAAAAAGCATTTTAAATTGCAGAACAGTTTTTATTGTTATTTTTATATTATAAATGAGAATAGCTAAGTGGATCATAAGAAATATTCCTTAATATTCTTTCTTTAACTATCAAAAATTTACATTAAAGCATGTTATTAACGCCTTGTAAAACTTTGTGAGCATTTACTCTGTCTTGTGCACTAGAGCCTTCTAGAGAAATGATTCCGTATTTTGTAAATATCTATATAACTATAAAATACTAATTTCCATGCTGTGGTGTAGTTCATGTTCGAGAAATTATATCAGTTGCTTTTATCAGCTGCTTTATAGGCAGCAGCTTCAACCAAAAACACCTAAATATGCTTATATATTGTAACATTTTTTTTCAGCTTCACGCTGTATCCCGCACGAGGCATAGTAGGCAGAGGTAATCCGGGAACCTAGTGTTAAGACACTTCGTTCCACTTCCATTGCCCACTTTCCGCCCAATTTGAGGCATTGCGTGTTGAGTGGCGGGACTCAACGCCGCTTTGCCTTATTACCAGAGCGAAGAAATGAAATATTAAATATTTAAATTGAAAATATTAAATATTTCATTTCCTCGACTGGGGATCGAACCCAGAACCTGTCGGTTACAGTCACATGCTTGTGCCGCGGCGCAACCACATACCTATATGTATTCTTATCTATAGTTATATTATATGGAACTGTGAAGCCTGTTGTAATGCAGGGGTACAAGCGTGTGATTGTTAAGTAGAGAAGTTGTGAGTTCGATCTACCTTCGCGGAAATAGAATATTTAATATTTTGGTCAAACGCGGTGTTGAGTTCCACACCTGAATACACAAAGTCAACGCATGTTCCAATTTAGCGGAATGTGGGGAACGAAAGTGTTTTATTGAGAAGAGAGTGTCTGAACACTAGGTTCTCAGGCTCTCTCTGCGTATCCTGCTATGTGTGGGATCCAATATGAAAATAAAAAAAAAGTATATATAAAAATCAATGATCCTGTTTAGCATTTTCTATTTTAAATAATGTAATTTACAATTATTGTATTTGTTATGACATATTCTAATTAATACGGTACGATTTATAATTAATCCATAAAAGCTGATTAAATCACTATAGGTGATACCTATAAATAAAAAAACACCAGTAAAAATAGTTTTGAATGTAAAAATAATATCTTATCATAAAGATATTGGTGTTAAGTTCGGTTATTTAACAAGCAATTTTAGGAAAAGAACTGAGAGATATATTATATAAAACTTTTCACTTACTGAGTGACTAACTGACAATGCATAGACAAAATCAATGGACAAGAAATTTTGCATGTAACTAAGTTAGGGAGTGATGGAAAACGCATAACGAGGTTTTCTCGAAAAAAGTTTTCTAAGTAAGCAGAAAAAATGAGAATATTCATTTTATTTCATAAAATACACGGAAATTAAAATTGAGAGCGATGATTTCTTAACATACAAGTGATTACAAATAAGAATTACTTTCAACTAGCAACAAAAATATGAAATGACATTAACATTTTATATTATGTAATAAAATGACTCACTTTTGGTTGACTATCGTTGGATGATTCATTATAGGAGACCTGGGTGCGGCTTTTTAAATTTTACATTTGAATAGAATTCAGTGACAAATTATATTTGAAGTATTTAAAAATTTCTTTGGACGTGTCACTCGGTGCTGTTAATTTAGTGACTCGATTATAACAAAATACTGTAATGAGTAATCTATGCACTCGGGAATCAAATCACCTGGGTTAATTGAGCTTCACGCACATGGCAGGGTAGGGAGAGGGAACTTGGGAACCTAGCAATAAAAGACATTATGTTTCATTTTTCACTTTTCGTCGAATTTGAGGCATTGCGTGTTAAGTGGCGAAACTCAACGCTGCACTTTACCTTGTTACCAAAGTGAAAAAATTAAGACCTTAAATATTTAAATTTAAAATATTAAATATTTAATTATATCGAGTGGGGACTTTCGTGTTAAAAGTCACATGCTTGTGCCATTGCCACGACCGGCCTCTGGGTTAATTGAGGATTATATTTAATTTATAATTATTTCCTAGATGTAGGAGATCAGAAACGGTGTTAAATTACACGAACGGCCTGTGTGACTGATTAGATTTTTTAGGATATGTAAAAACATCTATAGACTAAGGTATCCCCTGGTATATCCCCTGGTTTTATACCATTATCTTAACCACACCACACCGTATGCACGTACATTACGTATGAAATTATTATTATTTTATCTACCTTATACTAGGATGAAAAACCTACAATTTAGAAGTGAAAATCAATAAAAAATAAGAAAGAATCAATAGTTAAAATTTTATTTTTGTATCGAATTCTTTATGTTTTTTACTGTTAATTTAATGTTTACTGTAATTTTTATGTTCAAAACATCTGAAACGAAAAAAGCATCGTGAGGGCTTTGATTTTTTTAATACTAGACCGTCGTCGACTGTCCACTATTTGATATATTATTTAATAATTTGAGGCCTGTGTGTCTGTGCGCCACGCGCTTGGCCACAGGCATGTGAGTGTAAACGCTACAGGTTATGGGTTCGATTCCCATTTGAGGAAACGGAGGAATTTATTATTTTCAATTTAAATATTTAATGTTTTATTTCTACACTCCGGTAATAATGCAAAGCGTGGTTTTGAGTTACGCCACTTAACATAAAATGCCTCAGCCGGGAAGTGGGAATAATAATTAAAAAAAAATAATTGATCATTTTCCACCTTCTGTCCAATTTTTCAGTGTTTTATCACTAAGTTCCTGAGTTCCCTTTGCTTCTTTCTTTTTTTTAAATAGTTTTAAGACAACATTTCTAAAATTTTATTTCATCTTTAACTTTATAAGGTTTTTAAATAGATTTAAAAGGCAGCATTAGTCATTCAACTGTAAATTTAACTTAAGAATTTTTAAACTAGGTACTAGGCGAGATGAGGCCGCCGTGGGGCAGCGGCAAAGAATGTGGCTGTATACGCTATGCCTGTAGATTCGATTTCCAAGACAGAATAAATAATGTATTGTTTCAGTTTCTTCGTTCGTATCACAAGACAAAACGCGGCGTTAAGCTCCGTAACTTAGCCAATACCTAAAAAATGCAGCCTAAAAAACGTTATAGAATTTCCTAATTCTTTCTGCTATATTAGGGATACAGGACGGAGAGTAAAAAAAAATATCACTCATTTAACTATTTCAAATTAAGCTTTAGAGCTTTAAAATGTACAAAGTAATTTAATTACTATTTAAGCTCGATACATCTCAACAAAGCTTTCCACTGTACAAACATATCATGACGTACAAATGGTCGTTTTAAATATTTGAACAAGTGTTACTGACATATGTCCTGTACAAGCACAATTAGCTTTGTAAGAGAAGACACTCTTTCATGTTCAGTCAAATTGATTATTTATCACTCAGGTTGAAATTATGTTTTTTTTTCTTTATTTATCAGTTCCTTGTACAGCAGGGCGGGTAGAGTGTCACGACACTCCATTATTGCCTGTATTCAAGACACTATATGCCCCGTCTCGGAGTTAAACGTCGCATTTTACCTCAAGTAGGAATCGATCTCACAACCAAAGCGTTAAGAATTCATCGCTATCTACTACGAGATGTTCTCGAAATCTATAAAAGTTAAGTAATATTTTACCAATTTTGGGGCTTTTTTAACTGATGTTCTCACTTTGAAATACATATGATCAGATGTTCGTCGTTATATAGCACCTTAGTTCCTCCCAGACGAATTTAATTTTCAGTACTCCGCACCTTAACAGGAAAAAACGTTAGCCTGACAGGATGATTATATAATATATCTATCCGTCTGACCGTTTATCTCGAGATTACGTCGAGATTACGTATCAATGGACTTACAGTTATAAAATTTAGTATATTAGTGTATATTTAGTGAGATCTTGCTGGAAAAATAAAAGAAAGTATCCGTATAGTGGAAATTTATTTGAACACTAATTTACAAAACGTATAAATATTTGAACGTAGCGAGATTTGAACCCGGCGCGGGTTTTAAGTCCAAGCTTCGATGGACTTGAATGATAACTGCTACGTAAATGTTTTTATATGTCTTATTATTATTATTTTTCTAGTTGCCTGTTTACTTTTTAGAGTTTATTGTAAAAGGGATGTTTAATCTCCAATATTTTTTTAAGTACGTACGTATCATAATAATAACCATTCTAGATATAATAGAGGATCAATATGCATTTGAAAATTTGGCGTTTTCAATAATTTATATCACTAATTTTTTGTTAATAATTTAATAGATATTGTAATATAATTCTCGGTATATAATTATGCATATTTTTTACCTACATTTCAATTTCTAGGTAACATATCAATTGAAACCGCAAACTGCTACAAGTAACCACAATATAAAAACAGTTTTTTACCCATAACAGGTATTGTATAAATATACCGTGAAATAATGAATTAATTAATTTGATTATTATATTTTTTAAGCCTATCGTGGGGAACTTGTGGCCGTAAATGCAGGCTGTGGGTTTGATTCCCACTTGGGGAAATAAAATATTTAATATTGTCATTTATTTGCTCTGGTAACTAGACATAACGCGGCGTTGAGCTCCGCTACTCAATACGCAATGCGACATTTAGTGAAACTAAGAACGTAAGTTTCTAAATGCATACTGATTGTTTTAACATTAGGTTCCCAAGTTCCCTTTGACTTCCCTGCTATGTGCGAGATAAAAAGCGTAGCTTAAAAGGGTAATCTTGTTTAGTTATTTTCTTTACACCTATTTAGTAGATACAGAGCGGCTCTAAATCAACATGTTCAGTTCCAAAAATTAAGCAGAATACAGAGCATGGACAGTCTTTAGACTATGTTTCCTGATATTTTCACTCTTATGGCTTTATAAGGTAAAACGGCGATATATCATGAATTCTATTTCCGCTGCTATTTTAGAGGTGCGTAAAAGTTTAAAAAATACATTAAACTAAGAAAAAAATAACATAGTTGCGTTGCGTGGATTCTTACGAAGTGTTCGAAAGATTTATCCGGTAGCCAATTAAGAACTCTTCGGCGATAGTTATATATAATAATTAAGTCAACTGAGAGACCAATGCCATCTCAGTCTACCCGTGACCACGGACTTGCAAAACTTTGGAAGCGTCCATTTTTCAAAAATATATAGAAATCAAGAAACGGGATTAATCCGTTTAAATTTGTTTCATTTATTTTCTTCGTTGATCACTTTCCGCCGAATTTGAGGCATTGCGTGTTGAGTGGCGTAACTAACCGCCGCTCTGTTACAGTATTTCAACATGTGTATATACATAAATATTCACTTATAAATATATAACATGATCATCTAACGTTATTATAATTAACATGCGCATAAATAGTCGGTCAATTCTAAAACATTTTTTCCCTTCCTTTGTAACTGAGTGACTCATGCGCCGGCGCACCACGTAGAATAGCTATAGGCTGATGAAATTATATTAACGATGTTATGAGATACAGGTTGTTTTGTACTCCTATTATTACTACTTAAATTATATTATTATATTTTTTTGGCCAATTTTCAAGTTATATATTCATCGAAATATGTGTGTATTATAATCCATCCGAATTATAATATATCTCCAAAATATTTAAAAAGGCGTTGGTTCTAATCCTTATAAACATTCAAATTTGTATAAATGTTATAAATAAATATATTTCTTTCTAAGTGTTGATTTTTAAGATGTTACCTTAAAAAGAGTATTTTTTTTAAAGATGCACTTCGTCTATGTAACAATGTGAAGAAATGAAAATTACGACTTTTACTGAGCGGGAATCAAATCCGTAACCGTCGCATTTATAGTCAAACTAACTTGCTACTAATATGCTAATATATTACAAATTAAATTTTATTCGTGGCACAGTGGCACAAAGGTGTGACTGTAAACGACAGGTTGTGGGCTCGATCCAAACTCGAAGAAATTTAATATTTTCTATTTAAATTTTTGATGTTTTCATTCCTTCGCTCTTGTAACTAGGTAAAGCGCGGCGTTGAGTTCTGCTACTCAACACGCAATACCTCAAATTCGGCGAAAAGTGAGAAACGGAACAGAGTGTCGTTACACTAGGTGCCCATGTTCCCTCTGCTTACCCTGCCCTCAGCAGGAAGCTGAAAGATAAAAAAATCAGAAGCGAAAATTTTCATTCCCAATAAGAATTTCAAAGTTATGAATCATAAGAACTAAAGATAAAATTTACTACACCCACTGTAATTATAACACAATTCTATCGAACAATTTTAATTATTTTCTATCTGGACTGTAGTAAACTGTAACGTTTACGGTTAGTTGACACAGACACACTGACAGGTCTAGACAATGTGTGCTCGGGTTAAATTAGAAGAGTGCATCTGCTATGTACATTGTATTTTATCTTTTATATATTACTCGAATGTTTGTGAATTTGGTATAAATGTCTTTATTAAGTTATCGGTAATTAGTTTCTAGCTTCTTTGGGGTTTCATCAAATATTTTTTCTTTTTATATAATGAGTTTATGAATGTTCCTTCTATATTTGATATAAAATTTGGCTTTATTTAAGTATTATAGAGTACTGTACCAGGTTTAAAGTGACAAAAAAAAATGATCATGTGACAATTTCATTTCTTTATGTTGAGGTACGGATTTTTTTAAAATATAAACACTGTGTAAATAAATCATAATTTTGTGAGTGAAATAATAGGAAAACGAATATTTTTTTTCATGTATTTTTACTAAATCAGAAAACTGAGGCTGTCACAGCACAAACTATGTCTGAAACAACTAGAGTTTGATTCACTCAGTTTAATAAATTATCCCTGCTTTAATACCAAAACGCAGCGTTGAACTCCACCTCTCGACATTCAATGTCTTGAAAATTTTACGAAAAATGGTTTCCTCTGCCTACACGCTTCAGCTCGCACACAAAATGTGTCATATAAAATTATATACTTATACACTATATACTCGTACGTACATATTATAACGGCAAAAGCTTACAAAAAAGCACAATTACTCAACCCTCTAAAAGCTTAATTATTCAAGCCCCGAGTCTACAGACAGAGACCTAATCATTTCGAGCTTTCATCTTAACACTGTACATATAAGTTTAGTAACAGCCTAGTAACAGTGAGTCATAGTGTAATCTGATGGGAGATAATTTTTTCACCGTGCCTTCCCGTGCCAAGCACTGTGTGAGTCATCGAGATAGAGCATGATAGCGAGATGCTGTTAGAATAATAAGCTATAAATTTGGTATTTTTTTGGTGTTTTGCAATTTTTTTTTGTGTGTGTTTATCGTTTATTGTTACTTTAGTAATCGGATATTGATAGAAAATTTTGATGTGATCATTTCATGGAAATATTTTAATTATATGGAAATAGCAAATATTTGTGCTTGTTATGTGAAATTAAAATTTTAAGCAAAATTTGTGAAATTTATGAATTTAAACCTGTTTAAAAAATGAACAGTTTCAAAAATATAATATAATATAATGCTATGCTTTTCTTGTATTTTTTTTTACTGTAAACGATCGCCAACAAATTGTTAAGTTAAAAATCAATCTATTTATTGACTAATATTTTATTATAAATAAAAAAAAATAACAATCGACTCTACAGATTTTTTGCTCTTTCTCTGCGTTGACCAAACTCCAGACGATGTCTTCAAACAATTTTTTTTACTTTTATTTGGTACCGAAAATATTTAACATTTAAACGATTCACACTAGGTTTCCAGTACCCACTGGTACTGGGAACCTAGTGTTAAGACACTCCGTTCCGTTCTTCACTTTCCGCCGAATTTAAACCATTGCAGGTTGAGTTGATTGATTTGATTTGTTACCAGGGTAAATAAATAAAAATATAAAATACTTCATTTCTTCGAGTAGGGGTCGAACCCTTAAACTGTCGTATTTACAGTCACACGCTTGTGCTCTGCGCCACAGCGGCCTTACTACATTTAAGTCTTTTATATTTTATTCAGAAGGTACTGTCGTGGACCAGTGGGTCATCTGACTGTGAACATAATAATAGTGTGCATGTGTATATGTACTCAGGAGGGATAATCATTTTGTTTTAAGCTCTAAGAAGACAATGTGCGGCGTGAAATTCCGCTTCATGTCACCGCAATATCTAATTCATGGGAAAAATAGAGGATAGAGTGTCTAGTGAATAAATATCTTGTGGCTGGTTTAAGTTGCTGGATACAGCATAAAACCAATAATAAAATATAATGACATTTTGGGCATCAAAAATAATCTCTTTGATATTAGTTATCGTATAGGTATCATAGCCCTCTAACTAAATACAAGGAATACTGTAAAGATAATGTTATAATGGATCTATGTTAAAAGATGGCAGTACATTAAGACAGTAAACGGTTGTGGTTTCGATGCTCATTTGATGGTTTTTTTTTAGTTTCATGCTCTTTTATATAGCAAGGTTGGCAATGAGAGGTTCTCAAGTAAACCTTTGAAGGAGATACATTCATATAAAAAATATATATGTGAGGAAATAATTATGTAAGATTTTTTATATTTCCGCTTTGGAAGACAAAACGGTATCTAATTTCGCCGCTATCTTATTACACGGAAAAAAGGTTTAAGCCGCCTTTTGACAATGTTAAATTATTTACATTTTTTTTTTCAATTTCACGCCTTATACCACACATGACAGGGTGGGTAAAGGGAAGGAAGTTGGGAATCTAGTGTTAAGACATTCCAATTCGGCTCTCCATTTTCTGCTTATTTTTTTTTTGTTTTGATTGTTTTTTTTTGTTGAATGGTGAAGAGAGAAGAGAGAGAGAAAGAATGAACACATTTAAAATTTAATTTGATAATATTATGTACTTCATTTACTCCAGTGGGAATCAAACCCATAACCAGTCACGTTTACTGTCATGCTCGTGACTCTGCGTCACGTCAGACCTCATACTATAATACATATATGATATACATATTATAGTTCCTATAAAGGGTTTTATAAACATTTTTTTACAAAGATTATGGTCATCTTTATATATAAGTGTTCAATGCGTGTTTAAATGACCTACATTAATCATTTCATATCATCTATTATAATGTTAATGTGTTAGATAACAAAAGCGGAATAATAATTCGTATCGAAGAGACATAATTAAATACGTAACATTCCTTTTTTATGACACAGTGACATGACAAATTAGAGATTAACTACAGCTATTGTGGCATAGCTAGGACATATCAAAAATGTCTGACACATCTGTATATGATAATATTCTTTTTAGTATTGCGCTGTTAAATATTTGACTGTAAATGAGTCGGTTAGGATTAGATTCCTCTAGTTCTCTTTGATAAAAACAAATTCACCGTTGACTTCTGTCACTTAGCACCCAATGTTCAGAAGATTATTAAGGAACAGTGTTCACTCACTCACTCAGCTTCACGCTGTATCCCGCACACGGCAGGGTATGCAGAGGGAATGTGGAAACCTAGTGTTAAGACACTCCGTTCCATATACGTTCACCACTTTCCGCCGAATTTGAGGCTCTTTGTGTTGAGTGGCGGAACTCAACGCCGCGTTTTGTCAGGAAAAGAAATATCTCTTTCACTACGTTCCCTCTGCCTACCCAAAACAGCAAACCTAGTGAGAGATATGTAGACAACAAAATATCATGGACAGATTACTTCCCTAAAATTCACTACCCAGCCAGCAAAAGGGTGAAGGCAATATAACTAGCAATAACTTGGGATCCTTATTAAAACATTCATTACTAACAAAATAACGGTTTAAACGTGACTCCCTATAATGCGCTATTTAACGATTTCAAATGTCAACTCGTCATAGTGTCAGTTTATAGCTCTTAAATCATTTGGACGTACATTTTGACGTTCACTGATGGGAAATGACTGATTTTTTAGTTACAAAGTATTTTATTATTTTCATTCTTTGAAACTTTTTATGAAAGACTTTCGTTCTTACAGCTTTTTTATATATAGGTTAAATTTTTATTATGCTGTAAAAGCTCTATTATATTTTGTATGTAAAAATGTAATAATAAAGGTATAAATTAAAACTTTTTATTTATTAGCAGTAGTTAAAAATAAAATGTTTATGACATAAATTGAATTGAATGTTAAAAAATTACCAGTTTAATTTAACTAGCATTTGTCACAACAAACAAAATAGTCGCATACCCGTGTTCATTAATTTCTATATATTGTCTTTTAACTTAGCCATTGCGTATTGCACAGCCATTCAATAAATCAGCTTCACGCTGTATCCCGCACGAGGCAGAGGGAACCCGGGAAACCTAGTGTTAAGACACTCCATTCCACTTCCGTTCCCCACTTTCCGCCAAATTTAAGGCATTGCGTGTTGAGTGGCGGAACTCAACGCCGTGCTTTGCCTTATTACCAGAGCGAAGAAAATGAAACATCAAATATTTAGATTGAAAATATTAAATATTTCATTTTCTCGACTGGGGATCGAACCCAGAACCTGTCGGTTACAGTCACACTCCTGTGCCGCTGCGCCACGGCAACTTTATGATTTATGAGGCCTATCGTGTGAAATTCAATATTTAATATTTTCATTTCTTCGCTCCAGTCCCAAAAAATCGCAGCTTTACGTTCCTAAATAATATCCGTAATGCCTCCAATTTGGCAGAAAGTGGAGAACGGAGCGGAGTGTCTCAACACTAGGTTCCCAAGTGCTTACCAACCTGCCACGAGCTGGATACAGCGTGAGAAGAAAATTTAATACAAATAACAAAATAACATTATCAAGTACTTAAATAACATTAAACGTGCAATCATTATAAAAAGCTATTTCATAAGTGTATCGACCGATATCGTTCCAACTTGATGCAACGAAACAAAAGATCTCTTATCACTAATGAAGTATGACGAAAGACGTCAAGTGTCCACAAACCGGTTGATGTATACCAAATGTTTGCTGTAGATAACAATCGTGTGTGGTCTAATTTGTAATAATAATATAGTTTTGTGTAAGGAAATGGTAAAATTGAGGCCTGTCGTGGCGCAGCGGCACAAGAGTGTGACTGTAACCGACAGGTTCTGGGTTCGATCCCCAGTTGAGGAAATGAAATATTTAATATTTTCAATTTAAATATTTAATGTTTCATTTCTTCGCTCTGGAAATAAGGCAAAAGCGCGGCGTTGAGTTCCGCCACTCAACACGCAATGCCTCAAATTCGGCGGAAAGTGGGGAACGGAAGTGGAATGGAGTGTCTTAACACTAGGTTCCCGGGTTCCCTTTGCCTACCCTGCCTCGTGCAGGATACAGCGTGAGGCTAAAAAAAAAAAAGTGTTGTGTAAGGAAATGGTATAATTAAATGATATAGCCTGATAGGCCTCTCGTGGCGCAATGGTACAAGCGTTTCACTTTCAAACACGGCCGGTTGTGGATTCGATTACCATTTGAGATGAATATATAAAATATTTCAAAATTAAATTATTTATGTTTACATTTCTTCGCTCTGGTAACAAGGCGCAGTGCGGAAAGTGGAGAATGGAACGGAGTATCTTAACACTCGGCTCCTAAGTTTCCTCTGCCTATCCTATCATGTGCGCGGTACAGCATTATTTTGAAAAAAAATAATAATGATAAAGCCGTCATGGCTGAGCGGCAGAAGTATGCGACTGTAAACGGAGACTTTTAGATTTGACTTCCATAATGTTTGAGGTATAATATTTATATTTTCGCTCTGGTAACGAGGTAATGAGTGGCGATGTGCTCCTCCGTATTAGAATTTCGATGTAGCTAAATAAGGCTTAGTTGAACGCTTGGGCGGTTCCGAAAGAGGCGCGGGTTCAAATCCTGCTACGTTTTTTATAAGTTTTCGAAAAAATATTTTTATTAAAAATTGATTAAATTCAATTACTGGACACATAATTCTACCATCTTCCTTTTTATTAGCTATTGTACGAGATACAAGGGCAACATACTGCAGGGAATCAATGCGTTTGTTCATTTCGTTCATTACGCCGCTCCCAATTTCCGAGACATTTTGCGTGACGGATGACAGAACTCAACGCTGCTTTTTATACAATATTCGGATAATTCCACAACTGTTTATAACTTAGACCGCGCCGTAAATAGGTAAACTCTGTCGATTTTTATTAAAAACTTCTTTGTACGTTATTTTTATGGCGATAGCTCGTTAATATGTAGAAATATTTTGATAACGGGCTTTTGTTTTGTACTACAGACTATAAACTACTTACATATTTATATTGACATTGCATCATTATGTTTGAATCACCTAATAGCTAATGCATTTTTTTAGGAATTGTGATCGATATGAAATAGATAGATTGTTTTGAGGTTATTTAGCTTTGTTGACATTGCTTTTGTTGATAAAAGTCGCTGGACGGAAGGTGAGCAAAATATTGGGATTAGTCATCTATGATAATATTATGAAGCTTAAAAAGTTTGTATGGTTAAACGCTTCGTCTCAAGAACTACTGGTACAAATAAAAAAAAATGTTAGATATAGAAAACATATTGTTGTTAGATATATGTATTGAAGAATGCTATGGAGATAATTCACAATTAGAATGTGTCATGTGTCAAACACATCATGTGACACATCTTAGTTAATTTTACTCAGGTAGTGAATTATTTATAAGAAACCAGATATACAGAGTCGGTCATGGCGTAGAGTCACAAGATTTCAACTGTAAACGAGAATATTGTGGATTTGTTTCAAATTGATTGTATGAAAGATTTTATATTTCCGTTTCCGCTGGGACCGAGGCAAAACGTGGCATAAACTTCCGCGTTATGCTTTAGGGAATGAAAATGTCTTAATAGGGACCATCTATGAAAAACTTTAAAAAAATGTATTAGAGCTCCCTTAATTATAATTTTACTCTGTTTTTTATACTATTTGCTGTTAAAGCAACAGAAGTACATCATCTGTGGAAATTTAACCTATCTCATATTTTTTTTATGGATAAGACACGGCAAACGAGCGTACGGGTCACCTGATGGTAAGTGATCACCGCCGCCCACGACTCTGTGTAGCACCAGAGGAGCTACAGGTGCGTTGCCGGTCTATAAGATGTGCACCGGGGCTCGGCATTACCCAATGCGAAACGGGTGGTCAATCCGGTCGAGTCTGCCCATACGTGTTGTCATTGCTGACGTACGTGTAGTACTTAGTCGTGTAGTACGTGTAGTACTTAGTCGCCTCTTACGACACTATCAGTATCAGGGTGATCCTATTCTAAGCCGGAATCACACGGCTAAATACTATACTCGTAGGTTCATGAGATACACACATGATGATAGACGAACAGACAGACAGTGAACTGTTAAAAATAGCTGGACGGTATTATTCATTAGATACGGAACCCAAAAATCGTTCTAAACTCATTTTCTTTTTACATTTTAATAGAACAAAAGAAAATTCTAAAATATTACTTATTTCTTTACACCCGTAACGAAGTAATGGTTACTTTTAAATGTATTTATGATTCACACTCGTCCTCAGTGTTCATGCAATTAGCATATATTAATATCTATCAGTCATTAAGTAAATGAGTTAAGATAATGCATGAAGGTGTGGCTTGGAGTTGAAATAATCTATTAAACTCTATAATTAATAAAAATTGAAATTATTGTAATTAATAGAAATTGAAAAAAATATATTCAAAATTTTCAAATTAAATATTAAACGTTTTTATTTCTTTTCTCTGGAAACATGGCAAGGCAAGCACGGCATTGGGGTCCGGCACTCAACAGGTAATGCCTTAATTTCGGCAGAAAGTAAGAAACGGAACGGAGTGTTTTGACACTAGGTTCCCAAGTTCTCTCTGCCTAACCTTGCCATGTGCTGGTTACCTCGTGAAACTGTATATTATTAAAAAAAAACCACTCACTCACTCAGCTTCACGCTGTATCCCGAACACGGCAGGGTAGGCAGAGGGAACTTGGGAACTTAGTGTTAAGACACTCCGTTCCACTTCCTTTCCCCACTTTTCGCCGAATTTGAGGCGTTGTGTATTGAGTGGCGGAAATCAACGCCGCGCTTTGCCTTGTTACCAGTGCGAAGAAATGAAAACATCGATTATTTAAAAAGAAAATATTAAATATTTCATTCCCTCGAGTGATGAGTGCCGCTGCGCCACAACAGGCCACAAATAAATCTTTGTTGTTATTTTTTATATTCAAGTTATATTACTCCGATTTTTCTGTATTTTCAATCGATTTTAAGTTTATCTGCATTAAAAACTAGTAGGATAGTAAATAATAATCCAGATAAATGACAATATAAATTTAATAAAATTCACTCTTACTTCTACTAAATATAAGATTATTGGTAATAAAATGATTAAGAAATTTATTAAAAATTAATTTATTTATTTAATTTTTATTAATCATTCACTATCTAAAATGATAAAGAAGGTGAATTTGATCCTGAAATGTGTGGTATACAAATTGAAAAAATAAAGTAAGAAAATAGGCCACATTCGTTTATCACATTATACATATACATAAATACTACTACATAGCTTCACGCTGTATCCCGCACATGGTAGGTTAGGCAGATGAATAATTACACTATTAATTTATTCCTTTTAAAATTGAATTTGTATTGACAAGGAATCGAAGTTATATAATGGCTTGATAGTCTAAGTTATTAACCACTGGAGTGTACGTTTTAAAATGTAAATAAAACAAGTATTACAAGGCAAAACGGTTCTTCACTATCGTAATATTGTGAAATCATACACATAATATTAAATGTATAAGCTTAGTATAGTGTCTGTTTGTGATTTCGTCTATAGGAATATAATATATATATATATATATATATATATATATATATATATATATATATATATATATATATATATATATATATATATATATATATATATATATATATATATATATATATATATATATATATAAAAATATATAAAACATTACACTTATTTATATACTTAAATGGTATTTTTCATTTTGAACTATGGGTCTTAACATTAGGTTCCCAAGTTCCCTGTTAATTACGAAAATATAAAAGATACTTGAAAATGTATGGGTAATAGCATTGTCAATGTAAATATAAAACGTATGTATATCGATATAACTGAGCTGAATTATAATTACATGAAGTTGTTGTTATACAATCATATTTATATAACAACCACAACAATAATTATGTAAGCTCCATTACAAACATACCAACATTAAAATTTTCTATATATACTTGTTCCAACATAAGTACACAATTCAACGTATGATGGAAACACGTGGATATATTGTAGTATGGAAAAATTATGTCGTATAAATGCATTACTGCATAGTAGTGCAAGGTCAATACTAGTTCAATACAATAGATATATTGTATAGATCTGAAGGTCGTTTTTGTTCATATAAAATGCTATATGCGGGCTTATATATTTTATGTATAAATGCAGGTCTATAACAAAAAAAATATTATAGAAAATGTTAATAAGATACCATCGTGGCGCAGCAGTGTAGTATTTGACTGTAAACAAGGTAATTGCTGATTTGATTCTCACTCAAAGGAAAAAATAATTTTCATTTTCGAGCTTTAGTTATAAATCAAGAACGTTTGGTTCCGCCAATTAACATGCAATGTGAAAATTATTCATATATATACATCGAGAGCCATCGAGCATATTAGCTGTGACCCGCAATATACACACAATCATTTCAGCACAGGCAAATGCTACTAGGGAACGCTAGGTTCCCAGGTTCCCTCAGTCTACACTGTCATGTGCGGGATACTTCGTAGACTAATTGCTAAAGCTCTCCATTAAAAATATTACATAACAAAAAACGATCGTATAAATTTAGCTTTACGGTGACAATAGTGTACACACAATAAGTCCAAAACACGTACGTAAGTCTGGAAAAAAAAGCTCAATCACCCGAACACCTGCGATTGATTTCAATACCCTTCATATATTGATTAGTATTCATTTGAAAGTTATATAGAAATTTGAATTCTAAGCACAAGAAATAAAGAAGATATTGCTTTGGATGTATCATTTTTGTATATTTGGCCCGAAGCGAAAGGATTTCAATACAAAAACTTAAATAATCTTGGTATTATTAAACATAATACATATCGTATTTGTGCATACAAATCTTGATAAGCGTCAAAAGGATAATAACGAAGTGGAAAAAAATAACGAAAATAATTCGGTACTTGCGAAACGCAGTGGAGCATATGGTAGTTGTGACTTCAATTCCTGACCAGAACCAAAACCAGAACGAGAAAATAAATACTAACTTAATTAGAAAACGTGTGATAATTGAATTAAAATCCCTGTTTTTAGTGTTAGTATTTCTTTTCTCGTTCTGGTTAGGCGGCGTTGAGTTCCGTGTATATATGCCAGTGTTGTTTGAGTACTATCACCTTTTACATAAATAATATTTTTTGAAATTTTAGTCGTTTGAACAAGGACGTTTGTATTGGCCTCGGATCCAAGTGTTATTATTTTTTTAAGAAAATCTGACTACAACATTTATGTTGCAGTCGCAACATCACGTGTTTACAGTCGCAACGTATGTACTCTACGCATCAATTATGATTTTGATCCTTAGTTAAGGAAATTAAATAATTAAGCTTTTTTTTGCTTTAATAACGAGTAAAACAACGGCGTTAAGTTTCGCCATTTAACACGCAATGCTTTAAATTACAACAGTAAAAAGTAGTCAACGAAATTTTTTTAACGGTAACAAACTCAACGCTTGATTTTTAAGTTCTCTCTGGAAGGAAAACTAAAAATAATTGGTTGAAACTAAAGAACAATCGGGTTATAACAATATTGCAAGATTTCCTTTTCTTTATACATATTGATATTTTTACTAATTTTAAAATGTTAATCCATACTCGGAAACAAGAGTCCAAGAGGCGCGGATTCAAATCCCGCTACGTTCAATTATTACACGTTTTTTAATTAAGTACATACTGATTATACTAATAATTGATTATTTAGAATATAATATATGCAGATAAAATATTGTTTTATGGAAAAAATACGTTCCGAAGATCTGTACAGTTTATATCAGTACAGTATTTATATGCTGAAAACCCAAGTAGGTACAAGAAATGATATCGTGACTTGGCACTCGTGCTGTTTAATTTAAACGTGCTCTTGCCATAACTTAAGTTTTATATATTTTGCTGTATTTAACACATTGTGGACTCATGTTTATTTTATACTTATCACTTTGATCGTATTTTTTTTTCTTTTTTGCCTAACTAATACCTCAGACAAAAGTAATATGTACATTTTTAGGGTTTTGTACGGTTAAAAGGATATAAAAGAACTCTTATAGGATGTCTTTGTTGACCGTCTGTCGGTCAATGCCCTTGCCAAGATCATGTAAAATTGATATCTAATAATTAGATCTCATGAAGCACAGAATAATCAAATTTATTTAGAACGTAAATCAAAAGGTACGGATTTGGATCAATGGTGTTAAATCCTTATGGGGTGCTTTCCGTAGACCTGTAGTTATTAAAATTGATATGAAGTGAGACCTTACAATACAAACAAAGTCAAAATTGTTACTTTTTCATAAAATAAAAATCATTGTAACCTTACAAAGTTAATGCATTTTTTTATTTTTACTTGTAATTATAAAATTTGTATGGTACCCTTGGTGGGTAGACTCACACTTGACAGATATTGTGTTTAAGACTATTAAAAAAAATAGAAACAAACTCTTCAATTTAAATAATTTAATTATTCAAATTGAAGAGCCGTACATTGTATTCGACGCTATGTCCAAATTTGTAAACGTTCTCTTAGAAAAACTTCCCTTTTTTACACGTTATGTGATTTCAAATTTTCTAAAAATTTTAAATTATGATTTTTTTTTATCTTAAAAGTTAATTTTTAGGTTAATTTCTTATCTATTTATTATACTAGAAGAACTAGGATATTCAACGTATGGCTCAGACACGTGCACGACCTAGAAACAAATTATGTTGTATGAATACTGGATTGAATACTAGATTATCCTTGAATAATATAACGTAAATTGCTTTACAATGGTCTTAAGCTTGAATACCGTTATGGTATTGGAACTGCTTTTATAAATAACGATATTTTAGCATCTCATAGTAACCTGTATGTAGTTCACAAGGCTAAGGCTAATATAAACCCACGTATCTCCCAGGTTTTGAAATTAATTTTCTCGGTAATGTAATTATTTTGAAAGTAATTAATCTGAAATTGAGCATCTATTTAAAAATTATACTCAAATTTTTAGACTATAATTTCCAAATATAGGGCAAGAAAATATAGGCAAGGTTCTTAGGTTTTTTTATTTCAGGTAAGACACTCCGTACCAATTTTTAAGACATTGTATCCTTATTTGCGGAACTCAACGCCGCGATTTGATAACCACAGCAGTGTAATCATAACATTTCAAACAATAATTTAGAACATAATTGATGAAGAAAACATTGATGTACCTAAGTACAGAAACATAAAACTAACGCAAATATATTGAAGTAACATGCGATCGTAATAAGTAGTATTAATGGCAACTGCAACCGGCTAAAAGCTTCATAAACGGCGTCTCATTTCTCAACTGAAATGCAAATTTCTAACAATAGTGAGACAATAGCGCCTGCGGCAAGCGCTTAGCACTTTAATGATTATTGTTTCTCACTGTTAACGTATAGTGGCTTTTTATATTCAAATTTTTGTTTTTAGTTGTCAGTATATTTAATAGTTTTCTTTGAAGAAAATAAAAATAGATGTTTTTAAGTAATATATTGGAAAAATAATAATTGAAGAGTTTATCTGTCGTGGCGCAGCGTCACAAGCGTGACTGTAAACGATAGGTTGTGGATTCGATCCCCACACGAGGAAATGAAATACTTTATATCTTAAATTAAATATTCAATGTTTTTCGCTCTGGTAGCAAGGAAAAGCGCAGTGTTGAGTTCCGCCACTAAACACACAATGTCTCAATTTCGGCGGAAAGCGGAGAACGCAAGTGGAACGAAGTATCTTATCTATCTATCTATCTAATCTATCTAACACTAGGTTCCCAATATATCTATCTATCTATCTAACACTAGGTTCCCAAGTTACCTCTGCCTATACTGCCATGTGCGGGACACAGCGTAAGATTGAGTGAGAGTTTATTTTTATGTTACTGTTAATTTAAACTTTACAGCTTCGCCTGCGTGTTCAAATGAAAATAATACGATTAGTGTAAAGGTCTGTTTGGCTAAGGGGCATAAGTGTGCGACTGTAAACGCAATTCATTACATATCAATTCCGTATTGGAAAGGAGTGTCTTAACATTAGATGCACGAGTTCTTTTTGCCTACTCACATATCTGCGAGATACAGCGTAAAAATAAATGAAATATTTAGGTATGATATAACTACAAATATAACATAACACCAGAAGCACAAAGCAGAATAGGCAGAGGGAACTTGGGAACCTTGTGTTAAAATCCACGGAGGATTTTCCATTTCTTTTCGTTCAGCGTAAGGTGTAAGCTGAATTTGAAGCATGTTGAGTGGCGGTACTAAACATCGCGCTTCGCCTTGTTACTAGAGCGAAGAAATGACAAGATTATTATTTATTTTTTGTATTTTAACAAATAGTTCTTGAGATTAGTAGAAACTAAGAGTTGGTTTCTCTTCTTAATTTTATAATTTAAGTAGTTATAGATATTAATTTAATAAGCCATGCGTCTTCTGCATATAGTATTTCAAATGATCGTTTTACTATTTAATTATTTTAGGTCTTCCTCTACTCAAAACTACATTTTTTTTTTTTGCTTCACGCTATATCCCGCACGAGGCAGGGTAGGCAGAGGGAACCCGGGAACCTAGTGTAAAGACACTCCGTTCCACTTCCGTTCCCCACTTTCCGCCGCATTTGAGACATTGCGTGTTGAGTGGCGGAACTCAACGCCGCACTTTGCCTTATTACCAGAGCGACGAAAATGAAACATTAAATATTTAAATTGAAAATATTAAATATCTCATTTCCTCGACTGGGGATCGAACCCAGAACCTGTCGGTTACAGTCACACTCTTGTGCCGCTGCGCCACGACAGGCTTCAGGCCTTATGAAGTTATAATAAATTAAAGTCACTTTGGGAAATGTTAACAAAAAATATTCTCACATTTCAACAATTTAATGACATGATAATCTTTCATTTACATACATCAATAAATACATTAACATAACACCGTGAAAATCAATATAACAAATATAAGACAGCAGGTACCCAATTGTCGAACGAAGTTATTCACTTTTAAATTATTTAAATTATCAAGACTCGGATGCGCATACGCATGCAAATTTAATACGCGAATCACGCTTGATCAGTGTCTAAATGACTATTTTATACAAAATGCTAGTTATACAGCACTTTGAAGTTTCCGTGGGAAAATTGTTAACAGATAATTTATCATAGAAATGTAGATTGTTTAAAAACTTCTTACATAGCTTTTTAGTGATGAGAATCTACAGCTTAGATAATCCATTCACCACGATCTGCCTAGTTTTCAAGACTTTGCGTGTTGCGTGGTGTAACTCAACGCCGCGTTTTATCTTCTATTATAGTAGCTATTAAGTCGCACGACGACGATACTACGACGGCGCCATAATGGCTATTTAGGAAATAAATTGAGAAAACCACAGGTACCAAGTAAATTAAAACCGCGTTAATTCAATTAGCAACAAAAATAGTCAACACAAAAGTGGCGGTTTATGCCCGTGACGTATATATTTAATTAAATTCAGCAGTTTTCAGCTTTAGCCTTTCAGTTGAATCAACTGAAAATTACTGACTTCATAGATGCCATTAATCATTGGTTACACGGACGGTCCTGAACAAAAGCGGATGCAAAACAGGGCTGCTAGTTAGTATGTGTTTAGATAGTAATATAATTTCTACTGACAATAAATTATAATCCATTATGAAATTTAAAAAAAAATGTGACAAATTGGATGTAAGATGAAGAACGGAGTGTCTCAACACTAGTTTTCCTCTGCCTACTATGTCATATGTGGCATGATATTAATGATGATATATGTTTTTGATTGTTTATTAGAGACATAAGGCTCGTAGAAAGAATTTCCATTGCTCACGAGTTTGTGAGCTGACTTTCAAATTTCCTCCAAGTGAAGAAAAAAGAAGGACGACCATCCAGGAAGTATGAGTAACTGCCTAACATCTAGGACTTTGTTTAGAAACATGGTTACCAGGTCTTTGCAGCACTTGCCCAATCCAGTGCCATTTTCAACGTACTGAATGCAGCTTGAATAAAAAAAACCGACAAATATAATATAATACTTCTGAAGCCGAATTTGAGGTATTGTCTGTTGAGTAACGGAGCTCAACGCCGCGCTTTTCTTTGTTAGACGTTTAATTTCTTTACAGTCGCACGCTTGAGTGCCTGCGCCACGTCAGGTCTCCACAACAATAAATATCTACTTAAATTGCTATATTTAGAATATTTTTGCATATATTATTTCATACGTCATACATGTTTAATGTATGATTCACACAGTCACGGCCGTAATGCTCTGCTTAGCTTTCTCCGGTAACCACATTCTACATGTACCCACTTTGTATTGACGTAACAAACAACGGTGTCAAGATCAGATGAATCATAAATCACGAATTAATATCTGTGCCAATATATTTACCTGTTAAGAGGCCTGTCGTGGCGCAGCAGCACAAGAGTGTGACTGTCACCGACAGGTTGTGGGTTCGATCCCCAGTCGAGGAAATGAAATATTTAATATTTCAATTTAAATATTTAATGTTTTCATTTCTTCGCTCTGGTATCAAGGCAAAGCGCGGCGTTGAGTTCCGCCACATCATCATCACGCAATGCCTCAAATTCAACGGAAAGTGGGGAACGGAAGTGGAACGGAGTGTCCTAACACTAGGTTCCCGGGTTCTCTACCCTACCTCGTGCGGGATACAGCGTGAAGCTGAGAATATATTTACATTTAAAAATACGTAATATTTTTTATTCTCTTTTTTCTACATCTGTTTATTTGTGTAGATATTTTTTACTTTTTTAATAGAAACAAGTTTTCACCCTATAACAGGTCCCTCCGAAGGAGTATTGTGAAATCTTTAGATGGTTTATTGCAATATTATAATTCGCAAAACATGAACTATTAAACTATGAACACGTTAAGTTTGCTTCCTGGTGAGGACCGCAATTCTGACTGATGAAACCTTAAATATGGTCTTCATTGTTCTTCTCTATCAGACCATTTATAGTGTAAGAAGAGAAAATTTAATCTTTTATATATGTTTCTCTGTAACTTTTAAAATATTATCCATATACTTTCCGCCAAATTCTTGAGGCATTGCATGTTGTCTGGTTTCTGCTAGAGCGAACAAAATATTGCATTCTCCCGACTAAATCCGAGTCCAAAACCGTCCAAATCTAGCGTCACAATGTTTAACTTGTCGATATAATCTTTTCATAAAAATTAATTTGCATCTTAATTGAAGAAAAAATAAAAATTGGAATGTATTATTATTACTTTCTCTTAAATTAAAAAAAATCACCTCAAATATAAAATTTCCACCAGCCCTACATAAACATTAAACAAACCTTAGTACAATAGCATCAACTTGCAGTGTTGGCTCGTATTAATAGCGTCTGCTAATGAATATTGCAGGCGAATGCAAGTTGACGGATAGTTCGTGTATTGTTCAGACTTTGGTATACTTAGTGTTATTGTAATATGACTAGGTTACTTTTGGACATATAATGTAGTCAATTCCACTTCGTACGCTTAAATAATATTTTACTACTTTTCAAAGTGTTATTCCACAGTTAGGAAAGAAAATATTAAATTTGAACGTACCACAATGTGAATCCGCACCTCTTGGAAACCCTCCAAGCGCTCTGAACTATTTGGTTTAGTTAGATGCAATAATCCCAGAAACAAGATCTTTTTTCATTCTTCGATGAAGTCTTTATACACGGTAAGTTACACCATGGATATGTGACATATATAGCTTTTAGTTTTTTTCCACCACACAGGCAGATCTGCAGGAGTAGTAAAATATTTTTTAAAAATGAAGCCGTAAAAAAATCCCATGCATGGCACGGTAGGCAGAGGGAACTTAAGAACCTAGTGTTACGACACTGTTCCATACATAATACATATTTAATATTACATATTTAAATTGAAAATATTAATATTTCATTTCCTCAAGTGGGGTTCGAACCCACAACCTAAAGCGTTTAGAGGCCACTACAGGCCTCAGCTTTTTAACTAAAAATATATTTAGTAAAAAAAAAAACCAACCATCGTTAGGAAGATACAAATCGTTAATACGATTAACGAACAAATGTAAATAATATTCAAAACACACCCTTAACACTTTGCATTGCAATTTTTCAAGCTGTTGATTACACATTACAATATTTTCACATGGTCAATTTGACAGGTAAAAAGGTAAAGGGTAAAAATATTGAAATAATAATAACATAGTTTATTTGTTGAAATTATTTATTGATTTCTCATTCAAATTTATAAAAAATTGGATGTGAGAATGATAGTAGCGGTTAATTTTGATATTGATCATTTCAATGAAGATTGACTTTTTGAAGTTTTTATAATAAAAAAAATGTGTGTGTAATTAATAATTTTTTTTTTTGATGTTTTGAGTTTGAATTTTATAACGGGAAAATTATGTAAAGCATTTAGACGCTTTTTCTGTATAATAGGGTAGGTTAGGCTAGGTTAGTTGAATGAATTACGTGTAATAGGTAAGACATCGTTACATTTCATAGTTACAAGGTATATTACTCGTCAATTCTACTCAGCTTCAAAGGGAACATGGGAACCTAGTGATAAGACACTCCGTTCTACTTCCGTTCGGGTCCGAGTTCGAGGATTTGCATGTTGAGTGACGGAATTCAACGCCGTCTTTTGCCTTGTATCAGAGCGAAGAAATGAAAACATTAAATATTTAAATTGAAAATGTCAAATATTTCATTTCCTCGAATGGGGATCTAACCTACAATCTGTCGGTTACAATCACACGCTTTAGGTACATTACAATAACATCATATCGGCGAGCTGGTCTGATAATAGAGAGAGTCATACAAAAAGCCCTGAGTGAGAGGCATACAAAAAACCGAGTCGATTTTAAGATTGATTCTTTAGGGGTTCATAGAACCTGATGAAGAAATTGGAAAGTAGCTGATGAAATTTTAAGGCCTTTTAAGTTTTACATTATTAATATTAAGTAAGTAAATGAAATAGCTTAACAACAAAATATGTTAAACTAATAATCATATATGTCAAAAAAGAACTAATAATAATATATGGCAAAGCACGGAGTTAAGTTCTGCCACAAACCACGAAAAGTCTCTAGAATTCAGTGCAAAACGAAAAAGAAAGGAGGAAAATGGGAACGAAATGAATAAACTCTGATTTTCTAAGTTTTTTCTGCCGACCATGCTATGTGTGTGACGGCTTAAAAAAAATAAGTACAGAAAAACTAATATCTCAAATACGGCCGGAAGGTGTCAAAGCTTTTTTTTACACTGTCTCTGTCTACCCAGCTTTATCCAAGAAGGTAAAATAATATATTCACATATAATTTTTCAATAATATAATCACGTTGAACGCTCATTTGAATATTCTCATGGTCAATTTGAAAGGTAACCACAATAGGGAAGGTAAGGATTTTAACTGTTTGTATATCGATTTTTGATTCAAATTTTGCGAATTTCAATTGTGAGAATTGTAGAAAAAGTAAATTTTGTTTTGCATATAAAAATGTGGGGTTCTGATATATACTATTGAAGTAAGAACTGGTTTTAAGATAATATTTACGTTTAAAAACGTTTTTTGTGAACATTTTAGTAAAAAAATGTGTGATTTGGTTTTTTTTTTGATATTTAACGTTCGCTTTTTGCTGTTAGTTATAGAAACCTGTTATTTTGATAATTTGTTCTTCATTATTATGTAATGGATTACTGAAATTAACGATGCACTTTGAATACAAAATAAGGAAATATCACTTTTGCTTAGGTGTGAATGTGATATTGATAAGTGAAGATCCAGTATATCTAATGTAAAAATTAGAAATGATAATAAATATAAAAATATTTATTAACATATTATGACGTAATTATATTTTTCAAACATAATTAATGAACGTGGCTAAGGCCATCATGGTACAAAGATAGTCTCTATAAACGTGATCGTCATGGGTATGACAACTAGCCAAGAAAAATAATTAATTTGTTCTACCGCTTTGATATTTAGCGCAGTGTTAAGTCCCCGTCCCGTAAACGCAGTGTTGAGGCCACAGTAAATAATTCAAATAAGAACCGATTGTCTTCACACGATTCTCTTTGCGATACCTCACTACGCGGGTACATAGTGAACATAAAAAAAAATAAACGTTTTTAGTTTTATAAATACATTTGTATTACTGATAAAATATAAGTTTAGAATACATACAATACAAATAAAATTAAAAACATATTCAGGCCAACGTTAAACAAAAGTCAGGCGATGACGCCTAAACGGAAGTAGCGAGCATTCCTTCGACGTTGCTCTCAGATAGAGTTCTGTGTAGTTAAGTTTTATTTACTCAATTTATTAATTATTCTTTAATTACTTTTAGTAGACTATTATGTTTATATTTCTTCAGGAAATAAGCACTATGATTATATTGATAAAACAATTTACAGCCAAATTATAATTATTTACGTTATTAAAAAAAATGTAACCTATGTGTTATTCTAATGTATAAAATATATTTTAGTAATAAACACCGTTTGCAGTAGTTGGAGGCCTGTCGTGGCGCAGCGGCACAAACGTGTGACTGTCACCGATGTGTTGTGGGTTCGATGCCCACTCGAGGAAATGAAATATATAATATTTTCAATTTAAATATTTATTTTTTTCATTTCTTTGCTTTGGTACAATGCAAAATTCGGCGTTGAGTTCCGCCACTCAACACGCTATACCTTAAAATTCGGCAAAAAGAATTCGGGAACGGAAGTGGAACGGATAACGGTTCCCAAGTTCCCTCTGCCTACCCTGCTATATGTGGGATACATCATAAAGCTCAGTAACTCCGTTTGGCCCTGTATAGGATAGACCTACCGTAAGATACCTTCAATCGACAAAGGTACCATCGCTACCTTCTTAGCGTGTTTATCTTTACGTTAAAGGCCGGTAACGCACCTGTAGCTCCTCTGGTGTTATACGGCGCCGTGGACGGCGGTGAGCGCTCACCATCAGGTGACCTGTATGGCCGTTCGTACGGTCGTTTGTCTTGTCGTTTTCGAAAATAATAATAGTAAAATTTCATCTTAATCCGTTTAATATTTTTTGCGCAAAAGCGGAACAAACGCCCATCCTTACAAACTTACACTTTTGTAAAATTACTAAGTTACAAAGTATTTACGAGTATGTCTCTACTACAGGCTTACTTTAAATGAAGGATACAATAAGTTGTTAAGCATATGTTAGCTACATAATTATCCTAAATTAGTAAATATGTTATCGATACTTTTAAATTGTCATCTTTATTGTAAACTTAAATTTAAAAAGCGTATAAAAATTTTGAACGAAGCAGGATTTGAACCCGCGCCTCTGGAAAACCGTTCCAGCGCTCTGACTAACTAAGCCATTCGTTCTCATCAAGCTCCGTCGAAATTCTTATTGTGTTGAGTTTCGCTCATCAACATGCAATACCTCGAATTCGGCAGAAAGTGGGGAATAGAACGGAGTTTTTTAACATTAGGTTTCCAAGTTTCCTTAGACTTCTCAGTCATATTCGGGATATAGCGTGAATCTAAAAAAAAACATTTTTCACATCTACCATCCCTCTAGATACGCAATAAAATAATTTTATGTAAAAAAGTGTACTACGTAGGTTTTGTTACTCGACAATGGCTCAAGTTCAGGCAGAGAATGTACGTATGCTAGATTTTTAGCATACCCGTACCGATACAATGAGAAAGTGAAACTAATCCATACACGAGTTTCTATGAAAATTTGTTAAGCCTTTTAGTTAGAAAAACTTCACGGCAAGATACGTAGAAGAAACTTGGGAACCTACCCAGTCACTCTGTTCCTGTTAAGATACTTTCGATCTATAATTTTGTGCAGAATTAAGACATTGAATGCTTTGGCAGAAGTCAATGACGTAGCTGAACTGAACGCCGCGAATGTTTAATATTTAATTTCTTTTCCATTACATGTCTCGATATTCCTTATAGTAGTAGAATAATAAATTTAGTAACGGTATTTTATTCAGACTGTATACTTTTCTGTTCGACCGACCGGTTTGCTTCTTTATTTACAAGACAAAGTTACACTGGGTCAGTTATACATCAATTTCGATATCGAATCGTAGTGAGTCACGTTTGTTTACTTTCAAACTAGTATCTGACCGCGATTATGTTCTACTTTAAAAGAAACAATAAAAAATAAATATATATACAAAAATAAAAAAATAAAATCTCATTTTAGTTCCTGAATTAGTGAACAGATATTTTGGTGTGATTTCTTTTAATAGAAAGCCTTGTTCATTCGCGATGAACCTCACTTATGTTTCACAAAATTTAGATACAAGCACTTGACCAAGTAATTTTGTGTGTCAGAGGTTTTCTTTGTTGATTGAATTTCTATCTATACTTCTTTACTAACTGTTGCTAAACCAAAGTGTATATATATATATAATATATATATATATATATATATATATATATATATATATATATATATATATATATATATATATATATATATATATATATATATATATATATATATATATATATATATATATATATATATATATATATATATATATATATATATATATATATATATATATATATATATATATATATATATATATATATATATATATATATATATATATATATATATATATATATATATATATATATATATATATATATATATATATATATATATATATATATATATATATATATATATATATATATATATATATATATATATATATATATATATATATATATATATATATATATATATATATATATATATATATATATATATATATATATATATATATATATATATATATATATACACATTTTGGTTATTGGAAATATGTATAAATAGAATACATGACATATAAGCTTTTACAATGTCTGTACAGTAAAGGGCACCCAAAGCTCAATCACGCAGGTGTCCTGTGAACAAAAGTGTTTAGATTTGATACCCGTCTGTATAGCGATTTGTGGAAAAATAATACGCGGATTTTATGATACAGTGAGTTATAAGAGGGTTCTGTAGTACTGTTTAATTTTATTTTGTACTACTGCAAATATTGTTTTATTGTTTGTTTTATGTATGAGTTTGTATTTTATGTATTCAGCAACAATGTTTTAAACTGTGGTGCAAAGGAAAAATCGTGTGACTGTGAATGAGATAGGTTGTGGGTTCGATATCTGCTCGAAGAAATTGAACGCTTTATATTTTTATTGTAATAACAAAGTGCTGCGTTAAGTTCCGCCCGTTTAAGTACAGCGGAAAGTGGAAAACGGAAGTGGCTTAGTTAAAATAAAGTGAAAAAATTAAGACTAAAACTAGGTTTCCAATTCCCTCTGCCTACCCTGGTATGTAAGAGATACAGTCATAACTTTCATATCAGTACTTCTTAATTTTACGACGCTCACGACATTTTATGTACCTTTTAAATGAAACTGTTAGACTGTATACTATCAGTATCAGTTTCATTATATACTGGTGACATCGGTCTATATGAAAAGATATTTAAAAATCAGAACAAACGCCAGTTCAAGTCAAATAATACACAAGTGCACTAATTGATTAAAAGCAATAAGCAAAATGATTTAATGAGAATAAAATATAAAATGAAACTGTATATTATATATAAGAAGTAAATACTGAATCGTCTATGTGTACATTAGCTATAATTTGTATTTAAACAATTATTAATAACGTGCTCGTTCTCAGTCATCCTTCATAATTAGTTCAATTTTTAATCATATGTTCTTGTCTTGATACGAGAAAATATGTACTTATAAATAATTAGAGATACAGTTCGAGAAAAAGTAAGTCTTTTGGTTACCATACTTCTCTGAAACGTTTATTAGGTTAATAATCACGGTACACTAGACAATAATATTCCAAATTTTTTTTTCCTTCTAGAAACAACAAAGTCCATATGCGTACTCTGTTACCTAACAGAGTATTCCTTTTTTTTTTCTTTGATTTTTCTCTCTTTCTTATAGTTGGTGCTTACCTTCCTTTTTTTGCTTTCCTATGGGAAATTGATTCACACAAACAGAATACAATGTTTACATAAAGGATACAATAAAATGTACAATATTTACATTTTATTGTTGCTACAAATTAATTCATGTAAGTAACTTTTTTCACAATTGATCACAATGTTCTAAAGTATGGAATATTTAACCCACCTTATTAAGATATTTTAGCTGCCACAGACCTTTTCAATGACGGTCATCGGTGAGCTATAGAATTTTGTTCACTATATGTTTATTCAATATATACCTACCTCTCTCTTTTCCTCCCCTTTTATAAATAAGGAACAACCTTGTTATAATACTTTAAAAGTCCCAGGTTCGAGTCTTAATTTAAATAGTTATTATTTTTATTTTATTTTATTTTATTTTATTTATATTTGGGAAACATACAATTAAGATAGAACATATACAATCAAATTACAAAAATTTAACATAAATCAATGAAGTTTCCACTTAAAATTAATACAGATAATTGAAAATATAAAAAAACAAAACATAAAGCTAAACTATGAAACAGTTAAAATATTAAAGTATTAGCCTGCGACCATTTACTTTAAATTTTCTTATAATTACTAATTTTCATGTTGATTATGTCTAAATCATTACAATTTTTATTATAATACTTACATGCACGCAACAAAAACATATTTTTGGTATAATCATTTTTACAACTAGGAACAAAAAATAGTGATTCGTTTCTTGAGCTAAGACGTGGACAGTCAAATAAAATTTTACCAAAGAGGCTTTTAGAGTCAACAAGATTATTGACAATTTTGTAAAGGAATAATTGATCCCTTAAGCCTCTGCGTATACTTAATGGGGCAACACTAGCAAGAACCTTACAGTTGTCGGAACAGGCACATCTAATTCTCAGATGTTTTAAAAATGTCGAATTATGTTTTCCAGTAGTAACTTTTTAGCTACAATAAAAAATTACTAAGCTTATATCATATTAATTGCCATTTCTCATAAACTAATTTAACATACAGACAGTCTAACCTTAATACCAAAATAATAGCGTCTACAGGCCGGCACAGAGTAATTTCACGCGAGGCAATAAACTTGCCAATTTAGATTTTTTAATAATACATTTTATTTTATATTTTTTGCTTAAAATATTTCATGAATATTAAATAAAAAAAATATACATAACTAATGAGTAAAAAAATTTGTTAACATTCATATTTATTTACATGCACACTATTAAAGAATGTTAAAGAAAAATATTTTATATAAAGTAACAAAATATTATCATTTTTTATTATTTTTGTAAATCAATATGTCTTACGGAAAGAGTCGAAGCCTGTCACAGCGCACGCTGATAATATCGATGATAGATGATAGTTTGAATTCTACTGAAGAAAATTAATCAATTTTATTTCCACTTTTCATAATAAATCTTAAGTTGTAGCCACCGGAGTGTCCTATCACATAAAAAAAAATTGCCTACAAAACTACTTACAGTGCTTGAGTGCAAAAATATACATTAATTTTGTATTTGTGGCCAATTTTCTCTGTAAATTTATTACCTATTCTATACTCATACTATTCGTCATACTAACAATCGCTTTCCGATATCGCTCTACTATACCAAGAACGATTTGCGGTTTGAAGAAACACACACATAATTGCAGATGCTTTATGTTATTGGAAATATGCATAAATAGAATATTATATGGAACGAGGCAGGGTTTGTAAACGTGACGTTTGTGGGATCGTTTCTCATTAGACAGAATGAATTCATTTTGTTTCTTAGCCCTAGTGAGAAGAAAAACGGCGGCGTTGAGTTCCGCCACTCGACGCATAATGTATCAAAAATTGGACAGATAGTAGAAGAAATTAAGAAAGTAAGCTTATTAGTAACATTTCTTTTTTTTTATGGACAAAACACTGCAAACGAGGGTACGGGTCAACTTATGGTAAGTAATCGCCATCAACCACGGCCCCGTGTAACTACAGGAGCGTTGCCGGCCTTTAAG
Source organism: Eueides isabella (assembly GCA_019049475.1). Taxonomy (NCBI): domain Eukaryota; kingdom Metazoa; phylum Arthropoda; class Insecta; order Lepidoptera; family Nymphalidae; genus Eueides; species Eueides isabella. Next base: position 2,770,080 of record CM032402.1, read on the forward strand.
CTGGATGGGCACCGGGGCCCGGTATTACCCAGTGTGAAAGACAGTGGCCAAAGCCAATACTTAACGCCGGTTTTAACTAATCTGCCCATGCGTGTTGTCATTGCTGACAGCGTGACTCTCCCACACGTAGTTTAGTCGTCTCTTACGACACCATCAGTAGTCACCAGGGTGTTCCTATTCTAAGCCTTCACACGACCTAAATATGTACTAGCTAAGGTTATAATAAACTTATATATCGCCTTGGTTTGCCTGGACCTCAATTATGGAGCTTGAAATTTGGTATAGAACTTAATTTTTTAAAATTTTAAAAATATTTCTGTCCTAAGTGTGGAATAACATTTTAAAACATAGTAAAAATATTTGGTACAGAAGTTACTTATAAAGAACTCGAGTCATTTTATTTACAATTCATCCACTTTTTAACGCACTATAAAAAAGGTATTTGTTCATTGATTCCCTCCGTCCCACAATTTCCAACGAATTCTTGAGACATTGTGTATTGAACGACTGATTTCATTATTAGAGCGATAAAAATTAAAATATTAATTATTTTCTCTAGTGTGATTCAAACACAAAACTATCGCGTTTACAGTGTCGTACATTTATACCTTTGGGCAGCAACAACTTTAGATATTACACTACCACCTTTTTCCTTAGTATTTAGTAATTTTGCCGGACCTCCTAAAGGGTTAAAAGATTTGTAGAACATTGACTAAGCATGTGACAATGAAAAAAAAATATTTTAAATTTAACTTCAATACTTGTACTTTAACACCTGTATCTAATTATGTCGCTTGTAATCAATTAGTTATAAGTAATTATTTTAATTATGAGACCTGTCGCGCCGCTGCACAAGCGTGTGACTGAAAACGACAGATTGTGGGTTTGATTCCCACTCAAGGAAATGAAATATTAAATATTTTTAAATTATTTATTTTATGTTATCATAACATAGTTACAAGGCAAAGCGCGGCGTTGAGTTCCACCATTCAACACAAAATACCTCAAATACGTCGGAGAGTGGGAGACTCTAGTGAAACAGTGTCTTACTCTAGGTTCCCATGTTCCCTCTAACTACCCTGCCATGTGCGGGATACAGCGTGAAGCTAATTATTTTAATTAAATTAAAAATTGAATAAATTAAAGTCTTTTTGATAACACCCAATAAAGCTCCCGAAACATGACTTTGAAGAAGAAAATAAACATATTACATATTAAGAAAATACCTAAAACCTAATATTGCTAGACAACACACTATTACATTATAAAGCTGACTGGTAAATAGCATGCCATAAATGTAAACAAAAGCAAGGCGTCTCCAAGTCGCTCTCTCATTAATTGAATGTAGCACTTCCTTAGACAATTGCACATACACGTGTCACCATGTATTTATGAGACTTATTGATTATTTAAAGCTTATATGTAACTGTATGAGAGTAGAATGTTCATCTTACTAATTATTAATGTGAATGTATGTTTGTTTGCAGAGGCCTGTCGTGCCGCAGCGGCACAAGAGTGTGACTGTAACCGACAGTTCTGGGTTCGATCCCCAGTCGAGGAAATGAAATATTTAATATTTTCAATTTAATATTTAATGTTTCATTTCTTCGCACGCAATGCCTCGAATTCGGCGGAAAGTGGGGAACGGAAGTGGAACGGAGTGTCTTAACACTAGGTTCCCGGGTTCCCTCTGCCTACCCTGCCTCGTGCGGGATACAGCGTGAAGCTAAAAAAAAAGTTTGTTTGTTACGCTTTCACGTTAAAATGAGTAATTTTACCATAACCGATTGTCATGAAACTTTGTACAAATATTTTTAGAGGTATGGAGAAGAAAAAAAAATATTTTATAAATACTGTTTATTAAAATACCAATTTCCAAGCACTTATTCTTCTGTTTTTCTTCGTTCTTCGAAAAACCTTCGAATGAACACTAAAGCTTCCATTTTGACTGTAAGCGACATGTTGTGGGTTCGATCAACATTCTAGGAAATAAAATAATTTAAATTTTAAATTAATGTTTTCATTCCTTCCTTCGCTCTGATACAATCGAAAACACGGCGTCGAGTTCCGCCACTCAACACGCAATGCTTCAACTTCAGCGGAAAGTGGGAAACGGAAGTGGAACGGAGTGTCTTAATACTACTAGGTTCCCAAGTTACCACTGCTTTCCCTGCCTTATGTGTGAGTTATTAGTTATATGCCAAAATCTTGTAATGTCATCTTAGATATAATAGAAGTTTTCCATTATTGAGTGACTGACACCAGCACTCACTCAATAATGGACAAGTCCTATTTATATATATGGGCATATATTTACTGAAAACATATAATATAATCAAAAACATTAAAATTTCTTAGAATTCTAATAATATAGCATTAAATGTTGAAATAAAATGACTGAATCACACGATTCTTATCACTTCTGGCTGCAAAGTGTAGATAAAAACTTCGTCTCTTATTACAATTTGATATAACAGTAGCTTGTTTGTTTGAGTTTTATGTTTCAAATAATATTTATTATACTCTATCGTGGCGCAGGAGCTCATGATTGTGGATTCGATCATCACTCGAAGAAATGAAATATTTAATATTTTCAAATTAAATATTTAATATTTTATTTCTTCGTTCTGGTAACAGGGCAGAACGTGGCATTGAAATACGCTAAACTACACGTAATGTCTTAAATTCGACGGAAAGTGGAAAACGGAACGTAGCGTCTTAGTACTAGGTCTCAAAGTTCCGCGGGATGCAGTGCGAAGCTGAGCTATTAAATAACCATAGTGGCACAGCGGTAAAGGGAAAGGATTGTCAGTTCAAGTTCTTTTTAGGGAAATGATTTATTTACATAACCTCGCTCTGGTAACAAGATGACGTGAAGCGTCGGGTTTCACGTCATTACATACGTAATTAAGTAAAAATTAAGTATCAATAGGTTCTCTCTGCCTCTTTTATTATGAGAAAAAGCGTAGAATTGTTTAGCAAAACAATATATGTTTTAGTAACATAATTATTCCAGAAATTTTATGCTCCAGTTCGTTTCAACAATAAATGTTTCACATAAATCTTTCTCTATTATCTATTATCTAAGGATAAAGTAAATAATTACAGTTTATAAATATAACAAAGCATTTTCATATATATTTTTCCCATAATAATGTAGAATATATATAATTTAAAAGATAAATACAACATATGAATTTGGTAAATGAAACGATTACATGGTTGATGATGTTACAACTATGGTTGTGAATTCTACCCACACTCAAAGACGCTAATTATTTTTATTTCCGGCTATATAAAAATAATATTAAAGTGGGAGTGAATTATCTCCCCATATACAATAGGTTCCTTCTAAGTACTCAGTGATAAATTTGAACTCAAGCTGATAGAGTTCAGTAAGTCATGTACCTGTGACGACCACAATATATTATAATAAGATTTTACATATAAATTGTATTCGTATAAAAAAATATTTTTATTTTTGTTTAGTTTCACGCCGTATCTCGCACATGACACAGAGGTAGTAGAGGCAATTTAGAAACATTTCCCACTTTCTACTAGATTTGAGGCATTGCTATGAGTGACGGAATTCAACGCCCAGTTATACTTTGTTGCCAGAAGGAAAAAATGAATTTATTCAATATTTTATATCCTCGAGTAGGTACCAAACCCTTAACTTATCGCGCTTAAAGTAGCATACTCGTTTCCCAGTGTCACAACAGCCACAACAGCTACCTATAAAAGTTTAACCAATTGTAACCATACCTTATAATAGACGATAAGTATTATATGACTTATAAACAAGCACAGCGTTAAAATACGCCAATCATTACATAGTGCCTCAAACTGCCAACCGTGCTAAGCGGGATACAGCGTGAAAGCAAAAAATAAATATATAATATTAGACATTGCTACTTTAATTCGATATGGGTCTGACTCAACGGTCAATGTATCTAGACAATAGCGTCTGGGTTTACGGGAAATAGGTATAAATAAAATGTCACGGCATGCGATATTGTGATGAAAGGGATATTAGCTTTTGGAAAATTTATTGTTAGAAAAAATATGAAATTTACAGTTAATGTTAATGAATTCGTTAATTTTTATTCGTTTCGTTATGTTAATTCTGCAGAAAGTGGGGAACGGAGTGTCTTAACACTAGGCTCCCGGGTTCCCTCTGTCTACCCTGCCTCGTGCGGGATACAGCGTGAAGCTATAAAAAAATACTAATATTTTGGTAATAATACAGAAGCAACATCATAATCCTAGCATGTGTTAGAACCTCTTTCCCTTTTTCCGTTGTCATAATGTCTCTCACAAATCTACAGGTCAATTATAGTTCCGGAAGTCGTAAAATGTTTACACCGACTCATATTTTACGTAAATTTTACGATTTTTAATTTTACGACTTTTTTATTGGATACGTTTAATTACAAAAAGTGTATCATTATCATTTAAAATTCAAAAAAAATGTGTTTTGTAAAAGAACACATCGTGTATTTCACACGAAAGATAAATATCATTCGTTAGGTTCAGTAGTCTTTGTCTATGAAACGAATATTTACTATCATAATAATTTAATATATTCGACTATAAAAACTGAGTGGCATATTTTACACAAATCATTTAAGTTAGGCAACACTTATTTCAACCTTAGGCCTGTCATGGTGCTGAGGCACAAGTATGTGACTCTTAACGTGATAGGTTGTGGATTCGAACCCTACGAAATGAAATATTTAATGTTTTCAATTTAAATATTTAATATTCTCGATTTTTTGCTCTGGTAACAAGGCCAAACGCGGCGAGTTCCGCTACTCAACACGCAATGTTCAATTTCTAGGGAAAGTGGGGAATGGAACGGAGTGTCTTAACACTAGGATCCCAACTTCCCTCTACCTACCCTGCCATGTGCGGGATACAGCGTGAAGCTACGTAAGTAAGTTATTTTAACTAAACGTGAGATGAGTATGCAGGAATTTCTTCGTCCAAAGGCCAGGTTAAGCCGTTATATCTATGATTGTAGTATAGAAATATGGTTAAATCTGACAATTGATATAACTGATAGGATCCCACCGTAGGCGTAGAATCAAAGGTTAAGGGTTATTTGCCCCTTTTGAATACTTTTTTATTTACTATAACTATAGATGGTGCTTGGAGGTAGTGGATGTATAAAAAAAATTTTGAAACAAAAACATTGATGGTATGTTTTTCGGTGGTTGTGTATTTTGCGGTCGAGAAACTAGATATAAGTAAATATTTTGTATTTACCCTATAAAGAGAAAAAAAAAACATTTTATTTTCTACTTTTCGCCCGATTTTCGAGACTTTGTTTTGTGATCAATGCGAGCATTCTCATTACCAAAAATTGAACCCACTATCATATCTACAGTTGGACTCTATGCTCCTGAACTTCGACGGTCTGCAACGGTATCCAAACTAACGCCTTATAATAGTAGATATAGTTTATAAGTAAATATCGTTGTAATATCGTATTATTTATTAAACGCCATCTCCATGTCTTTATTACAAATCAGAATTAGCAATTTAAAATGAAAAGCTTAAAGCTACAACAAAAGCTCTTATACATAGTGTAATTTCCTGAGAACACACATTACATTAAAATGTTACACGAACATTGCTATGGGAAATGCTTTCTATGAAATTTGTATTCAAATGTTTTAAGGTTTTGATTAAACTGCTTGTAGTTGAAGGCTTATGACGTCATTTCCTTTGAAGTAGCTTATATGGAGATATTTATTGCGAGCGTGTTTATTAGATATGAATCTTGAAAATTAATGTTTGGACGTTTGACAGTCGTCTGTCGTGGGGCAGGAGCACAAGCATGTGACTTTAAACGACGGGTTGTAGGTTCGATCGTTACTTAAGGTAATGAATTATTATATGTTTTCATTTTTCATTTGCTCTAGTAGCAAGGCAAAGCGCGGCGTTAAGTTCCGCCACTCAATACGCAATGTCTCAAAATCGGCGTAAAGTGGGGAATGAAACGGAGTGCCTTAGGCTAGGTTTTCAAGTTCTCTCTGTTTACCGTGCCATGTGTGGATTACAACGTAAAGCTGATATACCTGATGGTCGTGGGTTTGATATCCTCTCGGGGAAAAGAATATATGTATGTATTAATATTATGCATTATAATTGTTCTACTTTGATAAACAAACAGCTGTAGCTTTTTTTTTATTTATTTAACTAATTTACTAATAACTATATCTACAGTTTGTTTTAGTTAAATGTGAACCAAGTTCTTTCACATTTGGATAAATTAATTTCAAAATCTTAGACAGATCGAAAATCTTAAATATAAAAATAATTATGTTCTTTTTCTTTTCTTATCTTCCTTTGAACGTACTTTTTTTCTGTACAATAAAATACACTAAACATACGCTAAGCTTACCGCTATTGCTACTAAGTATTACTGCAGGGCTCAATTAGTATCATTTACTGAGTATTCTAAGGAATACAAAAAGATAATATTTATAACTCTTTAATTCCTCAAGCGCTGTAGTTGCTGCGTCGCAGAAATGCCAATAGCAATTGCAGCGTAAGGTATTTTGTATGGAATAAGAATAAATTATATTTTAAATATTGTGCTGTTCGGTTTTTTTTTTAAACTAGACAAAGGGAACACTTGAGAACCAAATTCAAGACACTCCATTCACATTTTCCCGAATCTGGGCATTGCATGTTAAGTAACTGAAAGTGAATTACTTTCTTTCTCAATAAATCCAAATAGCTTGCAAGTGTTCTTACTGATGCAATTTTTTTAGGCCTGCCATTCTCGGGATACAGACAAAATTTTTTATATTTCATTTGAAATTTTCAATATTTCATTTGAAATTTTCAATATTTCATTTTAAATATTTTACATCTTCGAGTGAATCTATTAAATGTTTCATTAAAAAATAATAAATATTTTACTTCTTCGAGTGGAGATCACGCATTATTTATTATCCTTATCACGCATTTTTTGTAAAATTAAAATTCGCCCCTAATTTTATCAAAATTTATAAAATTCGACCTGCAAGGAGTATCTATATATTAAAATGATGTAAATTTCCATCATTTTAATATACACTCAAGATTATTTAATAAATAGCACCAGAAGCAATAGTTATTTGTTTTTAAAAGTTATTTTTTTTAATAGAAGTTTCTTTCCATTGCAAGTGCATTCTGTAATAGCGCCACTGATTGAAATAGTAGATATATCTCTCAAAGAGTATGGTGGAACAATTTTCTGTAATTACTATTCAAATACAAAACTATAATGAGGCTAGATCGTTTGTCAAAGGAGAAAATATAAAGTCATTATATACAAATGGAATATATTTTGTATCTATATATATAGATTGGCTATTTAAATACGCTTTGGTTTGATTTAAAAAAATGGTTAAGTGATAGTTGTACTCGTCGTAAGGAGGGTTCCGTAACGATTTTAGGATTCTAAGTCAACGTGGGGTTTATCTTATGAAAGTTAATGATTGAGGTCATATACAATTATTTAAATTTGACCTGAAATTAACTACAATTTAATATTCTTAATAATTTTTATCTAATGGAATTATATACATTTCATTATATCGTTTTTCTTCATATATTTATAGTGTAAGCTCTCTTCTTTCTTGCCAAATTTCATAATTGTATGCATATCGTTCATAATGAATGTAGTTTAAGTTTGTAAAGTATTACATATGAAATATATACATATACAGATTTGAAATAAATTTGATCAATTCTTTTTTCTACTTCAGACTATATTTCAAACATACTCATGCTACTCGTAGCAGGGTAGAGAGAGGAGACTTGGGAACTTAGTGTTAAGACACTCCGTTCTTATTAACAGACTTTCGCTCTATACTTACGTATTAAATAACAAGCTGGACAGACAGACCTTGGGAACCAAATGTAAGTAGATACTCCACTCTGTTCTCCATTTTCTATCGAATTTCATGCATTAGCATTGATACTAAAGCGAAGAAATGAAAACATTTTTTTCGCTTCACGCTGTATTCCGCATGAGGCAAGGTAGCCAGAGGGAACCCGGGAACCTAGTGTTAAGACATTCCGTTCCACTTCCGTTCCCCTCCTTCCGCCAAATTTGAGGCATGGCGTGTTGAGTGGTGGAACTCAACGCCGCGCTTTGCCTTATTATCAGAGCGAAGAAATGAAACATTAAATATTTAAATTGAAAATATTAAATATTTCATTTCCTCAACTGGGATCGAACCCAGAACCTGTCGGTTACAGTCACACGCTTGCGCCACTGCGCTACGACAGACATCAATTCAACATTAAATATTAAATATTAAATTCAACATAAAATATTTAATTTGTAAATAATATTTCACTTCCTCGAGTGAGGATCGAACCCACAACCTGTCGCGTTTACTGTGCGCCTCGACAGGCCCCATTTTTCCTTACATTCAATAACTATAACTTTTGCTCTTAATAATTTCAGCATGATGCCTCTTATTGATCACAAATGAAAAATAAAGTAGTTCTTTAAGTGTTTCGATTTTGTCTTTGGAGGTACAAAACCCAAAACCTTGCTTATTTTTTGTTTTGTATTTTAATTTATTTTCACGTAAATCTTTTTTGTGAGGACGTAAAAGAAAATAACGTGAAAAGTTATTTTGTTAAACTTATAAAAAATAAACATTGTAAACCATCGATTTAACTTTAATAATTATTTTTGTGAATATTAAATCATAGTATCTTGTTAATTTGAGAATCATAGCAATTAAAAAAAATAATAATTATATACTAACTATTACTAAGTTCATATTATATTAAATTGCAAAATAAATGGTTATATTCAATAATAAATTTTTTCCTGTTCTAAAAGATAAGATATGGACATTATTAATATCATTTCATGATAGTCAAACAAATTGACTGACTAACTTTCGCTTACACCATAGAAAAAAATGTTTCATAAGCTAAACCACTTAGATGGCATAGACATGGTCATACTAAAATATTTAATCAATAAAAATGACTCATGAAATTAAACATACTCGTAAGTCGCAGCTAGCTTATTAAGCTTCTATGAATTTACCTAAAAATTTTTAAAAGATTACTAATGTATTAGGAACGTGAGAATGTATAAAACTTGTAATAATAATAATTAATTTATATTTAGACGGTCGTGGTCCTGTGGCACAGTGTATAATGTTAAGCTCGACAGTTGTGTATTCGTTTCCCATTGAGGGAAATGAATCGATGAGGCCTGTCGTGGTGCAGCAGCATAGGCGTGTGACTGTAACCTACAGGTTGTGGGTTCAATCCCCACTGGGGGAAATGATATATTTAGTATTTTAAATTTAAATATTTACGCGGCGTTGAGTTCCGCTACTCAACACGCAATACCTCAAATCCAGCGGAAAGTGGAGAACGGAAGTGGAATGGAGTGTCTTAACACTAGGTTCCCAAGTTCCCTCTGACTAACCTGCCATGTGCTTTGACACTATAGCGTTAAGCTGAGAGAGACACATACACACACAGAGAGAGAGAGGGGGGGGGGGGGGAGAGAGAAAGTATATGAATTTCGACGTAACTTGATGAAAACGTATAGCTTAGTGATAGTGTAGTTTCCTCGAGTGAGAATCGTATCCACAGCCTGCTACGTTACAATGACACACTTATGCCCTTGTACCACGACGAGCCTAAATTTTAATTTCTATTACTTTTATTACTTTTCTTTAATTTCTCATGCTTGTATCTCAAATAATAAGCAATACAAAAACCATTGAAACTAAAATCACTCTTCATTAAGAAGTGTTAAAATAACGCTTTGTTTTATTATCACCATTGAGGCCTGTCGTGGCGCAGCGGCACAAACGTGTGACTGTAACCGACAGGTTCTGGGTTCGATCCCCAGTCGAGGAAATGAAATATTAAATATTTTCAATTTAAATATTTAATGTTTCATTTCTTTGCTCTGGTAATAAGGCAAAGCGCGGCGTTGAGTTCCGCCACTCAACACGCAATGCCTCAAACTCGGCGGAAAGTGGGGAACGGAAGTGGAACGGAGTGTCTTAACACTAGGTTCTCCCGGGTTCCCTCTGCCTACCCTGCCTCGTGCGGGATACAGCGTGAAGCTAAGAAGAAATATTATCACCATACATACATACGAGTATATGTAAGTATTTAACTTGTAAATAATGTTCAGCTCCAGCGAAGAGGCCTATTAATTAATTTATAAAATGACCGTTGTTAAAATCTAATTTGTTGTGTCCGCTCGCTAAGTACTCTTTCTAATATATATACTTATATGTACCTGCGTACACAGTTGTCTGGATATGATATTGAGGCCTCTTGTGGAGCAAAGGCACAATGTGTGACTGTAACTGTAATTGTGGGTTCGATCCCCAGAAGCAGAAGTAAAATATTGAATATTTTAAAATTAAATATTTAATAAGGTCATTTCTTCGCTCTGGTACTTAGGTAAAGTGGCGGACGGAGTGTATTAACACTACCTAGTGTCCGAACTTTGAAGGACAGAGTGTTGAGTGGCGACACGACGTCGCGCTTTGGCTTGTTATCAGAACGAAGGCATTATCTATACATTATTTCAAACTTTTAATCATCCTGTGCAAGGCAGTCTAGCTGTAAACGCATGCTTGTTGGTTCTGTTACCACTCGGAGGGTTAAAAAATTGTAATTTATATATTCCAAAGAGCAAATTTATCGGTTCCCCTTACAAGAACTGCTTGCCAAGTCAGATAGTTTTATGTACATTCTATGATTTAAAAATTATATGAAAAAAATCATTTTACGCGCATCAAATAATGAAAAAAATAGAAGTCGTCATCTTCTAACCTAATTTTCTGCCCACTTATTAAAATATTTGAGGGCGTAACTAAACGCCGTGCTTTATCGAACAGAGCGGGAGAATAAAAATAATTTTAAAATACATATTCGTCTTTTCAAGAAGAATATAGCTAACAACGCCAGGATATTCTAAGCCTAATCTAGTTAACAAATATCTCAGTAATATTACGTTATAATATATCGTGTCTAAGCGTCATAAATTAGTTAAAAAGCATGTTGAATAGCTCTTAACTATTATGAGTTCAAACATAACCGTATCATTCTCAACCGTGATTAAGTTAAATTGATTTTGTGCGGGCGTTTTATATATGTTATTGCATTTTAAGTGTTTCAGTTGTTTTTTTTTTATTTATTTCAACATTGTATCTCGCACATGGTAGCATAGGTAATGGGAACTTGGGCATTTCTAATGTTATAATCATTGTTGAGTGGCGGAACTCAACGCCGCGCTTTGTCTTGGAACCAGAACAAAGAAATGATAATATAAAATATTTAAATGCCTAAAATGGGTATCCATCCCACAATCCCGTTTACAGTCGCACGCTTGTCCCTCTTCGTCGTGATAGGCTTCTCAAGTATATAGAAAAAAATTTTAAAATAGAAAAACTGTTGTTTAATTTTATAAGATATTTATGTTAAGTATATAATGCTGTAATAAAGTATATAAGGCCTGTCGTGGCGCAGCGGCACAAGCGTGCGACTGTAACCGACAGGTTCTGGGTTCGATCCCCATATAACGAGTTCAATTTTTTTAGACAGACGTGCAAATAAATAGGAGGAAACAAGGTTGAAAGTTTTCACCTTAGAAAAGAAAACGAAAATATTTTTATATAATATTAAATATAATTTGACATTAATGTACATGCATCCTAACGCCTTAGGTTGTACAGCCAGAACGAAGAATTAAATAAAGCACTTTATTACCTCCATCTTGATTAAAATCTAAGGGCACAGTTTGAAAATACTAAATAAACTCATACCATCTGGCGATAACGTACGACTTACGTATTTCTCACGAACACAAAACCGCTAAAGAACCCATCGTAAAGTTCAAGAATCGGTAATAAAATCGCAAAATCATCTTAAAGATTCATCAATCGATTACAATACGGCATTACTTTTTTATTGCCCCTAATGAATTGAAAGGCAAGTTTAAAAAGTGTATTAAATAACAAAATTTTAATGTGTCGTATAAAAACTTGTAAACTTTGGCTTTTGTTAAATTTTTTATTATGTATAGAGAGAGGTACAGCTGATGTATGGGGTGATAGATAATAGTGTGTCACGAACTTTTACACCATGAGGTTCCTTTTCTTTGGATGGGGTCGAAATTTTGACGTTGTAAATTGAATGTCAAAATAAAATGTAATTGACACCGTTTCGGCAAGTTCCGTTTCTTTTTGTTGGAACAGAATACACTATATGAGATCGATTCACGGATATCTAAATTAGTTACATTTCCTTTTTAAAAACGTATAAAAATTTGAGCGTAACACTATGTTACGTTTTTAAAATTAGTATTTTTGTTTAGTAAGTGTTGAATAACACTTTAGAAAAAATAGTAAAAATATTTTCTTTTATTTCCACGCTCTCATAGACAAAGTTTGACGTTGAACGCAACGTAATGTCTCAAATTTTTGAATTGGGACATATACGGTTAAACATAATTTTATATTTATAGCAGTTTTAAATGACACAATTATAATGAAACGAGCGGTGATTTTAAACTATAAGGTTGCAGTAACAAAGTGTTTTAAGTATTCTTATTATCGTATTCTATAAGTATTTCTACTTATCGTATTCTATAAACATTCTTCTGTCCATGCTCTGCAAAGAAGACATTGCATTGTTTAATTACGTTTGTTTTCACACAATCTCTTGGAAAGTAAGTGAAAAATAGGATCGATAGTAAGTTTCCTCTAGCTATGATATTCCGGATACAGTATGAAGCTTTTTTTTACTATGGGTACAACATCAGGCACAAACAAAGTACAGTAAGTACGCACAGTATACATTTTGAAATATCGTTGAACTTAGTTTTTTATAGATTTAAGGAAAACAAACACTGAATATTAAACAAGGGTTCCCAAACTCATTCACCTAAATTAATTATAATATGAAAACTTTATTTAGACCTTGTTAGCCGTTTCTGAGATTAACGCGTACAAACGCCCATACAGACAAATATTACTATTCTCTCGTTTACAGTCACGCGCTTATGCCCCAGCGCCTCGACAGGCCTCGATCCTGATGATATTCAGTTTCAATACGTTAATCATCTCTACTAACTCCACCTTTAAGATAATCATTATAATAACGCAAGCACAATACGCCTAATGGTAGATGCAAGCCATTCAGCGTACAATTACCGCTTTAATAGAATAAATGGAGTAATCAAGGCACTTTAGATAGACTGGGTTAGGTTGGTTATACATTATATACGTGTATTAATAGAAATAAATATGTGTACAATGTGCCTATATTTTTCGTTATGTTTTAGTTATATAATTGTACTTTAGTGTTCATACATATATATTTTTAAGTATTATTACAATTTATTTATATACTAGTGATGTGTCCGCGGCTTCGTTCGCTTGAACTACACTATTTTATTTCCTGATCGCAATTATTTTTTTGTTCTAATAATATTATAAAATATATATGTACATATAAACCTAGTATCCTATTTCTACTTATAATAAACATATAACTGATCACATGGAAAATTTATTAAAGAAAAATGAAATATTTAATATTTTTACTCGAGGAAATGAAATATTTAATATTTTCAAATTAAGTATTTAATGTTTTTATTTCTTCGCTCTGGTAGCAAAGCAAAGTGGGACGTTGAGTTCCGCCAAGCAGTGCCCCATATGCGGCGTAAATTGAGAAACGGTACGGAGTGTCTTTTCATTAGATTCCCAGGTTCCCTTTGATTAGATGTCTAATACTGTGATGTCTCTACGCTAGTAAACACGCAATGTATTCAAATATAGCGGTAACACAATATCGAAATACTGAATTTCCTCTACTGACCCTGTTGTATACCAAGTACAATGTGAAGCTAAAAGAGATAAAAAAAATTATCAATATACACATTACAACTCCCCAGAGTAAAGGATTATCTTAAAACGTACAATTCCACAATAAAAGATCAATGTCATCATTACGGCATGAAAGTTATTAAAAAAACATATTTCTCACGATAAAAAACATAAAATATTTTAACATGTAGTGGCAAACCTACCCTAACGTCATAACGCCCCTTTGTCACTGATATTTTTTGGCAATAATTGAAAAAAAAAAAAACCGCAAAATTGAGTAAGAATCGTTTTATTTTTATAATTTCTATGGCTTGAGAGGCCTGTCGTGGCTCAGAGGCACGAGTATGACTAACGAATAAACCTGAAAGGTTGTGAGTTCGATCCCCACAGATGTGATTTTTTTTTTTCATTTTTTCATATGAAACACGATTAATTTACATTTCTTCACTCTGATAACAAGGCAAAGTGTGGTGTTGAATATCGCTACTTAACACGCAATGCCTCAATTTCGGCGGAAAATGGGGAAGTTGGAAGTGTTTTAACACTAGGTTTCCAAGTTGTCTATGCCAACCTGCCGTATGCGGGATAGTAATAATAAATTCAATAGTTTATATCTCAACTCAGCGAAATGATTATATCTTTCGAAACACGGCGTTGAGTTCCGCCAGTCAATATATTAAAAATCCTGACAATAGAATTCTCTCAAAAATCACATATCTATTAAAAGCTACCAAATGAGATAAGGAAACGAAATAAACAAACAAAATCTATTATATCTTCATACAAAGGGCCCTTTGACCTAACAAGTATTAGAAAAAGTCAGTTACAATTTGACCCTGCTTTTACGCGTTAGACCGTATCTTATTTATTATGACACAATGATTGTTATTTTAACAGGAAGCTTTTGGCTTTGAGTAATTTAAAACAAGTTGTTTTGAGAGTATAAGAATAATTTATATAATTACTAAGCATAAAGGCCTGTCGTGGCGCAGCGGCACAAGGGTGTGTCTATAATCGGCAGGTTGTGGGTTCGAATCCCACTTGAAGAAGTGAAATATTTAATGTTTTCAATATAAATATATAATGTTTTTAATTCTTCGCTGTGGTTAAAAGGCAAAACGTGGCGTTGAGTTCCGCAATCTCAACACGCAATATTTCAAATTTGGCGTGTGTGTAACGGAAGTGGAACAGAGTGTCTTAACACTACGTTCCCAAGTTCTCTGCCTATCCTGCGATGTACGGAATACAGCGTGAAGATGAGTGCTAAGCATAAAGGAAATATATATTTAAACTTTACTTATATTTGAGGCTTGTCGTGGCACAGGAGCAGTAGCGTGTGATTGTAAACGTTACAGGTTGTGGATTCGATCCCCACTCGAGGTAATGAAATATTTAATAATTTCATTTCCTCGCTCTAATGTAACTTTGTATACTATAAAGCGCGGCGTTGAGTTCCGTTACTCTCAACACGTAATGCAATCTCACTTTAATCATGATCTAATATACAATTAATGTTCATTAAAATTTTGATACTTATTTGTAATATATATTTTTTTATTTTTTTATAGCTTCACGCTGTATCCCGCACGAGGCAAGGTAGTGGCAGAGGAAACCCGGGAACCTAGTGTAAAAATACTCCGTTCCACTTCCGTTCCCCACTTACTTTTTTGTAATAATGATTTTGTTTATTTTTTTTTGTATTTGAGGTATAAGGAAATTAGTGTAGGTGTTGGAGGCAAAGCGCAGCCTTGACTTCCGGCAGCCAAAACTCAAAGCCTCCATGATTCGGCGGGAGTTTGGGGAAAGAAATTGTCTTTCTGCCTACCCTGACAAATTAAGGTTAAAAACGTGAAGCTTAAAAAAAAAATTTAACATAAATATATTTAAGCAAGAAGTAACAAAGCAAACGTGAAAGTACTCGTGAGTAGATCTCAAATAGAACAAGTGCACACATGGCCAGTTAATCTCAGCGATGATAAATGACGGACCTACGCTCTGATTTAACTTTTCTTATACAGGTTGACATTTATTTGTACAAAGAAATATTATTTAAAACCCACATTTAAGAAAAAAATAATTAAATTCTTTATTATTTTATTACAATACTAGCGACCCACCCCCCAACAGCTTTATCCGCTTGAATTATACTATTCACTCAGCTTCACGCTGTATCCCGCACGAGGCAGGGTAGGCAGAGGGAACCCGGGAACCTAGTATTAAGACACTCCGTTCCACTTCCGTTCGCCACTTTCCGCTTGTGCCGCCGCGCCACGAGAGGCCTCGATTATACTATTTTTATCACAAATTTTAACTACTTTCTTTTTCTAATAACGTCATCAACTTTACACTGAAAATTTTGAAGCATTTTGTAAAACTTAGTATTTTAAAGGACTTACTTAATGACGTAACTTTGTTATTTTAAAAAGTTTTCAGAGGGAAGGTTGCCAAAATTTACTAGTGAAAATTGTATTTAAATTTACTTTTCGCCGTTTTTGTGATAAAAACGTACAAACGAACTAACAAACGGGCAAAAAAAGTCACTATTTTGGACATTATCACATTAACAAAGGTCTTTATCAATAAACATCGTTTTTTTAATGTTTTTTTTTTTCATATATAGTCAGTACAGATTTATTAAAAGTACATAGATAAACGATATGCGCAGAAAACAGAGGTCTGATTTAGGGTTATAACAAATTCATAGCTTTCCACCCGAACTTGGCACTTGTGTTGAGTCGAGAAACGTAACGCCGCACTTTGTCAAACATAACTAAAAGGGAAAATACATAAGTTACATTCCTTTTCTGCAGATTCACGCTGTATCCCAAACATAGCAGAGTAGACAGAGGGAACCTGAGAACCTTATGTCAAGACCTGGGAACCTAATGTCACGTCGTTCCCATTAACTTTCTCCACTTTCCGACTAATTCGAGGTATTGCGTGTCGAGTGGCCCAACTTAATAAGGCAACAATACCTATTAAAGCAGTTCTGTTCCCCATTCTCCGATTTTTTTATACATTTGTATCAATCAAGTCAAATGAAACTAAGCTTTCAATAACCATAGAGTCAGATAGTGAATTTGGTGTTGTTATATAATAGGCATTTTCGAGCTTCACTGTAAATCAATATGTTGCGAACGATAACACATACTACACTACTTTCTATACATTACGTATTAACTGGCGTAACTCAACGCCGCGTTTTGTCAACTCGAGTGAATGAACATAATCTGCTTGTTTAGAACGACTAAAAAAATTAAAATGTTTCATTAAAATAAATCATCCTTTAAACAAATAGGCGTGACTTCGCGACCGGTCCACAGATTACAGCATCTCTTATAATAGGTTGCATCGATTATTGCGCATTAGCTGAAACAATTGCCTAAGGTCAGCAACCCGTGATGCACTTTTGATGCACGTTTAATAAATCAATTTGATGAATCCGGATGATTATGATTTAAGTATAGCGTAGAATAGTATAGTAGTTTATTGTTGACTTCTAGTTGTTTCAACGTAACAGTTTGTTAACTGTTCATGTAGTAATTTACAGTAGTACTGTGTATAATATAAACAAAGATCTTTGATATAATAATCGAAGATGGCGCAGCCTTTTTCCACTCAGGCGAATGAATTTATTTAATATCTAAATTCCTTTCACAAGGTCCCTTCTGTCTACTCTACTATGAGGAAAACGGAGAGGTTAAAAAAAATAAGAAGTTTATTTTTTTTATTACTGCTACTTATTATTCTTTACTCTCTTTTATTTTATTTTATTGATATGTTTATGATTTTAGGATAAAAGTTATCGCCACTCATATAGTTAAGTAATCGGTTGGTAGATAGAGAATCCGCTTCACGTTCTTTTTTTCCCACTTGGCAGGTCAGGCAGAAGGAAATTGGGCACCTAATGTTCAAATACCTCTTTCCCGTTAAGATACTTTAAATACTTCGCCGAACATAAAGTATTCCGTGTAGATTGGCGGAGATTAAAACCGTGTCTTGTCTTGTTTATATAAGAAATATGAAAATATTAAAATATTTAATTTCATCCATTTGGAAATCCAACCAAAAATCACACGCCGGGGTCCAAGGTGCAAACATTAAACAAGCAAGTAGATAGAGATATTTCTTTGAAACATTAACTGCAATAAAACTTCTCTCGCTATCAAATGATATTACTATCAGGTGACATATCGAGAAGCTGAGGAAGAGAGAACGTTTTTGATGTTATTTTCACGTTTTGTGATATTGGAGGAACACAAGCGTGTGATTGTAAAAGCGACAAGTTTTGGGTCCAATTTTCATTCAAAGTAATTAAATATTTGCAAATATTTGAACAATACGGAGTGTCTTTGTACTAGTGAAGGTGAAAAATGAAAAAAAAATAAATTGTTGTTATGAGTAAACTATATTAAAATTATCTAATCAAGACACGCCAGACAAGCCAAATCTTAACCAATTACGCAATGTGGTAATGTCAACATGCACAATGCACATTGCACATGCACAATAATTGACCAGTGGATCGCCTTAAATCAACCCTTTGACTGAGCTGAACACCGACGCAAATACGTCCGCACGCTAAGCTTCCGTACAAATATCAAAGTAAGCAAACCGATATTAAGCAGGCTTATGATACTGTGACGCAGAAAAGTGTTAAGAATTACATAAATAATATAAATCTCAATATATTTTTTATTTCTTCGAACCCTTTACCTTTACCTTGTTACTCTCTGGCAACAAGGCAAAGCACAGCTTTATTTTCTGCCACTCAGCACGCAATGACCCATTCGGGGGGAAATAGTAAACGGAAGTATCGTAATGGATACGACGTGTCTTAAAGCTAGATTTCCAAGATCGAGATCGCGAGAGATCTCTCTGCCTACTCTTCTATGTGTGTATTTTTTTATGGATAAGACAGGGCAAACGAGCGTACGGGTCACCTGATGGTAAGTAATCATCGTCGCCCATGGCCTCGAGTAGCTCCAGAGCTACAGGAGCGTTACCCGTCTTTAAGGTGAATGGGCACCGGGGCCCAGCATTACCCAATGCGAAACGCAGCCACTACCTCACGCCGGTATTAAAATTAATTTTTTAGCCGTGTGATTCCGGCTTAGAATCGGATCACCCTGGTACTGATGGTGTCGTAAGAGGCGACTAAAGTGCGTGTGGTAGAGTCACGTTGCCGGTAATGGCAACACGCATGGGCAGACTCGACCGGATTATTACCACCCCCGGCATTTAAGACCTGTGTTAAGTAGTGGCTTTGGCCACTGCGTTTCGCATTAGGTAATGCGGGGCCCCGGTGCCCTTCCAATTTAAAGGACGGCATCGCTCCTGTAGCTCCTCTGGAGTTACTCGGAGCCGTGGGCGACGGTGATCACTTACCACCAGGTGACCCATACGCTCGTTTGCCGTCTTTTCCATAAAAAAAAATGCTAGGGGTGGTAATGATTCGGTCGAGTCTGCCCATGCATGCGTGTTGCCATTGCTGACAATGTGACTCTCCCACGTGTACTTTAGTCGCCTTTTACGACACCATCAGTACCAGGGTGATCTCGTTCTAAGCCGGAATTTAATCTAAGCCGGAAGCCGTAAGATTTTAAAAGGTCAGACTATAATATTTTTTAAATAAACATGTATTAGTATTCATTAACCTAAATCATCCAAGTCTATAATATCTTCCCAACCATTAGATCAATAAAAAATTTTGTAAATTTATTTTAATAAATATTAAACTTTCCTAAATGAGACCAACTACATTGTTTCCAATCAAATAGGTACATCTATTGATACATAAAAGGAATTGTCATAAATAACTTTCTAATCGACAGTACATAGGCACTTACCAGCGTACAGTACGGACGATTGAAGCTTCTATTCATATGTTTGCAGTTACCGTATTTCAGTAGAGCTTACTTGGGACCTAGGCCTCGATATTTATGTTTATAACATAACTGAATCATTCTTTTGTGAGGTTAAGCAAGTAGATCCTAAAAATGTATAAATATAAATAACTTTCCAGCAATATTTTATTCAATTTTTCTCCTTCACCTAGACTACGTCTAAATACTCACCATTTTTCAATTCATTTTGTATGGAATTCTGAAGTAAAGCCTAAAATTTTACATTTGTGTGTCTGAGTCAGTAAGTATGATTCAGTAAATTATGCACTTTAAATAATATATCTAAAATAAATCGTTATATTATTATAAAACTTGCTATGTACTGCATTCAATCTCCTATAATAATACATTAGAAATTATTCAACAAGGAAAGCTTTCTGTTTGCTTGTAATTGTCAATTAATAGCTTTTTCTATTTAAAGTTCCAAACTTATTCATATCGATTACAAATATTAATTAAGGAAGTAACGAATATTGTATAAATTTTTATTATTATAATTTTATTTTTGTTGCCGAAGACAATTTAGTATTTTTTATTCTAATACTTTAGCTTACTTTTATTTATTTTTACGAATAAGTATCGTATGTCACAAGTAAAATAAATGAGTATCTTCACGCTGCATAGCGAATAAAGCAGGGTAGGTAGAGGAAAACTTTTAACCATCTAATTTTCTAGACATTGTACAATAAAAAAAACTATCTAACGAGAGACCCACAACCGCCACATTGGCAGTCTCAATGCCACAGTGCCACGATGGCTTCGTTAATGATATCAAAAGTTTAATATCTATATATAATTATCATACACACACCGAATCTACATAGTATGTTTATTTTGATCATAGGGGGAGCAGATTAAGCAAGACGCTGTTGATTCAGTTAATGCACTTCATACCGCCGCCAGCTTGTAAACAAGATACAGGCCATACAATCGTATATGTGTCTAACTTCATGTGCTACTATGAATTTATTATTTCTTGTCTTATTTTTTTATTATTTATGACAGTATTTTTTTAAACTTATTATTTGATAATAAATGATTTCCTTGCTGAGGTACTACTACTCGTACGAATATTGCCGACAACTCTTATAGGCATTTTAAAATTTGCTACCTTCAGATATCTTTTATATACATATATTAATTTAGATACCAGGATAAAGTTCTTCACGCAGTCATCCTAAGGGGAAGTTGGGGAAAAATATGTTAAAGTAAAATGGCATTAGCAATGATTTATTTGTCAGCCTTCTTTATAAGGGGGCAGTATCACCAGTCATGGTAGATAATGTTGGTCGCCATACTTTTACCGAGTAATGCATGGGCTTAGTAATTTCGATTTAACGTTTTTGTATGCCTCATTGGATGTACGATGTATTTTATTATATTCGTTAAATGATTAGAAGACGATATGTTTTCAAAATAAATATTTTTGTTTCCTAAGTGTTTAATTTTTTTAAAAATAATAATATAGAAATTTCATAGACATTAATACGTGCGCATAATAGTTTTGTACTTTATTTTTCTATTCATATACAGAACATATGGCAGTGTTTCTTTTTATGTATTTTTTTCGTGTCTTCATTGTTTTCTGTCTAATTGTGAAATTGAAAAAACACAACATAAGTACGTGCCCTTTCACGCACACAAAATTTCAAAAATATTTTGTGTAGAATATCTTTTTCACTATTTTTAAAAATTAATTATTGCAAAAACCATATGTGTACGTGTCGTTTTACTAAAATTTTAACATACTATTGTTTGACATTTAAACAAAAAACTGCAATATAGTAACCTATAATAACAAGTCAAAAGTGCAGACGTGATTAGTTGTAAATAAAAGGACTCACGGGTGTATACAAATACTGGAGAGGTTGTAAAAACAATAATTCTTCGTTACAATTTCGACAGGGGGCGGAAATAAAACGTGTAAATCTTGTATTCCATTGGTTTATATTTCAATATCGTTTGAAAGAATATATTAAATTACGTTAAAAAAATTACGTTGTAATTTGAATCTTTCCGCTAATTTACGCTTGTAATACATAGATATGTATATTATTATTTTCAGGCTGTGCCTATACATAGCAAGGTATGCAGAAAGAACCTGGTAACATAGTACTAGGACACTCCGTACTTATAAGGACACTTTCGTTTTCCACTTCCTGCATAACGATGGAGGGAATGGAGGATTGAGTGGCGAAAATTAACGCACTGTGCCTTGTTGCTA
The DNA here is from genome assembly GCA_019049475.1 of Eueides isabella. Taxonomy (NCBI): domain Eukaryota; kingdom Metazoa; phylum Arthropoda; class Insecta; order Lepidoptera; family Nymphalidae; genus Eueides; species Eueides isabella. The sequence continues at coordinate 2,792,099 of CM032402.1, forward strand.
GAGTGAGGAAATGAAATTTCCTATGTAGACTATGCAATAAATAAAGGAAAAAATACGTATACTTACAATAAAATAAAAATTAAAAACGAGTTTGAATATATAGTAAAGTAAAAATGAAAAAAAATATTATTCTGTACCTATATGTAACTAATTGTTAGTGCGTCCTATTGTAACGAATGGATAACAATACAAGTGGCAGCCCATCGTATTACACAAGTTGAATGTGAACTGCACAGGTGTTCGTTTTGACTTAACTTGGGGTTGGCGCGTTTTTATGATAGCGTTAAACGCGAACCGACTCTAATAGTAACTATTTAGTTTGTATTATGTATTTTATATAATCTGTAAGCTTTATATTGATTTAAGCTTTTTGTGTAATATAATTAAGCTGATAAAATGAAAAGTATTAAATCTGAATAAATCGTATATGTACAATGCACATAAGGTAAGATATTTTTTTTTCTATTATCTGGTCTTAATTATTATAATTTTCAATTTGCTCCACTACACGTCGTACAGGTGAGAAACTATGTTCAGGAATGATTTTTCCTTATCAATTCATCACTTAGTATACAAAAAGAGGAAATTAAAACGTAACGCAATACAATACATACTTTATACATAATTTTATTAAAACAAAATATGAAAATTTTTGTTTCATACGAAGGTGTATCATCATATAATCACAGAATTATCAATCCAAATCAGTTTACTAACAAGAATTATAATCTTAAATACAATTACCATCAATAAGAAAATACTTTAATACAAGCCGATGCGTGCCTCTAAGTGGCTCAAGCTAAAACATAAGCTTTATATCTATTCATCACGAACAGGGCACACGAAAGCACTTAGAAATAAAACAATCGTTGTATAGAAACATCGCCATATGTGCGAGACAAGTGAGCACACCCACCGGTCAAATTTGATTTACGCGTAAATTACGTGTCATAACCTGCACGTTCATACTAGCCCAACTTCCCCTATTGTACGACATAGCCTAAAATATTTGAACACTATAATATTGTTATACTGATTATTTGTGAAGTGTTTGATTGTATTTTTTTAAACTGTGGCACATTTTTTGATACAGTAGCGTAGTATGTACAGCACTGAGGTGTCATAAAGTATCCCTTGTTCCGAGCAAATGCACCTTTGCTCATATCGATAATGCATTAATTTGAATATTCGCGGTGTCAGATGTCAAATGGTTCGTAATTTTATATTTGTTCTGTTTTTTGTTGTTTGATTTTAATGTGATTTTCCACGGAAATACGTAAAGTTGTTGGGGCCGAATATATAATTGGATGGTGATAATGATTATATAGGCAGTTACATTATTTTTGTATCTTAGTATACATAAAAAAATGTGTATATTTTTTTATTTTTAGCCGATTAACAGCAGTAAGAACTTAGTGATAAGGTAATTTTTTTTCTTAAAATTGACATTTATCGCAAATTGACTTTCTTTGTATACGTACCACCGGAATAAAGATATTTTTTTTGCAAGTTTTTTCTACTGATTTTTTTAATTTAAACCATCAAAAATCGTGCAATGAATATAATGATACAAAAATATAGCGTATTTCTAAATTAACGACAAAATTTTATTCTATTATACATAACCAATTAATAAATAAGCTTTAATATTAAAACTATGAAGAAAACATGAACACGCACTTAAAGTAATGACTATTCAATCATTAAGTGACTTAAGTTACTGTCTATGGTCCTGATAAAAGGTCTGATCGATCTTAATTTAAAAGTTAAAACATAACTACTATAGATATGTTGTACAGCTTCTAGGTAGTGAAGTTCAACGCCGCATTTTGTCTATGAACAAAAAAAAATATTATTTGTTATAAAAAAGAAGAAACTAAGATTTTGTTATAAAGACTTGATTTGCAAACTTTTTCTGACTCATTTCATCCTATGAATATCTATGAATTAACCACGGCTTATGAAGACTAATTCTGTGAGTGAATTTTGGGGTCCATAAGTGCGGAAGAAAAATGGTTAGCACAGTGACTTTGCGGTTTCTTAATGCTCAGCACTATAATCGAATAAGAAGGCAAAATAAGTTAACAGAAAATCATGGTTTGATATATAGGATGATATTGAAGATTAGTAGGGCGTGATTTGGACTATTTTTCTTTATACAATTGTTTTTAGAAATTCTTCAATACTGATATTTAATATTTTCAATTTAAATATTTAGTGTTTTCATTTCTTCGTTTCCACGCTGTATGCCGAACATGGCAAGGAATCAAGAGCTAAGACACTCCGTTCCGTTCTCCACTTTCTGCCGCATTCGCAAAGCATTGCGTGTTGAGTGGCGGAACTAAACGCTGTGATAACTTATATCTAGAGTGAAGAAATAAAACTATTAAATATATTTAAAAATTACATATAGCTGGCAATTTATAACCCTAGACATACTAAATCTGTCTCGTCTCTTATAAAATCCTTCCAAGCCTACAAACGCAAATTTAAGTACCGTTCAATTTTTTATGCGTTTTCTAAATATTGAGGCCTGACGTGGCGCAGTGGCACAAGCGTGTGACTGTAACCGACAGGTTGTGGTTTCGAATTTGACGAAATGAAATATTTAATATTTTCAATTTAAATATTTAATGTTTTCATTTCTTCGCTCCGGTACAAGGCAAAGCGTGGCGTTGAGTTCCGCCACTCAACAAGTAATACCTCAAATTCGGCTGAAAGTGGGGAACGGAAGTGGACTAGGTTCCCAAGTTCCCTCTGCCTATCCTGCCATGTGCGGGATTCAGCGTAAAGCTAAGTAGAGTAAATAAATATTTTAGTTTCCTAAGTGTGGATTAAAACATACAGGAAAAATAAATTTAAAAAAATGTTACCAAAAATATATTTAAATCAAAAACGAATCCATGCATATGATAACATAATTAGATAATTATGCAAAAATGCATGACTCACAATTGAATAGATCGTAATCTCTCGGAACAGATGGCGTTTCACGTAAATAGCCCGTAAGTAATTCGTAATAAGCTCACCTGTTATTATGATTTGACTTTGACTGATATTTACATGAATGGGGTGAATGGACATATTTTTTATTGTTTTCTGATTAAAATTTATTAATGGATACTTTTTTGGCTTGATTGGCTTGAACTGCTTATGTGCAGCAAAATGTTTGGTGCAAATAGTAGTAGCAGTATTTGGTTTTTTTGTAAAATATAATATATATTTGGTTCTTTAGACATCTTCTTTTACTTTCGTGCCTTATTTGGGTATATGCCTTACATATAAGCGCAGAAAATACGTTACGTTATGACACATCGTATTCCATTTTCTAACTAAATTTGACTCCAATGTGTATTTAATACTGCTGATTATCTAAACAAAGCTGAAAAGTAATAACAATTATTTTTATTTTTTGTGGGTTCGGCTCTCACTCGAAGAAGAAAGAAGAAATTTGCCAAAAAATACTTAATACTAATTATTTATTTAAAAGCTCCTACCTAAGGTTTTAATACAAACCAAAAGATCCATAAGAGCTCTATAATAAGTGAGCGTTTTATATTTAACTGTATTTATTCAACAACCCTAAAAAGGCTGCGTAAAAAGCGCTAATCTTACATTAATCCGTGTAGAAATAACAAGGCGTTCAAGATCACATGTGCTCTATTTCAACCACTTAACTCCCCCCAAAGTATACAAGTTTAAAAGGAAATTTTTAAATCCACAAAACCACCCCCTATAATCCACCCTTCATTTGTATTGTAGAGATTGATACATTTTTTTAAGAATAGTTTCGTATGTAGATTTAAATTGTTGCAAATTATATTTTTAGCTGTGGTGACGGCTTCGCCACAGTTGTGGGCGATCCAATACAAAAATATGTTTTCTTTTTTCTTACTTTAGTAAGAAGACCAAGAAGAAGAAACGATAAGGACTTTTTAATACCAGGCTCCCAATGTCCACTTGCTATTATGAATAAATATAATGATACAGCCTGAAGATAAAAGTAGAAATATCCTTTCTGCTACTATTTTGAGATATTTTTTTTTTTATTTCAAGTTATATCTCACAATTGACAGGGTCAGCAGAGGCAACTTCGAAACCTAGTGTTCACCGAATTTAAGGCATTATGTGCTAAGGGGCGGATTAATAAGCCTCTAATTTTCTTGTTATTAGAGAAAGGAATTTTAATATTAAACACTTCATTTCCTCGAGCGAAGATGGAACCCACGACTTGTCACGTTTATACTTGCATGCTTTTGCCGCTACGCCATGACAGCCAAATGCCGGGTGACATGCGTAAATAAATAAAAATATTAGTAGAAAATAAAATACTTAAGACATAAATTAGCTACAATATAAAGAATATGTTGAGCACAATTTTGCGTTCAAATTTGCCACGCCTGTTTTCGACCACACGCAAATGGGTCGGCATTTTAAAGGTTACCGTAAAAACGTTTTTTGTGACAAACCGGCCGATAAAGTTGTAAAATATTATAGATTGAAATAACAATAGAAGTTGTAAACAGAACTTTGACTTGGTCGGTTTTACTTTGTACTCAACAGTGTTGTAATTTAGTACGCTTTTAGTGGATATTCTGTGTGATTGTATTTTTTATTTCACCGACCATTTTCTGACAGCGTCTGTCTTTAAACGAGATAGTTTGATTCTCTATCGCTTGAAAAAAAATTTTAAATCTTTTGGAACTATGATTTATCACTAACTCTTGCTTAATTCGTACGTTACTTGTTGTCCGATTGAATTCAACGAAAAAATTATCCATGAACCCAAAAGAGAAAAATTGCGCTCACAGACAAAAGCTTCTGCTTTTTCACTGAACTGATATGGTGAACAAAATATGTTATGTAATGCTGAGTGGACAGAGCCGTAGTAAAGATAGTTTCTTCCTCCTATCTTTTTTTTTATGGAAAAAACGGCAAATGAGCGTATGGGTCACCTGATGGTAAGTGATCACCATCGCCCATGGCCCCGAGTAACTCCAGAGGAGCTACAGGAGCGTTGCCGTCCTTTAAGGTGGAAGGGCACCGGGGCCCGGCATTACCTAATGTGAAACGCAGTGGCCAAAGCCACTACTTAACGCCGGTCTTAAATGCCGGGGGTGGAAATAATCCGGTCGAATCTGCCCATGCGCGTTGTCATTACTGGCAACGTGACTCTACCACACGCATTTCGACCATCCTATTTTCATGTCATTGATTTAATTGAGTGGCAAAACTCAACGCCACGTCATATCTTACTGCATCGAGAAAATTAAAAAAAGTCCTCGAGTGGAAATCGCACCCACAACCAACATGGCAACTATGGTAAACTGTATAGTATAACATAATTTATCAAAACAACGTAATAAGGAAATATAAAACAGAAGACTAATCGTTCTAATTAGTATCATGTAAAGTTTAGCGCTCGTTTAACGACGTCTATAAATTTTTAAATTGACCATAAACAACTTTTTCTCATATTTTGTTATAAAAGTAACATTTGTTACTATTAACAAGTGTTTGATCTGTTTTCTGATAGAAATTACTGGTGGTGCATAATATTTGAATAAATTTCGATTGTATATACTTACCTACTCTAGTTATATAATACCCACTAATATTATAAATATGTACATATGTTTATATGGATGAATGTTTGTTTCTTTTCAAGCATTAACTACTGAACTGATTTAGATGTAACTTTAAAGTTATGAACTTTACGCATCTGGATCGTAGTCTACAAGTTATGCAAAGATTTTGTATAATATAACAATAAGTATAATCGTTGAGTTCGCTAGTTATTATATACATAAGAATACTTTATATATATTTTTTGTATGTCAAAGTAAGCTGACGCGTACCTAGGATTAAGTCATTCTGTTTCTTACATTTTGATTTATTGCGTTGAGTAGCAGAATGTTACAATCAATGTCTACCACAGCGGAAACTAAAAATAAATTAAATATAATCGTTTCCCCGAGTAGGGAACGAACTCATAACCGTTTTGTATAGTTAGATGCTGTTGCAATGCGTCGTAGCGTTTAAGGATTCATAGGTCAATGGTTAAATTTTAATTAAAGCAAATATTTATTCTATACTATACCGAATACAAATCTTTTGAACTTGATGAATTAATAGAAGATATTAGTCAGCTTCACGCTGTATTTCGCACACGGCAGGGTAGGTAGAGGGAACTTGAGAACCTAGTGTTGAGAAACTACGACCACTTTCGGTCCCCATTTTCCGCCCAATTTAAGGCATTGCTCGTTGAGTGGCGGGGCTCAACGCCGCGCTTTGCCTTGTTTCCACAGCGAAGAAATGAGAATAAAAATATTGAAATTGAGAATAATAAATATTTCACTTCATTGAACCCACAACTTATCGCGTTTACATTCGGTTTGTGCACTTGCGCCACGACAGGCCTCACTAATTTCAGTGATGAGTAATAAATTAAACAAAATGTACATTACAAATTTAATGAGATATTAACTGGAAAAATGAAAGTACCTACTGCATTTAACCGTTCTTTGTGCAGTAACCTGTATGGCCAGTCGAGCGATGATACTATAGAATAGATTTTTTAAATAATTAATTACGCTGTATTACCAAGTAATAAGGTTCACTTTGGAAAATTCATGTATGATTCATTCAAATAATTGAGCCACTTTGTTGACTAATTTCTGAAATATTCATGTGAAATACAAACTGTTTAGGCAAATAGTGTTTTGTTTCTGAAAATGTTTGTTTATTCTTGAAATGATGCATATATCATATCATGATTTACTTTTAGCTGTAAAAGATAGTACTTATGTTGTTTCTATGAAAATTTTATATTTTAAAATTTGAGGCCATTGTGGCGTAGCGTTACAGCGTCTGACTGTAAAGGCGACAAGTGTGGGTTGAAATACCATTCTAGAGTTCACTGTTCCGTTCCTTTCGCGTTTTATTCCTAATGGCGTGCTGAAGGGTTCCAGTTAAATAAATAAAAGTGGTACGGTAAAAAATAATTTTTAAAAAGTGTATATATATATATATATATATATATATATATATATATATATATATATATATATATATATATATATATATATATATATATTTTATATATATATATATAAACTTTTTAAAATATATATATATATATATATATATATATATATATATATTATATATATATATATATATATATATATATATATATATATATATATATATATATATATATATATATATATATATATATATATATATATATATATATATATATATATATATATATATAAGCATATCAAATATATAATAATATCTTCAAAATTAAGTACTAAACCATACTATGTATGTATATTATAGTAACTAATTTTTCATCCACACCCAATATTAAGTAACATTGACGTTGAAAATTCGTTAATAGGACGTAGATTGATGCAAATGACATCTTCTCACATATTGTATTAGAAACAAGTTTAAACAAAACTGTAAGTTACTAAAATTCATACAAATTTGAGCTTTAAAGCTTAAAAATAGAGCTTTTCGATACATTTTTCATATTAAAGTTAGCGAAGGCCAACACTGACATACTTCAATTGACAGATTTTATTTATTCAGAGGGTGGAAGCTTTTGTGAAGTATTTTTCTTTACTAATGTCTTGTCTACGGGTTTATTTTTGAATGTATATTGTATTGTGTTAGGAAAATAGGTATTTTTGTTTGTTTAATTCTTGTGTTATGTAAATAATTGTTTTAATGTTTCGCCTTTTGAAATTTGTTTTGGTGTACATTTTTTTTGATCAAGCATATGCTTGTAGTGAACAAAATTATAAAATTTTATACGAATATATTTTTCTGTGTTAATTTTAAACAGAAAAATATCTTTTCGGTATTAAGTAACTAATAGAAGGACGTATTTTATGTTCAGTATTTAATTTGGTTTGGGAGAGTCACAGAGCATTAAGAGAGTATTTTTGAAATAGAAGATAAATTTCATTTTACGTCTTGCCCTAGCACAGCGGCACAAGCTTGTCCCTGTAACCGACAGGTTCTGGGTTCGATCCCCAGTCGAGGAAATGAAATATTTAATATTTAATGTTTCATTTCTTTGCTCTGGTAATACGGCAAAACGCGGCATTGAGTTCCGCCACTCAACACGCATTGCCTCAAATTCGGCGGAAAGTGAGGAACGGAAGTGGAACGGAGTGTCTTAACACTAGGTTCCTTCGTTCCCGATACAGCTGATAAAAAAACTTTACGCAATGAATTTGTGGATAAAGATTACTATTAAATAATGATAGTAAAACTATGGAACGCAATATCTTTACATTAGGTTCCCAGGTTCCCACTGCCTCGCAATGTGCGGGATATAGCGTCAAGTTAAAAAAAAATATCACATATTAGCGATATGTAATCAACTTCAAAACAATACAACAATGATTTATATCAGATTCATTTTATATAATAAAATAAAAAAGCTAAAATATTTTCTAACGCTTCCCATAAGGGGTGCCACGCCATGATTGGCATCTATACACGTGCAATGTCCGACGCATCTATGCGGGTAGTGTGCGGGCTTGCTAGTATGATTTACCATGATTGGTGTAAAAATATGAAATTTATTTTGAAATGTTTAATATTTTAAATGTAAGTTTTGTTTTCAAGGCAAATGTGGCATTGAGTTCCGCCACTCAACACGCAATGCCTCAAATTCGACGGAATGTGGATGACAGAAGTGGTTCAGAGTGTCTTTACACTAGGTTCCCAGATTCCTCTATCTACTCTGTCATGTGCACGATACTGCACATGACAATAAACCTGAGTAAATGTAAGTATATAAGGAAAAACTTGTCAAATTAAGATTGCAATATTAAAAAAAATTGGAACTTTTCACTTAAAACTGAAATTTTGTTTGGTTAGGTTATATATATATATATATATATATATATATATATATATATATATATATATATATATATATATATATATATATATATATATATATATATATATATATATATATATATTGTCACTTGTGAATTCAGATCCACAAATATCGTATAGTCAGGCGTCACCCTTTAACCACACCACAATGTATTAATACTGCTTCTCTAAAGACAACTTTTTAAATTAAATAACGAAAACTAACGTACAGTGTTAAGTTTAACTAGTTTTTATTAAAAATAATTCGGTCAAACCAAAGCAATATTAAAATAAAAGATATCAATTAACCAGACATAGTGGGGAACTCAAGTGCCTTAATGGGAACAAAGTGTCTTAGCACAAGGTTCCTAAGGTGCGGGTTAAAGCAAAAATAAAAATAGATATAGCAAGCCAGACCCTACATAGAGGGGGGAACCACTTTATTATTACTTTTATCTTTTAGTATCAACATTTTTTCCCTGCATTTCATAGCTGGTCATTTATATCGCAACTGCTGACAATTAATTTAATTAAAGCGTATCGTCGAACCAATGTTTTTGATGTAATCACGTAACAGGTTGAGTGTTAGGTATGTGCCTAATTTGTTTTTTTTTTTTTAACAATGTATCCCGCAAATGGCAGCGGGAACTTGGGAACCTAGTATTAATATATAATATATTTGCTAAGATGACCTCTACGATTTATATGCAGGGTGCATATAAAGGCAGAGGGAACCCGGGAACCTAGTGTTAAGGCACTCCGTTCCACTTTCGTTGCCCACTTTCCGCCGAATTCGAGGCATTGCGTGTAGTGGCGGAGTGGTGGAACTAAACGCCGCACTTTGCCTTATTACCAGAACGAAGAAATGAAACATTTAATATTTAAATTGAAAATATTAAATATTTCATTTCCTCGACGAGGGATCAAACCCAGAACCTGTCGATTACAGTCACACGCTTGTGCCACTGCGCCACGACAGGCCTCAATTTTGTTATTTATAATTCAATTTTATTATTTGAAATATTTCAATATAAGTATAACAGATATAATTACATCACATACATTATATTTATGCTACATCGTTTGACTATAAACACAATGGTTATGAGTTCGAAACCTACACTGGGTTTAACAACAATAATATCTTTTGTTTCTTCGTTCTAATTACAAGAAAAAGTACAGCGTTGAGTTCCGCACTTCGGTATGGAATGTATAGAAAATTGGTCGGAAAAATCTAAAATGAAAAGTTTTAAGCTCATCTAGGTTCCCTCTGCCTTCCCTCCTATTAACAGCACATAATGAATCCAAAAAATGATATAATAATGGTCAGTAAAAATAAACGTTACATTTTAATATTAATACCAATAAAAACGAAACTTGACCAGTTGCCCCCGAACCACTGATTTCACACAATTATCTAATACACGCAACGAAAATACGATTCGAACTAAATTTTGTTACTCAAATAATTACTCAGAATATTATAGCATCATAAATGTTGTGAAACCGCAAAAGAAATTAGGGGTAGTTCTATTTTTTTCTATATATAATTTTATTTATTTGTTTTCCCATAAATGTATAATGTTTAGTGGGCAACGGAAGTGTGATGAAAAGAGTGTCTTATCACTAACTTCTCAAGCTCCCTTTGCCTATACTAAACTTTGCTGGATATATCGTGACTTATGTATATTTTATATATGAACAATGAATAATTTTAACAATAATTTTATTATTTTGCACTGGTTACATGACAAATCACGGTTTTACCGCATCTCTGCAATGTCTCCATAATTTGGCGTTAAATGTTTTGGTACTTTTATAATTCTGCCGCATATATCGTGATATATGCGGGTAATAGAGTGAAGCTATTATTTAAAATAGGTATCGATCATAAAATGAATGTAAAATTAAATAAATTTGGAAATTTCTACAGATATATAATGGAATTTTCCAGATTTACTGCGCTATTTTCTCAGCTATAATATGAAAATATTATTTCTGATTAATAAAGAACGAAGTATTGAAACGCTACATTCAGCCTATTTTATTTTAAATATTTTTAAACAACTTAAAAAAAGGAGATCTTGATACAATTGGTATATTTTTTATGTATTATACCGAGATTTCCAAGCCAATTTTTTTTCAACGCCTATTACCTTTTACTAAAAACATATTTTTTAATAATCAATTTAAAATGCCATTATTAAATATTTACAATTTATACAAAATAACATTTAGGGGTTAAATTTAACAAAAAAAAAAAAAACCGCAAACAGTTTTTCACCCAATTATCGCTGTTACTGATCAATTACAACGTAATACGGTAAATAGACTACTTCCTATGGTCAAGGGGAAATCAATTTAATGACTATAATTATACTAATTAATGGATGTTATTACAAATAAGAATTATATTTATATATTATATTATACACAATAGCATTGGTTATTTAGGCCTGCAAGCGGCTTAAGGATGCGACTTTAAAGTGACAGGTTGTGGGTTCGATCCCCATCCGAGGAAATAAAATGTTTAATATTTAAATTTCTTCACATTTTACTTAACAGAATGCCTGAAAATTTCTTTGCCGCGATAGAATATCGACAATCAACGTAATAATATAAGCTTATTTATATGAAAATCCAGTTATCGATTACTCTTTAAAACAAAAACCTTTGTACAAAAAGTCCTTAAAAATATTTAAAATCTATAAAAACACCTGCATATTTTGACTTAACCAATAAAATTAACGTTTCAAATCGACGTAATAATTTATTGTCCACAATATATACTTTGCTCAATAACCAAGCTGGTTATAATCATAACTGTGGGTGACCATCTAATAATTATTGGACATAATAATGAATGCCCATAAAGGCGGACTCGTGTGAAACGACGACACCTGTAGGGTAACGATTTGCCATAGACCTATGATGTTATTTTTCTTTATTTATTTTATTTTTAAGTTTCACGCTGTATCCCGCATGTAGATAAACATTACGTGTTAATTGGCGTAGCTCAACGCCGCGTTTTGTCTTGTTATTAGAGTGAGGAAGAGATATTTCGTCGAGTAGAAATCAATAAAATATTATAAACTATTGATTCACTTTGTTACCCATGCTGGGTACACGTAGCGCATTCCGTACAATATGTAAGTATAAGGACAGCTAAAGCTCAAACATTGAAACTTATATATTGAATTTCTTTTTAGTATTTTTTGTGATATATAAATAAAGGGAGTTTCGGTAATAGGATTCCATTTCACCCTTTAGGAACCTTAAAAAAACTACATTACCGTTTTTTTACTTCGAAATGAATTTTATCTTAAGACACTTAGTACTTTGTTTCATATAACGTTCAAATATATTCAAATAACATAAAAAGCTCTCCTTTTACAAACAATATCTATAATTTTAAAGTCCGTGGCAGTTCAATAGCCACCTACAAATACACCGGAAGTACGGGCGAAACGTGACACAATAAATTTCTTAGTGATTTCTCATTTCACCCCCACAATAAGTGTAAACTATTTGATTTGTATAATCAAATGTGGGCATTGAAATTAATTAGTTCGTTACGCACCTGAGCTTTCAACTATAACGAGTACAGTTTTATACAATAGTAAACTCTACTACTGTAGTTATAAGTTTTGTATTAGACATAACAAAAAAAACTTAATGGGTCAAATGAAATATCATCCTCATTTCAAATTTGAATTTTTCACAAAATGTTGTATTTTTAACCTTATTGCAGTTAAAATATGGATTAAAAGAGTATTTTAAACTTAAGTTTAAATTTGTATTGCAAATTTAAATTAATTATGCGTTGACATTGATGTTTGTAATTTTAAATTGTAATTGCATGTTTCCGTATAGGCAATAATATATGTATTTATTTTATTTGATTATTTAGCTTCACGTGGGATACACCCACTACCGTGGTAGGGTAGGCAAAGGGAACTCGGTAACCGTGTTTTAGCACACTCTGTTCCGTTCCATAATGCCACTGAGTTTCAAACATTGCGTGTTGAGTGGCGGAACTCAACGCCGCTGTTTCTTTTCTTACCAGAGCGAAGAACTGAAAATATTAATTATTTAATTTCAGTGGATATTGAAACTACAATAAATCTCGTTTACAGACGCGCGTTGTGCTATTGCGCCTCGACAGGCAAGTCGGTATAAATTATTCTGTAGCCAAAAAGATAATTTGCTATTTAAATAATAGTGTAAAAATATATTAATGTATTTAAACAATCTACTATAGTTTAAACTAGGGCTATAGTTAAACAACTAATATAGTTAAACAAGGACGCGCGAAACTGTTTGAGTCCGTTAGCTTAAAGAATAATTGTGTAAGTAAAGTTTTGTAAGTACACATAGACATAGGATTTATCTCTCTTTGTCTATTGAAATGTATTTAAAGCTTATTTTTTTGTTGTTATTAACTTGAGAATCTAGTGTTAATACACTCCGTTCCGTTTCCCATTTTACACCTAAGTAGTGGCACGGCCATGCTTTACCTTGCTACCAAAGCATAATAACGTTAAATATTTAATTTGAAAGTATGAAATATTTCATTTCCCCGAGTGGTGATCGAACACACAACCTGCGGGTCAACAAGATAGGCTATTAAATTATTTAAAAATTATTTACAGTAAATACATTTTAGGATATTATAATAGACGGAGAAAATAGTCTTTTGTTTTGTTACTTTTATTATTAACATGTTATAGAGAGTGGTGTTATTAAAACTGGTTGACCAGATACTATTTAATTTTCAAGATATGATGTTTTCAAGTGGCGTAACTAAACGCCGCGCTCTATATATCAGAGCGAGATAAAAATAATTTAAATAATATAAATTTTCTATCAATCACTGTCACACTATAAAAATATTAAAATACCTTACCTCACCACTATTAAATGCTATAAAATTTTGAACACAATTATAATCTGCGGAATAAACACAAAATATGCATTTTTAGAGTCAAATTGTTGACAGTGGAGCTTAATTTTACTGCACGTCGGTAATAAGTCAAGGCTTACATTTTATCGTTCAATTCGCTTTTATATTTGCATACTCGTAAAACGTATCAAATGCATTTCGCTCCCTAATCCTTGAGTCTTCACATACTGTGTACCCTCCTCAAGTATTTGCTATTCAATTTTCTACTTTATAGACGGGAAAATAAGATTGGAATTTCAATTATTGCTGTAGTAACGAACTAATAAGAAAGTTAACAATTTATCGTAAATCTCGAAGAATTAGTTTTAGGAATTGTTTACTTCGTGCTTTATACTATTAAATGTTAATGTTAACACGTTTGTTGGTACATAATTACTTTAGACTTAAGTTACATACTTTTTTTATACTTACCATACGTTACCATTGTCGTTTAATTTTAAAATGAAAAAATCGTCATCGTTTTTGGTAAGATAAGTAGATTTTTTTTAAGATATTAACTTATTTTTTACTTTCACATTTTTATTAATCTAAAGCAGGGTAGACTGAGGGAAATGATTGACTCAATTGACTCAATTCTCCATTTTCAACCAAATAAAAAAAAAATCGAAACGGTGCGTGATAAGTGGTGTAACTTAACGCCGTGATATATTTTACAAAAGCGGAGATAGTAAAATAATTAAAATATATCATCAAGTCATTAAACAGAGTAAGGATTGAACCTATCCTACCCATAGCTGTGAGACAGTACGACCGCCACTAAACCGAAAGTTACTATGTACCTAGATTTAAAATAAATCTGTATGTACATCTAGTTTGAAAATCTCACTTACAGTATTCCTATTACAGAACAAAATAAAATTTCAAGCAAAATCGCTAAAACTAAGCCCTCCGAAGCACCGTCTCTCAACTGATATGCATATTGCATATGATGGCGAGGACTTCAAATTACAGCCACTCATAAATCCTGCCCAGATGAATTTCATGCAAATTTCCGCTGTAAAATCTGAAATGCGTTATTGTCTCACTGATGAGACTTATCTAGACTGGGGTATAATTTTACCATTCTGTTTCCGTTGTAAAAGGAAATATATAAATTCTTTGTGAAAGCTTTTTAATGTTGTGGTCTTTTGATTAATTACTTCTTAGAGCTTTGGGTTCTGATTAGAAAAATATTTATATTGGATTCTTGATTAGGTAGGAATAATGCACACTGATATATTTTTTATAATTATATGGGAAAGGAAGCAAATTTCTCGCTTGCAACATTGGAACAAGCAATGATAAGTGACACAGTGAGAAAAATTTATATATATATATATATATATATATATATATATATATATATATATATATATATATATATATATATATATATATATATATATATATATATATATATATATATATATATATATATATATATATATATATATATATATATATATATATATATATAATCATGATTCATGAAGTCAGATGCTACCCCACTAAGCCACTATGGTCCAATAATAAGTTAAATATCAATACTTATAATATAACATAATTATAAAAATAAAAAAAAAAATACCAAAAATTATATGCAAGCAAGTCCCAAAAGCACATCGAGTCACGAACTAATCAGGCATCATAAAATTAAGGCAACTATAAAACAAGGCCTAAATCCTCGATGTCGTAAACCAGATGAGGGCATTCGTAATCCGATGGGCAGATGAGACAATGTGATAAATCTTACAATTTGCTGAATTTTGTGTGAAAACACTTGGATCATAAAAATCTGGTAATTCTAAATTGGTATGCTTTTATCGCATATTTTTTTAGCTTCACGCTCTGTCCTTATATAGCAAATGGAAATAATTGGTGCATTGATTTTCGGCCCCAAATATAATGTCGATTTGAGGTAAGACAACGTTGAATGAATTCAATGTTTTAATTTCCTTACTCTGACATGGGTTAAACTGGGCGTTGAATACCGACTCTTCATAAATAATGTCTCAAAAGCTAGAGATCACAATCTCATCTTGGAAAATTGCTTGTGCTTAAACTGCTAGTCCAATTTTCATAGAAGAACTAGCGATGAACAATTTTTCGGAGTTTCGGAGAAAAATTAGCAAATCGGTTCATTATTTGAGGAGCTACGATGCCAATGATAAACATACAGACAAATCAAACTTATAACTTACCACTTTTTGCATCAGAGAATTATAAATAATCAAGAAAAACATGAGCTTTTCTACAACTGCTCAGCTTTTCAAACAAAAGTAGTACGAACATTTTTTGTATATTAGAACATCAAAAGAGCTTATTAAGTTGCAAAATAATAACAAGTAGTACCTAGTCCCGTAGTCTATAGGGCTTCATTGTGTGGAGTGAACTGCGACATACTTTTACTACAACATTAATTAAGGTCAAGTATCTTATACGAGCATAAATACTTGAATTGTGACTTGACCTAATTTACACTTTGTGGATGTGAATAGATATAAGGACTGACTGAATTGTACCTTTCATATTATATAATAGAAAACTGGACAGAAACATAAATAAACGAATGGAAATGGATTATTGTAATTAACCATATTTCCTCAGCTTTTCTTTCAATATATACGACATACTTTGAGACGCTATAAAAATTAAAAAAAAAAAACAAATAAATCCCATGATAACTCTGGAATGACGTCCGTTCAAGATGACTTTTTTTTTCTTCAATTTATTGTTGAATATTTTGTTAATGACTATTTAGGTGTATAATTTTAGTGAGGTTTGAAGTTCAAAAAATTAAGCACGTACGTTCTTATTTTAAGTAAAATTCAAGAATTTGAATCTATTAATGTTAAATACATAAAAAATCCAAATTCAATATAAAATTTTATAGCAAAAGTGCCGTTTTTCTTAGAAAAAAAAAGCGGAACCGGTAGTAGCCTTATGTGTATTTGTTAATTTAAGGGTCTTCTAAAGTTACTTCTACTTTTGACAATTATCTATTGTAAATAATTATGGAACAAAAATAATTAAACCCTACTCATTATAGAAAATAATGATAATGATGCGTTAACCTCAACTTAACTGAGAGGAAGTCATTTATTTCATAACAATAATTAGTTTTGTCACCGCGCCCAACTCATTTGTGTTACAGAGTAATGTTTGGTAGATGTTTTTTGTATTATTTTTACTTTACGCGAAGGATAGGCAGAGGCAAACTGGGATTAAGACGCTTGCGTTCTCTACTTTCCGTCGATTTTGAATCATTGCGTGTTGTATGGCGTATCTTAACGCCGAGCTTTACCATCGTTACGATAGCAAAAATATTAAAATATCAAATATTTCAGTTTCTTAGGTGGGAATCAAAGATATAACTTTAAGTGTGTGTATAAGAAAGTGTATTAATGGGAACGGACAGTCTAAACACTAGGTTCCCAAGTTACCTCTGCCTATCCTGCCATGTGCGGGATAAAGCGTGAAGCTGGAAAAATACCTATACATCTGTTATCTCATTACTCTATGTTAATATACGAGTAATACTGTATGGCAACATTGTCACGTGCTTACAATCACACGGTACATTTAATTCACGGTTTTGAAAACGAAGTAACAAAGAAGTCTAAATAAAGACCTTTGAACTTACTTAAGTATTTCAACTTCATTATTTACACAGGAGTGAAGAATGTGTGAAAATATTTCTTAGACCCCTTATTTCTAAAGGTAAAAATAAAAGCAAATGAAGCTACTTCAAGGAAGATAGAAAAGCGATCGATACATTACAAGTGCGGATATTAACGCTGCGTTTTGTCTATCAGAAAGTGAAAATGCAACAGAGCCCATTTTTACGTTTAAAGTCAAACAGCGATTAGCGGTTTGGTCATATTTGCGATGTAGGTACTTAGCCATACATGTAACACGCGAACTATATTTATAATAATAATATATAATAAGAAAGTTTCTGTGAACTACTAATTTTGTATCTTCAGCCACTTTTGTATTTGCTGTAATTTCGCTAAAAATGTATAACTAGGGGTATATTAACTATATCTACTAGTTTTTTCTTATGATTTAATGGCACATGCTCCGGCAGCGGCACAAGCGTGAGACTGTAAACGACAGGTTTTTGATTCGATCCCCACTTGAGGAAATAAAATATTTCATATTTTAATATGTTTTCGTTTCTTCGCTCAGGTAACAAGGCAAAGCGCGGCGTTGAGTTCCATCACTCAACACACAATCCTCAAATTGATTTAAATTGAAGTGGAACGGTTCTCTCGGTTTACCCTGCCATGTGCTGGATATAGCGTGAAGCTCAGAAAATAAGATATTATTATTTGCTCGCACTTGGTTACAAGGCAAAACCTGATATTGAGTCCAGGCACTCAATTTTAAAAATTTTATCCAAAAACCTTCCTCCCCTGCAATATACAGGATACACCGTGAAGAAAAAAGAAACACGTGAAAAAGATACACTTACTACATAAGAAAATTGTATATTAAAATATCAATTGAATATTTAAATTGTATATTAACATAGAGTAATGAGATAACAGATATATAGGTATTTTTCCAGCTTCACGCTTTATCCCGCACATGGCAGGATAGGCAGAGGTAACTTGGGAACCTAGTGTTTAGACTGTCCGTTCCCATTAATACACTTTCTTATACACACACTTAAAGTTATATCTTTGATTCCCACCTAAGAAACTGAAATATTTGATATTTTAATATTTTAGTATTTTTAATTCCGTTAACCCTTTTTAAACGATTCACAAAAATAAATGTCACTTCATAAGAAAAATATTGTCTTCCAACTTTATGCAAATGCAATATAATTCTTCAAAGCTTATCAACTAATTGTGAATTTTGCTCAGAGCTATTTGTATATCAATTGAATATTTAAATATATTAATCGTTTAAGTAATGTATGTTGATTTAAGATGTTTAAGGGGTTGAGGGGTTTATACGTTTGCCTAATTGATCGCCTGCGGCTTCATTTCTGATAATCTAAACTTCTTTTCTACATTTGTGATATATTATTATCTGAAATAATTATTATAATATTTGTAAATGCACTTATTTAATTTCCTTAATATGACGATTGTAGGTTTATTCTTATGGCGAAATTAACTTTTTCCATGCTCCAATAAAACACGTAGAATGTGGAGAACGAAGTACCTTAACTCTTAGTTTCTATACCAGATACATAACTAATACATACATAAAATTAATTTTTATCACGGAAAGATGTGCAATGGAGATGTGCCCCAGACTATTAGCAATATTAATCTGTTAAATTTCAAATCAAAATATATTTTTATTTTGAAGCATAGGTTCGTACCTCATGTAATTTATCTCAATTAACGAAAAAACATAATATTTTATACAAGTTTTTAATTCTGCGTTATGGCAAGACAAAGAGCAGCGTTGAGTGCCACCACCCAACACGCAATGTCGTTAATTAAAGCAGGAGAAGTGTAAACAGTACGTTCTCTATGTCTACTGATATTTTTCTGACGTTAAAAATATGAGAAACTAACACTTTAAACGCCTACAAAGATGATATGAGACCAGAGCTAAGATTTCTCCCGCATCTTGTCTATCTTAGTTTATTAGGCGTTCAATATTTAAATAATATTTTTTTTATGTCGATCATTATTCTAAAGTTAGTTTGTAAATACAATTTGTTTTGTATTTTAATTACATATCTAAATATTTTTTAAATTATAGTTCTTTTTCATTTACAAGTATTTTAGGTTTTTCTTTTAAAAAGTATTTGTCTTTTTACCATATTAATAACTAATCGTTAGAGATTTTATTTATTAATTTAATTTATTCCTTATACAAGAGAGTAGACTGTTCTCTGACTCTATCTAGTTATAGAACATTGTGAGTTAAAAATGTGAGCAACTTAACGCTGTTTTTTTATTAATTCAGGAAAAGTAAAACAAATTATTTCATCCGAACGGAAATACAAATTAAACCCTATACAACAGCACTAACAGATATTCCCATCTCGATATAGTACCAGGATTATAACACTGAAGTCACGTAGCCATCACTAACTAATTTGTATCTAACTACCCTCCCTAATACCACTAACTAAGTAGACGTACGGCAATTTAACACAAATCGATGTAGACAGAACTAGTAATAGACAAAGGATTACAAACTGTAGGCCTAATCAAGACCAGATCATAATTCTATCTGCATGTCTTATCAAAGCGCCGGGATTTGCTTTTGAAGCGGCCTTCTAGCGCTTTGGACTGTTCGTTTTGATATATAATTGTTAGTATACGCATATTGCATATACATTAAATTATTTCTAGGTTATGTTTGAATAAAAATATTTATTTAAATTGTAAAATGCTTTTATTTTTAACACGCTTTTATTAGCTTGGGTTGTATGTATGTATATATGTAATGGAATCTTTGAGCATGATTTTCAGCAATTTCCAGAAATCGGATTAATTTGAAACTTTGCACACCTATCAAGGATCGATGACAATGCAATAATATAAAAATAGTATCCCATCATCATTATGAAAACCGTCAGAAATAAGAAATTCTGTTACGGATCCTTCTATCTCTCTTATTTCCCGAAAGAGTGATAGAGCTAGCGCATCTGCGCATGCTAAAAAACACCTAAACAAAGTAAAAAGGGTGAAAATAAATAGTACTTTAAAAAACTAAGCGTGTTTTTTTAGTTTTTAAACTATTTTATAATTATTTATTTGTATGTCAGATAATATATATTATTTAAATGACAAGCACTTTACAGTGTTACAGTGTACTTTACAGTGTACGACTTATTACCACAGCAACCCAATACTATAACATACGTGATTAATCCTGTTGAAATAGTTGTTGAGACCTGTCGTGTTGAAGGGACACAGGCGTGTGAGTATAGAGGAAGGTTGTTGGTTCAATCCCCATTTGATAAAATGTTTTTTTTTTATTTCTTCGATCTAGTAACAAGGCAAAGCGCAGCGTTGAGTTCCGCCATTCGACGCCTCTAAAATTTGTCAAAAATGGGAACGGAGTACTTTACATTTGGTTCCAGAGTTCCCTCTAGCTATATGCGTGATACAGCATGCACAGAAAAACAAAATTGTTTTTAAATATAAATAGCAAGTAACCAAAAATCTTACTTTTAATACAATAATCAACAAATATTAATGCTTAATTAAGATTAATTAAATCAACATGTTGTACGAAATACTGAATTAAATAGCCATTAGTATTAAATTCACGTGTGGTTGGTCCCTTTTTGATCGAGGAATTTTTAATTTTGGCTTTATTCTTTATGAGATCCCTTTAAAAACATAAATATAATAAAAGCCAAATTAAATATTTAAAAGGTAATGTGTTATTCAATATATCGTAAAAAATAAGAGATCTATGCATGAGCATATGTATGTATGTATGTATGTTCTTTTTTAGCTTCAAGCTGTATTACGTGGTAGTGTTGGCCGAGGGAACCTTTAGAAACCACTTACCATATTTGCTTCATAACGAATCAAATGGATTCGATGGTTAATTATAGATTGTTCTATTATAGAAAAAAACTGTTACAACAAAGCAAACTTAAACATATTTTGTTTTTAAAATAATTAAATGAGGATGTTTTTCTGATATGGCAAGAATTTCTGAAAAAATAATTAAAAAAAAAATAGTTGAGATGAATATTGGTAGAGACAACAATAAAAATAAAATATCAAAATTTATTCGCCTTTCGCATTATCGACTGCATTTACCATAGCATTCTGTAAATGAGGCCTATAATCAGCAGTAATCAGTGATATGAAAGAAAACTCCATTTTAACATAAAATATAAAAAATCCGCTTTCCACCGATATACGAGAAAGAGTTAGTTTACAACATATATTATACAGGCATTTTATATTAAAGTGAAGCAAAGAATATAAAAGATGTTATAGGTAAAGGAAGAGAAGGACATAGAAATATCCGATAGTCGACTAGTTTTTTTTTTCTTTAAAATTTTGCATTAACTTTGTCGGTAACCGACAAAAAATCATTAATTGTTCAACTTGTCTCATTTACGACTAAGGAGGAGTCATTTCTAGCTAACAATAGAAAGATCTTTACAGTGGCCTGCAATATAAAAACAGTACTAAAATACTTAGGACTATTGATGCCAAGTAAAATGGTAGCCCACATTGTATTAAGTTGTAAATTATGAACAAAATAATACGTTTTTGCGCATATTATTTGTAATAAATATTTATTGTGCTGTTTTTGAATAGAAATTGTACACTCGTGGAAATTAAATATTTAAAATGTTCATTTATTTCATAACAAAGTAAAGCGAGGGATTTTGAGTCCTGCCACTTAACACGTAATGCCTTAAAAAATTAACATAAGGCGGAGAACGGAACGGAGTGTCTTAACTCTCTCTCGAGTTTCGTTTAACTACTTTGCCATATTATTATTATATAATAGAAATACTTTTATATTGACTTCTTCCATTTACCTGCAGTTTCTTTTAAATAGTAAATTAAACGGTTTTTTTTCCAGCTCAACGCTGTATCCTGCACGAAGCAGGGTAAAGCAAAGGGAACCCGGGAACCTAGTGTTAAGACACACTGTTCCATTACCCACTTTAAACTGTTATTTAAATTTTAAACGGTCAATGGACATAAATTGCTTCTTAGAAGCGTAAATTAAGCGTTTGTTAAGCACCTAATAATTTGTAAGTTCTCGTTGATTTCTAGTTTATTATCCAAGATTTTTTTAAAATCTCGAACAATTTTATTTATTGGATCATTATAAGTAAAATACGCGTAATCAAAGAATTTCTGTTTTCGTGTAAAAGTAATTTGATTTATTTCATTTACTTCGTTCACAGTGATTCAATTGGTCCCACAATATTCATTTAACCTGTCTAGGTCAGTCTGGATCAATAAACAGTTTGTATCTAATACTGTTCAATTTCATGTAATATACATGAAATAGAATAGTATTTTTGTCATTTTGTTTATACGAATATTTTCTATAAAAACAGTTACTATCATAACTATATTGTATATAAACATAATTTGTCAAGTAAGTATTGAGGGTACAAGCGTGTGACTATAAACGCGACAAGAAATTAAATATTTATTATTTTTTTTCTCTCACTCTGGTAACAAGACATAGCACGGCGTTGAGTTCCGCCACTCATTATATTTAGAATTTGGTGGAAAGTGGAGAATGGAAGTATCTTAATGAGAACAGAGTGTCTAAACTTGCCGTGTGATTCTGGCTTAGAATAGGATCACCCTGGTACTGATGGTGTCGTAAGAGGCGACTAAAGTGCGTATGGTAGAGTGACGTTGCCAGCAATGGCAACACGCACGGACAGACTCGACCGGATTATTACCACCCCCGGCATTTAAAACCGGCTTTAAGTAGTGGCTTTGGCCACTGCGTTTCGCATTAGGTAATGCCGGGCCCCGGTGCCCTTCCATCCTAAAGGACGGCAACGCTCCTGTAGCTCCTCTGGAGTTACACGGGGCCGTGGGCGACGGTGATCGCTTACCATCAGGTGACCCGTACGCTCGTTTGCCGTCTTTTCCATAAAAAAAAAACTCAACATTCATAGAATCCCTTTGCGTATCCTGCTTTGTGCTGGATATAGCGTGAAGAAGAAAAAAAATAATACCACTTTTACATACAAACTGTAATTAAAATATAAATCAGTCTCATAAAATAATATCATATAACTTTAGTCATATCTCCATTTCCTTTGGGTGGTCACTTAAATTAGTACAATAGCTATTCAAACAAAATGCTACCCGAAATTATCATATCCGTTGCTAATTTAATATTTAACAATAAAGTGAAAGATACTAACTGTATCTAATTAGGTATCATAAAAGGAATATATTAAAAAAAAACATACACTTTGGTCAAGACGTTATAGCCTTTCTTCGTCACAGCAAGACTTCCTTGAGCTATAGTATCGTTTACTATAAAATTGAGCTTTTGAGCTTTCAAGCTTTGTTCTTTTGTAAGTTCAATTCGTTGATTGTTTGCAAACGTACCGCCTTCTTTGCACCACCCGTAGAGCTTTTGAAAATTTTCTGTCATCTTTATACTTGAAGTTTAAGGTTTAAAATCGAAAATTTCTAAAATAGAGTCGTTTTTGGTTGCTTTATGAGTCATACGCAACTTAAAATGAGCCTGAGATGTTTTTTTTTTATATCTACGGTGCATTTCGATTGCCTTTCTGTTTTCGATTGAGAGACTACGACCGGAGGCGAAACGTCCCTGTACGCTTTCATAGCAATTAATTTTTTGGACTCTACACCCCTTTGTGTGACTGATTGTATTTTTGTGAGAATTATACTCAAAAGAATATTGAGATTTAAAAAGTAATGGCAGTTATCAGTAAATAATCTCTCCGCATTCTGATTTATATTTATTTGAAAAATAATTGTCTAATGTAACTTAACACAGTCAACATAACTATTTCCTCGTGTTTGAAATGAAAGTGCACTGCACAAAGTTTCAATAATAGATTAAATAAATTATCATAAGACCGCCGTGGATCGATGACATAAAATTCACTGTAGAACATGGCTGTGGGTTCGAATCACAATACCATCAATGGAATATTAAATATTTTTATTTTCAAACCTTTTAACAAACAATTGGGCAGATATTTACAAATCAAAATGTAAATTTACTATCTTAATTTGCTTTATTTCATTTTTTTGTAGCTTGAGTTTATGAAGTGAGATGTACTCGTATGGCAATGGTGATTTTTATTTTATACATAATGACATTATAGATATTTAATATTAGTATTTTTATCTTTACCTTATCATGGACAGGACAGGTTGTTAAGTTGTTCGTATCAATTTAAATTATGACTTAGCCCTCATATATTTTTTTATGTATTATCTGAAATAGTGTTAATGCACTAATATTTTTTAAGCAACGATTATGAATGATTTAGATTAAAATAGTCAATCAGTTAAATTGTGTTATCATAGACTTACTGAATTTTTCGATAGTAAGTTTCATGGCTTAACCTAACACTAGGTTCCCACGAGGTTAAAGCGTAACCTAACACTAGGTGCCCAGGTTCCCTCTACCTAAAATAATAAACTAAAACAGAAGAATAAAAATAAACTATTATTTGTCTATGACACTTGTTCACACATTATGCAACATTACAAAAGTTATCATCACATATAAAACGGGGTCATCGTCCCCAGTCATCATGAATCATGCCATGACTCACTCGACAACTGCCTGCAGGAGTCTCTATGACGTTGTATGCACTCTACATCGGAATGGCAAATTGTAGTAATTAAAACGCTTTTTAATGATTTTTTTTTTAAAATGTGCAGAAATAGTTAGTGTAGGGGAATTTTGTATTTGATATTTATGTTTTAGAAGCTTGCTGTGGCGCATTGAAAAAAGCATACGACTTTATACGTGACAGTTTTTAGGTTCAATCGCCACTAGATGAAATGATATATTTAATATTATCATTTCTTCGTTTTCTTTATAAGGCAAAGTGAATTAAAATACTTCAGTTTTACCACTAAATTTCCAAGTTATTTCTGCCTACCCTGTTATTAGCAGAATATTTGTGTTTTCTTTTAATATAAAATACTATAAATAGCTTTACGATGTATAAATTCTTTCTTCATACTCCACTTTCCAATTGCCTGATTTTCGAGACAATGTATGTTAATTTACTTAACGCCACGTTTTGTCTTGTTACTTGAATGAGGAAAAAAAAATAATAAGCCTAAGGAGGAATTGAACTAACAGCCATCATCATCATCAAACAGACTCTATGCCACTGCGTCGCGGCTGCCTTAAATATTACTACAACAAGGAGCAGGTCCAACTTCGATTGGTTGATGGTGGCAGCTTCGATTTCATGATTTATGATATTTCTTTATTAAAAATGATCACACGCAAAAATTTCTCAATAAATAATACTCATAGATATAAAAATGAAAGAAACAAAAAATATACATATGTAGATGTAGATTTAATTATAAGATAACGGAGACCGGTGTTAGAAAGAAAATGAAAGAGAGAAATATGACGGTATAGCTTATTTTCTACAGTAGTAGAGAGAAACTAGTATCACTTTAAGTCTCACAATATTTCTTAAGATAAATATTTTTATTGCTTCAATACAACATATATTATTGTATACCATCTTATGAATTTATGTTTTATTATAAACTATATAATATGTGTGCCAAATTCGAAAACTTGACAAGTAAATCTTCATACAGTTAAGTTATAAACATTTAAAGTGAACCGTTAAAACTTGGTTTGGCGACATAAAATAGTCCACTCACTCGCAAATATCAAAACACTTTATGTCCCTTTGTTATTACAGGATTATTCATACTTGGACTGTAAAAAATGCGTGTTAAAATAATTTTGATTTTTCTTTTTTGCTTTACGCTGTATTCCACACGTGGTAGAATGGGCAGAGGGAACTTAGGAGTCTAGTGTAAAACACTCCATTCTGTTTCCCGTTTTCCTGTTTGAGGCGTTGCGAGTTAAATGACAAAACCCAAAGCATACGCTTTTCCATAGTAGCATATGTTACTAAAGCGAAGAAACAAAAAATATTAAATATAACATCTCCTCGAAAAAGGATCGAACCCACAACTTGTAGCGTTTACAGTCACACTCTTGTGCCCCTGCATTATGACAGGCCTAAAAAAGAAATAGTAATTTGATTAAATGAGAATATTAAAAATATGTTTATTTTAAAACAGCTAAGGCTTTTTTCCTTGCTTAGCAAGTTCAACCGACGTAGAAACGTAGACCTTTAAGGCATTTTGTTCTGAAATGTTTGCCTTTCAGGTTTCTAGGGTACTGTAGTGAAAGATTAAAATGGGAAAATATTAAATTTTATATATAATATCGTACAATCGAAATTGCTAGTATTTTTATAAATAAGAATATTAAAAATTATTATAATTCAGACATGCAAATTTTGAGACGGAAGAGAAAATTCTCGCGTTATTTTCGCTTGTCGTTGATAAATGTTTGCACATAATTTTCATGAAACTTGGCTCCGTTCTTGCGTTTTATTATTTTTTACACTATTAAGAAATTAATAACTTAAACTATTGTTGGGAATGTAAAATATACCGCATTTTCCATTTTAATATTATTTGTCAGCGTAGACAGATAACTGAGGAGTAAGTCTACTAAGCAGAGCTTAACGCCGCGAACCATCTCATTGACAGAGCGAGTAAATGTAAAATTCAAATTCAAATATTTTTATTCAAAATAGGAAGTTACAAGTTTCGTCTTTTGAACGTCAAACAATGTACCACCAGTTCACAAAAATTACTGCCTCAAACCTGAGAAGAACCGGCGAAAGAAACTCAGCGGGATATGTCTTTTTTTTAATCAAAATTTTACATCATATAATCAATTATGTGACAATTATACATTTGAAATAGCCTGAAGCGAGCATTTTCCCAAGGCGTGTTATCGTTTATAAAATCGTTAATTAGGTAATAACCCTTAACATACAAAGGCCTTTCACAACTTTTTTAAAATTTGAAATAGAGAATTCTCGGACGTTTGCTGGGAAAAATGTAAATAATAATATTGTTTCACGTAGGAATCGAATCCACAATCACCACATCTGGAGTCAGTCTATGTGCTACTGAACCACGACAATCTCAGTTAATAAATATCAGGTAATAATTACAGCTTTTTGCAAAAGGCTTTTAAAATTAACATTAGCGTTACAGTATCAATATATAGAAACAATGAGCTTTGTAGAAGCAATTTATCTAATATCAGACCATCAGATAGCGATAAAAACGCTTGATACACGCATTTCCTTCACGTTTAATTTAATGTGCTAGCTTCCTGCCAACGGTTGGCTTAGTGCGACCAGTACAGCCAATATCACTTATAAAAAATAATCATATGTTTTATGCTATTCTTTTATTCTTTATAGTCCAGGGCAAGTAGATAGAGCCTTGGTATTAAGATACTCCATCTCCACTTTTTTTGTCAGTATGCGAGACATGTCATGTTGGGTGGCGGAGCTAAACGCTGCGCATTATTTCGTTAGTGAGGCTAAAAGAAAATTAATAATTTCCCCATGTTCAAAACGAACTAAAAACCATTACAGTAATTGAATATCTAACTCTATCCTTCTACTTTAGATTTCTACTAATGTAGTATTTATTTCTACCCAACATTTCACCAATACAAACCAATATTGGCCCAAACATCCATTTTCACGGATGATAGCTGGGCGGTAACTAACGACGTATAACGTAGAACCAATAAAAGCTACCACGCTATTCTCGTATTAAGCTAGAAAATTTAAGAAGTCATTAAAGCACTGTCATTTTATTATTTAGATACCTATTCGCTAAAATATATGGAATATTACAACGTCTACTGATAATAATTAGTTTATGATATAATATAATTCTGATTATATTATAATGATTCCATTTGTCTACTGTAGCAAAACTCTGTCTTTCACATTCTCTGTTTATCCTGCTATGTAGAAAAATGAGTGAAATACGTAAAAATGCGTGAAACTACTATATTAATATGTATAATAATTATGTTTGTGCTATCTTTTTATCCAAAACTCTTAAGATCTGCAATCTTTAACATTCTTATCATTTTTAATAAATAATACATATTTATTTGATTGCGTACATTCAAATATAAAAAACATGTATCTAATGATTGTCTGTACATGGAATATATATATATATATATATATATATATATATATATATATATATATATATATATATATATATATATATATATATATATATATATATATATATATATATGTATATATATATATATATATATATATATATATATATATATGTATATATATATATATATATATATATATATATATATATATATATATATATATATATATATATATATATATATATATATATATATATATATATATATATATATATATATATATATATATATATATATATATATATATATATATATATATATATATATATATATATATATATATATATATATATATATATATATATATATATATATATATAAAAATACAAAAGATCTTAATCAAAGTAATATGATCCAAAATAGTAATTTTTAAATTTTTTGTCTGTTGGTTTGTTTGATATTATTTTCTATTTTTTCAGTTGTTTATCTGTATTTTTGTTATTAAATATTTTTCAGTAACGACTAACCAGGTTTAAATGCAGTTTTCACTATTTATGTTTTGGCAAATTTCAACAGGTCAACTTAAAATACTTGGTCCAACAAAATTGCCACAACATTTTTTATACTTGCTCTAACCCATTTTTTTTTGCTGAAATTTTTGTTTTAAATGTACGCACATTGTCTTCCAAGTCATTATATTATTAAAACACGAAAATAATTAAAATTAGTAAATAAAAAGCACAATTTAAACGAGTGAAACCGCGATCGTGTCGCTAGCGAACAATATAAATTAAAGTGCGTAGACAGTTACTAAACAAAATCACACATAAAACTTACTAAGATAAAAGCAAAGTTAATACATCACCTATAAAATGAACGGTAGTTGGGAAATTTTTCAGCAAAACAACAATATTGTAGTCACAATGTCAGTATTTTTAGACTAAAGTAAAGATTTAACGACATGTCCACTAATATTTTATTACGGTAATAAGGCAGAGTAGATTTAAGAGTTGCCATTGTGTTCCCTTATAGCGTATACTGAGACAACTGTATTAAAAGTTGTGGTCAAATAATATTTATGTATCGATGGGTCTACGTTTAATTCTCCATTAAGAATATACTAAATATTTACTTGTGCTTTACAAAGATTTATAAAAATTCTACAAATAATTGAAAAATACATTGAAATCGTCATATAGTTGCCTGGAAACGTCACAGATTTTGACTTGTTTAAACCACTCTTCATTTCTATTTTTTCGTTTTAGTCACAAGACAAAGCACGGCGTTAAGTTCCACCATTCTACATACGTAATATTTTGAAATAAGTGAAAAGTGATTATATAGGTCTTAATACTACATTCTCTCTGCTTATCTTACTATATGATAGATAAAACAATTTGAAAGCTTGAGTTGTTATTTTACCAAATTTAAAAGCCCTGCCCTTAACGCCTATCGTGGTGCAGGACTACATGAGTATAAACAACGACAACGATTACAGGTTATGTTCGATTCCAACTCGAGATAAGGAAATATATAATATTTTGATTTCCTCACTCTAGTAAATAAACAAAAGCGCGACGTTATGTTCTACCACTCAACACGCAACGCCTGCAGTATTGTCTGAAAAGTAAAGAACTGCAGTGTGTCAATGGGAACAGAGTGTCTTAACACTAGGTTCCCAAGTTCTCTCGTACTATACTATATGCGGGATATGGTCCAATTCTAAAAAAATGAAAGTACTAATATTAAGACTTAATTGTGATATTTAATGTTTTCCTTCTATATTTTCTATTAAGAACTACTTCTTAAGTTATGTATTCTAATATAATTTTATATTGTAAATACATTTAAGACAATAACTTTATTGTTGGAAATGAAAATGTAACATTCGTCAGGTTATCAGCGATACAGCGGTGCATCGAACCTATTAACGCTTTATAGTCTATATGCAGTTTATTGCACAATCCAAAGACCAAAGATAATTAAAATATGGAAGTGTTAGTATTTTTGTATGGAAACTTAAACTATGGTTTGTATTTCTTAGGTAGTTTTAGATTTTGTTGAAAACAACCAAAGATATGTTAAAAAAATAAATATATAAAATATTAGGTTTTACTTCGTGATTAAATGAAAATAACAAAATGTATAAACTGTTGCTCGAGGTTTTTTCCGTTAATATTTGGTTTATATCAAAACAAGGAAGGTAAATATTTTATGTGAAATAGTTCATCACAAAAAATATTTTAATTCAATCAGTAGTTCCTGACATACGCGCGTTCAACCAAAGAAACTTTAATATTAGTAAAGGTTAGATACATACACAAAATGTACAAGAAAATTTAAAATATTAAAATGATAACAGAATTAAAATGATTTTGGTTTTGGCATTATTCTAGGGGAAATATTTAAATAATATTATACCTTTTATTGTTTAGCAGTCTATACTTATTTCTGAAATATTATATTTTAGCTTTACTTTTTTTTACGAACAATACGTGAAAATAATAAAAAGTAATACATGAACTCTTACTTCCAGAATTTTTCATCTAGTTTTAATACATCAAGTAACGTGTCAACGTTAATTTAATTTTTCAACGCAATCCCAGCGACATTGTTGCGTCCGAAATGTGTGGTTTTGCCTGTTAACTATGACGGGGACAGATTTTATTACGACGCGGTACAAAATTTAATCAAAACTGCGCTTATAATGTAATGGAAATGAATGTTATGAGCTACTAGGTGTCATTGGTGAATTAGTCTAAGTTAAACGCTAAGACAATTTTGTCTATATTGAGAAAAGTGAGTTTCAATATAATTTTATATATCTATTAGATTATACATTAAAATAAAGCTTTTATAAGTAGAGAATGGGCACTTTCGTTCCTAACCTAGTGTTAAGACACTCCGTTTCACTGAACGGAGTGTCTCAACATTAAGTTTCCAAGCTCCCTCTGCCTACCCTGGTATGTGCGGGGTACAGATTGAAGCTATAGAGCTTTGCTATAGAGTATAGAGCTTGAAGCTATAGAGTATAGAGCTTTCATTAAAGTAGAAAACAAAACTTATAATGCTAAGATAGACAGGAAACGACTAATAGTTTTGACGTTAATTTCTTCTTCTTCTTTCATGCATGTCTCATTTCAAGAGAAATCAAAATGATAAAGTACTAGAATATTATACTATTAATAAGTTGTCTTAAAATAAAATAAAAAACAGAATTTACAACAAAATCCTCAGTCAAAAAAATCGCTACGTCGCTGTAACTAATTGTTATAGTACTTATACTTGTTATAGTGCTTTTGAAACATACCATATGAACCACTGCCATGAACAATTTTGATAAAAAAAACCGGCCTCAGATCAATTTATACATTCAGGAACTTCGATGCCACAGACAGACACAAATACATAGTCAGCTCAAACCTTCATTTTCCGTCAGAAGTTTAAAAATAAGCTTCTATACATAACGTTTTCAATTCCAGAATAAAAACAACTAATACGTTACGTATCAACGTGTAGAGAACAACAAATCACTACCATCTATACAAAGAATGTAGAATGCTACAAAAATCGTCTAAAAGCATTCTTTGTCAAGCCATAGTTGCCATTAGCTTGTATTCTACAAGAGAATTTATGTCGACATCTTCAGAGACGGAAATTTTTATTTGGCTAAATATTACCTTTTCTTGTCTCGACCGTAAATAATATTCTTTTCAGAGAGCTTATTGCAATTTTTGTTCCTTGTATGTGCATCTTGGAAGCGTCGAAAAACATTATGATTAAAAAATAACAAGTATCAGCTTTACGCTGTATCCTTAACATAGAACTGTAGGTAGAAGGAGGTTAAGGACCTAGTGATGAAACACTCCCTTTTTAACTTTCCACTGAATTTGTGAGTTGAGTGGCCGAGCTTAACGCCACGCTTTGCCATCTTACCAGAAGGAAGTAATGAAAATATTAACTAACATTTATCGAGTGACGATTTTACCCACAGCCTGCTGCGTTTATAGTTGCACGTTTGTGCTCCTGTGCTGTGACAAAGGTCAAAGGTAAAAAAGTATTGTTTTCAATTGAACTTTATTTCAAGAAAATAATAAAGGTAATGGTAAAGTTTGAAAGAGTGCGTGAATTTGTTGCGAGGTCGTGAAACCAGAAAATATAAACAATCTTGATATATTTGTGGTGCGACGTAAATTTTAATTTTGCTGATTTATTGTGATATTCAGAGTTTAGATATATTTTAAAGTAGACTAGAGTAGAATTGCATTAATAAATTTATATTCGAAATGTTAGACCAAATTGAATTATGAATTTCTTTTAATATGGCCACACTTCCCTTAGAATTTTCCTTAAGGAGCTCAACGCCATGATTCGTGTTCACGCAAGGAAATGAATATTATAATAAACTTTATTCTACCTTTTTTATTCTTTATTATACCAAGAGAGCTATGCGGCGCGTCAGCATGGATCGAACTAACAACCTTCGCGCTTTATATGCTATTGCGCAAACATGACCTCTACTAACAAAACAATTAACGAAAAACCCTTTTACATGTTAATTTATAATTAAATATTTTTTACCTTTTATAAGCCATTGAAAATTAAACATTTTATTTAATAAATAAAATAAAAAAAAATATAAAAATCATTCATTATATTCAGTTAAGTCATTCTCACACTCATCACCATCAAACCACACGCACACACACACATCCAAGGATGTTATCACCAAATTAATGACGCGTTCAGAATCACTATTAAAAACTTTTTGTGCCAACAACCAATAATGCTGTATTCATTTTTTTCTAATCAAAAATTATACTTAAGAGATCGAGATCAGAATTTCTTTGTCTACCGAACTATAGAAGACAGTCGTAATGCATAGTTTGAATATATTATGACCTGTGAACTAGTTGGTCTCCCTTTGTTGATAAAAACATACGTACGTGCTCCTTTTTGTTTGAGAGTTCATACACCTCGGGGATTACGTTCTGTATCGATGATTCATCTCGATTGTGGCTTGTCAAATATTTGTTGCTTGAATACCTTTGGACTGAAGGGTTTGACTGCATTATTAGTATTACGCAAGAATGCTACGCTCTTAAGGTTAGTGTACCAAAATTAAATGCAATTTAATTTGAAAAAAAGTTTAAAATTATAAGATGTTTTCTGATTAATTTTGTTCTTACAAAATGATATATATTATATGTTTAATATATATATATTTTAAGTAAAATCCAATAAGAGTAATGTTTTATTAAAACTTGGCTGTATTGGGCTTCTACTATGGGTTTTTTTTTTATATTTTATTTCAATGTTACAAAAGTCAGCAGATACGAAAAAATGTTATTATTTCTATATGTGACAGAATCGTTTACTGTTAATTTTTAGTTCAACTTTTATCTCCTTTTCACAAATTCAATATTAGATACAGTTATTAAATGACTGTAGTTAAAAGATATTATTCATTTCTCACTACATTGTGCGACTGGCATATTGTGATATAAGTTCCGTCACACGTAATTAATATTAAAGCGGTCTAAAGATATCTCCTTGAAGTACACCTTTGGGGTCCCATTGTCCCAATTTATATGTGACCCTATTTCGGTCGCTTATCTCACTATATTATTTATTCATGGTCATTATTTGATCATTTTAGATCTAATGATGCGTTATCATTGTTCTGTGCTGATCGTTAAGTGTTTGGATAGGTGTGAAATAAGATACTTAATGGTCGTAACGGATGCTCTATTGTCCAGTTGATATTTAAATCTAGGTTGAAATGTTTTATGTTAAATTATTATAAATGATAAATATGGAATATATTTTTTTGTATTACGTCACGAGCTTGGTACTCTTAAAAGGAAATAATAAGAAACATCTTCCAAAGCCGCAGGCCTTTTTAATTTTTAGATATCATGTATATTGATGTGTGTACTGGATAAATAGTCAAAAAAATTAACTTATAAATATTTCAATATAAATAAGACGCACATATTTTAGAATCGTTGCAACGTAAAGAAATGTATGAAATATAATAGTTTTTTGAAATGTAATAATCAAATTAACTTGTAATACCAGCTATAAAATAAACTAAATGTCCAAGTTTGTTAACGTCTTAGAGTAACAAAACTTGAAAATTTCAACTACAAGCTATTACTTATTTTTATTAGCAATAAAGCAAGTACAACTATTGATCAAAAGAGCAGTAAAGTCAAGCATGAGACTACTTTCAGCACTCACGAAATACAAACGTTGAAATTATTAACAGTTCTCATCAAAAAATTTCACATTACGAATCAAATGGAACTATTTTGATCTATTAAAATTATAAATGCATCTATTATTTGGACAAGATCATTAAAATGTGCTCAATAGTGTTTCATTGTTGATACTAAGGTCTGTACGTTTGTCACGTTGTTCCTTTTGAAGGGTGCGTGTAAGGTGATAATTTAATAGCTCAAAAACCAGTCTCGGTAATAATCAACAATGTTGCCAACTTTATTGAGCAAGGTAATAAGCGCTTTCAATATTTCACTATTATGTGTAACCAGTTTAGTTTCGAGCACTTCGATTTTATCTTCTTGCAATTGTTTGAAAATATTGTTGTTAACTTTATGGTGTTATTAAAAGTTGAGAAAAAATATTTTAGTTATGCTTCTCTTTTTTTTTTTAACTATTATTGTGTTTTGAAATTTTATTGTCTAACTAAGATCAGTTTGCGAATTAAAATATTATAATAGGAAAATGAATTTGAATTGTACTATAGATTATTGTAATTATTTTTCTAAACATTACTTTTTTATATGCTCATCAGATCATAGCTTCATACAAAAAAAAAATACCTTGACAAAAAAATATTCAAATACCTTTATAAAAGGTATAAAAATTTGAACTTCGATATTTCGATTGGCGCCTTTTAGAATCGACACGTATCTAGTATAATAGATATACATATATCTAATAAATATCTCACAAAAATTACAAAAACAAGAGAATGTAGGGTAAGTAAGGTGTTTTAACACTACCCTAAGACTTATGCTTATACTATATGGAGAATATAGTGACAAGTTAAAAAAAATACAGTAGGTGAGTTCCTTAAAATAATTAAGAAATACTTATAATAAAACAAAAAAACTTGTTAGAAATATCTTTAATAAATGTCAGAATAAAATATCAATTTATTCTCTATGCGTACTGTAAACTACTGTAAAACATCAGATGCTTACAGAAAAAAAATAAGCTCGTCAACTTCACCCTTCGTACCCTTTTCTTGTTCACACAATAATTCTTACTTGACCCACAAACATGCACCCCAACGAATCCAAGAATAGCCAGTAATGAGTGAATTAATTCTATCTCATAAACTAAAAAATTTATATACTAGCTCCATAAAATGTGACACGGTTTCTCTCGGACATTATGCGTGTAACCTTTTCATTTCAATGTTGCTGAGTTATTGGTACTAATTTTTGTTTCCTTTGCGTATTAGGGTTTATATAGTTGTTGATTTTTGACAATTGCGTTGTTTAGTAGCTCAGAGATATAGCTATACTAGTTCAAGACTGCGGATACGCTTGCTTGATGATTATTTATTTTATTAAATTAATTACATTAGCGTGGGACTGTAAACTTGGGAAGTTGTCGATTCGATCCCCACTTGAAAAAATGGAATATTTATTATTTTCTTTTTATTTGTTCTAGTAAGAAGACCTTGAGGCCTGTCGTGGCGCAGCGGCACAAATGTGTGACAGTATCCGACAGGTTCTGGGTCGATCCCCAGTCGAGGAAATGAAATATTTAATATTTTCAATTTAAATATTTAATGTTTCAATTCTTCGCTCTGGTAATAAGGTAAAGCGTGGGGTTGAGTTTCGCCCCTCAACACGCAATGCCTCAAATTCGGCGGAAAGTGGGGAACGAAAGTGGAACGGAGTGTCTTAACACTAGGTTCCCGGGTTCCCTCTAACCCGGGAACGAGGGAACCTAGAGAGAAAAGTAAACTTTAAATAAACACAAAACTTTATAAAATTGGTGAGAAATGGAAGGGCCATGAAATGATGGTTCTGCCCATCACATTAATTCAAAACGAGAAAACTCACTAGAAAATAAAAAATATATCGATTAAATTAGATCTCATAAGCGTCGCTTTAATATAATTGTACTACAAATAACATTTTAAAACATTTTTTTCAGTATCACGTTGTATCCCACATAACTACAACCATAGTTTTCTGAAAGAATTTTGGATACTCCTTTCCTCTTTTTTCGACATGTTCTGTTTTTATTGGCAGAACTAAATGCCCTTATGTTGCAAAACTGTTACAAAAGTTACAGAATAAAAATAATTAACTCTCTTGAGATCGAACCTACAACTATTTGAAGTTCCTACCGCTGCGCTATAACAGCCTCGATAAAACAATATGAAAATTTGTACAAATTTTAATTTTATTATTGTATCAAAAAATAACGACTACATCTAAAAATAAAGTAGCAACTTTAACAGGATTCTTTCAGCTCCTCGCATATGGCAGGGTAGGCAGAGGAAATTTGGAAACCTAGTGTTAAGAAATAGAGGCATCGCGGTGTTGAGTGGCGTAGCACAACGCCGCGCGTTACCTTGTTACGAGAGCGAAAAAAATAAAATATTAAATATTTAAATTGAAAATATTAAATATTTCATTTCCTCCAGTGTGGATCGAACCCACAACCAGTCACGTTTACAGTCACACGCCTGTACCGCTGCGCCACAACAGACCTCAAACTTAACAAGACAACTAAATATAAGCTGCATATTCATAAAAATCAGTTACGGTACTAATATCCCCATACCTCGATGGTCAAAGCACATAATTGACCATAAATAATGAATATTACATATGTTTATTTTAGCTACGAAAAGGGGTTACATAATAGATATATATAGTTCTACTTTATAGAATAGAATATCCTTGCAATTTGTTTGTTACAATATATTATTGCTTTGTTCTTGTAAAATATTTGACAGAAAAATAGATACTGTATTGTAAAGATAATATTATATTGTAATATAATGTTAATGTTACATTAAATGTTACATTAAATGAGGCCTGTCGTGGCGCAGCGGCACAAGAGTGTGACTGTAACCGACAGGTTCTGGGTTCGATCCCCAGTCGAGGAAATGAAATATTTAATATTTTCAATTTAAATATTTAATGTTTCATTTCTTCGCTCTGGTAATAAGGCAAAGCGCGGCGTTGAGTTCCGTCACTCAACACGCTATGCCTCAAATGCCTTCGGCGGAAAGTGGGGAACGGAAGTGGAACGGAGTGTCATAACACTAGGTTTCACTTCCGTTCCCTCTGCCTACCCTGCCTAGTGCGGGATACAGCGTAAAGCTGAAAAAAAAAAATAAATGGAGACCAATCGTAGTACAGGGGCACAAGTGTGTGACTAAGCGTAACAGGCTTTGGATTCGATTCTCACTTGAGGTGAAAATTGATATTCTCATTTTCTTAGCTCTGGTTACGATTAAAAGCGCCGAGTTGAGCCAATGAACATGCAATGTCTAAAACTTGGCAGAAAGATAGATAACGGATTTTTTCTATGCAATATCTTAACACTAGGTTCCCAAGTTCCCTCTGTCTGTCTATTAAATGCGTGATTACAGTAAATATTTTTTGATACTATTCCAACCCGTTTTTATTTTTCATTTTTACACACCCCTCTCTGAACTTTGACATATAAAGAAGATACAATCTATTCACTAGCCATAATTTATTTTGTTCTAACTAATCATTTATATCTATGTGGAATTTTTACACAGGTGTATAAAAAATATCGAATTAGTTAATAAAATTTCCTTTTCTAGTAATAATTAAATATGTAATCAGTACATTTTATCATTTTACCTTCATTGTAACAAAAATGTCATCTAACAGATTTGTTGGAGTAACACTAGGTTCCTTAGAACCCTTAGCCTACCTTGTCATATAAGGCCTTTCGTGGCGCAGCGGCACAAGAGTGTGACTGTAACCGACAGGTTCTGGGTTCGATCCAAAGTCGAGGAAATGAAATATTTAATATTTTCAATTTAAATATTTAATGTTTCATTTCTTCGCTCTGGTAACAACAACAACAACAACACTCAATACGCAATGCCTCAAATTCAGCGGCAAGTGGGGAACGGAATGGAACGTAGTGTCTTAATACTAGATTCCCGGGTTCCCTCTGCCTACCCTGCCTCGTGGGGGATACAAGGTGAAGCTGTTTTTTTTTTTTTGAGTCATATATGGGATACAGCCTTAATTTATAATAGATATATACATATATCTAAAACGAAAAACATAGAATGTAGTGATCTTGGTATCCGTCAACAGCTGGCCATGAAATGCAGAAGGTATATTAGAGCTGTAATAAATTTAATTACTCTGCAAATTTTGTTTTATAATTATAAGCTAGTTAAATCCGTTGTGAACAAAATGTGTAACATTAATCGCTTGTCTTATTTGATGAGTAAAAAACAGCACTAAGTAATGTTGTATTCTTTCTTTTAAAGTTAAGAAATAATACATTCTTCCATTTTTTTGTTGCTTTAGTAGACAGACGGACGGAACTTTGGGACCTAGTGTTAAGACACTCCGTTCGGTTTCCCACTTTGTGTTAAGTGATGGAACTCAACGGCACGCTAGGTCTTATTACCAGATCGAATAAATGAAAATATCGACAACCATTGCGTTTATAGTCCCACGCAATGTCTCAAATTCGGCGGAAAGTGGGGAACGGAAGTGGAACGGAGTGTCTTAACACTAGGTTCCCGGGTTCCCTCTGCCTACCCTGCCTCGTGCGGGATACAGCGTGAAGCTTGTGCCACTGCGCCATGACAAGCCTCTCCATTTATTATGTTTTTAGTAACTTTGTATATATCGATCAGAGAAAATTAAACCATTTACGTAATATGGAGGAAATTTTTTTACAGCTGTGCAACGATGGTGTCGATTAAAGTATTTTTTTTACTATTTTTAAAGTGTTAATCCATATTTAGAAAATGTATTAAAATTTTAACGTAACTGATGAGAAAGTATGACTTTGTGGTCAGAGCGTTCGGACGGCATCGGAAAAGCGCGGGTTCAAATCCCGCTACGTTCTAATTTTTATACGCTTTCAAAATAAGCATTTCAAGTAAAATTATTTATTAAATGTATACTTTTGTAATTGGAATAATATTTTACTTTTATATAAATAATTACTAATGCAAAAAACACTTTATTAAACGGTATTTATTGGTACGTCGAACAGCTGCTTAGTTTTTTTTTTGTTTTTAAGGTGATTGGATGTCACAACCGTCGTAAAATAAGATAAATGTTATTTATATAATAAATAAATGTAGTACCTATAGTGATTCTTGCGATTTGAACCTCATGTAGGTATCATTAGCTGAGTTGGAATTTTGCTATAATGTCAATTTTATTTAATATATAACAATTATCTTCTGCATATAATTTTATCCTTTACATGAGTTATTTATTTATTTAAAAATCATGAAACAAACTTACTTTTTCTTATAAAATATAAAATCGTAGCAGTATTTGTAGCGTTGAGTTCCGCCACTCAACACGCAATGCCTTCGTAAGGTTAATCTAGCATATATACATACATATATTTGCTAATTCGCTTATAATAAAAGTATGGCATCGCTTAACCCTCCTACCGTAGCGATCGCTCCCGACTTTGTTATTTAATACCTACCTACAATTTTGGCCCTTCCAGTGAGGTATTGTGGTCAAGAATGGCTTACACTATTTAGTTAGAGTTACTATTGAATATGAATATTTTCTCGACCCTTTTTCATGTTTAGGGTTGACAGATTTTTGTAATTGTTTTTCACATTTTTTTTTGCAGTTTTAAATGTTAATGTTAACATTTTAAGCTGCGCAAAAACATCAATTTATTATATAATGACATTCAGAAGGCGGTCATCAGCGTTGAGTTCCGTTTCATAATAAGCAATCATTTTATAAAAATAATTTATAATTGTATTGTCTCCATAATGCAAAATATTAAAAAAATCCTCATAATTGTAGAAACGAAAAATTTAAAGGTTTTGATGTCACTGAATCTGACAATTAACGCTATCTCTATGGATTCGATTGTTACTCGGAATGGAATATATAATATTTTCATTTTCTCGGTCTGATCATACGGCAAAACGCGGCGTTGAGTGCTGTAGCAATCCAACACGCAATTCCTTGAGAAAAGTATACTGATGGAAACAGTGTGTCTAAACAGTAGTGTGAAGCAAGAAAAGTGAACATTTTATTTATTTTGTTTTATTTATTTCAATACACAACAAATCATCCGTTATATTTTTAAATAAAGTTACTATTATTTATTTTTTAAATATATGTTTACAGCATTACAAGATGCTGAAGATAAGATTTAAACTTACATCTAACTAAAAATGAGACTCTTTTGATTTTTATTCTTACTGGAACAAATAATTCAATTTTGATAATTTTAAAAGAACAACATATAATAAAACATCTATTCCATTCTGTGAGCAACTAATTAAATTCAGACAGTTTTTTTTTTTTTTTTTTTTTTTTTCACCTCCAGATTCGTAGCTGTCTAACTTTTTGGAAACTCTTTCTTGATATTCCTCTCTGACCGGTGGATCTTTCATAGCCAAATAGTGGATGATTCATAGCCAAGCTTGGACAACCGGTGCGGCTGCGCCAACCTGCGATCAGACCCCTTATCCTAGCTACGACTAGATAATGGTCTGTTCCCAATTCAGCACCCCTAAACACTCGCGTGTGCATAACTTGGCTACGAATACGCTGATCCACTAGGAATAGATCAATCATACTTTTCTCTTCCGTTCGCTCCCACGTATACATGTGAATTTGTTTGTGGTCAAACATCGTGTTTGCCACAAACAATTTTTTTTCCTTGCAAATTTCCAATATAAGCTTTCCAGCTTCGTTCATTCTCTTATCACCGTACTGCCCTAGCACTCCTTCGTAACCGCTACGCGCAATTCCGACCCATCCGTTCAAATCACCGCATATTATTACTTTTTCATTCTCTCTAACACTACCTAGAACGTCCCTCACACTCTCCCAAAACTCTTCGAGTTCGCATAATGGAGCTGAGGATACCGGCGCATACGCCGCTAACAAGAAAACTCTTGTTATCCCCGTTATGTGCTTGAAGCGCACCCAAAGCAGCCTCGAGTTTTTTTCACCGTAGCGTTTGGCGCTCCGTTCTCTCTGCCTACCCCGCTAGGGATATAGCGTGAAGCTAAGTAAAGTAAAGTAAAGTTTTCTTTTTTTCTTATTTTTGATATTCAAGTAAAACAGCCACTCTTCACTTGTACATATGTATATATAGTATATGTGTATTTATTTATTTCTTGTACCTTTAAGGGTGAAGCTATAACAGAATATTATTAAACATTTTATATTAATCATATATAAAGAAACCGTTTCACAGCCCTAATATCTCATAACCCCCCTTTAACGCATACCCGCGTTGGTTTCCCCTTGAGTTACTGTACATACAACATACATGCATTGTCGATAATACAAATTATTTATTGTATCTATCACTTTTTGACATTTTTCAAATAACATAAATATGTTGCAGTCACTCACTCACTCAGCTTCACGCTGTATCCCGCACATGGCAGAATAGGCAGAGGAAACGAACCTAGTGTTAAAACACTCCATTTCACTTCCGTTCCCCTCTTTCCTTTATATAATATAATTTACAGGCTTTTCGGTTTTTCTAAAGTAAGTATGGTTAGCACAGTTCTTCTTTAATAGTTTTCTACTTTATGCAGCATATAGCACAGTAGGCGGATATAACCTAGGAAACTAGTGTTAAGTCATTATTTATTTATTATGATATTCCATATCCTACTTTTCATTCCGAATTCTTGAGACATTGTGTGTTGTGTGGCGAAATTTAACGCCGCTTTGTTTTATTATAAAAACGAGAAAAAGCTATACTTGTAATTAATCTGTAACCGATCCTTGTCTGTAAATAGAAGATATATTAAATATAATCACATTTACCAATTCAGGGCCCAAAATAGTGTTGCTTTTTTATATTTGCCAGTATATCCGTTTAGACGCGTTAATCTAAGAAACGGTTAAGAAGAATTAAATGCAGTTTTTACTTTTACTTTTTTTAGTTTACAAAGCATAGATAATGTCTTAAGAGTGATAATGTTAATAGAATAAAAAAATTGTTGAAATGATTAGAAAGAAAAATTAACATAATTCTAACGGGCGAAACCGCGGACGGGTCGCTACTATTAAATATTTCAGTATATAAACATAGACCTGACTCGAGCAAAACTACAATGAAACTTAGTGTATTAAAGTCATCAAATATTACCAAGTACCGCACAAAGGTGGCAATTGGAAAAAATACGTAATAACAAACTTATGTGTATTATTTACATAATTATAGTAAGAATATTTGAAATTGCGACACTCTTATTAGAGTCAATCAAGCAGTGTCCTATGTCAACATTTACTTAACGAGAACCGTTTAAAATAAGTTTTTTCATTTTCTAGTTGGACTTTATTAGAAATCTAATGTCTAGTTATGTTTATACTTAGTTTTTGATAGTTTATGTATTTAACTTATTGTACTTATTTATTTATTCGTTTAATTAATGCTTATCAATTATGGACGATTTTAACTTTATTTTTCCTAGGCGCAATCGTTTAAACTTAGAAGCGGATAGAAAATCAAGTGACAATGAAATGTATTTATTTGGGTATAACATTTTTAATGGTATCGAACCTTCACTATTGAATACTGCCAACGTGCTCTGACCACTAAGCCATACGTTCATATCAAGCCACGTCGAAAATTCTTACACGCTTGTTTCAACTTATTTATGTTATTAAATATTTGGAGGTTTAAATTCTGCTTCGTTAAAGAAATATATTTATTTTATTTATTAATAACTAAAAATACATTATTATAATTTGTTATTAATATATTTTATTAATTAATTAAAATATATTGAATAAATAAAAAGAATAAAGCAAACGTATCTCCCACATCACTATTACATGTGCTAAATGAGTCACGCTTTAGGCACTTACAGTCACAGTCAGGAAGTATTACTATTTATTTTTCCTTTTAAAATGTAGAGGCCTGTCGTGGCGCAGCGGCACAAGCGTGTGACTGTAACCGACAGGTTCTGGGTTCGATCGAGGAAATGAAATATTCAATATTTTCAATTTCAATATTTAATGTTTCATTTCTTCGCTCTGGTAATAAGGCAAAGTGCGGCGTTGAGTTCCGCCACTCAACACGCAATGCCTCAAAGTCGGCGGAAAGTGGGGAACGGGAGTGGAACAGAGTGTCTTAACACTAGGTTCCCGGGTTCCCTCTGCCTACCCTGCCTCG
Source organism: Eueides isabella (assembly GCA_019049475.1). Lineage (NCBI taxonomy): Eukaryota > Metazoa > Arthropoda > Insecta > Lepidoptera > Nymphalidae > Eueides > Eueides isabella. The sequence goes on from CM032402.1 coordinate 2,836,062, forward strand.
TGCGGGATACTGCGTGAAGCTAAGTAAGTGAATAAGTAAAATGTTAAAAAAATAAACTGTTTCTTCTTTTTCTCTTTCTTTTTGTTTTGTAATGAATATATGTACATCTACTGTAGGTATATATATTCATTATGAATGTTTATTTTGACGGTGAACTGCGTGTACAGTTTAATTATGGCTTAGTAATTTATTTTTAGTTCCCTGCATGCGCAGACAGAATGCGGCGTTGAGTTGCGCTACGAAATAAACCAAGTTTCGAAAATACGGCGAATCTTCATATTAAGATCAATTTATATCCCATGTTTGAGATAAATCGTAAAGCTAAGAAAATTAAGATGGTTATAATAGATTTCTACAATAAATAATAGAAGGTATTTTTTCTGTTAAAATTTTATCAAATTTAAATATATTTAATAATTTTATATAATTTGTGATTAGTCTTACAGCCTTTCTCAGCCTTCTGATTTATTAAGATTTTCACATTTGACTACCAGTTATTGGCAAAAAAAAGACATAATAAACTATAATTCTATTTTATTACTATTTTATTTACAAATTTTAAAATGAATATTTCAAAATTCACCCAGACGAATTCTAAATGCGTTTATAAATGTATCTATCACATACTTTTAATAACAAAAATAAAGAAAGAATTCTTACCATTAACGGTTCAGGAATCTGCGATATAACAACTGAGCACGTTGATAGGTTGAGGTGCCTTTAATTAAAGCGAGTCGATGTCCAAACGAGCAAGACGAATGACCACAATTGAAATACCATAGTGAGTACTAGGTACTACTGACAGTATTGAGGAAAGCAAGATATTTCGAGATATAAATACAACAGAGGCCTGTAAACGACAAGTTGTGGGTTCGATTCCCACTGGAGGAAATGAAAAATTTAACATTTTCAATATTTTCTAATTAAATATTTAATGTTGTAATTCTTCCCGAATTCGGTGAAAAATGGGACGGAGTGTCTTACTGTGTCATGTGCAACAGCGTGAAGCTGAAATAGAAAAGGAATTAAAATAGCTTTCGTTGGGGTTGTGGTTTCGATTTTTACTCGAGGTAGTGATTCTAATAAAATCATATTCTTTTCTCTGTATGATAAAACAGAGCGTAAAGTTGACCATTGCCATATGGAATTCACCAAATTATGCGAAAAGAGAAGAACTGAGTGTATTTTAACTATTTTGTATTTAAAATATTTTTAATATATCGTTTTATTCTACAATTATGTTAGAAGAACTTAAGATTTTTTTTAAATCATGTAAGCAATTAAATCGTTGCAGTATAAAAGCCCACGCGTCTGGGATGCGGTTCAAGAAGTGCCTGTTCAAATGTTCACGCGATGCAACCAGAGTTAGGCGGAAATTGGGGAAAAGGAATTTTATTAATCGGAATGGATTGGCAAGGTTCCCTGGTTACAATTTATAGCTTAGAAAACAATATACAGGCTTTGATTGCGAGCACTCTGGTTGTGGATTCAATTTAAGTACAGATTCATCAGATGAAAAATTATAATTATTTCCGCAGCGTTCCGCCTTCTAACATATAAAGTTCTTAGATGAGAAAACAATGGGGAACGTTAAGTCGATATTTTTTAAATAAGTCTAATCTCCAAAAAGCTGTAAATAAAGAAAAACAATAATATAATGAAAAAGTACAAATATATATATATATATATATATATATATATATATATATATATATATATATATATATATATATATATATATATATATATATATATATATATATATATATATATATATTTATTTATTTAACTGTGCTGTATTCCGCTTATGGCAATCATGCCATCATTGCCTATCTATAAAGAGGAAATTTGGGAACCTAGTGTTAACATACTCCGTTTCCATAAAGACACTTGCGTTTCGCATTTTTCACCGAATTCTAGGCATTGTGTGTTAAGTAGCGGAACTGAACGCCGCGTTTCCCCTTAAGACCAGAACAAAGAAATAAAAATATTAACAAAATATACAACAATTATATTAAAAACAAAAATCGAACGGCCATTCCGATAATGCTATTTAGTTTTGTATTCAACGAATAACCGCAATATTTTTTATAGAGATAATCCCCATGATATATTGGGCATAACTCTGATTTATGACTTAACTTACGATTAGAACTGGACGTTATCAACAATCTTAAATGAATTGTTTGAATTTGCCAATTTTTGTTTGGCTTATAATAAGAATTTACTATTATAGTCACGTATATTTTGATAAATTTAAATTCATGTAGCGGCGTAACTTCTGGCTGTAAACATGACGATGTTGGGTTCGATTCCCATTAAGGACTTTATTATTTTAATTCACTTTACTCTGGTTACATGGCAATATGCGGCGTTGAGTTATGCGGCGTTGAGTTCTGCCACTTAGCACGAAATATTTTGGAAATTAGGCGGTGTGAAGACAACGGAATGTTTTAACATTGGTAAAATTTTACCTACCCTGCCATAATCTTACTATTTTATTTACCTAAATATTACAAAACTGTTTTTACTATGTTTTAACTTAAATTTAAAAAGAGTATATTTTTTTTTTTGAACGAAGCATGATTTGAACCTGCGCCTCTGGAAAACCGTTCCAGCGCTCTGACCAACTAAGCCATTCGTTCTCACCAAGCTCCGTCGAACTTCTTATACGCTTGTTACAACTTATTTATGTTGTTAGCATCTCTATAGGGAGATTTTTACAAATTTCCGCTACCCAAAGACAACTCGTAAGAATTGTCGTTTGGCAAGAGAGAATACTATTTATTTTAATATTTTTACTATGTTTTAAAGTGTTATTCCACACTTAGGACAGAAAATACTAAACTTAAATTTAAAAAGATAAAAAAAAGAATTAAAAAAAAATGTTATACGCTTTTTAAATTTAAGTTTAATATTACAAAAGTGACTCAATGAAGCACGTAAGTCTGTTTATAATTATAACATACAGCGTGAAATAAATGTGAACATAACAAAACCATGCAAGTAAAACGACCCTCTCACTCAACATTGGCGGACAATTTTTACACTTGCCACAACTGCGAGTGTCAATCAAATAACGCTTTATTGGAGTGCTGTGAAGCGGATAGCTCTTATTACAATACTAATTGAAAAATATATAAAAGTATACCAAAAAGTGCTTTATAAAATTCTGATTAACTATATTGAGAGAGTGAAACATTTTGGAGGGCCAAAGTAAAAAAAATTTGTTACTAAATAGCAAATGGAAATGAAATTAATAGATATATGCGATAAATAAGTTACATATATCATCATATTTTTTATGTGATTCGGTAGCGAAAACATAGTCTTTTAAAAAATAGATATGTTACAAATTGCTATAGATTGTGCCTGGAGCATATACTGTATAAGCCAAAACACAAGCTCTCCTTTTAAGGTTTAACTATTCAGGTCATTATGTATGATATTACAATGATATCATACATAATTATATTCTTACCAAAGTTACGTAGCACTATTCCTCATCATTATATAACTACCTCTACTTGATAAAGTACTTTTTGCTGCTAATGCGATTTTCATAAAACCTAACCAACCAGCCAAGAAATATAGTAATGAAGCAGATTTTTCAATTAAAAAATACTACAATCGGTTTATTTATTCACGAGATACGATACTATAGACATACAGATAGACAGATATCTTTTTGCCATATCTACTTTTTATTTACCTCAAAATAATAAAAAAAAAAATAACAACTAAATATCACATATAATATATCCCACAAAATCATTTTAAGCATTTAATGCGCACGAGAGGTTTCTGGTGACAAGTGAATAGCAATCGCTCAAGTGGGATCAAAATGTATTTCAGATTAATTTTACTCCAAAACGACCATCTGTCCAATTTGTATGAAATGTTGATCGGTGTAATTGTATCTATTGGTTTAGTGGATAGTTATAACGGTTTTTGGTTAGACGAGGAATTTTGTTTAATTTGTTTATAAAAATAGTCATGATTGATTTTTTTTTTGTATCTTGCACGTGGCAGGGAAGTCAAAGGGTGCTTGGGAACCTAGTGTCAAGACACCCCTTTACGTTCCTCACTTTTTACTTACGTTGCCTTCTTACTAGAGAGAAGAAATTAAAATATTAAATATTACATGTCCTCGAGTGGAGATCGAACCCACAACACGCTTGTGCCCCTGCTATAGGCCTCAAATAATGCTTATCCAATATTTTTTGTTTTATTGGACTAGCGTTTCGCTCGCGGCTTCGCCCGCTTGATTTACACTACTTATTTAGATACTAATCTCTTTCATGTTCACCATTTTTAAGACAATATCTGTATGTTACCGTCATTTTATAAACTTCGGTAGATCACACTATCTTCCACGACTTAAAATGTTATCTAAATGAATATAAATTTTGTAGCAATTTTGTCGTAATAAACATTTTAAATTGTTATAATCTTTTTATTTACTGACCGATTTAATAAAGCTTGGAAAAATATAACAGTAAAAATGCGGAGTGGCGCAGTGGGAAAGCATCCAATTGTGAATTCTGGGTTCAATTTTCACTAGGAAAAATTATAAATTACTATTTAATATGACAGAGGGCGGTGTTAAGATACGCTAGGCGCTTTCCGTCTGTTTTACTTTCTATATGAGGAATACAACATGAATCCAAACAAAAAGATATATATTGTCTACCAAAGAGAGAATAATAAAAAAATTTCTTAGACAATTTCCCATTTAAACTTGAGCTAATATCAACCAATTACCATTGTCCCAGGCCAAAGTCAACGCTTCCCTATAATAACATTCTTCAGTCACCTCTAAGGAACACGGAGGTTTATTCAGTAAATAAACGAGTACGTAATAACTTCGTTGAACACCTAATCGTGTTGATTCTGGCTACGTGATGCGGCCATGGAGTAAATTGGCCTTTGAATTGCATGTTTTTTTTAGAAAAAAAAGCTTTCACTGTGCTTAATAATTTGCTTATGAGAAACTATATAAAATATATTACACATTTTAAAAAAAAATAATAGTAATGGAACAAGAATTTATTACTGATAATTTTTTATTTGTCCTTTTTTTCAGCTTCACGATGCATTACGTACAAGGCAGGGTAGGTGAAAGGAACTCGAGAACTTAGTGTTATTAGATATTCCGCTCTATACGTTTCTCACTTCTACCCAAATTTGAGGCATTGTGTGTTGAGTGGCTGAGCTCAACGCCGCGCTTTGCTTTGTGACCAGAGCCAAGAAATGAAAGTAATAATATTTATTTTGAAAATATTAAATCGTTATGTTTTATATAATCGGAATTATTTCAATTTTTTAAATATATCTTGTTACGCTATTAGACCCAGAATGGATCTAGACTGTAATTTATAATGAAGACTGGTACACATGATAACTATTTCAGGAGCCCATTTAAATAATAGAAAAACAAAAACTACTGTCTTTTAAAAAAAATCAAGTACTTTCTATTGACATATAAGAATTTAAGGTCTGAAATGATATCTGATGAAGAACTTTGATAAATAATTCATATAAACGGTAAGACATAGTGGAAGACATTTTAAAAAATAAAATTTTAATATTATATGCTTTAAACTTTCTTATTTTTATAGACTAAGTTAAGAACCTGTGATTGTTAAGATACTTCGGGTCCCCACTTTCCACCAAATTCTGGAGTAATGAATGGGGGAATCAAACGTCGCGTTTTGCATCATTACCAGAGGTAAGAAAATGAAAATATTAAATATTTCATTTTCTCGAGTCAGAGATCGAACCCACAACCACTGTCGCTTACAACACGACAGGCAATAACATCAAACTTAGATACATCAAAACAAAATATTCTCATGTAGGTACCTACATGATAAATAACAATATTATTTCTAACAAATTGGAATTAAAGCAAAACGTTTTTAACTTCCATTACGACATATTTATACAAATAACTTTTTTATTCGATAATTTCTACTCTAATAACACCCTCTAAAAGCGATCACGTGACAAAATGTCAGATGTTGATGTGCACCGTCTAGTACAGGGGTTAGAATTAATTAAATATGATGAAGGAAAATTAGATAACTGCGTTTAATATTAACAGTATGTTTGCTTATGGATATATCACTATTGATATATTAGTACCAGCGTAGCGCAGCAATTAAATTTAAATGTATAGGTTCCAGGTTCGATTACTTGCGAAATATTTAATATTTGCATTTTTTGGCATCTGACAGGAAGCGAGGAAGGGATAGGCTTTACAGGGATTGATACAAATTTAACTTAAAAAAAAAAGTTTAACAGTGAGAGACTGTTAATGCAATAGCTGTGGTATCTAGAAGAGTGAAGCAGTCGGAACCCAGGGGAAGAAAGAGCAATGAAAACACATGGGATAGTTTTTGACACAACGAATATTGAGTGGTGGAACTGAACGCCGTTTATCGTACCAGAACAGGGAATCAGCTTCAATTAATTTATTTATTTTTAAAGCATCAAGCTCTTTCTATACTAAAAAGTCAGTATATACACAAACTCTTAATTAAATATACCAAAGATTGGGACATACATACAGAACAAACTCTATTTACGTATATATATATATATACATATATGTATATAGTTATTGAAACACAATTTGTCAGTAATTGCACTAAATGATGGGGACTTATATTAATTCGCCTCTATTACATTACAGATGTCTAATGGAATTTCAATTAGTGATTCATATAAAATGACAGGTTTTATTGTTTTATAATTGTGATGGTATATTTTTGGTTTGGTTAGTGGATATGTGGAAGGCAGGTCGTGCGTTCGATTATAGGATACGGTCCATGAGAGATTCTTGATTAGTATCAAAACATTTTTTTGATACTTTAGATTTTTGGTAAATTCTTGAGACTGGTTTAACAACAGCTTGTTTAGTCCTCAGGAAAAGAAATATTTGATAATTTAATTTTGACAAAGCCTGTTGAGTTCCGCTACTCAACGCGAAACATTAAGTCACTTCGTCTTAATGATACTGGGTTAGTAATGAGATGAGACTTCGTCTTATCACTAGGTTCCCAGGTTGCCTACCTTCCCACGTTCGGGATACAGCGTGAAGTTGAAAAAAATGATACGATGTTCATACCATCTAGGTACTATCAGCCATTAATCAATTAACATCAACATATATAAATCATCATTTATCAATTTCTAATTATATACAGTTATTTAAGTGCAATAGCTTATGCCAAATCATCTCATTTCTAATTACAAGAACAATAGGGTATGAAAAATATACTTTCACGTAGTGACCCCCGTCCACTCATTCCATACGGGTGCAAATTATATGACCTGAACGCATCGTTGCTCGTATAAACTGATTTTCTAAGGCACAATTTCTATTATATAGCGTTAATGTTACTGCTATGCCGGTCTTTATTATAAATTACTAACTAAGCGCGGAACTTAAGGAAGTGATTTGTATTATCATCGATATTTATATGTATTTACGAATCTATAGAACAGAATATTTTTATACTATTTTCTACATTTCTCATGCAAGATTTATTTCAGACCAAAAAATTTATCAACACTAATATTAATAACCAAACGGCTTGTCATTTTATTATATTTCATTTTAATTTCTATCTAGTAAATTTTGTTTTAAAACTGTTTGGTGATAAATAAGAACGGAGTTAAACTCCGCATTTAAGTTGATAAAACTCTAAATTGAATCAATAAGTGAGGGATCGACTATTTTTTCACTACGTTCCTTTATGTCTTAATTGTAGCAAATATAAAAATAAATAATCGCTCTTAGCTTATAACTTGTGTTTAAGCGATAATGTTTATAGTATAAGAGGAGAGAGAAAAGCACTTAGTATAATTAGATTGTGGAAAACGAACTTGGACTGTATCGCCGGTCATTATCTACAGGGTGATTGCTGAGTGAAACAATTCGCGTCAGTAATTTTACTTGAAAATTAAGCTTTTTTTAGTTTAATTGAGATTAAAATTGTTTAATATAGTTTATTTTCCAAGTTTTGGTATAACATCTACTATTATTTATTATTAAAATAACAGAAAAGGACAGAAAGTAATGATAATCACATCACTACAGAAAGTAATGATAATCACATACTCACAATGTTTTGAAAGTGGTTAAAAAAGATAGAGTATTTTCAGCTCAGGTTCTTTCTCTTAAAAAGAACATATATGTGACGCAGTAGCATAAGCATGTGCCTGTAAACGCAACAGATCGTAGGCTCGAATTCCTTTTTAGGATATATGAAATATTTTCATTTGTCTAGTAACGAGACATACCGTATCGTTGAGTTCCGTCACTCAAAATGCAAAGCTTCAAAATTTGGTGGAAACGCTTGGCGCGCTGACAGTTATCGGCCTTTTTTTTTCATTACATCTAAATATTCTTTGTAATTTCAATCAAATTTAAAGTTTTAATCGTAAACAAGTTTAAAACACCAATTTTATTATAATCACCCGAAATAACATTCAAAGTAAAACTAGAAAAGCTAAAGCATATTTCAAATTAGATAAACCTTCCAACAATATTTGTTGGAAAAACAGAAGCTTTCGCAAATTTCAATTCCACACTTCATGCACTGCACTTAGTTAAAAACATATTTAATATTAGTCATTTCATATTCAGTTTAAGCTTCCCTCTTCCCTTATTTGAGAACAATGTGTGATATAATATTGTGAAACGTTGAAATTTTTGTCTAACTAATTAACAGTCTGGGTTGTAAGGATTCGTGTACGTACAATTTAATAATTGGATAAAATTACGTAGAGTCTGGTACTGTCATAGGGAAATAATATGATTTTGTTATTTATTAGTAGATTTTCGTTATTGTTTTTCAGTGTAATTTAACTTAGCTTCAGGCTGTATTCCTAGAGGGGTAGTCAGAGAGAACGGAGCGCTAAACGCTTCGGCATACCTTTTTCGCTTCGTCTACTGTCATCAACTCTTCGGAGAATCCTCATGTTTTACCGTGACCTTTCTCCAATACGTAGCAACTCTACTACTCTACTAACTCTACTAACTCTTCTTTTCAAATGCCAATCGAGGTATGCCTCTACCTCTTTTACCTAGATATTTTATCTATGTAGTGAATTTTTGAGTGTAGTAAAAATACTACGTTTTGATTTTGATACATTTCTGTAGTTTGATTTGGCTAACTAGATGCGTACATTATAAAGTTAAAACTAAATTAAAATAAAGAAGAAATATAAATTGAGGCTTAACTTGGCGCAGGGGCACAAGAGTACAACTATGAACGGTACAAATTTCGGGATAGATTCGCTCTTGAAGAAATAAAATATTTAATATTTACGTTTTTCCTCCGGTAGTAAGGCAAAGCACGGCGTTAAACTCCACCACTAAGCACGCAATGCCTTAAATTCAGCGAGAAGTAGGAAACGGAAGCTAAAATAAACAAATAAAGAAATAGTTTAACAGTTATTCACATTTTTACTATCACAACACCCCTTATTCAACTACCTACTCGTCGTATAATTCGCGGGCGCGGGTGCAATCGTTTTTTGCAGTAAATCTAATTTATTTGTATTAGATAATGACTTATCCTCGACTGGCGGAGCTCTGTAACTCTTTCAAATATCCATATAGTGGGAATTGTGAATTTGATACTTATTTTATATTTGAGAGAAAGAAAATTTTCATTTTAATGTTTCACTTAACCTAACTTAGCTTCACGATATACACGCTATATAACATGACAATTTGGGAACCTAATGTTAAGATACTCCGTTCTCATTTAGACATTTCTATTTCCACGTTCCGCCAAATTTTGGAGGCATTGTGTGTTGAGTGGCAGAACTACCGCCTCTCGCCTCGTCACTAGACCTAAAAGAACAATATATTAAATATTTAATATTTCCGAGTTAGAATCGAAGTCACAGCCATTCGTATTTATATTCGCATACATGTGCCCTTGCGCTTGCGATATATCTATGTAATTAATTAATACAAGTATCAAATCATCTTCACCAAGTTTGGCTATGACGGTATCGTCGTGCTACGAAGCAATTACTTTAAGTTTGGTTCCGTGTCGGCACATTTCGCGGTTTTCCGCTGTCCATTAAAAACAAATGCCGGTCAGACCGTGTACACTTTTAAATTACGATTGCGATTTATTTGATGAAGATAATAAATGCTTTATTGTTTAATTAATTTTGGTGTTTGATATTGATAGTGTTAGGTTCATTGCCTAAAGTCCTTAGGATAACTATTGCTTAGAAAAATAAGTGAAAAATAAAATGTTACCGTCCAAAAAAAATCGTAATGAACTAAGTGAGTTTGTGTTATTTGACAGTAGTAGTAATATTAGAATAACAACGATTTATTTTTTCTTGCTATTACTATGCCTGGTATTTATTTCTTTTGTTGCGAGATTAAAATTTATTTGAGAAACTAATCATACCAAGATTCATAATCTTCGAATATTTTAAAATCATTAATAGAAAACTGTAAAATTTGCTGTTTACAGTTTATAAATAGAAACTTTCCCCAAGAATTACACCCTTTCTTAGCTTCACTCTAAACTTCACACGTAGCATAGCGTAGAGTAGGCTGAGAGGACCTGAGAACCTAGTAGATAAGACATTCCTTTCCGTTCACCACTTTCCGACAATTTAAGACATTGCGTGTCGTGTGGTGGAACTCAACGCCGCGCTATATCTGGTTACCTGGAATTAAGAAATGTAAATTTTAAACATTTTATTTACTACATACAATCCCTGCTTGTGCCCCTGCACTACAATAGTCTTCCAAACTTATTATATGAATATTTACCCAAGCAGTCCATATCAACCATCCTGATTATATCTTAGTTATTTTAATTCGCATAAAAATCAATTGCCACTCAAAATTCGTAACAAAGTTAAATTGCCGAAACAAAAACGCGACTAGAATTAACTATTGAACAATCGGACACAAAAGCACTTTACATGACATGTGGCCTTCTAAGTGGCGGTGACACACTACAAATAATGTTACTTTTGAATGCTTACAAAATTTTAATATGAAAATTTATTAGAACATACTTTAAAATTTATGTAATGTAATTTAATTTCAACTTATTTGGTAAGAAAATAAGAATTATATTCGAGCTTTAAGCTTTTACCATAAAGCTGAGTTTGTTCTCGTTAAATCAATCGAAATAAAACCATATTCTTATATGAAAGGGTCGACTAAAACGTATGTAATTATTGGATCGTAGAGCTTAAAATAAGCCATGCGTGGTAAGTTTAATGAATTTTGTCTGAGGGAGAACAAAATGGAGAAATCAAAGGGAAAATTTGTGATTTTTTTTCTTTATTGTTTAAAAATACTTTTGTATGTAAATTTACCTAAAATACTAAAACATTGTAGTATATTAGAAATTTGAATTTTTAATTAATGGATTTATTTTAAGCCAATCAAAAGGTTTTCTTAAGCATTGAAGCATAGCAAATCATAGAAACAATATTTTAATAATTTATTGTTGATTCCATATGGTTGTTATTATTAAAAAAACTTACTAAATTTAAAGATATTAATACAATATTATCATATGAAATAAAACGTCATATTGAGTAACATCACTCTTCAAGTAATTTAGAGAAAACGATGTCGAAAGTAGATTCCTTCTGTCAACACCTTGAAACTATGTCTAGTGATATTATGAACAACAATAAAGATATAAGTATTTTAAATTAAAAAAATATTTACTGCATTAATCGTGTATATATTGTTTTCTATACATTTTTGAAAACTTAACGTTGGGTTTTAAAAAAGTATATGCGATTAATCCAGTTAACTTTATTTTATGTTAATATGTGATCATTGCCAAAATTAAAGATATATGTTATTCTATACCTTTTATCACGGCGTATCACGCACAAAGCAGGTTAGGCAGACGGTATTAAAACAGTTTGTTTTCCTTAAAACACTTCCGGTAACGAAAGTTTACAAAGAATTTGAGTCATTGCATGTTAAGTGGTAAAACTTAGCGCTACGCTTTGCCCTGGAAAAGAAATTGAACATTTCATTTCTTCGGAGTGAGAATACCACAACTAGTCGATAACTTATACTACACTCATACCCACACCACGAAGGGCCTCGATGTATTTTTTTATACTATATTTAGTAACTCAGCAGATATTATTGTTATAACAACCAAAATTATTCAGCCATATCTAATATCATTCACACGATGTTACCAAAATAACGTGGTACGTCTCACATTATTATAATGTAAATTTGACAGTTCATCACAACACGGCCACGTGACACAAACAAAAATAGATAAAGAACAAAACGGCGATGTCACTCGCAAATCACACCAAATAAAGATTAAAAAATAAGCACAAATTGTATAAAAACAATCGAACTTGCTACTGTCGTACGCCTTCTTTGGAGTCAGTCAATCGGTTATTGGGGGTGTGTCAAGAACAGAAGAGATGTGGAGTAGGTATAGTTATACAATTATTTTTATGTTTCGTTTTTGTATAGTTTAAAAAGAAAAGGAAAATATTCTGCTGAATATTTTTTTGCTTATCGTTCCTTTTTTCGGTGATCTAATATGGCTTTATTTTTTTATTTTTTTTTTAAATACATGAACTTCTATTAGTTTTAAATGGTTTTATCAGCTTTACTCATATATGATAATCCCGCATATATTTGACCGTTTTACTTCTTAGTGCCCAATTTTCGAATAATTCATATTGAGTGCCGGTAGTCAATGCTATGTTTTGTCTCCTTACATTAGCGATAAAATGGATATAACTCTACCCGGTTGTGGGGATAGAACCCACAACCGGGTCCGTATCATATTTTAAATCAAATGATTCTATGTTTTGTAAGATCAAGTGAATAAGAATTTTACTTCTTTTTTCTAAAATTTCAAATGACTTGGACGAATTTTATACATAAATACACATTTAATGCCTGGCGGGTTCGACCTGGCTTTCGCCATATTTTCTTTTAAAACCATAAATAAAACAACGTAAATAAAATGAAAAAATATATTTCCGACTCTAACTACTCAATTTCTATCAGTCTCTCCGTGCTATCAAAGGTCACGTGTCGGTCACGTGCTCCACACTGTATGTACGTCTGCGCGTGTGTCCTCTGAGATGCATTGTTCTTTCATTTAGTACTGGATGTATATGATTGGGGTTGGTTTTACTAACTTTGAAGATAGTGTGGACAGGGTAATTTTTTTAATTGTATATAAAATGTGTAAGAAAATTTAAAAAACTACATGTTTTCTTACTCTCATCCTGTATGACGCATATCAGTCGGGTATGCAAAGGGGACCTTCTGCTTAGACATTCTGTTCCCTACTAGAGATAAAGCGGAGATATAGCGGAAATTAGTGCAATCCTGGCTTGCCTTGTATACTAGAACAAAGAATGGAAAATATGTAATTTATTCAGCCGCCTTTATAACTCGACGCTGCGCTAAGATGATCTCCTTAAATTATTGTATTCTGTATATATCAAGAAGGAACTCTGCATTTCTGCTAAGAAAGTCTCGTTATACGTTCGTTCTACTGTTCGCTATATCCTTGGAGTATTGAGCGTAAACACTCTCATTATGGATGTGCGTAAGATTTTTTTTCTTTAGCCTAGCTTTGTTTACCAAACTACATACATTAATTTTAATAATTGTTCTCGTGTTGATCCCGCACAAGGCAGGGTAGGCAGAGGGAACTTGGGAACCTAGTGTTAAGACACTCCGTTGTACTTCCGTTCCCCACTTTCCGCCGAGTTTGAGGCATTGCGTGTTGAGTGGCGGAACCAAACGCCGTGTTTTGCCTTGTACCAGATATTTCATTTCTTCGAGTGGGGATCGAACCCACAACCTATCGGTTACAGTCACACGCTTGTGCCGCTGCGCCACGACTGGTAGGAAAATAGTTTTGTAAAATAGGTATAAATATTTGAACGCAGAGGATATTTAACTTTAACGTTAAACGTTAACGTTTTAATAGTCCGTTTCTAAGAGGCGCGGGTTCAAATCCCACAGTGTTCAAATTTTTATAGGTTTTCTCAATATATATGCTTAAATTGAGGCCTGTCGTGGCGCAGCGGCTCAATCGTGTGACTGTAACTGACAGGTTCTGGGTTCGATCCCGGCCGAGGAAATGAAATATATAATATTTTCAATTAAAATATTTAATTTCTTCGCTCTGGTAATAAGGCAAAGCGCGACGTTGAGTTCCGCCACTCAACACGCAATGCCTCAAATTCGGCGGAAAGTGGGGAACGGAAGTGGAACGGAGCGTCTTAACACTATGTTCCCGGGTTCCCTCCGCCTACCCTGCCTCGTGCGGGATACAGCGTAAAGCTGAGTATATGCTTAAATACTCCCCAGTGGCAGTCAATTACTTAAATAATAGGCTCTAGTTTACTAAATAAGCTTTATTTCCGCAAACGTTCTCTCGTTTCGCCTCAAGCAAAGTCCCATAAAACACTTCTCCCGTGAATAATGGAATAACAATAAAAGTATACAAATAATGACTTCGCCTATTCCAGTGAAAGGGTTCCGTATGATAAAAATGCGTATAAAACATTTTATGATGTGCGGAAATATAAAGTGAAATGGACTTGATTTTATGTCGGTTTGTAATAGGCTAGTATTTGCTTGTAATGAATTTATAGGCTTAGTGTAGTTAGTTGAAGTTCAGACTTGACAGGGAGCTAGTATAGATTTTACTAAGTATTTTCCATTTTTTTTGAATTTGGTGCTGTAATCCCGCTAGCTAGCCGGTGATAAGATACTCTGTTCTCATTAAAACACTGGTTTTCTTCGCTTTTCAGAATTCTCCAGGCGATTTTGCAGTTCGTCGACCAGAATTAAGAAATTAAAATGTTAAATATCGAGTTTTAGTATGGGAATTGTACCCATAACCATGTACGCCACGACTAATTTTAGAAAAAAGTTGTTATGTAACTGAAAGCGATAAACATATTTTTTTAGTGTTAGTAAAAGCGATATAAACTAACTAGCGAGACTTTGCTCGCAACTTACTTTGTGTTGATTCGTAAATATGGGAAAATCTCGTTTTCCGTTCCGATATGAATTTCAAAAAATGCTATCCTGTTACCTCCTTACATTATTTAATTTACCAACATGCCAAATTCCCATTGCTTCCCTAACATGCAAAGGAAACCTAGGGTTAAGGCACTTCGTTCTACGCGCCACTTTCAGCCGAATTTGAGGCATTGCATGTTGAGTCATTGATCTCAACGCCACACATTGCCTTGTTACCAGAATAATTTAAAAATACTAAATGTTTCATTTCCTCAAGTCAAGATCGAATCCACAATCTCTCGCGTTTAATCACACACTTGTGCCGCTGCGCCACGACAGCCCTAAATATTAATAATAGGTTAATATTTCAAAAATCACCCTCAACCCCAAAATTAAAATGTTTTATTCATGGTATTGTTAAATATTATTGGTAACTTTTTTTGTTTAAAACAGCCCGCGGCGACCACGTGGCCAGTATTTAGCAAATTACTCGCTAATATTTGTAAATTAACGCAATTGAATAGGCAATAGAAATTCATGGGAAATGATTACTTGTTTGATACTATTGAGAATTAGTTTAGTTCGTTTGAATAAAATATTGTATGTAAACTATTTCAAAGTCTGTTGAGTTTAAGGTATAGGATATCGAGTGGCGAAACTCAACGCTGCGCATTGCCATGTTGCCAGAGACAAGGAATGAAAATGTTTAAAATTTTATTTCTTCGAGTGGATTTTTTTTAATTATTTTTTATTTAGATATTTTTTTGTATTAATGTTTTTTTCTATAAATTTTTCGTTATCTTTTTTTTTATTTTATTATTAATCATTTCATTAATATTCATTTATTTTATTTTATTAATAAAAGTATAGGAATATTTTATAATTCAGACTCGCTTAGGCAGCATCTGATTTTAAGAATGACGGTTCGATCTCACTGCCACGTGTGAAGATTTATTAATTTAATGATTACTTTTAAATATTAGCGTCTCGCTTGCTGATTTCCCCGCTTTAACTACAACATTTTTTACTGATCTAATTTATTTTGATATTCGTTAGTTCTTCTTAATATTATGACTTTAAATATATATATTAAAAATAGAATTTCAGTGAAATTATAATTTTTTTAATAGAATTTTATCGAAAGAAAATACTTTAAAATAAAAAAATATTAAAATATTTGTTATCTTTTAACCGATTGGAATAAAATAAACACTAAATTTAGTAACATTTGCCTACATACAGTATTGAAAACTATATAGAAATCGTATTTTTCAGTTACGGAGAATAATGGGCACAAACGCACAGACAAACAATTTTTTTTTTAAAATGATTGTTCTTAAATTCTATTACAACAGACAGCGATTCGTCATAATTTTATTATATGTATAGATTTTTATTACCCCGCCGTAAAGCATATTGTAATATCACAAAATTTTTGAAATTGTGAAATTTCCGAAAGTACGGTAGTAACATCAGTATTGTTTTACATACGGTACCTCTAAAAAAATAAGGGTATATTCTGTAGACTAGATCAAGCTAAGATACTTAAAATTACTTCATTAAGATCTTTGATTTACCCATTTACATACAAAATAAAATGTTACTTTTTAACCGATCCAGTTATTATTTTCCTATGTTCTTTTTTGAACATATTTGGAAATCCGACGTATCTAAGCGTTTGGCAGTAGTAGTAGTTTAATTTTCCAATTTTTTTAACTCACATAATGCTATGATACTTTTATTTTTTTAGCTTCACGCTGTATCATGTATATGACAAAGTAGCCAAAGGAAATCTGGAAAGTTTATGTTACGATATTCTGTTTTCGTTAAGATAGTTTTCGTTCTCCATTTTCCCCTGAATTTGAGCCACCGCGTGTTTCCCGTATATGGCAGGGGAGGTCCTTATGCCTCCCCTTGGAAACCTAGTGTTAAGACACTCCGTTCTATTTCTGTTCACGACTTTCCGCCGAATTTTGAGATATAGCGTGTTGAGTGGCGGAACTCAACACCGCGTTTAATCCTATACCAGAGCTAAGATTTTTTTTATTTCTTAGCTCTTTAAATTGAAAATATTAAATATTTCATTTCCGGAGTGGGGATCGAACCATCAACCCATCGGTTACAGTCAAACGATTGTGCTGCTGCACCACGACATGCTTCAATTTGAGCCACTGCGTGATGCGTTGAATATAAATAATATTTTAAATAAATATATTGAGCATAACAATTTAAATTATTTTATTGAAGATTGTCTTCTTAGATATAAAATATTACAAGAACTTACAATTAATCTGAGTATTCTAGCACCTACCACAAGCACTCCCTCTAATCAACGCTACGCTGTCCGTCAAGTCCCCTGGACATCAAAACAAATAGAGGCACGAGGCTATTCATCGACAAATTACTCTCCAAGTGGGAAATATGTCAATTATAATTAATATGGGATTGAGCTTGTGCTATTTTATGAAATATTATGTGTTTATATAAAATAGTTTTAATCGTAAATTTTTACATTAGATAAAATGATATGAGATGATTGTGACTTGGTACAGTGGTCATTGTAAACGTGATGTTTCTCTAGGGATTTGAACTATTTTCATTATTCGCTTAGGCAACCCTGGAACCTAGTGTTAAGACACTCCGTTCCACTTCCGTTCCCCACTTTCCGCTGAATTTGAGGCATTGCGTGTAGAGTGGCGGAACTCAACGCCGCGCTTTGAAGCTTTATCCCTTGCGTGATACCAATGTTGAGAGATCCTCTTCGTCTCTACCACGTTTATGAACCCTCTCATACTCCTTTGAGAGATCTCTCATGCAAACAAATTTCTAACTAAATACGTATAACACTATGCGCCTGGCGAAATTCTCAAATATTTATAGGTACATGCTTACAATTAGAAACTATTTTGACAATCCTATGACAATGTACCAGAAAGGTCTTATATAATAATACAATTCCTCTATTCAACACAATTGAACAGTCATTGTGTCAACACTCAACCCTTAAACAGTCAAGAGTGTGTCCTCAAAGACAATATTTGTAGTAGGTACCCTAGGCCCTCTCACTATAGAGTAAACACGTGTCTAATAACGTGGGAATATGTGATATACGATAATGTAGCTACCATCTTTATATTGGAAGACGATTGAAGCCATTGTAGAGCAATGGACAGATTTGATTGTAAATAAAACGGTTATGAGTTCGTTTTCAATTTCGTTCGTTCGTTTAAAATTTTGTTTTAATTTCACAAGTGATTCAAGAAAAGTAGGCCGAGAAAACTCGGGAACCTAGTGTTAAGACACATCTGTTTCCCACATTCCGTTAAATTTAAGGCATTTCGTGTTGAGTAGCGGAATCAGCGCTACCCTAGCCTAGTCTCGTTCCAGAGCGACAAAAAGGAAAATTTTAAATATTTAATTTCATCGGTTGAGAATTGAACCCACCACCTGGTTTGATTTACCGTCGCATCCGTGCGCTTCAACAGGCCTTACAATTGAATTTAATGTCATAAATTTTACATTATTTCTAAAGAACTTTAATACAAAATTTTAGCGCTAAGCGCCGATAATTTCTGCCGTGTGTCCGAAAAAATCATAGATCCACAGTATATATATATATATATTTTAAAAATATTTATAGTATGCAATATAATTAAGCCAAAGTTATGAAACAGCTATACATTAATCCGCACGAGAAACTATCCTACTTCAATTCAGACGGAAACCATGAAACGGATAAGCCGATGATATTAGAGATTACTTCACAGAGAAATTGACCTAGGCTTATGTTCGGGAATTTACAATGGTTCAGTGACACCTGTGTGACGACTGGAAGTGAAAATATGAAAAATGTATTGTTTATATTTTAATAAATAATTTAGTAAGCAAATTTAATTGCCAGTAAGTGTAATTTTACTCCACGGCGTTAAGATCCGCATCTCAACATACAATCACTTGAATTAGCTAAGAAAACGGAACATAAGTGCTTTAATACTAGTTTTCTTTGCCTTTCTCCGACGTACGGGATGTAAGAAAGCTCAGTACTTTACTGTACTTAATAGCATGTAAAAGTTTTGGTCCTGTAATTATATTTTTTTAAGTTTTACTTTTGTATCCTGCATATAGCAGCAGCAGTAAGCAGAGGGGCCAATTGTTAAGAAGTTCTAATCCCATTAAAACACTTACGTTCCCCACTTACTACTGAGAAGTATAATTTGCAATATTTCTTTTTTAAAACGTAACTTAACGCCGCTTTTAATTCGATTTTACTAGAGCAGCAAAGAAAAGTAAATATACTCTAGCTATAATAATACTACTAAATCAATACTAAAAAATATTAAATATACACATCCAGTTCCACATGCACTCTGTAATATTTGCATAACCACGTCATACCGGTATTAGTATCTGGGAGACGGACGTCACCGCGGGGCTTCCGTTGTCTACCGTTTTAATAAGGCATGCGTTTAATTTAGATCAAAACAACCATTGTTCCATATGTTTTGGAATTTGGGAGTGTAATAAATATTTGGCGTGTTTATAGAGGTGTAGTAAAACGTATTCGATTACGGATTCGATTCCCATTGAAGCAATTAATTATTTTATTTTCTTTGGTTTGATAACATAGTTGTTCTAGATATAGTGCGGCGTTGAGTTACTCCACTGATAAAGTAGTGTTTCGGAAATTGGGGAAATGGAAAACTGGGTTTTTGAGCCCTACGTTCTCTCTGTAAATGCTACTATGTTATTGCAAAGTGAATTTATTCTTGTTATAGTTTTTTTAACAATTTATTTTAACGCTTTGGTACTATTGCATTGCTTCACCATTTAACCCGCACTGCCTTTAATTAGCAAATCTGTAAATAAAACTTAATTTAAAACAAACTTATATAACAACTATAGACTTTTATTTGTAGGTAAAATCACAACTATCATTATAAACATAAGTTGTAAATGGAAATATTTTCAACATTTTTACACAAAAATTATATACATGGTGTTACTTTAAATATTCATTTTTTTGCTAAAAGTAATCCTCCACGAAAACCATTAAATATCGAATACCGTTTTGAAGTATCGCATTCAATATTTCCTTTTTTTACATTCTGCATAGAGGGTAGTATTAAATAGATTTACCCGATGCTCGATGCTCAACCCTTCTGCAATAAAAGTTGTAAATTTTTACAACTTGCTTCCGCGCGTCTGGACTATTGTCATGTTGATTTGACTGGGATGGATATATGATAAATAAGCTAGTAAGTCTCAAAGCTGTATACTTAAAACGTAAATATATTTTTGCACATATGTTTCAACTTTATTTTTTATATGTCAAACGTAAGAAGCTGATATAATTGTATTTTTCCCAAATAAATAAAATATGTTAGCTTACACTAACGATGTTAATGAAATTTGAATTGAAAACTTCAAAATGTTATAACAATATATAAAAACATTTGTCTTATTATTAAAATACACTCTTTCCAAATTTAGTACTAATCTTAAGATATATATTATAGTAATAGAGAACGAAAAATGCCTCAAAAATATTTTTAATAATCGGCTTCACGCTGTACCTCGCACGAGGCAGGATAGGCAGAGGGAACCCGGGAACCTAGTATTAAGACACTCCGTTCCACTTCTGTTCCCCACTTTCCGCTGAATTTGAGGCATTGCATGTTGAGTGGCGGAACTCAACGCCGCTCAAAAATATTTGATATATATTTTCTATGAAAAAAAATATATTTTCTTACATAGTTGTCTTACATATATTTATATAAAATAATAAATCACAACAGCATGTCCTGAATACTTAAATTTAATTCGTAGGAAGTTAGTCCTAAACTTTTACGACAATGCCCATCGACTTCCGTAAGCAGAAAGGGTTTTGATGTTACATATATTTATTTCAATTATTTTGTGAGCATGCATTATTGAGTTTTAGTTTTTTTAGCTTTATGCTGTATCCCTTACATGGTGGGTAGGTAGGTACTCACCTAAAACTCACGTACTACTCCAGTAACTCCACGCGTGCTACCAGAGCAAGGAAGTATATATATTAAATATTTTGTATTTTTTTTATATTATTTGTCGAATAGAGACTAAAACCGCACACTTGTATCGTCACGGCCTAGGCTTTTGTATTCTAATACTAACTAAGTTATATTGTTATATTGTCTACAAAGAACAAATACTTATAATTATATTAAGAAAAATTTTTAGCTTCTCTTCAAGGATCTTGGTGGTAAGTCACGTCAAGCTATTAAAAGTACAGCATCAGTTTCTGAAAATGTTAATTAATATTTAGATTATCTTTTACTACAAAATATCAACTTAAACTTAGGGCCAGTTGTAGCGCAGGGGCACAAACCAGAGACTGTAATCGCGACACATTGTGGATTCTATCTTCTCTCGAGTAGATTAATATTTAATATTTTCATTATGGTAACGAGGCAAAGCGCGACGTTGAGTTCCGTCACTCAACACGCAACACTAGGTTCCCAGGTTCCCAGGTTCCCTTGCCTGCTACGTTCAGGATACATCGTGAAGCTACAAAAACTACAATTCCTCGTACATCATTCTTAAATGTTAAAGCTATTCAATAAATTTTAAATCCATTAGTACTAGTAAGTGGGTACACATGTTCTGGGTCGTGATTTCACTCCATTTAATATTACGAGGTTTAAATTCGGTGAGTTGTTGCCTCTCCTTTGATATGGGAGACGCCCTCAACACTCACTTTAATTTTTAAATTGGAATTTTAGAATGAATAGGATGTGATGGTATTTTTTGTTTGTGATTTGATCGGATTTTTATATTTTAGATAGCTATACAGATATAAAGATTTAGTTTTTTGGAAATTTGTAAGACTAAAAAAGAAACTTATTATTTCATATAATGATATATTTAAAGATAAAAAACTTCACATATCATTAAAAAAAAATCGTTCCTAAATCCTACTATATCGTTATGCCATTCATTGGTATGCCTCCTTGTATTTTCATTCTAAGCAAACACATATAGTAAGGAAAAGTAAAAATAACATTATTTTTGGTGACTCAAATTTCCCCAAAATTCTTTCGTCAAAATTCAATTAACGCATAAAAAATCATCCCCTTCGTGTTTATCTGAGCGGAGCAACGTCATTGTCACTATAACTTAACCCTATAACACCATACAATGATAGAAATAGAGAAAATCCATGTACTTTATATTATTTTATATTATACTGTTATTTACATAATTATAGTAAGAAGAGATGAGGCCTGTCGTGGCGCAGCGGCACAAGAGTGTGACTGTAACCGACAGGTTCTGGGTTCGATCCCCAGTCGAGGAAATGAAATATTTAATATTTTCAATTTAAATATTTAATGTTTCATTTCTTCGCTCTGGTAATAAGGCAAAGCGCGGCGTTGAGTTCCGCCACTCAACACGCAATGCCTCAAATTCGGCGGAAAGTGGGGAACGGAAGTGGAACGGAGTGTCATAACACTACTACAAAAATAGTAAGAAAAATATGATATAAACTATATATTTATTATATAAAAGGCAGAAGTTATTACTGCAAAAGCGATGAGCGTTTAATTTCGCTTGTCGGAATTAATTATTTTCATTTCTTCGCTCTAGTGGAGTTCAAGCACGGCGTTACTCAAAATTCAACAAGTAATGTCAAGATAGCAAAAAGCGAACAAACGGAATATCTCAACGCTGCGCTTATTTGAGGTGAATAAAATTAAAAAAAAATACTATAATATATTTTTTAACTATATTATAATACATCTAAATACTTATGATCATTCAAATTTCCCTAACATTCTTGCACAAAAATAATTCTTGCGTCAATTGACGTATAAAAAATTACTATTCCCCTTACAAAAATGTCACTGTAACTTAACCCTACAACACCAGACCCTATTATAATAATAGAATTGAAATCTCATTTATCTTTTTATCATTTATCAATAGTCAATATATTAATGGTTGATTTTTTTTTGTATTTTTAGCGGTTGCAATATGTTTTTTTTTATGTTTTTTTTTTTCCAAAGTAATTATGTATAAAACCACACCCTGTATGTTTATTTGATTAATGATATGTTTTGAACGTTATTGTGCTTTAAATTGTTTTATGATTATTCTTAGACGTTATATTTCTATTATAAGTAGTACTGACTGTACCTACTTGAATGTGAGTAAAATTAAATAAATATATTTATTTTAAGGTAAGGTTAGGGCCTTAAAAATAAACTGATATTTTATCAAAAAAATATTTATTTTATAAAAAAATAAAATCGTATTATTTATTTATAAAATAAATAATTTTTCTCATATATTTAAACAAATAGAAATGTATATATTATACTTGTTGTTAAAAATTAAAGTTGTTTGATAATTATTTGTAAAATTAAATATATATTTTTCGGGTTTCCTAAAGCCCGTTTTTTCTAAAAGGTAGACTGTTAGAGATTGTTTGAATTAATAAGGCCGCCCTTGCTTGACTTTTTTTCTCATTTTTGTATCTGTTTTTCTTTTTAATGATTATTATTCGTCTACAATAAAGACAAAAAATGATAATAATTTCGAGTAATCTATTTAGGTATATATTTTTAATGTTTTTAGAAATTTCTATTTAAGCAACACGCTTGTTACTAAGATCATAAAGATGTCACATCGAAGTGTCCGAAAATAATTGTAAATTTCAGCCCCTTTAGATGCTGGAACTAATTTTATTACTTTACACTTACCCTTGGACCGGACAAAAATATCCAAAATACATTAACCGTTAACTCTAGGGTCATTTGGCATTACACCTAATTTTATACAATGCCATTTTTTATTTTATTTTTTGCTTTTCTCCAGAATTCTCAAAATATTGCATGTTGAGTGATTGAGTGAAAAATGATTCATTGCTCCGAATTGGAATTGAACCAACAACTGTCGCATTTATTATAGAGATATGTCGCTACTTCACGACGGCCTTAAATAATAAAATTATGTTTTACATGAAGAAAAATAATTCTACCCTGAATAAATAAAACAAAACGCAATATCACCCATAAAACATATTAGTTCCAGTGGCCAATATCTTGACCCAAGCTTCTATTAGCAAATGGACGGTTAAATTTTAACTGTCCATACAAATTTCACCACAATGTAGTGTAAGAGATAAAATCACTTATTAGCTTTGTTTACGTATATCTACCAATAATGTTACAATGTTTTGAGAGTTTAATGGTAGAATAGGTTTAATGTTTTAAGATTTTGGATATCTATACTATTAGAGGGATGAAGAATTTAAACAACTATAATTATAGCTTTATAGCTTCACGTTGTATCGGAATTCTTATAGCAAAATGCGCAACGGGAACCTGGGAACCTAATGTTAGATCACTTCGTTCTCATTGAGATAGTTCAAGTACCCATTTTCCGCTGAAATTGAAACATTGCGTATTGAATGACAACAATAAACAATTCTATTCCTCGAGTGAAAATGGAATACATGACCTATTGCGTTCATAGTAGCTTATCTGTGTCTATATGTGAAAGTTATTAGATAATAAATACACATGTTTGATATGATAAGTAATATGTTCTTTTAAAAAAACTGACCACATTGTCCACTTTCTACAGAAAGACTTTGTTTAGGCGAGAGATATACATTTAAACTGTACACAGTTTGAATGTATATCTCTCGCCTAAACAAAGTCTAAACAAATATATAATTTTTTTTATTATTATTATAATAGAGAAAATTATATATTTATTTTATAAAACAAAACTGTTAAAAACTGTTAAATACTTATTAGTGAATGCGACCACATCTTCGTAAAAGGAACACAGGCCGCCCTCCAACCATGTTGATAGACGACCTAAAGAAGACAGTAGAAATCCGTTGAATCAAAGGGTGCAGGACTGGTCGTGCGGAATGATTCACTTAAAGAGATGCCTATGCCCAGCAGTGAACTTTATCAGTCTGATGGATGGACGAAATGCTTTTTAATAGGAAATACTTTTAGTAAAAAATAAATTTTCTGAAAATGCGGAGTTGAGTTGCACCACTTGACAGACAATGTCTCAAATTGAAGAGATTGTTGCATTTTAACTATGTAAAAAACAGCGTAAAGCAAAAAGAAAATAAAATATATATATATTGATAATATGCTATATTTACTTAACCCTTCTATTTACAAATCGGTGAACCATTAATTACCAAAGTGAATTTTGTGCATGTTAATAAACTGATTAATTAGTGAAGTTATCTTATCGCGTCATCTCATTACAACGCATCGTCTAATTACGTGAATTATGTACGGACGTCACGTATTTATGAACGGGTTAAGTTAATTAAATACTATCTACATATACTTATGTGTATTTATATATATATATTAAATATTTATAGTTGCCACTATAGGAACAGGGACTAACTAACTAACTATAATGACAGGTTGAAGGTATGAAAAGACAAAGCGCGGCGTTAAGTTCACAAACATGATCTACCTCTAGAACTACGCGTTAAGTAAGTAAAAAAAAATTATGGAAAAGAAGTATCTTACAACCGGGTTTCCCGGGATCCTAGTTTCTTCCTGCCTACTCTGCTGTGTGCGTCATTCAACGTAAAACTTAAAGGAAGGATCATTGGACTGTGTTGATATAAAATTCCAAGTCTCTCCGGAAAATATCTTAACTAAAATTTTTATACCCATATCTTTCATTTGTATAAAATCTGCACTGCGTAGATATTCGTAGATCTTATCTACGAATATTAAGTATTCGTAGATCTTGCGTAATTCATAATTTTGCGAATATTTTGCTTTCACTATACCCGAAGCAAATACAAAGGAATGAGTATGTTTTTTTTTTATGGACAAGACATGGCAAACGAGCGTACGGGTTCACTGATGGTAAGTGATCACCGTCGCCCACGGCGCAGTGTAACACCAGAGGTGCTACAGGAGCGTTGCCGGCCTGCCGGGGTCCGATATTACCCAATGTTAAATGCAGTGGCCAAAACCACTACTTAACGCCGGTTTTAAATGCCGTGGGTGGTAATAATCCGGTCGAGTCTGCCCATGCGTGTTGTCATTGCTGACAACGTGACTCTACCACACGTACTTACTTTAGTCGCCTCTTACGATACCATCAGTACCAGGGTGATTCTACTCTAAGCCGGAATCACACGGCAAAAAATGTATCAAGTTACTTCAATGTATGAAGTATACAAAATTCAAATTCAAGAGAGGCGGCGTTTAGTTCCGCCATTCAACATACAATACCTCAATTTGGCGGAAAGTAGGTATCGGAAGAGATTTAAAGAACGGAGTATCTTAACTCTAGGATCTCAATTTGCTTCTGCGTACCGGGGATTACTGTAATATATGATTATTTCGCATAAATTAGACTGCTTATGTATATATTTATATATTTATGAAAGAATTTAACTAAAATTGAACCGACAACTTTTGCCTAAGACATATGCAAAATGTACCACCATACAATTAAATAATTTGAAATATTCTTAAATATCTTATAAGGTTACCGGGTTCCTTCTGTCTACCCACGCCATAAAAAATCTTCACGCTTTTTCCCCAGGAGTGTAGCCAGGAAGAGTGAATCGCTAAACCATATACATACCTTTTTCGTCTCGTCATCTGTCACCAAGCTCAATTATAATAAAGTAATTTATGAAATTAAAAACATGCTATATTTTTAAAAACGACGGTTGATGATTTATCTAAAATAGGATCTCTTGTTTAATTTGCGGTTAGGTTTTAACAAGCATTAACTATTGTTTAATTAGTTATGCGTAGTAAAATTAACTGTCATTTAGTAGTTAATTTAGAATTTTAGTTTATAAATTGGCATAATTATCTAGAGTCACTAGTTTCAAACTTCGTTGTGCGCAGAAAATAAGGCAAAGAGAATATATTGTTAATACACCCCGTTATTCACTTTCCAGACTAGCTACAAAACCTGCAAAAAATCACTTTCCAGGCAAGGGACAATGCATGAACTCAGCCAAACACTAGCAAAACACAACGTGAACTTTTCAAATGTCAAAGCTTATATAACTATGCTACACGCATGTACGCTATGATGGCTTATTTTTTTGTTAGCCAGACCATATATTGAGAATATATCACCAAGATATATATATACAAAACCTTATGTCAGGGCACTCTGTTTCCAATTTTCTATTCAATTTTTAAGTGGATGTAGGACGCAAGGTTACACCGCAGTTTATATTGTTACGATAGCGAGGAAATAATATATTAAACAATATTATTGCCCTGGTAAGAAATCGAACGTATAATCATCATATTTATAGTCCAATTCACTGAGCCTAGGTAGTCACAATTTAGTTTACAATAATTTATTATGCACTAAACATATTTGCAAGAGAAGAGCTTCATAAAAAGCATTTCACATCCATTATTCACACAAACTCTATTAAATACCATTAACCACCATAAGAATGACATCAACTGTAAAATGCATCTGTCAATAACATTCAATAAATACATTGTTAGTTTAAAAGTTTCCAAACTAATGGTGTGTCACAACATATAATCTTGTAATGGCGTCCCATTTTGACGTTTATTGATTTCATTTGATTTGATAAATTGTGTGATGATAACGTTGCATTTGTTCTCAGGGTTAATTTTCAAGGATTGTACAAAAAAAAAAAATATACCATGTCTGTCTGATTAAAGAAAAATATTTTCCTTTATATGGTTTCCATTTTATCTTGACGTTAGCAGTATAATTTGTACTCAGTTGCCACGAACGAATTACATGAAATTATGAACTAAATTAATAAAATGTTTAAAATCGTTGATATTGGCGTGATTTTAGGACATGCTCAAATAATCAAGGGCTTTCCCAGATCTTTACAATTAAATAATTCCTGAAAAATAAAAAAAAAATAACATTAAAAAAACATTCAAAAGGATTAGCTGATAAAAGCTTACTTTTAATTCTAGTTGAATTTTAAAACATAAAGAAAAAATTACCTCGTTTTTAAATATTGCTTACGATTTCTATGTAAGCAAACGTATATATTTTTTTAAATAGCGAGATATTAACGTGTCTTGGAAATCTTGACCTCTAGAAGGTCAATTCTGATTTTTCATTATTATATATTTTGTAAAAAGATTTTTTGTTTGAATTTGAAAATAACACACTTCAAGTTAAAACAGAAATCAGAAGATTTTTATTATTTACTTTAAAATAATTAAAAGAAGCGGCGTGACGTTGAGTTTAGTTATTATGCTTTAATTACAGAGAATTTAAATTCTACCCACAACTCGGTCAACAATATCACTGTCTTTGGCAAATTTTATCTTAAAAATGATACTCTGTAAATAATTTTAACCGATTTTAAAATAGAAGAGTTTATTAATTCTACTGTCTCGAACTCAAAGAAATGAAAGATTTAATATTTTCAAATAAATATTTAATATTTTCATTAGTTCGCCCTAGCAACAAAACCCGGCGTTAAGTTCCGTCACACAATAAGCAATACCTCAAATTCGGCAGACAGTGGAGAATGGAACGGAGTGTCTTAACACCAGGTTCCTAAGATCCCTCTGCCTACGTTGCCATGTGCGGGATACAACGAGAAGCCAAAAAAGAATTGTTTTTTTTTTATTGATATAGCAAATTCAATTAAATAAAGAAAAATATTACGGATATTTTACAACCAGCAATAAAAGCCCACATTATTAGCGTAAAAAAACGACATAAAGTTTAAGAGATAACTCACTCAAAAATTCGTAACAACCGAAGTCGTAAATGTTGAGCCAATAATACAAAATACAATAAGTGGCAATATTGGATACGAGAAAATCTTCTCAAATAATGCTGAGATACACTTATGGACATTCTCTTAGAAGAAAATTATAAAAAGATGAATTTTATCTAAAGGCCGCATTAGTGTCACTGTGATCAATTGTGATTCTCCTGGTAGGATATTAGCGAAATTCCTGAACGAAGTGTCTCTAAACTAATTAACTATCGTTACAGTAATATAACTATAACTATGTCTAATTAGTACTCATATATAAAATTCAAAGTAAATTGTTTTATTTTCATACAAATATATACTGTAGTAGAAGACCTGCAGCGCTTAGCTGGCTTAAACTATGTCAATATTTATTTATTAACAAAAATCCAAAACAACGGATACTATAGTCAATGAGATATTATTTTAAACTTATGTTGCTTTCTTAATCGTGACAGAGTGAGACGTGAGATTTTTACTACAAAAAAATATCGCATGTCCTTCTTTATATCTTTAGGAAAATATGTAAAAGGCTTTTCGGGTTTCAAGGTAATTAGGTACTTACAAATACTATTTACTCTTAATATAAATATACTGAGGCCTGTAGTGGCGCAGTTGCACCGGGGTGTGACTGTAAAGGTAACAGTATAAATATTATTTTTTTTATCTTCACTCTGTTTATAAGGCATTGCGCAGCGTTGAGTTCCGTCACTTAACAAGCAATGCCTCAAATTCGGCGAATTGAAAGTCGGGAACAAGACGGAGTGTCTTAACACTATATTCCCAACTTTCTTTTATCATGTGCGGGATACAGCTTGAAACGAATAAAACTAATGTATATTAAAGATCATTGTACCACCAGCATAACATATTTCACAGTAACTAGGCGTCATAAGGACGCGTTCTCACCACGACGAGTCTCCACCATAAACATTTACGACCATCGGGATTAAACGTAGCGATAGTAATATTAAAAAAATACCTTAATGTTTTTGTGTGTTAGGATGCAGTGGAGTATACTTTTCCAATATATTATAGAAATGGTCGCGACTTCAAATTCTAAAAATTAACAAGGATATTTTAAAGAAAATTAATTTCATAATGACTAACTTTGCCTGAACGTTGTTCAAATTATTCTTTAACGCAGAAGAATTTATATAAAAATATAAGTCTATTGATATTTATTGTTTGTATAAAAATATAACTATATTTTTCGTTAAAATTATCAATTTTCTTTTTTTATAAAACATATATATATATACATTTTAGAATACACTGTAAGGTCGATGGTAGTGGGTACAATCCTCAAAAAACAAATCCACTTACTCACTCAGCTTCACGCTGTGCACAGTGCAGGGTAGGCAGAAGGAACTTGGAAAGCTAATGTTAGGACACTCCGTTCCACTTCCGTTCCCCACTTTCCGCCAAATCAAACAAATTATTTATGTTTTTTGTTCAAATTAGTATGTATTTTAAGCTTTTTTGTGTAAAATAGTTAGTGATATGTTTATAAACTTTTGCATACAAAATTGACTTTATAATGTAATAATAAAATAAAGGATTATCAAGCCGATACTTTATGTTATGTTTTGATGTGATTATTACTGGATAGTCTAAATAAACAGATTTCCCCGCCCTATAAGACAAAGTAAGAAAAAGCACTGTAAAACAATTAGATTTGAATTTAAAACCATACACAAGTAAAAGGTATAGTTGACAAGTTTTTTTTCAGCTTTTCGTTGTATTCCGCACATGCCAGGGTGGGCAGAGGGGACTTGGAAACCTAGTGTAACACATTACGTTCCGTGCCCCATTTTCCACTGAGTTTGAGGCATTGTGTGTTGAGTGGTGGTTCTCAATGCCGGGCTTTGCCTTGTTACCAAAGCGAAAAAATTAAAAAAATCATTTCAGAATGTTAAATATTTCATTCTAAAATTTAATTTTCTCGAATGGAAATTTAGCTCACAACCTGCCGTAGATATAGTAACGCTCATGTGCCCCCAGTCCACAATTTTTTTTTAAATAATCATTCAAAATCCACAAATATTCAAGTTTATGAGAAATACACACTTTCGAAATTCACAAGGTCCTTTAATGACATTACATAAACGGTGGCCACAAAATCGTATTACTGACCACCGCCGGACAAGACAAGTCCCAAATAACAGAATTATCGGTTCACACGAATTTTCTATACAAAAGTATCGAAGTATTAGCGTCGCGTGACAACCCTTTGGAATAGGACTGACCAATGGCTACTATAGATAATCTTATTAAAGAAAGGTCGTTTAATAAACGTGAGAAATTAGCTTGGTTTTGCTTAGTTGAGACGTGGATTCGATGAGTGTTGGTTCTAATTTTATCTTTTTTTATATCCTTAAATAAAATCAAAGAATGAAATTAAAAAGATACTACTTTTTTGTGTACTTTCGTGCAGGGAACAATAAGGGTTGGCAGGGAACTTGGGAACCTAATTTTATGACATTCCGTTCGCATTAAGACACTTTCGTTTCTAACTTTTCATCGAATTTGAGGTTTTGGCTGACGGAAGACAAGAACAGAGCGAGGAAATGAAAATATTAAATATTTGATTTCCTCCATTGAAGATCGAAATCACAACCCATCACGTTTACAGTTACTATTCACATTATTTTATTTTGAATTTTATTGGCTTGGATTTTATAAAGATTTCTAATCTAATAATGGAACCCATGTAGAAATATACAGTGTAAATTTTATAATAGTATCGAGTTATAAATGCTTTTATCATGGCTTCAAAAGGAAAATGATTTATCGTATTTTATTTTTCCGGTAGTGTCTATTTGATAGCAAAAAGAACGTCTCCTAAACAATTCGAAGATAAGAGCGGGGATCTCGTAACGTTCGGTGATAAAAGCACGAGGTAGTTTTGGAATAAGTTAATGTGGATAAGACATTTTTATTAAAGTTACCAAGGATAAATATATATATATATATATATATATATATATATATATATATATATATATATATATATATATATATATATATATATATATATATATATATATATATATATGTGCAGCAGAGCATGTTCTAGTTGACCTGAACTAATTTTTTTTTCCTACACACATTAAAGCGTCAAGCATTACTATTTCAATTGGGCTGTAAACATGACAGAAATACTCACATTGCAATAATATAATTGTTACGGATTTATTTATATTTTAAAATAAAATATTTATTGTTTTCAAATCAAATATTTAATACTTTAATTTCATTGCTCTGGGAACAGACATTCTCAAATTAAAAGCGGGAAGTGAGGGACGGAACGGATTCCTTAACACTTGTTCTCAATTCCCTCTGTCTACCCTGCCAAGGGTTCTGGGCTCGATCCCCAGTCGAGGAAATGAAATATTTAATATTTACAATTTTTTTTTCCAGCTTCACGCTGTATCCCGCACTAGGCAGGTTAGGCAGAGGGAATGAAAGTGAAACCTAGTGTTGTGATACTCCGTCCCACTTCCGTTCCCCACTTTCCGCCGAATTTGAGGCATTGCGTGTTGAGTGGCGGAACTCAACGCCGCGCTTGCCTTATTACCAGAGCGATGAAATGCAACATTAAATATTTAAATTGAAAATAT
The DNA here is from genome assembly GCA_019049475.1 of Eueides isabella. Lineage (NCBI taxonomy): Eukaryota > Metazoa > Arthropoda > Insecta > Lepidoptera > Nymphalidae > Eueides > Eueides isabella. Next base: position 2,868,508 of record CM032402.1, read on the forward strand.
TAAATATTTTATTTCCTCGACTGGGGTTCGAACCCAGAACCTGTCGGTTACAGTCACACTCTTGTGCCGCTGCGCCACGACAGGCCTCAAATATTTTCAATTTAAATATTTAATGTTTCATTTCTTCACTCTGGTAATAAGGCAAAGCGCGGCGTTGAGCTCCGTCATTCAACACGCAATGCCTCAAATTTGGCGGAAAGCGTGGAACGGAGTGTCTTAACACTAGGTTCCCGGGTTCCCTCTGTCTACCCTGCCTCGTGCGGGATACAACGTGAAGCTGAGGTGAGTAGAGTATAACATTTAATATGGAACTAAATTAAACGGATTCACGTATATGTAATATTATAAACTTTGAGAAAACTAACCGTTCGAATACTTTGCAGTAGTCCGTGAAAAAATGCGATTGATGTAGTTAAAATATTCTCATTTAACAATAGGCATATCCACACTATTCTCAAACATTTTCATCTTGAAAAGGAAAATCTTCATCGAAATTCTAAGAAAATATTGTATAGAGATTAGGCAATACACTTTTATTGGTTCTCCACTGTATTTATCTAACGTCCCCTCACCGGATTGTAGCGGAAGCTCTAAAGGAACTTATCGGACACTTACAAATAAATCTTTTTGTTTGTTAACACATTTTTACCGCGAATGTTTTTTAAGAACTTATTCTTTGTATTGATAAAACTCAATTGATAGTGATAAAAGTTTATTGTTTGTCGATTCTTTTGTTTGGCAAGAAAGATGTGTAAGAATTTTGTATGTATGAGATGAGTGAGGCCTGTCGTGGCCCAGCGGCACAAGCGTGTGACTGTAACCGACAGGTTCTGGGTTCGCTCCCCAGTAGAAGAAATGAAATATTTAATATTTTCAATTTAAATATTTAATGTTTTCAAAACGCGGCGTTAAGTTCCTCCACTCAATACGCAATGCCTCAAATTCGACAGAAACGAAAGTGGAATGGAGTGTCTTAACACTAGGTTCCCGGGTTCCCTCTGCCTACCCTACCTCGTGCGGGATACAGCGTGAAGCAAAGAAAGAAAGAAATGAGATGAGTTTAGTGGGTAAACTTAATAAATTAAAATATAATATAGATAATAGCTTCTATTTAATATAAGGAATAAAGATAGTTATAACTTTCATTGTACCTTTTTTTTTATAGTGAAAATAAAAATACTTGTATTAGCAATTTACATTGATATACTCACTACCCAGCTTCACGTTGTATGCCAGGGTAGGCAGAGGGCTCTTGGGAGCCTAAACTTAAGACACTCCGTTTCACTACCGTACTCAACGCCGCGTTTTGCCTTGTTACCAGAGCGAAGAAATGAAAATATTAAATATTTAATTTGAAAACATTAATTATTTCATTTCGTCGAGTGGGGATCGAACCCACAATCTATGGACTACTAGCCTGAGCCGCTTCGCCACGACAGGCCTCAAGGTTATATTGATTTATATATTAAACAAGCAATTTAAGCAATTTAAATTCCTTACCTAGTTCTAGTTTCATTTGTATAGTAATAAAGTTTTTATATGTTTTTGATAAATAATAGTAGGTATTTAGAGGCCTGTTGTGGCGCAGCGGCACAAACGCTTGACTGTAAGCAATAAATTGTGGGTTCGACGCCCACTTGAGGAAATTAAATATTTAATATTTTCAAATTAAATATTTAATATTTTAATTTCTTCTCTCTGGTAACAAGGCAAGCGCTGTGTTGAGTTGTGCCACTCAACGCAAGCGCACAATTTATTTATATAATACAAAAAAAAATTACGTTGAGCATACCATTTTGTTTTTACGCTTATTTTCTTTGCCTTACAACATATAACATTTTAAAAATGTGTCAGGTGAACAATACTTAAGGCTGCCACTACAGCCACAGCGGCACGGAACAGCGTCCGAATATATATGTAATGATTATGGTATAGATTTCCACTTAGGAAAATTTATTATTTAAATTTCCTAGCTAGCCTAGTTTGCTACTCACCATGCAAGTAATCGGAAATTGAATACATTAAGGGCAGGTAGGGCTATATGAAGAATATATTTTTTTAGGTCTCGCTAACATATGTTAGAGTAGGTAGAAAGAAATTGGGAACTTAGTGCTAAGATACTCCATTGTTGTGTTAAGTGGCGGAATTCAACGCCCCGTTTTGCCTTGTTATCACAGCTAGAAAAACAAAACATAAAATATTTAATATCCTCTAGTGGATATCAAATCCACAATTTATCGTTTTTACAGTCACATGTTTGTCTCCCTATACCACGACAGACCTAACATATATAAATATATAAAATATATAACGAAAATATACAACATTTGTAAATAGCATATTATAATAAAACATAACAATAGGTCTTGTCCATTAGACTGAAGTACAAGTATCGTACGGAAGCGGCGATCTTGGATCGTAAAATTTTATGATAACGCAGTGACAGTCATATTTACGATGACTCCACGGATCACTTGCTGGGCAATGGTTTTTGGGTAAAATGTGAATTTATATAGCAATTATGAAAATATATCATATTTTTAAGTATATACGGTGTGTCTTAAAACGGAAGGTTCTGGGAGCAATCCCCATTTAAGAAAATTAAATATTTAATATTTTTAATTTAAGTATTTGATATTTTCATTTCTTCGATTTGGTAAGAAACCTTAATTATATAATGTATAACATTTTTTTAATTTAATTAAACGCTTATTCTAAATACATACATATCTTTGTGAGATGGAATACGACTGTAAACGCAATGTATATTTATAAAAAAATACTTGTTAGGGAGTACCTCTGAAACCGGAAGTTAAAAAAAAACATAGCAAATCTAAGTTATAATAGAATTAAACTATTGTAACCCCATTCTATTCATACAATTATCATACCTACACCTAATTACTTATACAAATTGTCTACACGCTTAACGATGCAACGCCATATGTACACAATATTCAAATCAGGATAAGAATGGAAATAACCTATTAGCATGTCATGAAATAATCATAATTATAAGCACAGGTTTTTTAACACTTAACTTTTACTTGTCAAGCAATTTACAGCCAATTACGTTTAAAAACGATGCTCATCTGTGATTCACTAACGTGTAAAGGGTGGTGTTAAGCTCCGCGTTATGACATAAAAGTCTTAAAAAAATTGCGAAGTGGGAAATGGATTGCATTGACTGAGGTGAGATTGAGATTACCACAGTTTAGATGTTGTAAGGAAAATGAATAATAACTGAAGAAGAAAAATGACTTCTGTTGTTCAACTGTAAATGCAAAAAGTTCTTAGTTCGATTCTCGTTCGACAAAATGTATAATATATTTTTTTTCCATGCTCTAGTAACGAGGCAGAATACGACGGTGTGTTACGCTTAACAACACTCAATATCTCAAGGATTTGGCGAAATGGCGGAAACCGGAGTGTCTTAACACTAGGTTCCCAACTTATCTCTCTCTATCTACCCCGCAATGTGCGGGAAACACACGTCAGATTACAATATTAATACACGTAGATACCAACTAATATGGCGATCCATACATGGATAATTTCGTATTTCACGGTAAAATCGCCCCATAATCTAATTATCGCGTCGTTGGAAGCATAATGCTTTAGCCTATTAGAAGTGCAATGGCACAATTTGTAGCTATGTAATCGAATTACAAACCGAATGTGACTATCGAATGAATAGCACAGGCTTCGGGTAAATTTGGGTTGGTAAATAGATTTGGCTGATAGTAATTTTCAAGCTCTACTGTACGTTTTCTTTTGTTTTCATAGGATTTCAAGGCAAAGAAGATTAAGTTGCAGAATATTATCAACTCAATTCCCACAAAATATGTAAGAAAGTAGAATTTTTATTAATTTTATGTTTAGTACATAGTTCAAGACACCATTCTTTAATTTTCGAGACGGTGTGAAGAGTGACAAAATTTAACGACGCGCTTTGTTATTTTTACTGATATATAATGTAAACAATTCATTTCCGGAATCCCTTTCACCATTAAGGATTTCGAAATTATAAATATATTTAAAAATAGTTAAAACTTTCGTGACGCAAAGGCACAAGCGTAAGATTGAAAAACAACGGCTTTTAGATTTGATCTCATTCAAGACTACCAAATATTTTCATTTCTTCGCTTTGCTAATGAGGCAAACCGCAGCGTTGAGTTCCGTCACTCAATACACATTGTAAACCTAATTCAACCGAGTTTCCGGAAAAGTAGAGAACGGAAATTATATAATTAGGAAAAGAGTGACTTCGTAACGCCAGATCTCCAGATTTCCTCCGCCTACCACACTGTGTTCAGGATGCAGATTGAAAGTAACAAAAAAATAATAACTACTACACGCGCATTGTAGCATGGTAATTGAGTAAAATCATTACCTGTCAACCGATCTTCAAAAGGAAATGGTAATGATAGCAATTTATTTGTTTCATTAACCAAAATATTGGGGTGGAAAAGATTTTTTATTTTCATCCTAACTTTTTGTACAGTAGATAATTTTTTGTTTATAGTTTTTGTCATACTTTAAATAGTGTCTGGCTAATTAATTTAGTTTAACTTAGTTCAGTTTAATTTCTTAACTAACAGTTTTTCACAGTTATACCTATTTTTATTTATATTCAAAATTAATATAAATTAAACAATACATTAACAGTTGGTATATTCAAATGTGAGAAACTCATTTTTTAGCGCTTAAAATGCCTGCAATATTCGTATTTATTTTTTTTATTATATTTTTCTTAGCTTCAAGTGGCAAGACAGAGAGAACTTGGTAACCTAGTATTAAGACCGTTCTCCACTTTCCGTCGAAATTGAGACATTGCGTGTGAGTGGTGGAATTCAACGCCGCGGTTTGTCTTGTTACCAGAGAACCGAAGAAAAGAAAATATAAATATTTCGTACCCTCGAATGGAATCGAACCTACAACCGTTACGTTTTCAGTCGTACGCTTGTGCCCCTGCGCCACGACGAGTCTCCAAAGTTAGATTTTTTTTTTGGAGAACAAAATATGTTATTGCTTTGACATATGGGTCAATATGTCAAAAAATATTGAACAAAATTTGAAACGTCGACTTTAAATAAGAATATAATAATAAGTTATTATTATTCTTGATTTAAACAAGACAAAACATTCTGAAAATTGATATAATTTTTAATTTTTCTTAATTTTTTTATTAAATTTCTACTAAGTAATGTTAAGTACCGATATTTGAAAGCATAGACTACATATTACAAGCATACATTTATCTCAAATGTATGTAAAAGTGAAATTACCTTTTTTATCAGTCAGTTGATATATTTAAAAAAAATCTAAATAATAAAGCATAATTTGTTATATATAAACTTTATAGCCAATATCAATTAAGCGATTAACAAATATTATATTAAATTAGTTTATACCAAAATGAACGTAAACCCTTTCTTATCACCGCTCTGGGGACTTGAACAAAGAACTTACTCGCTTTACGAGTTACTTTATAGTTAGTCGTTACTTCTGTGGCGTTATCTGTTACGTATACAATTAACTTATTGTTTGTTATTACAGAAATATTAAAATTAAATATATTATTTATATAACGTGGGGAACGGAAGTGGAACGGAGTGTCATAACACTAGGTTTCACTTTCGTTCCCTCTGCCTTCCCTACCTAGTGCGGGATACAGCGTGAAGCTAAAAAAAATATATATATATATATATATATATATATATATATATATATATATATATATATATATATATATATATATATATATATATATATATATATATATATATATATATATATATATATATATATATATACATATATGTATATATATATATATATATATATATATATATATATATATATATATATATATATATATATATATATATATATATATATATATATATATATATATATATATATATATATATATATATATATATATGTATATATATATATATATATATATATATATATATATATATATATATATATATATATATATATATATATATATATATAAAAAAAAAAAAATGTAACGGTAGTTATGGTTACGATTTTCATGTAGCCATATCTGGCTATAAGAAAATTCAATGGTGGACTTTGGCGCCATACTTAATTATTAGAAGAAAATTGGGGAACGGAGTGTCTTAACACTAGGATCCCTTCACCTTGTTATATGTAAAATACACTGCTGTTTTATTTTTACTCACTCTCTCTCACTCAGCTTCACGCTGAATTCCACACATGGCAGGGTACGCAGAGGGAACTTGGGAACCTAGTGTTAAGACGCTCGTTCCATTTTCGTTATCCACTTTCTGCCGAATTTGAGACATTGCATGTTGAGTGGCGGAACTGAACGCCGCGCTTTGCCTTATTAGCAGAGTGAAGAAATAAAAAAAATTATAATTTGAAAACATTAAATGTTTTATTTCCTCTAGTGAGGATCGAACTGACAATCTATCGTTTGCAGTCACTCGCTTGTGCCGCTGCGCCACGACAGGTTACATTTTTTTATATATGTTTATAATAATTCATTTGAACAACACGTGAGTTCAAATAATTGCGGCAGACTGAGAGGCAGCAACCATTTCCTTAATTTTTTTGTATGATCATCTTTAATTCTACGATGGATTAGCTAAGGTGATTGCGGTAATTTTTTTCCAGGCACCTTGTAATATTTTTTTACATTTTTTTAAAAGTGTTATTCGACACTTAGGACAGAAAATACTAAACTTAAATTTAAAAAGCGTATTAAAATTTTCCCGCTTCGTTCAAATTTTTTATACGCTTTTTAAACTTAAGTTTAGAATCTTGTAATATATTTTACTACCAAAGTGAAAGTTTTATTGAAAAGACAAATATCTGCAGTTTTTTGCAACAAAATCTTAGGCCACTATTTAAAGCTAGAGCCAGGAACTAACATTATTTTTTTTTTCAACTACGAATCGAATTAAAAATCGTGTTGTTAAGTTTACCTTTACAGTCGCACGTCTGTACCTCACACCTCAAATAATACCTAAAATAATAACATTCTAATGATTTCCATTAGAATGTTATTATTTTATGCAGTGCCTTACTCTAGTTATTTTTTTATTGCTAATTTCATCTTCTATTACTTTAATGAAATCTTGGTTCTTGGACTTTAACCATTTCTTATCAAGATTTTAGTTTTAAATTAAATTTTTATATTCTATTGTATAAAATCAAATCTTTGTCTCTCAAACAATTTGTCACACCACTTCCATCATCAGTGTCAATATAAATTTTCGCACGAGCACCAATTTTCCACACTCCTCAACTGTCACTGGTGGAGTGACGCAATTGGACCTTTCACTACCAACCATAACAAATTTTGACAAGATTTTAAAAATCTTTTTTAAATTTTAACCCCTTCTAACGTTTTAGTCGTGGGAACAATTCAAACGTTTCACTTATACGGAACAATAAAATTTTATTATTTAAAAATCCTAATTAATTGGCGTTATTAAAAATATTCTATTTTGCACCGCAGATGTGCCCAAATGAAGATACCAATTTTTAATGTTCGCACATTAACTTTTTACTATCAATACATCAAAAAACTAGTAAACGTCACCCTTTCATCATTAACAGCTAAATACATTTTCGCCATACTTTATGTATGCACCGTGATTATGCAAATAACTATCGTATATTAGCAAATCAACCGTTACAAATTATTGTTTACTATGATTAGCATAATTTTCAATAAAAACGCGTGTCATCGTTCCCCAAAAGAAAAAAAAAACTCATTTAGCATTTCATTTATTCTCTTGAAACGCCTCAACCGATTTATTTTTACGACATCGATCAATCAATATCTTAACTCATGCAAATTTGTTATATAATATCTTTTAGGTTATTCATTATGGTAGGTACACAGTTGGTGGAATGTTGACACCCGGCGTCGAGGCAATATCTTCCGCTTGACTTGAATTCTTAATAATTTTAAAAGCAATATTTTAAATTTGCACGTCAAATTAATGTTGATTCTTTTGTATGTTTTATCGGCAATATGTCGATAGGGTTTAAAAGAAATCTCGTGTTGTACCAACCGACCCCTTTTAGCATCATTCTCAAGCTTTATGTTACAAATTGAATGTGCACAATGCATTCGTACCCCTTTAAAATCATTATTACTGTTGTAACTTTGCCAAATGTGTGTGTTGTCGCTTTAGGAATTTAGGAATTCAAGATTTATTGACATATTCGCTGTATTAGAAAGAATATTGCTTATTTCAGTTTTTATTAAAAGTTAAATTATAGTTATAAACAATATTGAGACTGTATTGTTTTGTCTCGATCTCGGCTGTCTTCTATTCTACGAGTATTTCCAACTTTCCATTCATTACGCGATTGTCCTTTAACATTATTGTTTTTTAAAGGAAATAAATGGAATCAAGTATTTACATATTATATTAGTAAATAGTGTTACGACAGTACGTTCTTCACTTTCCGCTGGATTTTTAAGATGTTGCGTATTAATTTGCTGACAAAAATATTCAATGTTTCATTGATAAATGCTGTCCATATTAAATTCAAATTCAAATTCAAATATTTTTATTCAAAATAAGAAGTTACAACCTCGTTTTTATATATCATTAGTTTTTATGTATCTTCCATGTATGAAGGAAGAGGACGATGACAGTGGACGAGGTGAAATGATATGTTGAGACCGTTTGGCGCTCCGTTCTCTCTGCCTACCCTGACAGGGATATAGCGTGAACTAAGAAAAAAAAGAAAGAAAGAAATATATAGACAACGATCGCCATCTTTTTATATTATTTATGTATACCTACAGATTAAGTTTCAAATAAAAATATATTAAAGCCAAAATCACCTTCAAACAAACACACACGTAAGTACAATTGTATCAACACAATACTTTTACAATTGTGAAAATAAACAATGATATCTTGGAAGAACATGTATTGAAGCAATTTGCTAGCAAAATATGAAACCACTTTTATACCATCCTCCAAATAAGATATAAACATGGAAAATGAAACGAAAATACGTGGTTATTCTAACTAGGATATGTTTGTATTGTATTGGGATATTGGTATAAGGTAACGTAATACTTACAATATAATATAAAATAATAAGGAAAATATTATCAGACAGCGTCTAAATAAGGAAACGACTGTTGTAGATTCGATTTACACTTAGAGAAATTAATTATTTTAAATTTCTCTGCAGCGCTCTGGTAAATTGGTCAAGCTGCGGCGTTGAGTTACGCAATTTGAAACACATATATCTTAAGAAATAGACAAAAGTAGATCATATTGTGTTAGATTTAGATACCTACTCTCTGCATCTTGAGATATGCGAGATACACAAACATAAATACTCAAGCATGATCTCTATAGCATTTTTAATTGTAATTTAACATTTAGAAAAGAAAAATATTTATATAAATAACGGACGTAAGTAAAGACATTTTCACGTAACGGGATTTAAACTCATGACACCAATTTTTATTTCCTCTATCTGGTAACAAGAAAAATACAAACGGAAACAGAAACGAGGTAACGGGAACTTTAAAAAATAAAAAAATCCAAAATCAATTTCAAAATATATTTCTAGACATATCCTAGTTTGTGTCAGCAACATTCAAAACGAGGTTAAGTATTCACAAGATGTTCAAATAATCCTTTCGAGTGCCATCAATAAGTTCGCGACGCTTATACATTTTTTGCATTATATTTTATCCTCGAGATTTCTAAGAGTTCTCCAGTATGCGGGCAAGTTATGCGTTCGAGTGGGTTTTGTTACGCAATTTGCATACGCCTTTTGTTGTATCGTTAAGTGATTTTAACTTCAATAACATAATAAATATTGTTTCTTTTAAGATTACCGTTGCTTTAAGTAATGTTGTTATCTGATAATATTTTAGTTATCAATCTGCTTAATTTTATTGTTTGGAATCAATATATTAGATTTTGAGTTCTGCGTTCGTTCGGGAGTTGCGGCGTTGAGTTCCGCTACTCAGCATGCCTCGACATTTTGGTGGCAAGTGGAGAACGGAAATATCTTAATGGGAACAGTGTGTAACGTAATACTAGGTCCCCAGGTTAACTCTACTTACTCTAGTGTGTGCGAAAAGCTGGAAACAATGCATTTTTTATTTAAATTAATAATATTGTTATATAAACAATGTCTGGAGGAATTGCGTGTGAGTGGCGGAAGTTATTACCGCACTTTGCTTCGTCTCCAAAGCGAACTAATTAAAATATTAAACAAATAGACAATAAAAAAAAATGTTATTACTCTCTCTCAGCTTCGCGCTGTATCCCGCACGAGGCAGGGTAGGCGGAGGGAACCCGGGAACCTAGTGTGAAGACTCTCCGTTCCACTTCCGTTCCCCACTTTCCGCCGAATTTGAGGCATTGCGTGTTGAGTGGCGGAACTCAACGCCGCGCTTTGCCTTATTACCAGAGCGAAGAAATGAAACATTAAATATTTAAATCGAAAATAATAAATATTTCATTTCCTCGACTGGGGATCGAACCCAGAACCTGTCGGTTACAGTCACACTGTCGGTTACAGTCACTCTTGTGCCGCTGCGCCACGATAGGCTAATAAAGCTATAATAATTGAACAATTAATTATCTCGAATAGAAATGAAACTGAAAAATGTCGAATCAAACGCTGTGCTGCTGATCCACGATCACCTTTTATCTATTTATATCATTAATTATATTCATGTTAATATATCTCATTCAACCGCCATATATATATCATGGAAAACCCATATGCTAAGACTCTCAATTGAAGTGGTGTGAAGATGACGTTAAATTTGCATACAACTAGCAATGAATCAAAGTATAGGGGATATCAAGTACGTACATGATGGTATATTGATTTATATTAGGAACAATTTTAACTTATAAGATATTTTTAAATTTTAAAATTTTAAAAAGCGTATAAACATTCTGAACGAAGCAGGATTTGAACCTGCGCCTCTGGAATACCGTTCCAGCGCTCTGACCAACTAAGCACGCTTTTTAAAATTTTAAAATTTAAGTTAAGTATTTTCTGTCCTAAGTGTGGAATAACACTTTAAAAACATAGTAAAGATATTTTTTTTTATTTTTAGCCGTACAATGTGTTTTATGAAAGAAAGGATAGGCAAAGGGAACTTGGGACCTTAGTGTTCAGATGTTCAGTTTCTATTAAGATATACATCAGGTTGGTACTTTCCGCCGAATTCTTAACATATTGCGTACGTTACCAGCGAGCGTAAAAATGAAAATATTAAATATGTTATTTCTTTTAGTAGGAATAAAACCCACATTTTCTCACATTTACAGTCATACCTTGCTATGCCTTGTATTTTTTTTTTATTTTTTTTTTATAGCTTCACGCTGTATCCCGCACTAGGCAGGGTAGGCAGAGGGAACTCGGGAACCTAGTGTAAAGACACTCCGTTCCACTTTCATTCCCCACTTTCCGCCGAATTTGAGGCATTGAGTGTAGAGTGGCGGAATTCAACGCCGCGCTTTGCCTTATTACCAGAGCGAAGAAATGAAACATTAAATATTTAAATTGAAAATATTAAATAAATATTATTTCCTCGACTGGGGATCGAACCCAGAACCTGTCGGTTACAGTCACACTCTTGTGCCGCTGCGCCACGACAAACCTCTATTGTATGCCTTGCCATAAGATTAAAAAATGTGGATATTATATAATTTGACTGCTTCTAATATTTATTTATAACTTTATTTGTACACCACATATATATACCTAAGAGTGTAGTCTAAGCTGTTGTAATGTTGTCTAACATGTATATTTTTGCCAAAAAAATTCCTCAAGATATAATCTTTAGGAAACAAACTGGAAACGAGGCATTAGCGCAGCGATGAGATTCACTACTCAAAACACAAAGCCTTAAAATTGGTGGAAAGTAGGTAACAAGAGTGTCTTAATAGGAACGGAGTTGTAAATAAAAATATATTTGTATATTATTATTTAAACGCAAATCAATAAAAACAATGTTGTAATCACCCATGTATTATCATTACTTCCAAACAAAGATAACTATTTATCATATTAATTAAACAATTTATCTAAAACAAAATCTCCTACATCACGAATATGTAAACAGTGTTACTTCATTCACAGAAGCGTTTGAAGTGATGAAAGGGTGTTGAGGCGTCAAAACCAATTTGGTTTGCCTTTTCAAATGGCGGCACTGTCAAGTGGCTTGCTCTGGACGTTTGTTTCAATTGAATTAGCAGCATTTTAATTAAAACACATAATTAAATAATAAAAAATATTATTTAACATTTTTTTGTATTTAACTTAACCTAGGGTTATATAGCTGGCTTTTTTTCTTATATTTTTTGCATAAATTGTATGATGTAAATACCACAATTTTGTGTACTATTATTTTTGGAGCGTGACACGTTAAAATAATATTTTATTTTAATTTCATATTACTAAATATGAATATTTTCTAGTAAAATTACGTAGTTAACTTCACTCTGTATCCCGCACATGGCAACTTGGGCACCTAGTGTTAAGACATTTCATTCCGTTCTACACTTTCTACGCAGTTGGCTTATTTACCAGAGCGAAGAAATGAAAACATTAAATATTTAAATTAAAAATATTAAATAATTCATTTTCTCAACTAAATATCGAACCCACAATCTGTCGGGCTTAAAGTCACATGCTTGTGCCACTACGCCACAACAGGTCTAATATAATAAAGCTTGATGATATAAAATGTTTTTACTATGTTTTAATATGTCATTTCTTCGTTCTGGTAATAAGGCAAAGCGCGGCGTTGCGCCACTCAACACGCAATGCTTCAAATTCGGCGGAAAGTGTAACGGAGTGTCTTTACACTAAGTTCCCGGGTTCCCTCTGCCTACCCTGCCTCGTGCGGGATACAACGTGAAGCTGAGTGAGTGAGTGAGTGATGATGTAAAAAATTCTTTTAAATTCATCAGGTGTTTTGCAAGTTAGTAAGTAATTAATCGACATGACCATATGATTTAATCTAATTGAAATGAGTCAAAATATGGCCCTATTGAAATAATATTGGAAGTGAGGATTAAATTTACCCTTACAAATTTTGTATGTTGTAGGTACATAGTGACTTAATTGGTGGTTGTTTATTAAGCTTAATTTTTAAAGTAAGACCAATATTTGTATAAGAAACAAAAAATGTATGTAATTATATCTTGAATCAGTTATGTTAAGTGTGTACAAAAGTAGTATTTTTTTTTCTTTTATTAAAAAAAAAAATACTAAATATTTTTTAGAAATATTGATGAGAGTTTAAGTGATTACAATTGAAAAAAAATATCTTTATAATACTAAAATTCATATGTAACGCGTGCAATGAAATAAATTCTAATTGTGAGATAGTTATATTGTAATACAGCGAATTAATTATGCCCAACTACAACGTGTTTTGGCAATATAATAAATTGTCTGGTGAAAAATAATGCCGTGCCTTGGCTTTATTTTCTTCCAAAGGACGTGAAAGGTATGTAATTAAATACCCACGGTGGAATCGAACCCACGATTCCCTCACGCGCTTATCTCAGAAATGGCTAACCAGATTTAAATGCAGTTTCCACTTCTATATTATGGCAACCTCCACTTAACATTAGAGTGTTTCTTTTGTTTAAATAGCTGATTTAAAAAAAAAAAAAAAACACCAATTTTATATATTAAAGATTATAAATTTGCTACAAATTTTGTATTCATATAGCTGAAATTATTATTGATTTTTTTTTATGTATAGATATTGTAATTAAAACAAGAAAGTAGTAAGTAAAATTGTGTAATTCAAGCGGGAGACGCCGCGGGCAGGCCCCTAGTTTCAATATGTTAACCTATATGTATATTTTGTATCAAGCTCAACCCCATTTCAAACGTAAAGTCGACTTAACACGAACTTTGCTTAATTATGAAGAATTAATTACCGTTACAGCTTAAGCGGATTCTATCAAATGCTATCAAATTGAATCTGAGCTACGATTTGTTCGACTAATTAAATGGAGTTAAATTTCAATATGGTAGGTACATTGGTGATAACAATGCGATAAGTACAAGTTTGGTTTTTTTAGCTTCACGGGAAACTTGGGAACCTAGTGTTAAGACACTCCGTTCCACCTCCGTTCAACACTTTCCGCCGAATTGAGGCATTGCGTGTTAAGTGGCGGAACTCAACGCCGCGTTTTGACTTGTACCAGAGCGAAGAAATAAAAATGTTCAATATTTAAATTTTAAATATTAAACATTTAATTTCCTCGAGTGGAAACTCTCGAACTCACAATCTGTCGGTTATAGTTCCACGTTACTACCACTGCACCATGACAGGCCTTAACTAACAATATCTAAAAAAATAAACGATGTACTGGAACTCAACGTTCCATATGCGTATTCTGTTCTGTTCTGTACTAAAAAGAAAATAATGTAGTTATATATTTTCAATTGAATTATATAAAATTTATTCAATAAGTGTATATACTAGTTTTAATATGTTAGTAAAGAATGATTTAACATGTTTAATAAATATGGCGTTGTTTATTTAAGCTACAATTAATGGCTAAGAAGTAATAGAGTCCAAAGAAAAGGATTCACAGTCGCATAAACTAGACACATGAAGTTTATTCTCTAAATATTCCCCAGAGACAAGTCTTGCTCGGCGATATGGAAGGTGCAGATTTCCTTACTATTTGTTACTGTAACTTACAAGTATGTATTTTATTTTTTTCTTCTCAATTTTGGAACACTGCGTATTGGCGGAGATTAGCACTGCGTATTGTTCTATTTTTTAAATATGTTTATGGTATTGGATTTTTGTACCTTAGCCATCGGTCTCACCCTTGCGCCGAGCACAAGCAGTCGCGCGCGGTCTTTTATTATGCAACTTTACATATATTTCTTAATATAAACTAAAGAATATTTCAAGTAATTGTGGAGCATATATAATTTAATGAAGTGTTAGTTATATGAATAATAATAAAAAAAAACTTATTTAGGCATATATTCGTTTATTTATACTCAAACGAACAACAAACAGTCCATAAAATCTTTAAAAAAAATATCTTAAAACACAAATCTACATTATAAATCAACAAAAACATAATTAAATAAAATTTTCTTTTTCCTTGTAATGAAAAGACATACTATAATCATACTTGAGATCAATCATTATCTATTAAATATCAGTCATACCAAATTTAAGGAACGCCTAAACCGTTTTTAATATATTTTGCAATAAGAAATAAAAAAAATCATAGGCCTACTAAGATGTAGTACCTCAACCCCGTATAGATATCACAGAAGTGCAACCGGTTAATTTGCTAAGTAAATCTCATTTTCTACCTTTATTTTCTTTTTACATGCAGGGCTTTTTCTATAATACTTTTTAGAATAATATTTAAGATTGAATTTAAAAAGAACAAAATTAAAAATTATATGAGTTTTAAATAATATATACTTCGTTAAACTTGTAACCCAGTTGGTCAAATGTAACCAAAAAAATATATAGTTTTTTTCATAATTACAAAATTTCTTACAATTACCACTTATACGACGATCTAAAAGCGTGCTTAGCAAAAAAATAACAATAAAATTTTTATTCAATTCATTCTATAGTAGGGGAAATAAGGCTATTATCATATGTCCTCAAGAGAAGTAACATAGCGTTTGTCGTTTTAGCACATTCGTTTAAGCGGTAGTTGTATTTCTTCGTCGCGTACATTTCCTTGGGAAAACACAAAAAGAATAAGATATGGCCACTCAGTCTAAGCAAATAAAGGTATTTTGAACAATATAAAATATGATTGTATATTTTATTTAAATTTTTCTAGGAGTTCTACTGTCTTGGAAGAGTGGAGACGATGATTTTGAACGTGAGATGTGTCTATTTTATGCAGAATTATTTAATTTTGTCTACAATATTTAGTTTTGAAACTTCACTCACTCACTCAGCTTCACGCTGTATCCCGCACATGGCAGGGTAGATACAGGGAACTTGGAAACCTAGTATCAAGACACTTCGTTCCTCTTCCGTTCCCCACTTTCCACCGAATTCGAGGCATTGCGTGTTGAGTGGTGGAACTCAACGCCGCGCTTTGCCTTGTTACCAGAGCGAAGAAATGAAAACATTAAATATTTAATTAGAAAATATTAAATATTTCATTTCCTCGAGTGGGGATCGAATCCACAACCTGTCGGTTCCTTTCCTTTTATATATTCTATTTCTAAATCTACATATTGAAGTATATAGCTATAGCAATTAAATACAACAGGGTGACCGTGACCATTCAATCAGCCAGGACATAATCATAAAGCGCGCACACACACGACACGCGGACTCGTAAATAGTTGTGCGTCGTTTCTATCAGACGTTTATGACTGTTGAAATGTTATGACGCAAGTGCTAGGATGTGGGGTGATTGTTGAACGGTTGGTGTTTTTGATGTTATATTTACATATATAGAGGCCAGTTAGGCCATATATAGAGGCCAGTACTGGGGCAAGCGTGTCACTGTAAATATTACAGGTTGTGGGTTCGTTTCCCACTTGAGGAAATGATATATCATATATTTTCAATCATAAAATGGATAGATTGGCAAGTAAATTAAATATTTTATATTTTCAATTCCACCACTGGTAACGACACAAATCGCGTCATCTTGTATCACTTTCAGCAATCGACAGAAACTAAGCATGTTAATGGGAAACGGGGTGTCTTAGTACTAGGTTCTAGGATACAGCGTGAAACTAAAAATTATTTTTAATAACGTCAAGTATTCCGCATATGGCCAAGTGGCAAAGTAATCTAGTATAAAGACATTTGAATATAATATTTGAAGATTATAATAAATTAAATACAATAATATTACAAAGTCCCTAATATCAAGAGAAAAGATTACATTTAATAAAGTCATAAAAGTTTTATAATATATATCTGTATTAAATTATAGTACAAAAATAATGAGGCCTGTCGTGGCGCAGCGGCACAAGAATGTGGCTATAACCGATAGCTTGTGGGTTCGATCCCCACTGAGCGTTGAGTTTTGCCACTCAACACTCAATGCCGCAAATTCGGCGGAAAGTGGGGAACGGAAGTGGAACAGAGGGTCTTAACACTAGGTTCCCAAGTTCCCTCTGCCTACCCTGCAATGTATAGGACACAGCATGAAGCTGAGTATAAATAATCATTTAACTTACATTTGAACTGACTACCATCACGAAAGGCATTAAAAATAAAAAAAATAATCGATATAAAAATATCATGGTAACCATCAAAAACCAGGATCCACGGTATTCTAGCGTAAGTTACGACTATCGATAAAGTATAAAACGAACGTACGGACGTACGGCTATGTCCAATAAATGTCAGCGGCACGGCGTCACGCTCATGGAGATGGGGATGCGAAATATTTTTACAAATGCACAATTCCAATCGTAAAATCTTTATTATTTCCTAGCGTTTATTAATTTGTAAGGTGCATTTAATTACTAAACTTAAATTTAAAAAGCGTATAAAAATTTTGAACGAAGCAGGATTTGAACCCGCGCCTCTGGAACGGTATTCCAGAGGCGCGGGTTCAAATCCTGCTTCGTTCAAAATTTTTATACGCTTTTTAAATTTAAGTTTAGTATTTTCTGTCCTAAGTGTGGAATAACACTTTAAAAACATAGTAAAAATGCATTTAATTATTTTTTTTTTCAGCTTCACGCTGCATCCCGCACATAGCAGGCTAGGCTGAGGGAACTTAGGAAACTCCCTAACTCTTTTCCATAAAAAAAAAACTAGTATTAACACCGTCCGTCCTCCATTTTCCACCGTCCGTTCCCCACTTTCCACAGAATTTGAAGCATTCATTTTGAATTGCAGTACTCAACGCCGCGCTTTGGCTTGTTACCAGAGTGAATGAATGAATATATTAAATATACTAAACTTAAATTTGAAAAGCGTATAAAAATTTTGACCGAAGCAAGATTTGAACCCGCGCCTCTGCAAAACCGTTCCAGCGCTCTGACCAACTGAGCCATTCGTTCTCACCAAGCTCCGTCGAAACTCATGCCAAACGATACTTACGAGTTGTCTTTGGGTAGCGGAAATTTGTAAAAATCT
The DNA here is from genome assembly GCA_019049475.1 of Eueides isabella. Classification (NCBI taxonomy): domain Eukaryota; kingdom Metazoa; phylum Arthropoda; class Insecta; order Lepidoptera; family Nymphalidae; genus Eueides; species Eueides isabella. The sequence goes on from CM032402.1 coordinate 2,886,647, forward strand.
CCCTACAGAGATGCTAGTTGTGCCACAACAGGCCACTCACAACATATTCAACTAATTACTATAACTACGTACAAGAACATTTAATATTATCATCTACCATATGATTTATTATCAACCATGTCTTTAATGAGAGGGCAGCCGAACAAATAGCGTCCAGCAAACAAGTCCATGCTTAATTAACTATTATAGTATAATTTAAAATGATCGTATTCAAATCGCAAATCAAAATGCCCGTATCTTCGCTATGGGAAAGTGTTGGTGAATAGATGATTATTATTTGGGGTCATTTGGACGGAATGGACTTAATAAAGGGTATTGAGATCAGATCGTGTTTTGGAGTAAAGATGTAGAGTCGTCCGATGTTACTACATCCCTGAATTAATATTTTTTATTAAGTACTTTTTTTAATAATAAATATCTTTATTTTTTTTTTGTTATTAACTATGCAATGCATTTGAAGTAATTTTGAGAATAACGTTGTAAATAAAAAAAATATATAAATATTGAATGTTTTAATTTTTACTTCAAATATTTAAAAAAAAAATGTCTCCCAAAATTATTTAAATACAACCATCTGAAATGTTTATATTGTTTGTAATTTCTAATAGCAATTACTTTTGGTAGGAAATTAAACAAAACAATAAAATCGGATTTCGGCTTGCACTACGAAGATTCTGTAACGACTTTAGAAAAGAAATACAACTTATAACATAGATTTTTAAGTTTACCAACGTATGTATGCATTTATTTTGTATGAAGTAAAGTACTACCGTAAGTTTGTTATATTTTAAATTTATTTCTTTAATTATTAAATTCAATAACTGAAGGCCCACAGGAAGTACCCTATATATCTATAGCTTCGATTACTTAGAGAATTTCATATAAAAGACATGAAAAGTGTCATAAATACTCAGCTTCACGCCGTATCCCGCACATGGCAGGGTAGGATGTCATGAATAATACAATATAAATTTAAACATATTATTAAAGGTCTTTATCTATTTCACAAATTTAATAATAAAGCAAGTATACTCCATAGCTTTCTAACAAATTCCTAAAACCCATTCCCTATAACAGAGTGGACGGTTTTTTAGTTTCGCAATTGATAGCCACCAGCGAAGAGCAATTAAAGCGCACACGCATATTTAAAATATTTCTTTTATTATGCAGATTAACGTATTGACTTGTGCCTTGTAGCCGGACACGATTATACAGTGTTTATACCAATCCTATAGTATATTTTAAACTTTATGTCGTTACAAAATAAGGTTGAATTTGGTTTAATAGTGGAAGTAATCATTTATTTTTATTTTTGTCATTAAGGTCAGTAGATTTGGTAACTCTTGAATTGGATTTTTATAAGAGTGAAGTACTTTTAATATGTTTATGTTTATTTTACTTTCGCTTCGCCTTTATAGACGTAAAAGTAGAAAAAATCATTTTCGGCTTATTTTATTCTGCCTAACTTTTGTTGAGGCCTGTCGTGGCACAGGGGCGCAAACGTGTGACTGTAGACGATAGGTTGTGGATTGGATCCCCACTTGAGGTAATGAAGTATTTTATATTTTCAAATGAATGTCTTCATTTCTTTGCGGCAATTTTAGTAAAAAGGCAATGCGCGGCGTTGAGTCCCACCACTCAACGCGCAAGGCAAATAATAATTAAAAAAAATATATATTGTTTCAAAATTTTAATGCATTATTTACTAAAAAAAATAATAATTAGACATATTTATAACTTTTAGTTAATTAGGTTAGTAAAAGTAAGCAAAAAAAAACGACCAGCTACACCTGGTAAGCAAGCAAGGGTTAAAGACACTGCAGTGAGTCATTCAATAGTAACGCGACTGTATGGCAAAAATGGCGCGTGGTCAGTTTTTTCTACGTTCAATGTAGCGTGAAAGATTGTTTAATTATTTCCTATTTTAACGGTTGTTTGAGTAAACGGCTATTCTATAACTACTGTAGAAGCGATATTTTTCAAATGTATATATTGCTTATATGCAAGTATTTAGAGGTATGTAACGTAAAAACTTGTGGCTGAACAGCGATAGGCTGAGGCTGCGTCATATTCCTCGTCGAAAAAATTAAATATTTAATATTTTCATTCTCACTCCCTTTGGTAACATGGCAAACGTGGGGAACAAAATACAGTGTCTTAACGCTAGGTTCCGTACCTCCCTTTGACTACCCCAGCATGCGCGTCATATAACGTAAAGCTGAATGTTTTAAATATTTAACACAAAAAATAAAATTTAAGCTTTCAAACTTAAATTTTATTTTTTGGGATGTTTTTTTTATAGGATATCATCTTCCGAAAGAAGTCAGGATCTTTTAAAAAACAAAAAGAGAATTGTTATAAGTTTTACATCTAAATCTGGTTTTCATAAAACATACGACGAATAAGAAAGACTTAATTTAAAAGGAAAATCATTCTGAATCTATGGAGCCGCAGACCGACATACATATAGACAGGTTAACATTATAACACCCCTGTTTTGCGTCGGTTAAAAATAAAGCGGTTACAGGAATAGGAAACTAGAGCGCTCGTGCGTTACGTCTAACATTACTGGTCAACATCTGCCTAACCTTTGCATTATGACAATTAATAATGACACCAGTGATAGGGGCGCAAAAACTATGGCCGTTCTATATTTTTTTGCTAATAACGTTTTGATTATCTATACTAAGTCTAGCCATAAATACTTTTATAATTAAAATACATAAATACTACTTTTCAATTTGGAATTTGGCTTTTTTGAACGATTGTAAGTTATTTTTTCTTATTTACGCCAATCTGTGAACCACATGGGGTTATAAAGAAATCAATAATTGTATTCAACAAATTAGATAAGGAGCGGGTTTCAAATATTGCTCACTTGAAATTGCTTGAAGTGTTGTATGTTCATTAACCAAGAGTGGTCCTTTCAGCAAGACTTGGCGCCGACTCATAAAACACGATCCAGCCAATTTTGTTACAAGCGAACGTTCCAAACTTCATCAGAACTGAAGACTGGCCGTCATGTAGTATACGTGTAGCTATTGCTTGTATGTGATTTTAAGCTTATATTTTTTATTTTTTTTCTGTACTAAATTAAAGTATATTATTTTGAATCTTCACGTTGTATCCCGCATATATGTGTTTGCATGAGTACACAATGGTCACCTAGTGTTAATACACTCTGTTGTTTCTGCTCTATTTTTGAGGAAATAACTCTAGAATGACAGTACTCAACTCCACATTGTGTTATCAGGGCAAGAAAAATTAAAATATATATATATATATATATATATATATATATATATATATATATATATATATATATATATATATATATATATATATATATATATATATATATATATATATATAATATATATATATATATATATATATATATATATATATATATATATATATATATAATATATATATATATATATATATATATATATATATATATATATATATATATATATATATATATATATATATATATATATATATATATTTACTACGAATAAGATGAAACTTAAACAAAATTTTGTTTCTCCGTTACTTTATATTTCTATATTATTAGATTGCCTTACAAAGTTAACATATTACTTTTTTTTTCCAAAACTAGTTCATTTCGTTAATACTTATCCGAGTAAGTTGAAATAAATAAATAATCAAACATTATATATTGACTATTAACATAAAATAAAAGTTGTAGAAAAAATCTACAGCTCGTGCGCTACACCTAACACTACCGTCGTCTACACATCTGCCTGACCTTTAACCGCAATGTGTAACCACCTTCGTACCAGCTAGTTATTATAATTACAAACATTATGTGGGCAAAAAACTGTTAAAAGAATAACTGTAGCGAAAAGCGGAATAGTTTTTGTTTTATGAGTCATAGTGAAATGTTTTTATAGCACAATGGCAATAATATACGTATGTCCACTTATTATTTACTATCACATTTTTTGAGATATTGCTTGTAAAGAGGCGATACTCAACGCCGCATTATATCTACATGAGTTGTGAAATGACATACATATTGAAATCAATCGAAAATACAATTATTGTTTTAACAATCAGCCAATCCCATTCTGCTACGACAATTTTTTAACTCATATTCTCCTTAATTAAGATATGTTATTGTTAATTTTCCTTCCAAATTTTAGTAAATTGTGAAAGTGGCGAAACTGACTTCGCACTTCCTCTTGTTACCAAAGCGATAAGCAATAATTATTTTATTCACTCGAGCCGGCATCAAACTTTTGACTGCTGTCGCTTTTACAATTTGATGGTGGTAGAACATCAAGATGATTAATAAAATTTACAAGTAACTTACATACATTAGATAAATAATTTGCCTTGCCGTGTGATTCCGGCTTAGATTAGGATCACCCCGGTACTGATGGTGTCGTAAGAGGCGACTAAAGTGCGTGTGGTAGAGTCACGTTGCCAGTAATGGCAACACGCATGGCAAGACTCGACCGGATTATTACCACCCCCGGCATTTAAGACCGGCGTTAAGTAGTGGCTTTGGCCACTGCGTTTTGCATTAGGTAATACCGGGCCCCGGTGCCCTTCCACCTTAAGAACGGCAACGCTCCAGTAGCTCCTCTGGAGTTACTCGGGGTCGTGGGCGACGGTGATCACTTACCACCAGGTGACCCGTACGCTCGTTTGCCGTCTTTTCCATAAAATAATAATAATAATAATAATAATAATAATAATTGATCTAAAACAAAAATCTTTTCTATTTACAAAAGAATGTAATATACCTACACTGACTGTACACTGATATAGTGTACTCGCGTAGATATTTTTAGCTCTCAGCCTCATGCTGTATCCCGCACATGGCAGGGTAGGCAGAGGGAACTTGGGATCCTAGTGTTAAGACACTCAGTTCCACTTCCGTTCCCCACTTTCCGCCGGATTTGAGGTATTGTGTGTTGAGTGGCGGAACTCAACGTTGCATTTTGCCTTATTACCAGAGAGAAGAAATGAAACATTAAATATTTAAATTGAAAACATAAAATATTCCATTTCCTTGAATGGGGATCGAACCCAGAATTTATCGGTTACAGTCACACGCTTGTGCCACTGCGCAACGACAAGCCTCATCCTTTGATATTTTTAATTGTTTTAATTTATTTCTTCATGCTGTATCTTGCCTATGGCAGGTATAATTTGAACCTAGTGTTTAGTCACTCTCCCTACCTCCGAAAAGCATTGCTGCTAGAGTGAAGAAATTGAAATTTTAAATATTTCATTTCCTCGAGTAGGAAACCATAATCTATACAACATCAAGCACCGTGCACCAGGACAGGTGCACGGTTAAAGTTAATTATAAAGTAGTGACGAATCACTATCTATTAGGAATGAAATACCTATTAACATCTACATAATGAACTTATTTTTAAATTGTATAAAAATTTTTGCGAACAGATGTGCATAACTAACGCCGTGACTGGCGTTTCATGCGGGAAGTACAAGGGCTAGGAGTCATCAAGTCATTAATTAACTTTGTAGTACTGATGTTGTATAAACATTTAGTATGTATATGAAATTTGGTTTAGGTTAAGGTAGATATAGCTTATATAGATATTTATATTGATATATAAGGGCGCCGAGGTAATAACGTGTGATTGTAAATGTTACAGGTTGCTTAATCCTAACTCGAGAAAATAAAATGTTAAATATTCGTTTTCTGAGCTTCTTGCTGTATCCTGCACATAGCAGGGTAGGCAGAGGGAACTTGGGAACATAGTCTTAAGACACTTCGGTCTACTTCCATTTCCCACTTTCCGCCGTATTTGAGGCAGTGCGTGTTGAGTGGCAGAATTCGACGCCGCATTTTGCCTTAAACCCGAGCGAAGAAATGAAAGAATAAAAAATTAATTTGAAAATATTAAATATTTCATTTCCTCGAATGGGGATTGAACCCACAACCTGTCCGTTACAGTATTTATATATTCGTTTTCGCTCTGATAATACGGGAAAACTCTACGTTGAGTTCTGTCACCTAACAAGTAATACATCAAATATTACAGAAAGCGGGGTAGAAGTGACGTAAATGGAATGAAATGTATTAAAATTAGGTTCATAAATTCTCCTTGTCTACCTTTCAAAAAAATCCTTAAAACACTATTTTTACTATAAAATTCAAAAATTACGCTGAAAATACATCAACAATCTGTATTTTACCACAAAAATGCTAAACATCAGCATCGCAATCAACGATCCTCAGATTAGTCGCCCCACTGCAATCCCAAATTAAATCCATCCTAGAAAATTGTGACAAACGCCATCCGTCATCCGACCCCTCATTTGCATGAGAAAAACTGTTGAAGAACAACTATTTATCAAATAGCGAGAGCGACTTCCGGCGTGACAGAGGCGCGATGGGCTTCCGCCGAATACGGCAAAAGTAGCTTTGTTATGAGTTGACTAGAAGAGATTTTTAATATAAAATTACATTAAGATAGTTTTATTTCATAAATCTGAGTGTAAACGATAGTTGTAGGTTCAAATCGTTCTCGATGGAGTGATTGTTTTCAAATTATGTTATATTTGTTGGATAAAATCCGGTGTTGAGCTCTGCAACTCAACACGCATTGTCACGAAAATTGGGTAATGAAGTATCTTAGCACTCAATTCCTACTACGCCTCTCTGTCATCCCATTTGGATGGATTGGACTTAGAGCTAAATATTTATTACAGAAAATTAATAGATTACATTTAGTGGAGGATTTTTTTTCCTCTAGAGTTTCAAGTTATGTCATGTTAAGTAGTGGAAGTTAACGTCGCAATTCGCTTATCACAGCGGAGAAATTAGCATTTTGTGCGCGACGTTAAGTTCCTGCACATCAACACACAACTGGGGAACGAAGTGTTCTATTGCTGTACATATGATATGAGACTTGAAGTTAAAAAGAGTAGAACATAAATTCATAAAATCACATCTGTACTTTAATACCACGCATATTCTGCATGCGGCAATGTCAGATGAGATAGTACAATATAAGGTTCATTATTTCATTCTACGCAACATATCCTAATTTTCTTCGTTATATTGTATTTTTTAGTAAAACTATTAACGGAAAATATGTATTAACGGAATAAAAACGGAATTCTAGAGCGATTCAACACCGCACTTTGTTACTTTAATTGACAAAGTGCAGTGCTGAGTTCCGCCACATATGCGCGTGTTTTAATGGAATCGGAGTGTCTGAATACTAATTCTAAAAGTTTTCTCTGCCTATTTCACTATGTGCAGGATACATGAAGTAAAAAATACCTTATAAACCATATCCAGAATTCTTACATCCCCAATGATTCCACTGATTGGGGAGCGATCTCCATTTAGATAATTTAGTGTTTCTCTCGCGATGAAATATACGGGGGCATTTCTTGATTGTGGCCTGATGTTGTTATCTTGATGTTTGCCATTTTGTTCTACCTGTTATCCTAATCGGTTTAGATTTGCCCGTCTAAGTGTATAGAAATGAAAATGCTTTAATTTTCCTTTTTCGAAAAGGAAAATTAAAGCATCCTCCAGGATAAAAAGTCCCCATTTCTAAACATATGTAAACTTTTTGTCACCGAAACTTTGTTTGCTTGAATTTTAGAAAGAAAAATGGAAAATTTTGCTTTTGTTAATTTTGAAAAATTCTCTCTAATTGCTTTCATATATTATCTACTATTACTGGCTTATTGTACATGTAAAAATTCAACTTACTCAGCTTCACGCTAAAACATTAGGTTATTTACATCACAAAGAAAGAAGGTTGCAAAAGAAAACTCGGGACGTTTTTGGTTCGAACTTTTTTGTTCTAGAAATTTTAGCCATCACAATAAGCGCGTAGACGCAAGTTGATAATAAGGAATTGTGTAACATACTGTGACAGCGCATCCATCGCAAACCACGTGCGAAGTAGCTGTGATTTTAGTGCTAAAAATGTTTTTAATCCACTTGAACCAAATTGGGAAGATTAGAAAGCTTGAAAAGTGAGAGGGTGCCTCACGAATTGAGTGAAGCAAAACGTTAAACGAGCGTCGACTGCTGCGTCACATTACTAAATCGGCACATTAATGGACCCTGGCACACCAGCCAAGTTCTGCACCAAGTTAAAATCGACACATAAAAACATTTGGTGAACTAGTGTTGGTCAGATGATTACGGCAGACGTCTATTATCAGCAATTGCCAACAATGATGGAAAACTTAGCTGCTAAACGGCTGAGACTTGTCAATAACTCTACGCTACTGGATACGCTACGATACTGGATGGTCGTGATGATGGTTCATACTTGGTTTCAATAAATATATTGTATTAAAAAATATTCGACTTTTTGTTAATTTCATATTTAACGCCAATTTCTTATATAAGGATATATAACTATTTTTTATTTTTTTATTGTATCTAAATTTTCCATAACAGGCTTGTTAACGTTATTCATTCAAATATAAATAAAAAGTTTTTTTTTCTACATATGTGTGAAACCTTCTGTCATTTAATATGGATTTTTAAATACGAAATATTAAAATAAAGCAATAACAAACACGCGTTGAATTAATTTATCCTTAAAACTGATTGAATTCATAAATTTAAAAATATTCATAATATCTACAAAACAATAGTATATACGTAATATCTTTAAAGCGATACCGTTAAGAAAGCCGTATCACAATTTCAATTACTCACACGTGCCTTCGATAGCTCAGTTGGTAGAGCGGTGGACTGTAGACGGTGTAAATTGAAATCCATAGGTCGCTGGTTCAAATCCGGCTCGAAGGATTTTTTTATTTTTTTACGTATATCTAAGAAACCATGAATAAAATTGTAAATATAATGTCATACTAATTCAAAAATAGCTAACCCGTTTACGTTAGCCATTTTTTTTCGTCGATACAATATATTGCGTAGATGCGAACAGGACATACTAGTACCAAAAAGCATAGACGAGTAATAAAAACTGACAAAATGCACTAAATTATGTAATAATACATACATTCATCAATAATTATTATGTTATTACTTTTATATAAAACATCATTTTCTGTTTTCATCAAAATTGTTATTATTAATAAATATTTTATACACGAGTTAGTAATATATACTTTCAGAAAAATATATAAAACCCAATATAAATTACGTTAAATAATTGTCTAATAAAAAAATAAAGATTTCACACTAATTTACAGAAATCACTGCACCAAGAAGAGTTCAATTCAATTACCTTTAGAAATTCTTCGAAAAAACCCGCAAACAAATTACAGTGGATTGAATTTGAAAACGACAAAGACTAACCCTCCAACGCTACCATTTCTGAATCTCGCACCCGTAAGGAATCAATTACAGGAGACCCTATTATGTCTCGACTCGAATTAATTGAAAAGTCAAAATCTATTTATAAAATGAGTAAAAATTATTTTATATAAAATATTTTGTTTAATCATTTATATATGAAGGTATTTTGTAGAATTATAGTAAAAGTGTTTTTGTGTGAAATTGCTATTAGGTTTAAAAAGTGAGCTCGTACTCTTACAATATGTATAGCATTTAACAAAATTTTTTTTATTGTTATGCCTAATATTCTTATCATTTAGCATATTGAGTAGAAACAGTAATTTAAAATACATACTTTTCATTAGCAACTGTTGAGTTTCTTGCCGGCTCTTCTTAGCAGACCCGCATTCCGAGACAGTGGTAATTTTATGTTTGTGATGATTCAAAAGTGCTTGCTAAAGCCTATTTGAATAAAGAATATTTAGAATTTGAATTTGAATTAGAAAATTACCGAACATCTACATAAAACGTTACAGTTAAATTGCACCGTATACTGTAGATTTGATTCTCTCTAAAAGAAATTAATATATAATATTTTGTTTTTTTCACTATGGCGTTGAGGCAAAGCGCGGCGTTGAGTTCCGCCACCAAACACGAAATGCCTCCAGAATTCAGTTATAAAAGTATGAGTATATTAACACTAGGCTCCGTCTGGATACCCTTCAACATACGAGATACTACTTAAAACTGAAAAAAAAGTTACGCCTAAGTTAAGTAAAAGTTACTTCGCCGTGTGATCCGGCGTTGTGTACGTGTGGGAGAGTCACGTTGTCAGCAATGGCAACAGTCATGGGCAGACTCGACCGGACCATAACAACCCCCGGCATTTAAAACCGGCGTTAAGTAGTGGCTTCGGCCACTGCGTTTCGCATTGGGTAGTGCCGGGCCCCGGTGCCCATCCACCTTAAAGACGGGCAACGCTCCTGTAGCTTCTCTGGTGCTACACGGGGCCGTGGGCGGCGGTGATCACTTACCATTAGGTGACCCGTACGCTCGTTTGCCCTGTCTTAAAAAAAAAGAAAGAAAAGAATTTAAATTCAAATTCACAATCATCATCTTCTTATTCGGGCCATACCGTTTCTTAGTACCAAATAGTTTCAACTATCTCATTATTCTTTTACCGAAGTATATAAGTACAGGATAAATGCCACTTACCCTGTCTTCCATTTATTATGTCCTCATTGTCTGAGAACGCTCATTCTAGTCATCAAGCTCTTGTCATACCAAGTATCTCAATAAAGTATTATATCTCATTGACGAAACATAATTGCAGTCGTTTTGGGAAATAAAGCCTATCCTTTACAAAAGGATGCAAATGGTATAACTCCAATTCCAGCAAGTAATTGAAAATTAGTATTTATTATTATTTTATCTTTAACTATATGTATAATGTACAATATGTTTTCTTCTAGCAAATCCACCTTATCGAGAAATAACAAAGTTACCATTAATTACTATTTTAAAGCATCAATGTGTTGGGTGATGGTACACTTCATTCTTCATATATATGTATATATATATCTTCATATATATATATATATATATATATATATATATATATATATATATATATATATATATATATATATATATATATATATATATATATATATATATATATATATACATATATATATATATATATATATATATATATATATATATATATATATATATATATATATATATATATATATATATATGTATACGTATACATATACATATACATAGTCAACTTCAAGTGTTAGTTTTAGTGGTCTGGAGCACATTTAGGAAGATTCATTGCGTTTAGTATATGTTAAAAACTACAAAAAATACACAATATAATTATTAAAATATCAAACAATGACTTATGTCACTTTTCCATTTAAAATTCATAAAAATCCTCTCATCGTCGGAATCTTGTGAATATAAAAAGTACTTTCCCATCGCTGAACAAGACCAATTATACGCAAATGAATTTAACCCTTTAATGCTCAGAACTTTTTAATTGCTGCTAAATCGAAATGGGATCACAAAAAACGGCTAACTCCATTGTTAGTTGTGAATGTCATTAATCTATGTGGGTGGGTAAAATTTCATGGTTTCTCTTGTAACTTGAAGCCTTTGTGTCCAGCTTTAACTTTAATAGGGAATAGATGACACTTGATTCTGATCATTTTAAGTTTTTTTTTTACTGTAGTGAAGGTGTCATGATACATTTTTAGGTTCATTATTATTTTTTTATATGATTTGCCTTATTCTTGTATTGATTATTAATAGATAATGTTTATTTAGAATAGTAAAATTCAATAATACAAATTTAATTTTAAATTAAAACTTTCTCGACACTTAACCATACTAGACAGTATATACATATTTAGCATTGTATATTCCACTAACTTGACACCAGACTTGCGCAAGTGCAACTGTAAATTTGACTGATTATGGTTTCGATTTCCACTCGAAGAAATATAGTTTTTTTTTTTAATTTTCTCGCCAATTATTTGTCTCTGGTAATGAGGTAAAGCGCAGCGTTGGCAACAAAGTGTTTTATTTATAGACACGTACTGTCTCCAAAATTTTGTAGAAAATGGGAATCAGAAGTGTCTTAATGGGGACGGAATTTAATAAATTTTTCAGGCACTTCCTGCCAATCAGCTTTTAGTGGGGTACATCTTAATGCTAAAAAAAATTATACCACATATATTATACATAGTTATTTACAATCTACAAGGATACATACTTTAAAACATATTTACGCATATTTTTTCATATATAGATATTTATACAAAAAATATATAATTTTAATTTAACACAAATCGAATCACAGTCATCAGTCACAAGCACGAAGGATACAATTAATATGCATAGAAGGGTTGCGTCGGTCAAATTCGCCACGCTCGGTATTAATATCTTGATTCATCAACGCTGACGGGTTAAGATGAATCAGTGGATATGAGGGTTGGATGCTGGCTTTCAAAGTTTATTCTTTAAAAAAATATCTATAGTTTTATTTTTTCGTAAGTATTACAACACTCTATAGATAGAAAGTGAGGAACGCAATGAAGTGTGTTAACACTAGGTACAGCGCCAAAGCTCAAAAAAGAAACAATGGCAAAAGCGTATGTATCCATGAGGCGTGACTTTGTGTCTCGATGTGCACTTTAACTTTTATCGTGTTTGTTATAAAATAAATATAATATTTATTATTGATATTGATAACAAACTTATATTATATTTTTGTGAATGGTTACAAAGATTCTATTTCAGATATATTGTCTTTAAGTATATTAGTAAGTAAATATATTATAATGTCTTTGATTTTCGTGATTGTTATCGCGACGTTGCGAATACTTTACAGTAGTCCGTAGTTACGGGTAGAGTCTACCCGTGATCATGGACTACCGTATGTTCGATACGTCGGCTTTCTAAAAATGTTTAGCAGTCAATTTACACGATTAATCCTTTTAAAAGTGTTTCATTTAAAAAATAAACATATTGTTTAAATTAACAAAAAAGGGAGGTTACAAAACAGTGGTTTTAAAATGATCTTAGTTTTTTAAAGTCTTTAATTTTTTTGTATAAATATTATAAATAAAACATTTGAAAATATTCATTTTCTCCTGTATAAATATTTTATTTCCTCCAGTTTACAGTTGCAAGTTTGTGCCGCTGCGTCACAAAAGGCCTCAACAAGGTTACAAGGTTCTGGTAACAAGACAATACTGCGGCGTTGAGTTCCGCCACTCATCATGCAATGCCTCAAACTCTGCTATTGAGTGCATAATAGATAATGTAATACAAACAATAACAAAAAAATAAAGTTATACTATAAAAATTATAGAATAGCTTATACAAAAGTTTGAGAAGTCCCAGCATCCCGTGATTTATTTAGGCTCACAGTTGAAGGGTTAAGTCGCCATTAATTGACGGTATTCGCGCATCACTTCGTTAAAAGAAGGGATTATAACTGTAATACGATACCATACTGTCGTTATAATGATTTTTCTAAATTACCCTTTCCATACTGAAAATGTAAAACGCTATGTTTATTCCACAAAATACGTAATAAATTGAAATTAATAAATAATATTAAATATGTTGTTTCTATTGATTTTACCGTTGTGTTCCGTACATGGCAGGGTATTCAGTGGGATAAAGCGTAAAGGAAAAGATATCTGCACTTCCAGACAAATTATTTCATTCTCACTCAGCTTCACGCTCCCGCAAATGGCAGGAGGGAACTTGGGAACCTAGTGTTCGTACACTCCGTTCCACTTCCGTTCCCTACTTTCCACCAAATTTGAGGCATTGCGTGTTGAGTGGCAGAACTCAAGGCCGCGTTATTGCCTTGTACCAGAACGAAGAAATGAAAACATTAAAAATTAAAATTGAAAATAATTAATATTTTATTTCCTCGAGTTGGGATCGAACCCACAACCTGTCACACGCTAGTGCCGTTGCGTCACGACAGGCCTCATACAAATTATATTTCAAAACATATTGATAATACAAAAATTATCGCATATACGTTTAAATAACATCGCTATTAAGATAACAAGAAAGAATTTGATATGCAGATGAGTTGAATTACAGTAAAATTGATTGATAAGTACGCATAATGTGCCCGCATCATTACAAATTTGCTTGTAAGTGGCCACTTGAGAAACGCTTACTGCCGCTCATTTAAATAATATAGAACAGTCAGATACGATATTACACCATTTACATATTAAAAATAGACGAAAGAGTGAGCAAATATCAATAAATCTAAGATTTGTTGTGTTATGTACTTTAAGTAGATTAGTAATTTATGTTTTTTTTTTAACTTCACTCTATATCCAACATAAGATGGAAGTTGGCAGATGGAATTTGGAAACCTAGTGTTAAGACACTCCGTTCCATTCCCCGTTTTTCGCAAAAAATGAGGCATTACGTGTTGAGTAGCGGAACTCAACGCCGCTCTTTGACAAAGCGAAGAAATAAAAATATAAAATATTTTCTTTGAAATATTAAATATGTACACTTCCTTGAGCAATTGTTTAAGCCATTCATCATATAAGTACATATAATTACAATTATTATAAGAAAAACATTTTTAATGTTTCATTGTCATGTCATTTATGGTACTTGAAAAATGTACATTGTAGGAGAGAGCGGCGTCAAATATTGTGACGAATATTTGATTTCAGTTATCATACAATACGATAAAATTAATTTGCTTAATTTTGCAAACAAAAGTGATTTCGAAAAGTAATAACTTACCTCGACTTAACAAACCGTCATATATGTTAAAGCTATTAAATGTTAAATAAAAAACCATAAATGATAGAACTAGGCAGAGCGAACCTGAAACCCAACGGCTTATTACGCCTCGATTTCAGAGCTAGAATACAAGAATAAATAAAAAAATAGAAAAGCGAATCTCAGAAACCATTTGTTCGAATTAAAAAAATATTTTCGTGTTAGATTTAACCTGGTGTACCTCCGTCTACAGCTACTTTGGTCATTTAGAAAAATTCGAGCACCGTACTCAAACTTTAGTTATATTCAACCCCGAAGATGGCGTCGGTGGCAATAGGAAACATAATAAACAATAGTAAAAAACAAATTAATTGCTAAAATATTTATCGACAGTAAAAAGAATGGTAACATCTTTGTATAAATAAAATATACACATATCTTCTAAGATATTCTAACAATAATTTTGTTCTTTTCCCATATTATGTAACCAGTTAAACATTAGAATACAATATCAAGACCGATCTGCATACATTAGATATCAATTATGCAAATCCATCGCAAACGATCGTGATTCGACTCAGCTGTCAAATGATTTCATTAAATATTTATAATATGTTATTATTAATGTTGAATTTAAAAATATTTATAGCTAAATAGATATTTTTTTTGTTAGTAATAAATAATAATTAATCAAAACGTTAAGATTATTTTAGTTGTCACTTATAATTTCACTGCATTGTAACCGTTACTTTATTTGAAAATTTTAACGTTATTTTGACTTATAGATTTCCAAAGAAATTAAATAGATAAAAAGTTGGCAATAAATCTGTCTGATACTAAATATAGTTCAGATATGAGCGTTTTAAAAGTAACAAGTCTTCTAGTTAAGAAAAAAAATCCGTTTTAAAAATAATATACATAATTTGAACTAAAATAAACATTTATCAGATATATTTTTCTATACAATTCAATAATTCTAGTAGAATATGTCATTATATTAATAGTAATTAACTTTAAAATATGTTATTATCTTTTCAATTAACGATATAACTTTCTTTTCGACACAATTTTCTTCTGTCGCAACGTTGAAAATGTTCAAAAGCTCGATGTTATTACCACGTTACTTCGAGGTTATTGTCTTCGAATTCTCTTCGAAGCGTAAAATCTGAGGGTTATGAGAAAGTTGGGAGTATTTTAGATGGATACATTCGGAAGTCGAGATTTTATGTCCGTTGGAAATATCTGTATACTATTTATGCTTTAAAGTATACTTAGTTAAATTACTAAATAAAGATATAATTAAGTTTTTTGTATTTTATAATGAAAAATAAACATATATAAGTTAATGCGAATATAAAATGGCGGGACCTAAAATAACGACTTGGTTCTCAGACACTAAAGTCAAAAGTCAAAATCAAATAACAGTGACTTTTGCTCCTCACTTTCCAATACAATGAGACTAACATCCAGACGGTGAATCAATTGAATCCTAAGTAGGTTCTTCAACCACAAAATTATTTTTAATTACACTAAAGCTTTGGGTTCCATTATTTAAAGTGTCACGTTTTCAATTCAAAATAGAGAACGGAGTGTTTTAAACTTTAGGTTTTATGATCCATGACTCTCGAACTACAAAATAATAATATTATATTTTAATTATATATCAGGAAAACCTTAAATCAATAACTTTTATATAGTACACAAACGTTAGTAGTTATGTGTACGACAAATTTTTAATTAAACGTTAACATTTTATTCAGCAAAACTGAAAATACACATACATTTACATATTTCCAATCAATTTAATTTCAAACCACAATCTTTTTAATCAAGTTAGTGATAGGGTTCTATCACTAACTACTGCAGTATACCCAACAACAACAAAATCAGATTAAAAAAAACCCGAATTGACAGCCACAGTATTAAAAACGGGGACAAAGACCTCAATCCGCAACTAGGATTAACAGGCACATTTATTTGAGCGATTCAATTTTTGATATCGGTTGAATTTTTGCACTGAACACCATAGAAATACCGACCCTCCAAGACCAAAGTATCATTTTAGATCAAACACGTGATAACGGCTATAAGAACACCCCTATTATTCGATACAATAAAACTGAAGTGACAACATATTCTTCACCGTACTGCGAAATTACAGTAAGGATGATTGACTTAACTGATATTAACCATTGAAACGAATTTAAATCTTATGTTTTATACAATAGAGTTTATAATTAAATATTTTTTGATGTATTTGATGAAATATTTTGGGGTGACAAAGCCGCGATAGCAGTGTAAAGGTTAGACAGCGTAGAGATACGAACTAATGGAGATTGGGAAAAATATAGCACTCGTACCGGTCGAAATAACTCGTGGATGTCTTCATGAATATTGAAGATGTATCTGCGATATGTTATTTGATTACTTTTATACAATACAATGCGTTAATGTTAGTCATAAAATATATATCTGGTAATATTATTTATTAGTACGTTATGTTTCATATATTAAGTATTACTGCAACAGTAAATATATGGCATAAAGAATTTAACGTGCAAATAAAATTATAGCCTGTAAATAAAATATTAGTAATCTAAATAATACGCGAAAGCTTTTTAGGTATAAAACAAACAAAAGCCAAGGCCGGCCTCGAAAATTGAAAATAATTTTCTGCCATTAAATAGTGGCTATATTTTAATGTATTCATTTTCTCCTTTATGTTCAAACCTAAAACAACATTCTACTAATACATAAGTGTCTTAAGCCCATTAATGTATTAAAATTTATAAACGCACAAAAACTATAGTCTACGTAGATTTATATTTGTTAAGACAAAACACCTAGAATTTAACTCCGAAACACATCAATGGGTCAATTTAAATACAAATTTTATTTATATCCATATATATATCAACTTCCTTACAACTTGGTCAAACAACTACAATGTATGAAACAGACAAAAGCTCAACAATAAATACAAATAAACAAGCAAAAGCTCGCGAAATTCAAAACCATAATACACGAATAAGTTTCATGCATGTATGACACAATACATTAATCGTTGTAGATTACCCTAGGATTATTAATATTCAGTCAACTAACCGAAGGGGTGAATACTTGCCGTTCTGTCGCGTCGCAGCCAGCAACGCGTGAGCAATCCAGATAATTAATATGAGGAATTTGTGATAGGGAAGCGCGTTGAGTTTTATTTTTGGTTGATATGTAATATAGATCTCTCTCTCTTTCTATTTCCCTCTTAACTTCAAGCTGAATCCCGCACATGGCAGAGTAGGCATAGGGAATTTGGTAGCGTAGTGTCAAGACTCCCGTTCTCATTAAGACACTTCCGTTACACACTTTTCACCGATTGCGTGTGGAGTAATCAGCGGAATTCAACGCTGTGCTTTGTCTTGTTATCAGCGCACAGAAATGTACAGAAACTACCAACCAAAGTTGTACATTGGTCCTTTTTCAATTGGGAAATTGAGGCACAGATTTTATTTTCAGCTTTACGTTGTATCCCAGCCTGGTTTGAGCACGCCATTCCCAATCACACCGAATTTTCTTGTTCTAGTAACAAGAAGGAGAGTGATGTTGAGTTTCCCCATTTAACAATACTATGTTCCTTCCGCTTACTTTACTTTGCGGGTTATTGCATGAAGGTAAAAAAAATACAATCTTATAACAAAGCTTTATATTTACTATTCGTATAAGTGTGCATACTCGAGAAAATGAAATATTTAATATTTTCAATTTAAATATGTTTTCATTTCTTCGCTCTGGTACAAGCTAAAACGCGGCGTTGAGTTCCTCCACTTAACACGCAATGCCTCAAATTCGGCGGAAACGAAAGTGGAACGGAGTGTCTTAATACAGGTTCCCAAGTATCCCGTGCCATGTGCGTAGATACAGCGTGAAGCTGAGTGAGTATAAAATAATATTAAAAAAAATTATATATTTATGACTCACAGCAAGAATAATTATTATCGTATTATGATGGTTATGCCAAAAAGGGACGTTGTACATCGCAAATCCATTCTATGTATCAATTTGGTGTCATAAACAACTTTCAAGTGGCAGATTTAAAATTTTTATATTGTTGATATAGTTTTTATATATTATTTCCATAATAATTACCTTACTTAACTTCATTTAGTCACCAATAAGGTGACTTATTGGTGAAGTATATCGAGCCCAAATGGCATTTCTAAGTAAAAGTCACTTAATAAATAACAGCACAAAATAAACTTCATAAGATGCAGCATGAGCAGCATGCAGTTTTTTAATAGCTCGCAGCGTTGAATTACGACAAACAAAATGCAATATCAGGAGAAATGGGAGTAAGTTGGGAACGGTGTGAAGAATTGGCTTCCACAGCCTACTTGCTCTGGTCATATGGGATACAGCGCTTAGAAAATCTTTATTGTTAAAAAATAATATTGAAATCCCCCAACGTGATCCCAGTCATTTTTAAATATAATCTAATTAGAAACGTGATGCATCCAATCTTCCATCGTAATGGCAGTCCAATTAATTTTATTTTTTTTTCACCCCTCAATTAAATTTGAGAAAGCGTTTTATCTAAAATGTAACAGAATTTCTATGTTTACTAATATTTATTTACCGATTTATAAAAAGGAGGTTCTATTCGGCAATTTTATTTTTTTTATAATTTTTTCGTCATTCGTGAACCGATTTCTTTTTCTTTTCATGAAAGATTTTTCTAAGTGGCTCCATGACAACCAAGTCAGGATTTGATATCACATACACCCAAGGAAATCATAAGAAACTCTAATATTTAATTAGCATACACTAAGTGTAGTATTCGTTATGAACTAAATAATTTATCATAGTAATTATCAGTTATTTATTAAAAAGAAGAAATTTAATCTAAGCATTTTCTTTCATTTTAAGTTATAAATTGTAAAAGAGAAATGATAGACAGATCAAGAATACACGCACAGCAACTGTGAATGCGACAGGTCTACCAATTCTTACTCGAGGGAATACATAATTTTTTTACCTCACTCTGACAAGACAAAACGTGACGTTGTGTTCCGCCACTTTACACGCAATATTTTGAAAACTTTATAAGTCAATAAATGAATGAGATGTTACCGTCTTTTGATTACTTTCCACGCCAAAGAAACTAAAACAAAAAAAAAAAAATTCTAGTTAATAAATTAGAACAAAAACATTAATAAAAACCTAATTACGTTCTACAGTTTAGATTATCTTCTATTCTATCGACATGTAATTTAATATACTTTTATATACAATAATGAATATTTTGTCATCCATTTGTGATAAACCAAAGTCAGTCAGGGGTGAATACATTACGATTCCCAATTTGAAAATTGTCAAGCCTGATATTACTCACGATCGAATAACGTAACCATATTAGGGTGTCATTATTTCCAATTACTTATATATAGTAAACAATTGTCACGAGTGTTAGTTGTTTAAAATTTTGTACAGTTACACAATAATGTTTTGAGGAGTATCTTCTTTAGAGGCCTGTCGTGGTTCAGGGGCTCAAGCGGGTGACTGTAAACGACGAAAGGCACGGCGTTGAGTTTCGACACTCAATACCTCGAAATCAGCGGAAAGTGGGGAAAGTGGAACAGAGTGTCTTAACACTAGGTTCACTAGTACCCTCTCTCTAACCTGCCTGTAAAAAAAATATCTTCCTGTATACATTTTCCTATATTTTCTCGAATAACAAAATAGTCGTATATTAACTAATTCTTTTGCTCAACTTTAAGTATTGAGTGGCTGAACCCAACGTCTTGTTTTATAATCAAAGCGAGAATATTAAAAATATTTCAATATAATAATTTGTTCAAGTAGAGAATGAAATACCTTAATTAAAACGGAGTATCTTAACTGTAGGTTCCAAAGTACCCTTTCCATATGAGAGATATATCTCTAGATGAGAAACAGTTTTTACTAGGATTTATCCTTTAAATGTAAAAAAAAATGCTTCATATTTATTATATGTAATGTTATATTAAATCACAGAATATACTTTTAAATTTGGCTACTTAGTAACGAATAAGCGTGATACGTAAGTCTGTAATTATGAATTAAAATAATAAGCTAATATCGTACTCATTATTATGACAAACTATCCCATCCATTAGGTCAACGTTCACAAATTATTATACTATGAAACATCAATCTCTCTGTTAATTATTATGACATGGCGCTTTGAAAATAATTAGAATTTACTGGTAGCTTACACGCCATATGTTCATGTGTTGACATAATATTTGGCGAAGCCGCAAGGATAATTTTCAATTAAGCTAAATCTTTTAAGATTAGGATTAATCGTTATTTTTTATAATAATATGGCAACCAAACGTTTCGAACTGTAGAAATCTTTAGCCCAGTACGTACTTAATTATAGCCATCTATAAAAGAGACACAGCCGATACGTATAAAGTATTTGAAGGCGGAGACAGGACTTCTTTATTTTGTTTTAATTCAGAAAAAAAAGTTCTTATATCTAAAATAACCAATCCATGAGACCAATAAAATATAATATTTATTTGTAGTGTATGTAAATTGTTACTCTGGCTTATGTTACTTTGGTCAAAAAAAGAATAACATCGGTGTTCAGGTCAAGAAAAAAAAACCAGTGGAAGTCCCTTAGAAGTGCCTTATTCGTTCGTTAGTACCGATCTATCACACTACTACATATACCTGTAATACCTGTAATTAACTGTCAACTACATCCAATACTCTAATAACCGAAGGCATCACAATGTTATATTAGGACGCTAATTAGTTTTGATATCGCTCACTTAATTGCTCCTAATTAACTAAACTTATATTTGCAATATGAATCTCTAGCGCTATATGTACAGTACATATATATGATCGTTTTATAATATATGCTTGGTAATAAGCACGTTGCAAAATTATAGATGTATTGTCGACTGCAATTATATTGAGCAATTATACATATGTATCCAATAATTTGCATTCTGTATGGACCCATCATATTTGGTATAGCAGTAACGGTAACGGCTTTGTTTGATCAACTGGTTGTAGTGGGCAAAGTGAAGAAAAGAAGACATAGAGCAAATTACCTTCGGCACTGTTAAGATATGATCTAATACTAACTTTTAAGCAAGAGACCTATGTCGTCAGGAAAGCTCAACTCATAAGATCTGTACGAAGACCAATATAAATGTACAATATTAATCCTAACCAAGAATTTCACGTATTTAAAAAAGTTATTTAAAACTTTATGATCAAATACAAATGTGTTTTTTTCAATAGCATTATCACGAAAATCAAAAAGCTTAATATAATAATATTTCAGTTTAATCCAAAGTAACATTCATTGTACACACTGAATCTACCCATCAAAATAACAATCTCAACTTGAAATCATTAAAACGGACGCAAACAATAACGTAATGCATCGTTATGGAATATTAGGGAAATTTCGGAATTGACGGGTCAAGTTGGCAAAGGCATTAAAAACCAAAAACACCACCCAGTGGAGCACTTTGCCTAAAGACCGTCGCACATAAAATCTTACGACACACGTAAACAACTCTTATGAGTATTCTAAAAAAGCGTTTGTCTATCAATTTTAGCTCTTACGCTATCAATATAAAGTCCACACACCAAATATTGTACAGCAATATAAATTTTATCAGGGTTTACTAAAATCATTACAGTGTAGCTTTGAAATGGACCAAAATTTCAACTTACTTCCAACCTTAAAGGCTTCTCCTATTCAAATTATATCCATTTCCTCTTTACCATACAAGTTTCGACTCTACGTTTAGTGAAAAAACAGCAATGAATATCGATATTTTGATTTTATGCCTAAATTGTATATAGTAGGGCTCTACAATCAATTGTTAAGGCTCTTGGTTTAATTTAAACGGGACAATGGTCAACGGTCACTGTAACTGCGTTGATCCTAAGTTATGAGAAGATTAGCTCTATCTTAATATCTGGAGTATTAACAAGGGAGATACGGGCGCGATTGAGTTAATGAAATGGTTTGATGAGCGGAATTTATAGCCCTAAGTATTGTAGGAAGCTTGTGATTTGAATAACCTATTATTGTATCTGGCTTTTGAGGCTGTCATGGATCAGTGTTACAGATGGTTTTAGGTTTGATGCTCCTTCGTAGTGATCAATTGTTTACATTAAGGTAAATAGCGAGGCCTCGAGCTTCGTAATGCCAGGATTTTATAGTATAATGAAAAGTGGGGGACGGAGTGTCTTAACACTAAGTTCCCAAGTACCCTGCCATGTGCGAAATACAACATGAAACTGAGTTGAGTGGGAGTGTCTTAAATGGGCACTCTGCTTTTATATTTTAGATTTTATTATTTCAATTTCACATTATAACCTGCATATAAAATGCTAGTATTAATGTCTAAAATGCAAGTAATAATTGAATTAATAAAAAGTAAAATATACTTTGACAAATACGATACCCGTAATCTCATGTGAACATTTTTTACATTTCAATTTGATTTATTTTAATTTCATGCTCTGACAAACGCTGATTCGAACTTTGACATCCGCCACTTGGTAATTCACTGGAAAAAGAAGAAAAAATTGACTTAAGTTCTTCTGCGTTCTCTGCAGAAAAAAGTGAAGTTTAATGCGTACGTTACAACACATGCACAATAGCGAAAGCGCAAACCAGCCAATTGTTGCTATTATTTATTATTAGGCGCCACAACTATTATCAAATGAATAAGTTTTTCGGTATTTTTTTATCAAGTTATCTTTATCCCTGTTCAAAAATTTATGTATTTTATATAAGTTTTACTATCTTAATGCTAAATTTTTATATTAAACTGTGTATATAACATGGAAGTACATGTATGATACGTGAAATGTAATTAGCAGTATAGAAAAATATGTCTGGCTATTGTTGGTGAAATTAATATTAGGAAGAATGATTTACTTTCATCTCCTTGCTTTAGTAATAAGAAAACGCATGAGGTTCGAGTTCCATTCAAGAGCTTTAATTCAACGCACTATTTCGAAAATTGGGTGAAATGTGGATACCGAAGTGTCTCAACACTAACCTCCCACTCTCCCTAAACTGCTGAAATTGGGTGGAAATTACATACAGAGGGAAACAACACTAAATTTTCTCTGCTATATATATATATATATATATATATATATATATATATATATATATATATATATATATATATATATATATATATATATATATATATATATATATATATATATATATATATATATATATATATATATATATATATATATATATATATATATATATATATATATATATATATATATATATATATATATTATATATATATATATATATATATATATATATATATATATATATATATATATATATATATATATATATATATATATACATACATATACATATATATATATATATATATATATATATATATATATATATATATATATATATATATATATATAAGGAGCACTTCAAAAATGTAGTCCATCTATACACAATAGACGTTGTCATCATATTTACTGATATTAATAGCACCAATTTATAATACATTGTGTATTCTTATTGTACTTGTCACCAAGTCACATCATACACCCTTATTGTTAAGATATAGGGTCGAACTTTTCATACAAAGTGTTTCTATAGTTCGTAATGAAACTCAGTTTAAGATCTTCGAGTTAATAGCCAAAATAACAAGTTTCTCTTGATATCTATTTGATAAATTACTTGAATATTTCACTTATTAAAGTGCCCTTTTGAATTTGATGATGATTGTGAAGAGGGTCCTCTGTTTGTCTTGTTAGTACGTCTGTCCTATTTTTTGTTAAAGTTGAATATTATTTTAATATATATATTTTGGTTTTTTGTCTGAACTTTTTGATTTATTATCGAACTTTTTTTTTTTTAGCTTCTAGCTGAATCCCGCACGTCGAAGGCTAGACAGAGGGAATTTGGAAACCTAGTATAGTAAGACCCGTTCCATACTTTCCAACTAATAAAATAAAAATGAAGCATAGCGTGTTAAGTGGTGGAACTCAACTTATATTTACTGACCTTTATTTATTTACTGATGACGTCGTGTTAAAAACACGGCGGTTATGGGTTCGATTATTACTCAAGGGAAATGAAATATTATCTTTTCCCTGCTCTGATACCAAGACAAAAAGCGGTTTTGAGTTCCAACTCTCAATATACAATAACTTGATGTTTCAGAAGAAAGTGAAAAAAAATATATATGAATATAATTATTATGTATCTTGAGTGTTAATAAATTAAGCGATGAGCGGCTATAGCTACCTCCTATTGCATAATGCTTTTAAACCAGCAAAAAATTAGAAGAACATGTTAAATGGACCTCCCTACATAAATCATAACAAAAAAAATAAAATGGAGAACAGAACTACTCCGTTCCGTCTTAACTCTAGGTTCCTAAGTTCCCTTGCTGAGTTAGTAAATAAGTTAAGTAACTTTGCCATGTGCGGGGGTACAATATAAATCAAAAAAGTAGAAAGCATAAAAGTTCAAAAGATCTTTACATTAATAGACTTCTAAAATAAGTACCTTTTATAAAACATGTATTTAATTTTCAAGCCGCATCTGTCTCTTTACTTTGGTTAATTACCTATAATTTAGAATTCCTTGCACAGATTATACACTCCCCTAACAAATAGTGATGTGCTGATAACTTACAATCCCGCGGCTGACAAATGGTGTTAATAAGAAACCTGTCGCGGTGGGATTAGGCTGTGTTAATTGTAGCGCCTACCGTGTAGTGATGTGACTGTGTAAAAGTAAAGTAAAGTTAAAGTAAAGTTGAAATTTTTTTTTTTTGTATTAAGTAGGTAACTCAATGTACAAGTGTAATAAAAATATAACTTATCATTTTTTTACATTTAAGATTGTTGTATAAGAAAGTATAATGTATTTATAAATAAGTATTTAAACTAAATAATATCGTTATTTTATTTTACATATACGAATGAGAAAATTAACCCACCCACTTTCCGCCAAATTTTGAGGGATTTCCTGGTTTGTGGCGTAACTCAACGCCGCACTTTGCCTTGTACCAAAGCGAAGAAATGAAACATTAAATATTTAAATTGAAAATATTAAATATTTCATTTCCTCGACTGGGATCGAACCCAGAAGCTGTCGTTTACAGTCATACGCTTGTGCTGCTGCGCCACGACAGGCATCAATACTAAATTTTAATTTAAAATTTATAAAACGTATAAACATTTTGATCGGAGCAAGATTAGAACCCACGCCTCTAGAAAACCATCCAAGCGCTGTGACCAACTAACCCATACATTCTTATCAAGCTACGCTGAATTTTTATATATATTTTTAAATTTAAAATTTGTAAAATAATAATATTAGATAGGTAATTATTGCGTGTTCTTAAGTAATAATTATGTATTCTTGAATAGTTGGTTAACCGTCATATTACAATGACTAAAAATATCTTTTAAAGAAAACTGAAGAATATATTTATTTATCTACTAATTTCCATAATTACACCAATACATAAGCATATATAACTGAGTGACTATCTTTTATGTAGTTGAACGCTGTATTTCACACATATCAGGTAAACAGAAGTAACACGGGAACCTTGTGTTAACTCACTCGGTTCATCACATGCGATATTCAATACTTTTTATTTCCTTTATACTAATTTTTAATATTTTGATTTCCTCCCTCTAGCAACAGGGAAAAGCAAGGCGTTGAGTTCCGCCATTAAACACGCCAGGGCTTAAGAATTCGGCGGAAATTGCGTTAAGAAACATAATTCATCGACAACGCCTAAAAAGTAACTCACATCACTATTTGATAATTCAAAAGTGTTACTACACCGTAGTTGTAAGCGGATTACTTTTAAAATTAAAATGGCGACGCGTAATTAAAATGTGTCATAAACGAAATAGAAAATTAGATCCTTGAAATGGCTGTACTTTAATTTAGGTACGAATAATGTTACTTTGGTTAATGAATAAGGGGATGTTATATATAATTATAGTTTAAACTAGATTATAAATTTCTGTTTGTAATATTTATATATACATAATTACTTTTTTTTTCTTTAGCTGTATCCTAAACAACGCAGGGTGCTTAGGCAGAGGGTGTCTTGAAATATATATAGTGTTAAGAGTCTCCGTTCTCATTAAGATAATTTCGTTTTCCACTTTCCGCTGAGTTCCGGAGGCGTTGCGTGTGTGATTGGCGGAAGTTAACGCCGTGTTTTGCCTTGTTACCAGAACGAGAAAATGAGAACACTAAATATTTCACTTCTTCGAGTGAGGCTTTAACCCACAACCCGACGTATATACCTTGTAGTTGTGCCCTTGCACCACGACAGGCCCCTAATATATATTATACATATGTATAATTTTACATGTAACAAGGTAAGCTAATGTTAAGACACTTATTTACAAGTGATCTACAGAAATTTGTGATTATTGACAGTGTGTTGATTGACAGAATTTATTGTCATAATTTGTCTTGTTAGCAGAGTGGAAATAATATTATCAACTGTCGTTGACTCAAGAAACGACACGATGATTATATGAACGGCAGTAATATGAATGTTTTTTTTAGATTCACTCTGTATTCCGCACATCACAGGGTAGGCAGAGGGAAATTGGGAGCCAAGTATTAAGATATTCTTTTTTTTTTTTATGGAAGAGACGGCAAACGAGCGTACGGGTCACCTGATGATAAGTGATCACCGTCGCCCACGACCCCGTGTAACTCCAGAGGAGCTACAGGAGCGTTGCCGTCTTTTAAGGTGGAAGGGCACCGGGGCCCGGCATTACCTAATGCGAAACGCAGTGGCCAAAGCCACTACTTAACGCCTTTCTTAAATGCCGGGGGTGGTAACAATCCGGTCGAGTCTGCCCATGCGTGTTGCCATTACTGGCAACGTGACTCTGCCACACGCACAAAAGATATTCCTTTAAGTTTCGAACTTTCCACTGAATTTAAGGCATTGCATTGCATGTTGAGTGGCGGAATCAAATTCAAAGCAGCGTTTTGCTTTATTAACTGAGCGAAGAAATTAAAATGTATTTTTTTCAATTTGAAAAAAATAAATATTTAATTTTGTGGTCTGGGGATCGAACCGACAACTTGTTCTTTACAATCATACGCATGTGCCCCCGCGTCACGGTAGGCCTCAATATTAATATGATGTGATATTATAAATACGATATGTAAATATTTTGATAATTAGTATATGTATTTCAATTATTTTTTTTTTTATTCATATTGTTACAAAAAATACATTTGTATTCAGCTATAGCTATACCTGACATTTTTTATTAACCTTTCATTCATTTTCCATTATTTTAATCAAACTTTTCTATTGTTAATGATGTAACAAAGTCCTACCAACATCAACTCCCATATAAACTGATTGAGAAGGGTCCAACAAAAACACGCTCTTCAATACACTGGGCCGCTGTCAGCGAAACAAAACGCTTCAAGAATGAAAAATGAAATCAAGTGGACATTGGGTAGTCCTTTCCTTTCTAATACGCATAAATAACTACTTTAACAATGAAAGAGAATTATTTTTATAGTATTGTTTAATAGAATATTAATTTACTATTTATGTTTTCATTTTTATGCTTTTGTAGTAACATAAAATACGGCGTTGAATTCCGCCAGTCAACACGTTATATTTTAAAAAATTGGATAAGTATGAAGATGAGTATAAACAAAGCTGCCTCATATATAAAAAACTGTTTTTTTACAATAAAACTTATAAACCATTAAAATGTACAATACATAGGAGTTTCTTTCTAAGGAAAAGGTAACACTATCAAAATACTCAAAATATTTCTAGTAAGTATAACATACATCGGCATGATAATATTTATTTGCCGAAGTCCAAAATCACAGTGGCATCACAACGCCAAGCTTGACCATCAATTTATCAGACACTTAGCCGAATTTACATAAAATCCAACGCATGATTAATGCGAACGTGGCGCGGATTATATATAGTGTTTATTCATTGCATAGTTGATAAATTATACGATTTAATGGGACGTGATAACTAAAAGCTCATTATAATGCAGACCTACAGTAATTGCTTTACGAAAGAAGATTTGGCTTGATGAGTTCCAGCATTTTTTTTTCTCGCTTATTTTATATTTAAAAATATTATAATTTTCTATTTATAAATAAAAAAATCTTTAATTGCTATAGTAAATTCTAAGAAAAGAAATACATTTAAAATACTTTTAAATGTTTGCTACGGAAGCGTAATTATTGATACGTTTTCTTTATATAAAGACAATTTTTTTTTGGTTTTTCAAAATCTACTCACGTTTCAAAAAAATATTAAAATAATATAAAAAACTTGAGTATTTTTGTCAAATCCTATTAATATTATTCGAGCAGTACAGAGCGGAGAATGAAGTGTTTTAACACTTGACCACGCTCCTGTATACGGGTTACTGCTTTTAGCTGAATGCTGAATACATTTTTTTCATAAAATAATTTAAGTATAACAATAATAATAATACAAAAAAAGTAACAACTTGCAGTCATAAGTATAAATGACGATTGTAGGGACTTTTCCCATTGGGGATACTAGATATAATCATCTAAAATCCGGATTCAAATGAGAAACAGAGTATCTTAACAGTAGGATCCCTCTGCCTATCCTGCTATAAGCTATATATACTAAAAACTAAAACGAAATCTGGACTTCTTTGAAAAACTAGTAAAAATTGACAAAAGCAAAACGCAAAAGTAATCCAAAACGGTATATCTGTTAGTTCCACAATCCACATCCGGTGGTATTCAAATTTGACAAAGACAAATCTTCGGTCATTTCCTCTGTGGTTCGGATGTACATATCGTTTGTATTTATTTCAGTTTCTTTGTATAGATGATAAGTGAAATGGGTTGGGGTGTGAAAAATGTTATAAATATGTATATTATATTGTATTTTTAGTCATTTTTATTCTTTTTCCAATGAAAGCAGAATGTATACTGTATAAAGACACTCTGTACTCTGAATTTTAATACTGATAAAGTTATAAAGTTTTTTATAACGATAAATTTATAAAATTATCTAAATGAATCCCCCCATATCTCTCTCTGTAGTACTCACGGTTATAGGATTGGTTCTACTACTAGGGAAATAAAATATATTAGCTTTAGTAAAGACACAAAACGTGGCGTTTACCGTATGTTCCACCGCCGAAAACGCAATGCTTTAAGAATTTATTGAAAAATAGCGACCAGAAGCCTCTTTACTTACTCTATGCCTACTCTTCTATATGTGGAATATAGCATGAAGTTATAAAAACAAGTTATCTTAATTTTTTGTCAGCTTCACGCAGCAGGATAGGCAAAGGTAATATATAAATTGGACAAAAAATTAAGTATAAATTGCCTGTCGTGGCGCAGGGGGCATATGCGTGTGACTGTAGAAGCGATAGTCCGATCCCCACTTGAAGATATGAAATATTTATTATTTTTAATATATATATTTTCATTGTTTTGCTCTGGAAAGAGAGCAAAGCACGGTGTTGAGTTCCGCCACTCAACATTTAAATTTCTTTAAATTCGGCCTAAAGTGAGAATATAGCGTGAAGCTGAAAAAAAATGTTGGTACAAATCTCCTATACTTAATAATATTACATATAACTATAGGGAAAAAATCAAATACGATAATGAATAACAGGAAAATCATTTAAGAACCTACGCCGTGTTAAGCGACCCGTTACAGAATCACCCTTCGCGACTCAAACATCCGTATGTAAATGCTATGGCGAATTTATTGCTATAACTCCTCCAGCTAAGTGATATTCCAAATTTCTGAAACGCTTCAAAATGTGACGTGTTTTCCTCATTTTGTGAAAAATAAAACTTTTAAGTCCAGTCTCACTAAGAAAAATCTTAGAAAAAATTGGTTTTTTTCTTTGTTGTAACAGAATAAGAAAATGTGCGGCGTTTAGTTCCGTCACGTAAAATAGAAACAGTAGTGAAGCCAGTATTTGAATATATTTTCTCTATATTTGTCAACTATATTTATGTATCACGAAAGAAATGTTCTTCTTGTCCGAGTATATATAATATAATAAGACACTGAACTAGATCTTACAATAATTTACTTAATAATAATTGTGTTTGTATATTTTAGAAATAAAAACAATTTAAATATTATTTTTAATTCCCCTTAGAAAAAAATATTGAACAATGGAAATCGCATTTTTCTTAAGAAAATGTTTAAAAAATAGAACGAAACAGGACTCAATCTGAATTTTTGAAAGCTAGCTAGGTGGCTCAAACGTTTTATAAGTTTTTTAAACATTTTTCTTTTATTAATGTAGGATATAACACATTAAAGTTTATTATTATTTTTAAATAAAAAACTTCTTGTTAGAAAAACAAAACTTAGGATTACAAAAATACAGCCACCGGAAGCTTGAACAATAACACTCAACAGTAGTTTGAATATTACATTTTGTATTTCTGTTAATTGCTCATTCCAATTTAAAGCTAATATTGTGCTTTGTGAATTGATAGAAGTCTTGGAAACTTAAAAGGAAATTGTTTTATTTCTTGTTGTTGTTTAAACGTCTATAGATTTTTGTTGTAATTGAACAGACTAATTGCGCATAAAAGTGAAAGCTATGTGATTTCGGGTTAGAATAGGTTCACTATGGTACTGATGGTGTCGTAAGAGGCGAATGAACTATGTGTGGGAGAGTCATGTTGTCAGAAATGGCAACACGCATGGGCAGACTCGATCAGATTATTACCACCCCCGTCATACAAAACCGGCGTTAAGTAGTGGCTTCGGCCACTGAGTTTCGCATTAGGTAATGCTGCACCTCGGTGCCCGTCCATCTTAAAGGCCGGCAACGCTTTTGTAGCACCTCTGGAGTTACACAGGGTAGTGGGCGACGGTGATCTCTTACCATCAGGTGACACGTACGTTAAAAAAATGTAAGTTATAGTTTATTTTGTTTCTATTGACTTAAAAAATATTTTATATTTCTGTTGAGTTTAACGTGGTATCAACATGAACTATTTTTTTTCGATAAAATTTTTGTTTAAATCGTTAGGATCTAATCATTTGTTATAGGCTTGATATTTTGGCTTTCCTAGGGACGTCTTCTCGCTATGATCCGCATTTATCATGAGGAACGTTCTAGGGAACTGTTTGACCTAGTAACTTCCAACGATTTTAATCGTACTGTGCACAAGCTTAAATATCATTCTCAACACTATTTGCGCCTGTCGTGGCGCAGCGGCACAAGACTGTGACTGTAACCGATAGGTTCTGGGTTCAATCCCCAGTCGAGGAAATGAAATATTTAATATTTTCAATTTAAATATTTAATGTTTCATTTTCTTCGCTCTGGTAATAAGGCAAAGCGCGGCGTTGAGTTCCGCCACTCAACACGCAATGCCTCAAATTCGGCGGAAAGTGGGGAACGGAGTGTCATAACACTAGGTTTCACTTCCGTTCCCTCTGCCTACCCTGCCTAGTGCGGGATACAGCTTAAAGCTGAAAAAAGAAAAAAAAAACACTATTTGTGGTACTCCACTAGTTTTATAGGAGCTTCTTTTACACTGTTATGTATTTAATACTGCCCAATACTTCTGCTACAAGTTTTAGACTTAAAAAAAAATACGTTTCTATGATTTTAAAGGTTCTTTCTCTCAGCTTCACGCTGTATCCCGCACTTGGCAGGGTAGGCAGAGGGAACGGAAGTGAAACCTAGTGTTATGACACTCCGTTCCACTTCCGTTCCCCACTTTCCGCCGAATTTGAGGCATTGCGTGTTGAGTGGCGAAACTCAACGCCGCGCTTTGCCATATTACCAGAGCGAAGAAATGAAACATTAAATATTTAAATTGAAAATATTAAATATTTCATTTCCTCGACTGGGGATCGAACCCAGAACCTGTCGGTTACAGTCACACTCTTGTGCCGCTGCGCCACGACAGGCCTCAGACAGCCTCTTTAGAGGTCCTTAATTTATAAAATATGATAATGAAGGTAAAAATATGATAATGAATGTATAGTGAAGTGAAACTAATAAGACTTGACTGAACACTTATTCCTTCAGCAGAGATAAGCTCGATGGAATTCAGAATTTTGTTGAATTTAAGGAAAGAAATAAAAATAATTGCTTTTCCTGAATGATAACTAAAACTATAACTATCGTGCTAGTCAAGTACTGCACTGTGGCGGTTTTAAACAAACCAAATTGCTATCAAAATAGCTATTTTGATTATAATATCTTGTTTATAAGTGAAAATTACTTAAGCGTATAGTTAAAGAGTATTCGTAAACTTTGAACGTATACCGTTGAATTAAACTTTTCATTGCCTCCCCCATTTCTTGAACTGGTTTTAGTATAAACGTTTTATATCAAAGTGGTTTATTTACGAGCGTACTGTACAATAAGTAAATTGTGTTATAAAAGCTTAGTATTTGGTAGGCGCGACTTTTAAATATGGTGTTTTATCTATAATAAAATGCTTGGTATTTTTGGATTTTATACTATTTTGTATGAAAATCGCCTTGTAATCGAAGCTTTTTAGATTATTTTCATGGAATTACAATTTTAAATGAATCTGTAAGTTATATACAAATATTAGTAGTAGTAAGTATGAGAATTTACTACTTTAAAGAAAAAAAAAAATGAAAAAAGTCATCAATACCAATTCAAAAATACATAATATTTGATACAAAAATAATTACATATTTACATTTATACTTGCCGTCATATTCCCTCGAACAAAATTAAATCAAATTTAATTGGTTATCCTCCGTTGACGTATAATCTCTTTTCTAAACAGAATATTCAGCGGGCGTAAGATATTGAATATGGAGTGTTTTGTCTTCTATTGAAGCATCATTTTTGTGCGTTCTCTCTGTTTCACTTGATACCTGCCCTCGAATATTGTAACTGCACAGTACATTACCACCTGGAGTACCATTCTCATCATCTGGATACGTGTCACTCCTTTACTATGCGGTTTCGTAGGAATTTCCTTCCATCCGCCACATATCCGTTAGTTCCACTGGTGTTACATGGGGCCGTGGGGTCGTGTTCACTTACAAACAGGTGCACCATACACTCATTTGCCTTGTCTTTTCCATGAAAAAAGTGTGGCTTAACTTTCTTATTATTGTCAGAGCAAGAAAATTAACATAATTATTACCCTCGAGTGGGAATAGAACCTAACTGTAGCATTTACAGTCAGATGAATACCGCTGTACCACAATAGTCTATAGTATAAATTAACAAATTTTCAAATTGAGCTATAAACGTAGCCATCATCAGTAATTCGAGTTTATTGCGACGACTGGCGTTGAAATAAATTTGTAACAGCCGATATGTCACTACTTTAATCACACTAAGTGAAAATGTATTTATTGCAACTGTTGACAACGAAATATCTATGATATGTATTTGTCAGATTCAGGATTCATGAATAAAATAAGCAGTTTCACGCATTTTCCCGCATTGCAGAGAGAACCTAGTGTTAAGACGCATTGTTAATTTTCATAAAATTATGTCAATAGCGGAGGAACTCAACGCCGCGTATTGTTTTATTACCTGCGTGAGGAAATAAAATATGCCACCCATACTTAACTTCACGCTATAACCCGCACATGGCAGGGTAGGTTGAGGGAACTTGGAAACCTAGTGTTAAGACACTCCGTTCCACTTCCGTTCCCCACTTTCCGCCATATTTGAGGCATTGCGTGTTGAGTTGCGGAAGTCAATGCCGCGTTTAGCCTTGTACCAGAGTGAAGAAATGAAAACATAAAATATTTAAATTGAAAATATTAAATATTTAATTTCCTCGAATGGGGATCGAAATCACAACCTGTCGGTTACAGTCACACGTTTGTGCCGCTGCGCCACGACAGGCCTCTGCTACCAATATAATTCATCATTTATTAATTCTTGATTTTCGTCATTTATTAATTCTCTTTAATTATTAATTCGTCATTTATTTATTCCCGTTTTTCTCTGGAGGTATGCATTTGAGATTCACTTTGTGAAACTCCCGCTTCAACGACGCGTAAATACCAGATGTCGATAATTAGGTGCGTGTGTCACGCATTCCGATTAAATTGTTTCGTATATACTACTATTGTATATATTTAATTAAGTAACTTTCATGTTTATTGGGTTTCATATTTTTGTATCTTTTTTCATGGGTACCTGGGAAGCCTAGTGATAAGAGTCTATGTTTTTATCAAAAGACTCCCATTTCCCACTTTATGCCGATTTTTTTCCTGATTACGTATTGACCTGTGAAATTTAAAGCCGGGCTTTGCCACGCTCCAGAGCGGAGAACTGAACATGTTAAATTTCACTTTGTCATATTGGAATTGAAACCCTAACCACGACTTTCACAGTAGTCGCTTGGATCTGCCACTGAGCTACGACAGATCCAATGTTTAATTCTTCTTTAATATGTTATGTTTATCATGAAAATTATTATCAAGCTAACTGAATGAAATGTCGACATCAAAATAGGCGGAACTTCGGGCGGCAGGTATGTTTCGAAATTGGTTTGCGTTTGTTGGAAATTATGAAATTGCGTACCGTTTCCACGTGCGCTCTTTAATCAGAGTTTCGATGTTGGCTTACTGCTAACCATTTTGCCTAATTCTTGCTCTAATATGTACATAGCTCATACTGATTGTCTTATTGTTGTTAATTCAAACTACTTATAATATATATATATACTACTTATATAAATTTATTACTAAATGCTTCTTAATATATTTAATAAATGTCATTCTCTTTTGCCAAAAGATAATTCTTAGGACTCAGTGGGTAGCGGAAGAAACGAGAGTTCAAACACTGCTACGTTGTTTTTTTAAAAGTTTTCTAAGTAAATATAACGATTAGTGTATATTATATTATTCAAACAGCGTATACAAAATAATTTCTAAAAATAATATATTACATTATCGTTTCGAATATCCATTTAATAGTTTATTTTTGATAAACTATAATACAATATGTCTAATAAAGCCGATTTCCACTGTCTGAGAGTTACAAAGACGGCCTTTTAGGCCTCTGCCTAGATATTGTCCAAATGCTGCAGGCAACAAACGTATTTTGAACCCTCTATCCAATTTACAACCTTCAATAACCATTAACTTGCTTCGTAAAGTAAGGATTGCTAGATACCAGTATAAACTGGCCAAATCCGGTTTAAACTGGATGCTAGGGGAATGTACTGGTATATTATAGGCTACGGGAGAATGCGGTTTTCGTATATGAGACGGTGACGTCTGATAGGCGTATTGCTGCTGTTTGGCCTAACAGCTGAGGTGTTTCTTAATTAAATATTGATTATATATAATAACTTATAATAATATAAATATATTTAAATATTTATTGGTTTAGTGAATATGGAAACTATGTAAATGCTTATAATTTTAAATATTGACTTAAAAAGTAATTTATATATTAGAAGATACGAAGATTTAATAATAAAATTGCTAGTGCCAACTACCGTCCTTTTTGTCATGAACACGTAGAAATATTACATTTAAACTTATATAAAATACTCAGGTCTATAATATTGGGGCCTGTCGTGACGCAGCGGCACAAGAGTGTGACTGTAACCGACAGGTTCTGGGTTCAATCCCCAGTCGAGGAAATGAAATATTTAATA
Organism: Eueides isabella; assembly: GCA_019049475.1. NCBI lineage: Eukaryota > Metazoa > Arthropoda > Insecta > Lepidoptera > Nymphalidae > Eueides > Eueides isabella. The sequence goes on from CM032402.1 coordinate 2,922,925, forward strand.
ATATTTTCAATTTAAATATTTAATGTTTCATTTCTTCGCTCTGGTATTAAGACAAAGCGCGGCGTTGAGTTCCGCCACTCAACACGCAACGCCTCAATTCGGCGGAAAGTGGGGAACGGAAGGTGGAACGGAGTGTCTTTACACTAGGTTCCCGGGTTCCCTCTGCCTATCCTGCCTCGTGAAGCTAAAAAAAAGGTCTATAATACCTTTAATAAGCAGTAAAACAATCAAACTTATGTCAGTGATATCAAAAGAAACAGCAATATTAGCCACATATTCAAATTTGCAAGTACTCGCCAAGAAATGAACCAATGTTTTATAGCACATATAAGGTATAAATTCAGTAAACCTTAAAGTTTTAGTTAGTATATATATTTTTTTTTTCAATAAATATAAACTTATTAACTTTTCTTCACTAGTATGACTCGCACTTCGTCGATTTTTCAATTAGTGTTCTCGTTAAGCGTATATTAAAAATTACAGTGATCATTTTCATGACGGCACGTTAGTACATATATATCTAGTAAAATAATATCTAGAATTTAAACATGCACTAACCCGCATTGACTATATAGTAGACAGCCCTAACTTTATCTCTAATAAATACATATAATATATATTCATATAGGAATATCCAAATAATCTAATATATGCATTGCATATGTTACAGTTGAACGCTCATTAGGAATTAGACGCGATGCCTACGAATCGACAGCGACATTTAATTAGGACGATATCCCGAGGCGGATGGACAGAAGGGATATGCATCGATTTATCAGTGAAAGGACGTTTATATATAGAACTTGCATGTATCGATAGACGAAACAGCGTCTATAACTGAAGTAATACCACCAGTAAGCCACATAAGTCGATTAGTTAAGAATTGCTTAAATGCATTTTTTGTGTACTATTGGTTTTTTATATACAACGAAAGGTTGTATTTTACACTTGAAAATATAAATATATAATGTCTTCGATCTGTTACTGATGTAAAGTGCGGTGTTTAATTGCGCCATATACCACGCAATGCCTTACTGAGGCCTGGGTGAGAATTAGGCTCATAATGTGAAACTAAATAGTCAATAGTATATACTAAATAGTGAATAGTATATACTAAATAGTGAATAGTATATACTAAATAGTGAATAGTATATACTAAATAGTGAATAAGAACTGAACAATATTAGTTCTATAATACAGTAGCTCTTACATTTGTATCACAATACTATAATCCAGTTCTAAATCACTATAAGAAGCAGCACTTTGTCATTCTGTTGACAGCTTTATGAGTCGGGGCCGAGGCCTGGCGGTGTGAACACATAAAATATTAATACACAATTTGTACGAGTGGCCGTCTGTTAATCTACTTTTATAGAGGTTTGGGAGAGGATTCATTATGTCGAAGAGATTTTTGTCACATTTTTTTGAAGATCGTAAGTAGGTGCAGAAAAGGCTGACCAAGACTTGTTATTTTTCTATGATTCACGAGTCTCATGATATGACGTCAAATAAGCAAATAATATTAACCAAATATATAATGTACCTACTTTTCGTATATATTGATAAATGTAATGTAGATGTAAAATATAATTTAAATTTGAGGTCAGAAACCGCTCATTGTTTATAGCCCAGAGAAATATTTCCTTTCAATATTCTTTTCTCATGTCCTAAGTTAACTTGTCCCTTATGGCTTAAAAGTTGGCATTGGCAGCTCAGCGTTACTTTCCGATATTTTAACTCAGATTGTAAGAAATTCGGATGAAAGATCCAGTCTGAAGCGAAAAATTATATTTAAAAAAAATCTGCCTTGCCACTAATGGCCAAAAACTGGGAAACGGATATTTTTGCTATTTTTAATGTCCACAGTGAGGACAGAAAAATTTCTAAATTTAAAAATATATTAAAATTACCTGTTCCGTTCAAATTTTTATGTTTTTAAATTTAGTGGAAAACGAAGTTTTTTAACACTACGCTGTTACACTTAACCCTTTGCCTACCCATACTAAGCGGAATAAACTAAGAGGTAAAAAAAAATTATATTAAGTAAATTAAAGTCAAGTAATTAAATTTATATTGTTATCATTAATATCAAACATGGTTGCAACATTCCACAGTTATTAAAACGTAATTCTCCACTAACAACTCTTACAAGGAACAAAAAGCAACTGGGGAGACAATTAAAACTCATAGAACAAAATAACTTAGTTAGAACTTAACTGATTTACATTTAACTGCAGTTATCGCGGCCATTATTGAAATTTTATGTGAGTTTGATTATTATTCATTAGACCGCTATTAGAGGAGTGGACATGGATTTTATGCTACTATTATATAGAAATGGCTTTATCTTAAGAGGGAAATCATAGGGTGTAATGCTTGTATGGTAAAACCCAATGCCTATGCTTTGTCAGTGCGCAATTATATAAAGAAAATATTTTAATTGGCATTTTTTTGTACGCAATTTTAACTTGCGACTCTCGTATAATTGTGCGTAATTGAAAATGCAGGCATGTTTTTCTACTTTATGCCGCATAAGCGGCTTGTTATAAAACAAGGTGAGACAAAGTGTCAAGAAACTCCGTTTCCGCTTCCGGGTTAAATAGCGGAACTCAACACCGCGCAGACACAGTCCTACTAAGATCGTCTCACATTATATAAAATAAAAGAACCTGACACAAAAAAGTGCTAAACGTTACTTGACTCGGCTCTTCTGTAATTTTGGATCATAGAAAAGATCTTGTACAGATATTTTTTTGTCGCCTAAACAACAAATTCTATAAAACAGAAGAAAATAAGTATTTAGAACATTCTAAGATTAACGACTTGTTTTTAAATTTTTAATAGATATTGGTATAAAACCGTTCACGTTTGGCGTTCCGTTCTCTCTGCCTACAACGCTAGAGATATAGCGTGAAGCTAACTATGTAAGTAAGTAAAGTACGAAACTTTATGTACGCAAGTGCGACTTGCACTTTGCTGCTCTTTTCATTCTTACTTTATATTATACATATAGAAAGATAAGCAGGAGTGAGCTACTTTCATGATTTTCCGCCTAAAATCAACTTTACGGTTAGTGCAGAACCGCGCATTGATTTTTTTTGCCATAGAAAATAATATTTCTTTTCATATAAATCCATACAAATTTAGCCCATCTTAGTTTAGATATCGCTGATTTATGTAATGGAAACCTGGTAATTGCTTTCAAAGTGTTAACATGCATAATTTATAAAGCATCACTATGTACTCTATTGTCATATAACATACACATAAATGCACCCGTTACAACGTATTAATTATGAACATGAATATCCTTTTCACTTAATTTAATATTTATATGTAGCTAAGATAAGAGGATTATATGTGTTAATTTTATTTATTTTACTATATTTTAAGTTAAGAAAGAAAAATACTTATTTAGGAAACGCATAAAAATGAGAAAGTAGCGGGATTTGAATCTGCGTTTCTTGGAAACCGTCCAAGCGCTCTGACCACTAAGCCATATGTTCCCATCAAGCTTCGTTGAAATTCTTATACACTTATTTATGTTGTTAACATCTTCGAATAGAGATTTTTACAAAATATCACTACACTAATATAATTACTTAAAATAAAAATGTAGGTTAAGTTATTCCCCCGAGTGGCAATCGATCCCACACCTCATGTGTAAATGCTGTGATGCTGCGCCACGACGACCTCAATATATATGTAAAAGAAAAGAAAATATTCTAACAAAAAGCAGTAAATTCAAAAATATATTTTTAGGTTTAAGTTAAAAACTCAACCAAAAACCGAAATTAGAATGTAAATTGCCTGGAGGCGCGTTGCAAATCATCCTATTACAAATTTTAATGAGCCCAAACGAAAAGGTTCGGTTTTCCATTTTAATTGGCAGATTATCTCTACAGACGCTTTTGTTTTTCAGAAATCTGTGAAAGGAATCTTGATTGTGATAAGATCAAACAAAATTCACATAATAAGTCACAATTAACTGTGATATTCTATACTGAATATACAATTTGAGGCTTGTCGTGGCTTAGCGGCACAAGCGTGTGACTGTAAACAACATGTTGTGGGTTCAATCCCCACTCAATATTTAATATGTTCTAATTAAATAATTATGTTTTCATTTTTTCGCTCTGGCAAAAGTCATGAATAGTCATTGCCTTGTGCAAGCGCGGCGTTAAATTCAGCCACTCAACACGGCAAGCCTAAGTTGAGAAACGGATGTGGAAGGGAGTGTCGTAACACTACGTTTCCAAGTTTTCTCTGGCTACCCTGCCATGTGCGGGATACATCGAGATCGAGAAACAGAGAATATTATTTTCAACATGTGAATTTAAACTTTCATTTATAACAAAACTTAATGAAGCTAGTTAACCTGAACACTAATTAGATTATTCAAATGTAATATTACTACAATATTCAAGTGACCCCAGGTAAGACCCCTCTAGTATTGAGATGTCTTGGGAGTTGCAGGGTTAATACAGATACCGATCTTCAATTTTAGAACTTAAGACTATTTAAGATTATTTATGTAGAATATTTATTAATTAGGTGTAGATAATTTCAATTCTTTTTTTACTGTGTTATCTTCACGTTATATGCGCGTACAACAGTGTAAGCATACGAAACCTAGTATTAAGATTCTCCGTTCTCCGTTTAAATGGTCACTCTCAACGCGCTTTGCTTTCTTACCAGAGCGAAGAAATCAAAACATTAAATATTTAATTTGAAAATATTTATTATTTCATTTCTTCGAATAAGGATCGAACCCACAATTTATCGTTTATAGTCACACGCTTGTGCCGCTGCGCCACGAAAGACCTCATAAAAATATGATAGAAAGATAATGTAAGTATAGTATGTATAAGATATATTAAAAGTAATATTATTTCGTGTAAAGTTTGTCTCACTAAATTTAGTTGTGATCTGAAAATTAAAAATATACACATTCAATCTATTTGGTTAACCAATATTATTAGTAGTCATAAAGTGTACTTTTACTTCTAAGCGAAATTTGCCTTTTTTACTGAATCGAGCTATGGAAGAGATGACTGAATTATGTATATAAATATTAAGAGAACGTGAGCGTGTCGTGATGCAGTAGCACAGCGTTTAAATTTTAAGCACAATGATTGTGACTTCGATTCCTATGTAAATAAAATATTTTCAATTCCTTGTTCTGGTAACAATTCAAAGAGCGGCGTTGAACTACGTGATTCAACAGGTAAAATTGTGTAAAAGCTGGGAAATGGAGTAAACACTAAGTATGCGATATATAGAAATATACAAAATATTTGCATAAGCTTAAAATAATATTTAATTTTTTACTGTTTCGTACAATTTAAAACAAGAAGATAATATTGATCTTAGATTTAATAATGTATATTATTAAAAAAGTTATATTATTTATTCAAGAAATATATGTAAACCAAACGATTTAAAAACTGTAAACGTCAATAGAAAATCGAAAAACAAAAATTTTAATACGTTATTAGTTCTCACGATACTACTACGAAATTATATGTGATTATAATTTTAAACATGACAAAGTACAATCCACTCATCTGTGAAGTGACGCGTGTGCGAAACTTTTCAAACAAAAAAAGTTATTCAAAATCATCCCTTATAAATAGGGGTTGTAAAATCTCTTTTTATTCTCATTTACAATGATTTAAATCAAATCGAAATGTAAACTACTGGGCGTGTTGACTTGTATTTAGCTGTGTTTAATGGTTTTTATAACACTCAATTGATCGCGCATGGTCTCACAGGCATAATAAGTAATAAATTACAGAATAAGCAAGTAACGCGTGTCTACACTTTAAAATTGACTAGATTTGTTTGACTGTGTGAATTTCTGGACGATTTAATTTTGCTTATTGTTTAGATTTTGTTAAGTATGCGTACATGTTGGGAAGACAATAAATATATACACGTTCTTAGCATTTTTAAAGTATTATTTTGCGTGAAAAAAAAAACTATGAAAAAGAGTCGTGTCGCATGGTCCTAAGCGTGTGACTGTAAATATAATAAATTGTGGGTTCAATCCTAACTTGAGGATATTAAATATTTAAAATTTTCTTAATTAAATGTTTAATTTAATAATTTCCTTGTTTCATTAACAAGATAAGCGTGGCGTTGGGTTCCGCCAGTGACTCGCAACGCTTCGAATTTGACGGAAAATGACGAACGAAATAAAGTGTCATAACACCAGATGCCTAAATCTACCTCTGCCCACCCTGACATTTGCGGAGTACTGCGTGACGTTGAAGGAAAATAGCATTGTTTTTTTAACTGTTTTTATAATATAAAGTGTTGATTATGAGTTGTATGTAATCCAAAACTAAGAAATAAAAAGAAAATAATTTAATACTGTTAAAAAAATATATCATTCCCATGCCTTTTAAATCATTATAGTTATAAAAACTATTAAACTATTAGGTACAAGCTTTATCACCAACCCTTTCACGTCCACTTCAAACTATTAGTCCGTTCCTAAATAATTCTATCGAGAGAAAAACAAGCAACCTCACGTCACGTATTCGCTTGTGCTTTACTTTATCGTGTCCCTATTCAGGAATTAGTTCTGACATTGATAGATGTCGGTACAACTGACCGATCTAAGTTATTTTAAGCATTTGTATGAAGTAGACTTTATGTAATATATATATTTTTATGTTATTATAATTTTTTACACTATTTTTGTGTCAAAATTTTAAATATTAATTGCTGATTTTAAATTAGTGTAACTTTTTCATATATTTTATGTTGTTGTTTTATGTAAATTTTATTAAAAAAATATATTATGATAATCACAAGAAGCCAAATGCCAAAACACTCCTTTCTTTACTTTTGCTTAAGTTTAAAGACACATCGTGTTTTGTGAAAGTATCCAACAACGTTATAAAAATAATTTCAACTTAATTAATGTAGTGGCGCAGGGGCACAAGCGTGTGACTACAAACGAGAGGTTGCGGGTTCGATCCTCACTCGAGGGAATAAAATAAGTAATACATTTTTAAATTAAATATTGAATGTTTTCATTTTTTTTACTTTGGCAAAGCACGGCGTTGAGTTCCGCCACTCTATATGCAATGCCTCAAGTTTGGCGGAAATTGGGGAACAAGTTCCTTCTGCCTACTCTTCCATGTGCGGAATGAAATTTAAACCTAAAAGAAATTTACATATAATTATCAAACAACATTCACAATAAACTAGAAAAGACAACAAAATTTGATACCTATTAATAAATCTATTCTATATAGGAACGTGTCGCATCGGAACGCAATTAGCGCAATGTTTCGCGTCGTCCGTACAAAGCTCAGTTGATCCGCGGCTTTACGACAGATAAATCTAACACGACGTTACACGTGTAATGGCTAGATGTGGTGTTAAAATATTTAAATATTTTTTAAAGTTTTAGGCAAAAATACAGAATAATGAGAGGCCAGAAATTTACTTTGAATAGCTTTCCTTTTTTATTTCTTCACGTTATATCCTGCACATGGCAGGGTTAGCAGAAGGACATTAATGAATCTAGTATTAACACACTCTGTCCCTATTAAGACCATTTCCAACTTTTCACCATATTGGAGACATTGCGTACTCAACTACTCAACAGTAACGATAGTCAAAGCTGCGCTATGCTTTTTAGGCAATAGGCTTTCAACCTATCGCGTCGTTAGTCGCACGCTGTTCCGACAGCCTTCAGCCTGATTATAACATCATTTTAATAACAAAAAAGATACTAAATAACAATTGTCGTTATTAAAATGACTAATAATTATGAAGTTACAAGCGGAAATTAAATTGTCTCTAAAAGAGATCCTCTTTAAGATATTTTTAAAATATCCTAGCTTTACATTTATTATTTTTATATGGTTTTTCTTTGATTTTTTAAAATTGGCAACTCTATTTATATTCGCGCCGATCGATTGAGCGAGAAGATCAAACACACAAGAAGGTTAAAAGTAACCGGTAGTATTAGATAACTACAGAGTGACTCACAACACACAAAATAACGTAGCGTAGAGAATATATTCTGTAGGTTCTTTAGAAAATTTTTGGGAAGCACAAGATAGAATACCTCGAATTTCTTATGGAAACGAGAAAAAACTGGACTTATCATTACTTCCCGATTCCGTAGGCATTTCCGGAAATTCTTAGCACTATTTTGTCTGAACTTGAACTTTAAACCATTTTTTCATGACTTATTTGTCAAATTTTAAGTTTTATAGTCCACTAGTGTCGATTGTAAACATATGTTCTGCCGGTCCCTCAGTAATACGGACAACTACTGAAACAATATTTCTTCTGCCACTTCCATAAAAACAAGTTCAGTGTGTTAGCATTTGTGATTGTGGAATATTCGCGTGTAACAAAATTAAATTGTAAGCGAGTATTACGTTTAAATTCAAACGGCTTTAGCTTTGTAAGTACGCTACAATGATAACAATAAGCTGAATTAAATTTCATTTTTTTTTACACTGTATCCGGCAGATGGAACTGTTGGCAGAGGGAACATGAGAACCTGTTAAGACACTCCGTTCTGTTACTCACTTTTCGCCGAATTTAAGGCATACCGCGTTGAATAGCGAAATTTAACGCCGCGCTTTACCTAGTTACCAGGCGCGAAGAAATGAAAATATTAATTATTTAATTTTTGAAAAAGTTAAATTATTTTTTCGAGTGGGAATCGAACCCCAACCTGTCGTGTTAACAGTCACACGCTTATATCCTAATATCACAACAGATATCAACTGCTTTCTTCAGCAATTTCTGGCTTCTAAGAAAATATATGAACTCTCCTGAGTGGGCACCAATACACGGATTCATTTGTTTATTTATTTATTTTAGCTTCTCAATTGATCCTGCATATAATAGTAGTAGTAGTAGGTAGATGCAACCTGGTAATTGACTGTTAAGACACTGTGTTCCTATAAGGACACTTTGGTTACTTACTTGACAGTGAAGAAATAAAAATATTTTATATCACTTTTCCCTAAGTGAGAATAGAAACTATAGCCGTTCTGTCAAAAGCTGGTGTTACTGCACTATAACGATAGTTATTGATTAAATTATATTTAAACATGTAAAAACAAAATATTTTTAAATATTGTATCACAAATATTTAAAAGCAAACAAATGCTATTTTTTTACAATAACTATTATTTATTTATTTTTTGATGGATCACCGACACGCGTCTCGGACGGACTTTTCCTATGATGCAAGGAAATTGAATGATAACTGAGTGATGAATAAGAATATAAAAACGAATTCGCTATATCAAATTTATAAAAGATACCAAATGTATGGAGGGATCGAAATCGGATATTACAAATCTTGTAATGATCGATCATTTAGTAGAAGGAATGATGTTAAAATGTATGTATGTAATTGTAACGGCGTCACGCTTTTACTAACATAGCAGGGTAGGCAGAGGAAATTTAATTTTTAAAATTAGTTGTTGAGTGGCGGAACTGAACGCTGCGCTTGGTCTTATTGACTTGACGAAACCAGAAAATAATTTAATGAGAATGGTATTTACAACCGTCATTTTGACAGTCAAACGTTTTACCACTCTGCCTTTCAATGTATTAATGTCACAGTTTATTGCAAAACAACTGTACATAATCTTAAATGAAACAAGTTTAAACGGATTAATAGAGTATATTGCTTAATTAATATTTTTGGAAATTCGATCACTTTACAGTATAGTTCAACAATTTACAGCAGTCTGTAGAGACACTCCGTTCCGTTCCCCACTTTCCGCCAAATGCCTCTAGCATTTCGTATTAAGTGACAGAACTCAACGTCAGCGAAGAAATTTAAAATATTAGTAGTAGTTTTTTTGTTAATATCTCTTATACGAGTAGAGATCGAACCCAAAATTTGTAATTTTAATTAAGGCAAGGATAACAACAGCCTATATACAAATATTATAGGCCTCGAACAATTTCATATAACATTCACCAGGTAATCTACCTACAAATGGACTTTCCACTAAACTACTCAGTAAATTTATCCACAAGATTTAGTAAGATCCTATTCATCAAAGGCCCTAACTAACAATACATTATAAACTGTCAAACGCTTAAAACATCTCAAGCAATACATATGTAAATAGGCCGTCCCTTTGGCGAACTTTATTGTTATGGCAAGATGTCAAGCTATGAAAGCGTTAAGACGTTCGAGATCTACGGACATAGAGATTAGTTAATGTTAATTTTCTTGCAGTTTCACGCTTTAGCCCGCAAAGAAGGGTAGGCAGAGATAGGAGGGGAGAGGAGAGTCTATTGTACAGACTCTCCATTTCACATTTTTCGAGGCATCGTTCAAATTTCTATATATTACGGATTGAATGTCATATTCAGCAAGGAAATGAAAAAAAATCATTAACATAAAAATAAATTACGCCAGTCAACTTTTATTATTTTTAATTATCAATCCGATAGTCATATGAGTTCGATTTCCATTGGAGTGGAATATCCACCCCTTTTCCCGCTCCGAACACTCAATCTATCAAATATTAAACGGTGTATGGAAAAGGAAGTATTTTAACACTAGGTTCCCTCTGCTTACCCTGCGGGATTCAGCGTGAAGCCGAAAAAAAAATAAAACCACCATTACATTTTACACGACCGTATGTATCTACCATATTTGGCGAAGCACATCTAAGTGCTTCGGATTCCGATTGCAAATGTTCACGAAATTCAAAACAGGCAGTTTGCGCGTCGATGAGTGTCGAGCCTTTATTGAAGTGATTTTACAGGATTCCAAAGCGCTATTTAAGTCACTGCTAAGCGCTTATGTTCCGGGCAATAAAAATAAATAACTTAAGCGAAAACAATTCTGTATATTATATTAGGGAGGTGCAATAATCAATAAAATTATAAGATTAACTTTCGTTGTTAGTTCGACTGCCACTCGATGGAAATAATATTTTAATTTTATTGCTATAGTAAAGCGCGGCGTTGACTTCCACAATTGAAAGCACTGCGTTGTATTTTGCTACTGAAAACGCGGCGTTGTATTCCGCCACTGAAAACGCGGAAGTAAACGATTTCCTATGTGAAGATAAAGAAACAACCCAAATTATCACATAAACAATCTTAAGTTTAAACAAGACAATACTTCACTTTAACAAGAGACAGACCTTTAATCAAAACCAACGCAAAAGCAAATTAAAATAAATTCTAACATTGCATTGTGTCAAACGACAAATGCCAAAACGTTTGTAACAAAACAAATATGCTATTAGTAAAATTAATTATTTACCATCGAGCTCTGAGCGTTTTGTTCCTTTGACCATATCGCTAGAGTCGCCAATCTGCTAAGAGGCAAGTTGTCGATAGAACGTTTATTCATGAGATCCAAATCCGTAGCTTCAGACCAGTAATGGATGGCAGTTTAAGTTTTGTTCGTACATTACCGGTATTAAAGGGTTTGTATTAGATATTTGGTAATGTAAATAGTATTTGGCTTCACGCTACCCACATTTAACGGGATAGTAAAGGAAAAGTTGTTGTGAAGTTTCTCCGTTCTCCAGTTTCATTTTTTTTTATATTATAGGTTGAGTGGCAGAAAATAAAGTTGTACTTGGTTTTCTTACTCGAACGAAGGTATTGAAATATTTCATTCCCGTGACATGAACCCTTTTTGTTTACTTGTCGCTGTACTGCTGCACGACTGTTCCAAGTTTCCTACATTGGAACCTTCGTGTTGCAAATATTTACTTATACATACATATGTTGTATTTAGTACTTATTTATTTTCTTCTTAAGAAATATTAGCATTTCGTAGTTACGAATTCAATAGTCAGTCAGTTTTGGTAGATTGGACCTTGGAATCTAGTGTTAGAGCACTCCATTCTCATTAAGACACTTCCGCTTTCCGCTTTCCGCCAAATTGAGGCATTGCATGTTGAGTAGAAGAACTAAACGCTGGCTTCTAAGCAAGTTTAATTTAAAGTTCGATTTTTTACGACCTCTTTTTTTTTTAATAATTTAAATATATCAAATTTCACAAGAAAACATCGATATATTATGAATTTTAAGTCCCTATTCTAATATGACTCTAAATGCATTCATAATCCTGTCTGCCACGAATAATATTGCAGAATAAATTAACTTCAAGTCAAACACAAAATATACGTCTTGATTATTTGGTAGTTACTACCTTTGAAAAGAAAATAGTGTGGATTCGAATCTCATAGTTATTTAAAATATTGATTAAGATTTAATATTAAATTAATTATATAACGAAATAAAATACATTTTTCCGGATTCCGTGCCTCAAAAGGTAAAGTATTTGTTGTTCTTCTGTCAAATTATCTCTAAATCGTGTAATAAACTAAAATTAATATCAAATATACGACCTAGGGCTTTAGAGCAAAAAAATCAACTTATAAGTTAACTAAATCAAGAGATATATATCACTTATGCATAATTTTTGCTGCATTTTGTAAGAAACTGGAGACCTAATATTGTTCCAATCGAGATATTTTCTTTCCCTACTTTCTACTAAATTACCGAGGCATTGTGTGCTTAGTGGCAGAACTGGCCTCTGGCCACGTTACTAGACTCAGAACGCAAAAAAAAAATACAATATTTAATTTAATAATGTCTTTGATTTTCGCGATTGTTCGCGATTGTTACACATTTTAAATGAAACACTTTTAAACGGATTAATCGCATATATTGAATGGTAAACATTTTTGGGAAACCCGACGTTTCGAACACTTTACAGTAGTCCGTGGTCACGGGTAGACTGAGGTGACATTTGTCTGTCAGTTGATATGATTATTATATCAAACTACCGCCAACGATTCCTTAATTGCCTCGCGTACTGCCCTGGATTCTTGCAGAATGAGCTAACTATATCTGGTCCTCTAGTGTGGTGTGCTGGGGACTTTAATTTTTTTAAGAGTGGGTCCCAGGTGGTGGAAAGTTTCCAACCATCTTCTCTATTGAAATTAGGATGTTTTTGTATTTCAATAGCCAGCACTTTACCATATGTAAAGGGTGTTACAGACAGGATCGGCAACATCTTAAGAAGAGCTTCTATTAAAACTATTTTCAAGCCTAACAAGAAAGTGAGCCAATATTTGAGACCAGTGAAGAGTAATATTCCTTTACAGTGTGCAGGTGTATACAAACTTGATTGTGACTGTGGCTTATCATATATAGGTCAAACAAAGAGAAGCATCGGTGTTAGGGTGAAGGAAAACATCTCCGATGTCAAGAATGGGCATGTATCAAAATCAGCTGTGTGTGAGCATACATTGAACAAATCCAACCATTACATCAGGTTTGATAAACCCTACATACTCGCTAGGGAGAATAGATATATCCCTATATATCATTTATCCCGTATGCAGCAACCATGTATTACAATATTCGTTTCAGTTAAATGGCGAAATTTAACTTTACAATTTAATAAATATTTTTACTTTCTTTCAGATTTTAGTAGTCTCGATTCTTTAACTATATAATCAATTATGAGTATGACAATGTGAGGCCATGTAATTGTTAAGATGCCCTTTTTATCTCGAGGGTTGGGTGATAGATCAATTGTCCCCAACATCTGGTAAAAGATCGATTAGTTAATGTTGTACAAAAAATAATATGAGGCCTGTCGTAGTCCGGGAGCACAAATACGACTATTTATTCGACAGGCTGTGGATTTGAACCTCAGTTGAGGAAATGAAATTTCTTCTACTATGTAAGCTTAGTAGGCCTGTCGTGGCGTAGGGGCACGAGAAAGTGACTGTAGACGACAAATTGTGGCTTCAATCCCCACTCGAAGGGAAATATTTAATAAACTCAAATAAAATATTTAATATTTTCTTCGATTTGGTAACAAGGCAAAGACACATAGTGCGGCGTTGAGTTCCGCAACTCAACACGCAATACCTCAAATTCGGCGAAAATAGTGATACGTTCCTTCATTCTGTCTCTTAAAGTGATAAAAAGAGGAACTCAATATCCTATTCGGACCACTAGATTTGGGAAATGAATAGAATTTAATTTTTTTATATCGCTTGTATACACTTTTCTTTATAAACATTTTCTTATAACTATCGAGATATAAGTATTTTTTCATCGCTTTTTACTTAGAAAGGTATTTGGAAAATGTATCTAAATTTAAGCATTGGCGTTTTTATTGGTGACCGCAGTATCTTAGCACTAGGTTCCTTTGACGCTCCTCGTTACGTAGAAAAATAGTACTCATAAAAAATCATACATACAAAATAAAAGTTTCCATAAAAAATACACCCTTAAACAAAAAAATAAAATGTTCATCATTATAAAGATTCATTTGTTTCAAAATAAAACGAGGCATACGATACCGCTTAAACAAGGCTGAAGGCGCTCTTGAATTTTTTATAAGTTAATTGCTAATTTGCGTATCCTATTCCCCAATGTAACATTCTATTGTCGAAATTCAGGATTACCTACAGGTAAAAATTAAACCTGTATTATTATTATTATATATATATTTTTATTCTATCTTCACTTCCTTCCGTCCTGCGATTTGGAATCTGTTTTAATTATTTCCTCTTCAGTAAACAAAGGATTTGAGTTTCATTCTGTTTTTTTTTTGTTTTAATTTTATATTTTAAATATTATGCTTTTCATTGTAGAGTCATGGTGGGTTATTGAAATGAAAAATAAATGATGCAACTTTATTTATACTGAGTTTCATATTTATTTTATAAAAGGATATTCTAATTTGACATGTCTGTTGGTTGTATTGTAACATATATTATATATATGTTTTTGTGACTAAAATTTGGACCTTATTTTGAGCGACTGAAAATTTTATCTCTTTCTCTCTATAAAATTGTTTAAGAAAGGTATTATTTTGTTAAAACGTGTATTTTATAAGTTTTATAAACATAGTATAAATAGAACATCATTCAACAAGCATTCTTAGTATTTTTCTCAACATTCCTAATAGTAAATAAAAAACATGTTATCTTTTTAGTGCTTTAAAAAAAAGGCATATTTTTAGTTTTTTTTTTTATTTATTTTACTTATTACTATTATTTATTTATGTGTTACAAGCTAGACAAGTGCTAATACACTCCGTTTTTCACTTTACGCAAATTTCAAATCATCGTCATTAATGGCGGAACTCAACGCCATGCTCTGTACAAAAGCGAGTAAATGAATATAATAATAAAACAATTTAAATAGCTTTCACCCGAGTGGGGATCACATTAGCAACCATTGCTTACACAGTGAGAACTATGAAACTAATATATTTGCAAATATAAATTGAATCTGCATAGCACGTGACAAACAATGTTTCACGGAGATTAAATTAACTTTCAATTTCTTTAAAGCCATACGTTATGTCCATATTGTATACGCTACAGTGATCACTCATTATATTAAAAGGATTTCATTTGTTGATTACAATGAAATGAGATATTTATTTATTGTGAGAAAATTCATACAGTAATGTGCTTCAAGTCAAATTTGGAAAGGCAATTTTGAACTTTAAAACATAAAATGAAAATGTTCCTTCTTCTACAGGATTTTCAAGAAATCTACCCTTAATGTCTTCCTACATTCCCTAGGTACATAGGTTATGTTGCCTACATGTTTAAATACAATTCACTGAGACAAGCAACATTTAATTTAGTATTGAGACAGCGCGGCGTTGAGTTCCGTCTCTTAAGACGCAATGCAATAATAATTCGTCGAAATGTGAAGAATGGAAATATTTTGATTGGCACGGAGTTTATTAACACTAGGCTCCCGAGTTCCTTTTGTCTACCCTGCCAAAAAAAAGAAAACAACTTGAAGCTGAAAAAAAAAATAGAAATTATTTTTACCACGGTCATTTGTAAAGTGATATGTGGGTGCTATAACTCGAGGGTCAACCAGAAAACAGTGGACGTTGCCGCAAGATGTCCAAAGCACTTTGTCTTCATTCGCGACAGGATTACGGCGTGCGGTAAATAATATCAACGCGAGATACGTCATGCAACATTCATGATTATTATTTGGTTATACAGGGTGTTTCTCGTTGTTTTTGTGGATTTTAATATACCTATTTGGTAATATATATTTTATTCAGTTTATGGCGCTCGTGGCAGAGTAGGCAGAGGGAACTTGGGAACCTAGTGTTAGGACACTCCGTCCCGTTCCTCACTTTTCACTGAATTTGAGGCATTGCGTGTCGAGGGTTAGATCCTAAATGCCTTGCTACCAGAGCCAAAAACTATATTTAAAACTTAATTTGAAAATATTAAATATTTGAAGTACTATATCGTATGTGTAGTTTATGTATAAACAATATACTATTTACTATTTATAATCATAATTCATTTTTGTAGGCCTTTTGGTGCCCACTGCTGGACTTAGGGCTCCCCAAGAATTTTTTCACCAACCAGTTCTGTGTTTCTCTTATCGAATGTAGTAATATAATTTAAAATATATTAGTGCTATATATAGAGTTAAAGTAAAAAACAAATAAATTAACTAAGTTTTAAACTGACTTGTTTCGAATAAAATTCATCAAAATTCACAATAATACGAAAATACTTTAAAAATTATAGTTTATCTAAAAATCATCATTCTGTATACATGCATAAGTGGATTTCCCACAAATATCCTCTAGAGGAAATTATCTCTGTAGCTATTGGGCCCTAACAAGAATTATTGAGGGGTAAGTATTGAGGAAACTTCAATATACGTTGGACTGACCAGCCAGTCCTTGATTCTTATTATACGAATGTAACAAAAATCTTATTAGTCTTTTATTGTGAATAGTAACGGTAGCTGTTTTTCTTTATTGTTTTAGTATAATATAGGTCAATGCGATAATATTATTCTCTCTCTCTCAGCTTCACGCTGTCCTATCCTGCGCATGCCAGGGTAGGCACAGGGAACTTGGGAACTTAGTTTTAAGACACTCCGTTACACTTTAGTTCCCCTTTTTCCGCCGAATTTGAGGCATTGCGTAATGAGTGGAACTCAACGCCGCGTTTTGTCTTATACCAGAGAGAAGAAATAAAAACATTAATTATTTAAATTATTAATATTAAATATTTCATTTCCTCGAGTACAGATCAAACCCACCACCTGTCGGTTACAATCACATGCTTGTGCCGCTGCGCCACGACAGTTCTCAAATATAATTATTAACAACATATAAAAATATTTTAAAGTTAAAGTTATATTTTAAACATATTGAACGAAATTATTTCATTAACTCTAATCCAGATATAATTAATAGTTCTTAAACTCTATAATAAAAAGAACCAAATGTTCTAATACTAAGAGACTGACGTACATATATAATATATAAATTATAAAAAACTAAAGTACGTGGTATAGAACGTTGAAATTTGATATGTACCGATCTTGAGGACTTGGGAATATATATGAGAGAACACCATAGAGAAACGCGAAAACCGAGAATGCTAAAATCCACGCTAAAAAAATACAGACTAAAAGTAATAGATGTACTATGAAAATATATTTCCAAATAAATATCTTATTGATTGATCAATCACCCATAAAATTAATTCAAATCCGTCTGTCGCAAATTTTATCGATACATATCAATGCTAATGAAATTAGCGATCGAAATGTTATTCACCCCGTCATAATACACACTTTCCCCACAAAGCGGGTAAACGCAACAATTTCCAGTAAATTGAAGTAAAAGATAGATTTAATCGAATCGTGCACCCTTGGGAGGATAATTTAATAATATACACTTTAGTTTTTTGTGGTAATGCGTTTGAGCAATAAAAATGGGATACAATTTTGTGTGTTAATATACGATAAATTGATATGGTTATAGATTTCCGAAGTATATGTGATCGTAATCATGATTTGGAGGGTTACGTAAATCCGGCGTTATTTTAATTATTAGAACATAGCAAGTGTACCAACATAGAGCCTCTGAGCGTATACTATATGAATCACGATTATGAATTTAAATCTGAAGATATGTTTATCATACTATGATTTCTGAAGTATAGGCAGTACTTCTGAGAGATTGTGTGTTGAGTGGCGAAACTAAACGAAACGTTTTATCTCTTTACCTGTGTAAGAAAATAAAAAAGGTTTTACTCCTGTGCGTAAATCGATGCTGCAGCAGACTCTGCGCCACAACTTTCATCATGAACATAACTTTCATTATGTACATAATATATATATATATTTTTTTTTATATAATATAAAAAATAAGACAAAATTATAAAACACTTAAGAAAATATATAACTTTCTTTCACATATGAAAAAAAATATCATAATACAAGTCAAAAATCCATTTATACTTCATAAATCTAAACTACCTGGTTAGATTACGGCCGCGATCCGCGACAGGCAATTTGTAAGACGGCCGCTCGAGCGTAACGATCCTACCCTTTCTGCGATTTTCAAATTTGTTATTGTTACGCTGTATGGTTTGCTTATTTCGTGTTTTGTTGTAAAGAAATTGTTATAAGAATATGCGTTGGAGTGTAATAAGTAGCTTTGTATATGGGGTTTTACTTGAGGAGTTCATGGATGGTTTGTGTAGATATTTTTGATTGATGTTTCCATTTTGATATCGTAAATTTAATTTTTTTCTATACCGGCAGGATAGCCAAAGGGAACATGGGAACTTAGTGTTATGACACTATAATCCGTGCTCCGGCGGAGCTCAACGCCGTAAAAGTTTAGATGATATATTAAGAATTTATTAAAAGTTGACTAACAAATTGTGTTGTATTACGCAGATTATATTTCTGATAATATTAAAATATTATAAGGCCGACGTGGTGCAACAGCATAAATGTTAGAATATAAACACGATGTTTTTAGATTCGATCTCCACTGGGAAAAATAAATATTTTTTTTATTTCCTAACTCCAGTAAGAAGATATCAGCAATCAGCAGCGTTGATATCAGCAATTTAACACAAAAATACAATATTATTAAGTAAAGTTTCTGAAAATATCTTAAATCGTTTCGTTTTCATATAATTAAATAAATATCAATTGATCTTTAAAAAATCATTACAATAAATAATTCAAAGACAAAATATACTTTTCATACAATCAAAAATTTCAAAGAAATAACAAAGCAAAATGCATATTTTATTTTCCATATAAAATTTTTACATTATGAAAAATTTTTACTTAATCAAAGGTGCGTGGAGGCGGAAACAGTCTCTACCGGATGCCTTTTACCGGGCGGCTTGTCTTTGAGCGGTGAGATCTATGACGTGGCAATAGGGTGACAATAATTTTACCACTTATGAGTTAATGAGTATGTATTATATTCTTATTAAATGTAATTGCTTACGGAGATATTAATAAATTTTCGTTATCTATACTTATTATAAATATGTAACATGAAAGATATATTTTAAAAAAATATTCTTGATCGCTGTCTGTACATGAAAGATGTATAAAAAACATCTTATAATATGTAAGATACCACTACTAACTATAGAAGATATTTTTTTATAAATAAAGTGAAATATAAATAGCGATTTTTAATTGTTTTGTCTGTTTATCATGATTTCTTTCTTTCTTAGCTTCATGTATTCCGCACATGGCAGGGTAGGCGGAGAGAACATGGGAACCTAGTGTTAAGATACTCCGTTCCACTTAACATTTATTATATTTCATATCCTCGTGTGGGGATCGAACCCACAACCTGTCGTTTACAGCCACACACTTATGCCGCTGCGCCACGATAGGCCTAATTTACATTTATCATGATATTTTTTTAAAAGTGAGAATGTTACTAGAAATTAGTTAAAATTAGTGAATATAATAATGTTATTCATAATTAAGGGCGAATCGCTAGTCTCTACATAAAACTCTTCCATTGACAAGACTATAAAGTTCAAATTTGATGGACACACATATAAAGGATTTTTCGTTCTAGGAAACTATTTATTTCACGTCAACATCCACATATTTAAATATTTAAAAAAGTAATTTAAAATAATTTTATTCAATTATTATAAAAAATAAATTTAGATCAACAAAACACTAATTCCTACAAGGCTGGTATACGCGGAGACATATCACAGTAAAAAATATTTTTTATTTAACCATAGTGATGTTTTCATGGTTACCGTATTCAAGTCTATGCGTCGCATAAACAATTACATGGGAAATGAAAGCTTTCCTTCCCAAGGGAAACTTTTGTGACTGATCAGTTGTTTGAGACGTATTAATGATGGTTTCTGTTTTGTTTGTGTTCATCTTTTTTGGCTTTGATCATTGTTCTGGTTGAGTAAACAATAAAACTAAGTAAGATAATTGATAAAGAAGTAAGACATTTATTATTATAAAAATATAATTAAATATAAGTTTAACAAAATATTACGTTTAAATAATCTCTTTTATATATTTAAATATTTTATATATTTTAAATAGATAAATTATTTTTATTTATTATGTTAAAAATATAATTATATTAAGAAAAATATTGTTTCCTTAATATGGGTAACCTTAAAAGGATAAAGAACTCTTTAAAAAGTGTTAAATGCCAAAATGTTTTCAAAATGAAAATCTCTAACCAATAAACACCACCTACTTGCTGAAGAAATGCCTAGAAGGCTATTCAGCCTTCTACGCATTTTTCATTAGCAAAAATATTTAAGCTTTACATAATTATATATTTTATTAATTATATTGTTATGGTAATTTTTAATTCGTAGCTTAGCCTTGCCATAGGGAGTTAAGTAAAAAGTTGCTAAACGGCATTAAGCTCCGGCACTAAACACCTCAATTCGGCGGAAAGTCAGGAAAGGAAGTGTCTTATCGTTTCCAGTACAGAAATACAAAAAAAAAGTCTCAAAATCGGGTAAACTTATTGATATTTGAACTTAAAAAAAATATTAGTCAATAATTTTATCGAGTCTGATAAGGTCGTGACTTTAAACGTGACAGGTTGTCGATCCCTCGAGGATATGAAATATTTAATATATACTATCTAAAAATAAAGTGTTTTAATTTCTGCACCCTGGTAACAAGGCAAAGCGCGGTGTTGAGTTCCGCCACTCAACACGCAAGGCCTCAAATTCGGCGGAAAATGGGGAATGTTTGAGTGTCTTAACACTAGGTTCCCCAGTTCTTTCTGTCTACCCTGCCATGTGCAGCATACAGCTTAAGCTGAGTGAATGAGTGAGTTAAGCTGAGTGAATGAGTGAGTTATTTTATATTAGATACTAAATTTCCGCCGCGTACTGAGAATAATAAACTCAATAAAGGAAGGTGAGCAAGGGAAATTGGAGTTACACGCTTCCGCCCGACGGAAAATGGACTGTAGACGAGTTCATTGACTAAAATAATATAAAGCTTTTATAAGATTTGAGAGAGAGAAAAGCTATAAAATTTTAAACGTAGCGGGATTCGAACCCGCGCCTCCTGAATATCCTTGAGAGGCTACGTTGAAATTTTTATATCTTTTTTAAAATGTGTTTTTCTTGTCTGAGGCCTTTCGTGGCGCCGCAGCATAAGTGTGAGACTATAAACGACAGGTTATGGGTTCGATCTCCACACTTGGAAATGAAATATTTATTATTTTCAATTTAAATATTTAATGTTTTTATTTCTTTGCTCTGGTACATGGCAAAACGTTGAGTTCGCGTTGAGTTACGCCACTCAACACGCAATGCCTCAAATAAGGCGGAAAGTGGGGAAAGGAAGTGGAACGGAGTGTCATAACACTAGGTTCCACTTCCGTTCCCTCTGCCTACCCTGCCTAGTGCGGGATACAGCGTGAAGATGAAAAAAAAAGAAAAAAAAAAGAAAAAAGAAAAAAAAAATATTTATATGAAATAAAATCTATTTATAATCTAATTCAACAATGTATTAAAAAGAGTCGAAACATAAGATTAACAATCTTATTTAATTTTCTACAGTTTAAAGTACGCTTATTATTTGAAAAAAAAAAATATTCTTGCATTATCTTATATTACATAAAATAGCGTCGTTAAGTTCCGCCGATAGGCAATGTCTTGAGTTTGAGCGGTTTGAGTCTAATTTGCTATATGCAGGATAAAGCGTGAAGCTTGAAATAATTTTACTCAATAATAAATAATTTCATTATCACAATAATTTCCCATAAACACGTACGTACATAATACATAGTGAATAAATAAATAACATTACCACCTGAAATAAAAGGACAGTAAAGGTCGGTCCCCAAAAAGTAGTTAATCGCGTTTAGAGACCGCCTCCGAGCACGAATGGCTTCATTTACGATTTTTATTTCCGGTTAGTGACGTAAATATTATCGTACTTAGGAAAAATAATAATATATCATAATAATGTATAATTTTTTTTTAGTTCTCATTTTTTTCGTTTTCCCGCAAATATAGCAGACAGAGGTTAGGCAGAGAGAAGCCTCATCCTGCTGTCCCTGTTCTATACTTTCAATACATCAGTATTCAAAATATTACATGTTAGATTGCGAAATTTAGTGCTGTATTTTCTTCTATCAAAACGGCGTAATGAAATATATTACTGTACTCAAAATAAATGTAGTAATTAATAATTCTTAACAACACTTCAGGTTATGTATAAAAATGAAAATAATATATTCAGCTTCTTCTACATCGTATATTTAAAATGCTTAATATCTATTATATATCGGATATAATATAAAGTATCAATTTTTATAAGGCTATGAAATATTACGGTATAGTAATATCTATTATCTATTACGTATTTTTAGCATCACGTAGAGTACCGAATATAGCAGAGTAGGCAAAGTCAATTCTCCTAGAACACAGACTCTCCGTTCCCATTGAAATGACGATGACAACAAACGAAATCTAGAGGAACTGCATGTTGAGTAAAGTATAAGTCTTTCGTTACCAGAGTGAGTCAATCAAAGTATTAATTATTTTATGTACTCGAGTGGGGAACAAACCCTCGATCTGTCAAATACATAGTCTCACTTGTGCCTTGTGCAGGAGAAGCTCCAAAAAATTTATTTATTCTTAAATCATATTAATTATTAAGCGTAAGTACCAAAAGCTAAATATTTCCCAGTACATCACTAGTTGTAATAAGCGCTATCGGTGTATTGAGATTAACTTGCTTTTATAGCTCAGGTTAGTGTACATTAAATTTAACGATTCTACTTCATTGGTCTATTGCTCTAAATTGGATCAGACAATGACAGGAATGCCGTTTCAAATGTTTATTTTATTTTCTTGAGTGTAAAGAGAAAAACAAAGCTGTAAGTCTATTGATAGTTAAGGATAATGATACTATTTTCGTCTATGTTGATTTCGTTTATTTTTTAACGACAAGTCAAGCGGAGTTGAGTTTTTAGTTGTGTCGGTATGGAGAGATTTTACCAATAAATAATGTTTTTTAATGTTTCATGCTTTATATCACGCGTTTAGTGGAGTGTCGATTTCTCATTTGTCCAGTAGCTCTACAGACATTGCGTATTGAACTCCAAGAAAGTCAAACATTTTATGCCATTAAGACCAATGGAGAGAAGAATGTATGAATGAGAGAATGAATATTACGCTAAGTTGGTAATAACCCATTTTAAAATACCTACATATATAACGTAGATTTTATGTAATTTATACTTATCCTTCAAGTGGACGCCTGTCATGGTGCTGGGGCACAAGCGTGGGACTGTAAGCGCGGCAGGTTGTGGTTTCGATTAATATTTTCAAACGAAATATTTAATATAACATTTTTCTTTGCTTCGGTAACCAGGCAAAGCCCGGCGTTGAGTTGGCGTCGTCACTCAGCACGCAATGCCTCATATCCGGCAGAGTTTTGAGAACTAAATGGAGTGTCTTGCCACCAGCCGTGCGATTCCGGCTTAGAATAGGATCACCCTGGTATTGATGGTGTCGTAAGAGACGACTAAAGTGCGTGTGGTAGAGTCACGTTGCCAGTAATGGCAACACGCTTGGGCAGACTCTACCGGATTATTACCACCCCCGGCATTTAAGACCGGCGTTAAGTAGTGGCTTTGGCCACTGCGTTTCGCATTAGGTAATGCCGGGCCCCGGTGCCCTTCCACCTTAAAGGATGGCAACGCTCCTGTAGCTCCTCTGGAGTTACTGGGGGCCGTGGGCGACGGTGATCACTTACCACCAGGTGACCCGTACGCTCGTTTGCCGTCTTTTCCATAAAAAAAAAAACTCGGTTTCCAAGTTCACCTTGCCCACACTACTATGCGCGGGATACAGGGTGAAGCTGAAATTGTTTTTTTATTATTTTTATACATTTTGTTCTATTTATATGATATTTTCTTAAAAAAATTACTTTGTGTGAACAAAAACATAAAACCTGAATGAAATGCCTAATATTTACTTCTTTATACTTCGCGAAAAATATGTAACGGGGTACCCATATTTTATGTGTATATATTCTAAATTCATTTTTAAACTGTTTGGCAATAACTCAAAATAATTTATGGTAATAGAGCTGACCGGAATCATCAAACCAGCTTCTAACTTTTAATAGATCCTTAACCAAATCTCATCTCATCCTTTAACCCGTGACGAAATTACGTAAGTCTTTTAGCAGTAAAATCGCTCATAAAGACTATTTTATAATGGGATCGTAAAACTGACTTCAATTGGATAAGGGCGGTCCCCAGAGGCACTTTTTCTAATTTTACGATTTGCTTTTGTGTCGTTAGTAAAAAAAATATACGATGCACCTGCGTTTTACATAATGTATTCGGAACATATTTGCAAAAGACTTTCTATTTAATCAAAACTGTCTCTTTCTAAAGAAACCTGGCGAGGTTGTTAAATCTATTCCAACGAATGGTGAAGAATTTATTTTTGGGAAAGATGAAATAGTCAGCAATGAATTCCGGCCATAAACATTTCATTTTCCCGGTTGGAAATCGAACCCACACTTTTGCCCCTGAACCACAACAGCTTCCAATATACATAAATTAAACAAAAAACCTAACACATCATTACTGCGGTCAACCGACCTACAGTTTCCGTACCATTTTTAATCAAGACCAACTCGATTGAGTTCTAGTCAACCGATTAATTAGTCGCAGAATACTGGGGGTGTATTTTGATTACTTTGATAATTGTTTTTTAACCTATGTATGTGAAACGTCACCCGAAAGCAAATAGAGGGTTGATTTTGATAAAACTGTAAAGTAAAATAAATAATGAGTGGCGAAACCTAAAATTGGCCTGACGCAGCGCAACAGCACAAGCGACAGGTTTTGGATACGGTCCCCACTCGAGTAAATGAAATATTTAATATTTGCGTTTCCTACCTGAAGACAAGACAAAGCGCTTCGTCGAGTTCCGCCACTCAACAGGCAATGCCTCACATCCGCCAGAAAGTGGGAAACGGAGCGGAGTATATTAACACTAGGCTCCCAAGTTCTCTATGCCTATCCCTAACATGAGTGGGATACAGCGTGAGTTAAATAGACGGAACCTAGGGTTCAAATAATTTGTTTCCTATTTTTGTCTAATTTTCGGAACTCAACACAACAAATCTTTAGTTAATGATTCTGAATTAATAATTTAAATTTCGCATATTGAAGCAGAGCGTTGAGTTCTGTAGCCCACCAGCGTAATCTTTTAAAGGAAAAACGAAAAACTAATATCTTGTCACTTCTCTATTCTGTTAATACTGATATTTACAGAATAATATTATATGAAGGTAAATAAATGAATCATAATGTTAAAGGCTATAAAATTGATCTTATTCTACAATTTTATATACGCAGTGCTGTGCAATAACTTCCATCGTTCATTGCGAATATATGGAAAGACGACTATAAAAGGGGTATTCTATCAAATCCATACAAACAATAGATATAAAACAAGCGAACTGGAACACCCTTTGAACGATTCAGCACTCGTCACGCCTGTCAAGCGTACAGGATGCTTGGTTTTCGATATTTTAAAATAAAAAAAACATATTTTTCATTTTTATTTATAGTGGATATTTTTGCATATTTTTCTGTAACAGATAAATTTTATATTGAATGATGTTATATTTTTTCCATATAATTTTCAGTTAGTGTTGTACAGTGAAGTTCAAATATTTTATCAAAAATTAATTAATTAAAAAATTATTTCGTTTGAGTCATTCTTCTTATTAATAGAAGTATAAAATTATATATTTTTTATTAATAAATGAAATAAAACATTTCAATAAAGAAATTTTTGCAATCAATATTTCAATTTATCATTTCAAGCTTGAAACACTCTGTATACATATCATAAATGATACGTAACTTAATGTCCAGAGAGGAATCAATCAATCCTTTCCACTGACACCTGAACCAAGTCAAAATTCCTCTACAAGTATCAGTATTCCGTATTGTAGTGCACCTTTGTATATACAATTTTTACCGACATTTTTAATTGAATGTATTAAATTAATTATATAATTTATTATATTAAACACTGAATATAAATTATTTTCCTTTAAAATAAATGTCTCTAAGAATAAAACGGAAATATTTAAATTTATTTCGCGGCGTTGAGTTCCGCCATTCAACACGCCATGCCTCAAATTCGGAGGAATGTGGGGAACGGTAGTGGAACGGAGTGTCTTAACACTAGGTTCCCAAGTTCCCTCTGCCTACCCTGCCTTGTGCGGGATACAGCGTGAAGCTGAGTATAAATGTTTAAGTTTCGTCTTCAGCGGAAAAAAGGGGTCGAAAGTATCTTAATATTTTGAAGTTCCAATATTTACTTTTAACAACTGTGATTTTCTCTTAAAATTATTATAATTTTAATTTAATACATATTTTATTTGAATATCTAGTTGGCTAGAGGCCGCGCCGTGAAGTTTCTTTTTTTTTTTCAGATTCACATTGTATCTCGCACATGATAGGGAAAGCAGAGAGAATTTCAGAACCCAGTGTTAAGTTACTCCATTCCCATTAAGACAATTTCATTTGCCCTTTGTGATCCGTGTGGCTGTGGGGGTGGCGGAACTCAACACCGCGCTTTATCGAAAAAAAATAGAATAATTTATTTCTTCGAGTGGGAATCGAACCTGCGCCACATCATTGCCTCAAATAACAGGCAAACTTAATATTGATAAGTTATAAATTTTAAAGAAGGTAAGCTTAAATAAATATATAATGAAGATGCATGGCTATTATCTACAACTATCTTCCTAAGAATTATGTATATCATGCCCTCTGCCTATCCTGTTTTATGCGGAATAAAAAAAGAAAGTCACTTTAAAAGTCACAGTCAAAAGTCACAGTCAAAAGTCAAAATCAAAGTCAATGTTGATACTTGGTCTACAATATTTAACCGTGAAAATCGTACGTACTGTCTTTGAAAAATCAAAAAAATAAGAAACTAATAGGTATTTCAATTTATGGCAAATTGAATTCGATGCCCTTCACCTAAGCGGCTACCTTTTAACTTTGTCACCTTTCCTTTAATTTTTTCTATTACCACTTTAAAACTAATAATATTTATTACTAAAGAAAAATATTAAATTAGCTTTCTTTGTTTTATTGGTCAGTATCGTGCTTATGGTGGCGTGAGGGAACACAGTTTGTTACTATCTAGACGTTAAGTAATTTAGTTTACGATCTATCGCGCTTTAAACTTACCTCCACTTTGAATCATAGTCTTAATAATAAATGCTCAGTTTGAAATAACATTTAAAATGAATTAGATAAATGTTGACTTTAATTGGTCACTTGGCGTAATTCTCATGAGTCATTTTAATATAAAATGTATACCAAAATGTTTTGCAGCAAACAAAAGAAATTAATTTTTTTTTTTTTTTCAAAAAAAAAAAAACTAGAGAAAAAAAAGGTCACGGAAAATATATGTTCCTGGTAATTTTTAACATAAAAATTAAAAAAATATATATTCAAGAAGTTGAGGTAAATTTACTTGAAGTGCATTTATCATGGATTGGGAAAATTTGGAAAAATAAAGAATAAAGAATTTAAATATTAATATTTTACATCTATCATTTTATTTTATGCTAGTGAAGTGAAGAACCAAATATGGATGAGACCTATCCCTAGTCCCTTAATAGAAGTCATGGTGATAATAATATAATAATATCAAATATTTCAGAAATTGTATATTATAAAGTATATTTTTCAAGTAATTTTTGTAACAGTAATACTCCTATATTTTCAGGGTCTTTGAAATGCAGGTGGTATTACTTCTTTGGTGAGTCTGTCACAAATTCTTGGTGGCCGCTGATATCCTCGAAGGTCCGTTAGGAAATCATGGATTGGAGAGAGTCGTTCCGATGATATACCCTGTAATATTAATTACAAATAAATTAAAACGTATCTATTGGATTGTCATTTTAGAAAATTACAAATAGTTAATAATTTATTAAAGTAAAGTTTGCAAATAAGTTATATGTAAAATATTCTTTTTATGACGTAAGCTGCATACTAAATGATTACTGACACACAATAACTGAACTTTTTTTCTAGTATAGGAAGGTGTATAGGTAGGGTAGGGCAGAAATAACCTATTGTTATGAATTGCTTTTTCGACTTACCGCCTGAATTCTAGATTATAATAAATTGTTAGATTGGTAAAAAAATAATAATAATATTATAATCATTGCTTTGGCTCAGTAGTAAACTCCGAAATTAATACAAAATTTAACAGGAAAATGGTAATAAAACTATAACTTGCCTCCGTGCGGCGATAGATAACAGCTGAGATTAGCCTGCCCCATAATACTTGTACCAGGTATGGTCCAAACTCATCATCTGCCTCTATCAAATGTAACTGCATACCAGTACCAAGAGCTTCAGCGTCAGCTAAAATATGACGTTATATAAATATAACTTATAATTATTTTTAAAAAGAAAAATCATAATTTGAAACAACAAAAAATATATGTTGTATATAGTTAGTTATTACATATATGTCATTAAAAATAAAATAAGGTTGTCACATGTATATTATTAAATATAGCTAGATGCACGACAAAACATAAATTTTATAAATAAAATGAACCTCACAAGGAGATGTATAAGTGTGATGACGTTTCTGTCTCAAGTAATAGCAAACCCTAGGTATTGATATAGCGAAATCAGTATGAAAGAAGTTGAGAGTGCAATACGAAGTTTAACATCTAATAAGTGGTAACAAATGGAGGTACAACCGAGATGGTCAATTATAGTAGGTGAGGCATCTTAGAACTGTCCTGGTTTCTAGGCAATTTATATTATATCTGGAATACAAGGTGCGGTCATCATACCTCTGTGGAAAGGCAAAGGTTTATAAAAAGACTGCGTAAGGGCAATCAGTTTGATTAGCTTGGGTAGTAAAGTTTATGATAAAATATTAGCGAGAAGAATGCAAGAGAAATGCTATTGTGGGAGACCCAGGGAGATATTAGAATTGGAAACATAGAGCAGATCTTTTTCTTTTGCATGATTATCGATTTTTGGTAATTTGTGTGCTTTTGTGGACGATTAAATTAAAATGTCATTACCACATTGAAAGAAGGTGCGCAAATAATGTTTTAGCCTGAATGTGAATAAGATGAAGGTTCTGATATTTTCAAAAATATGAAAAGGGACAGAATGCAAAATTAGCGTTAATAATAAGATATAAAAACAAGTGAATAAAGTGATACATTTGGGACTTCCCAGATGTATAATTTATATCTAGCAGAGACCGAAGTTACGAAATGAATCTGGAAAGGAGTATTGCTATGATGTCAAAACATCAGCATACTATGCATGCTTAGCCGTACAGTAATATTTGTACCGATGCAATTATATGCTGTATAATGTGCACTTAACGGGTAGCCTGTAACCTGGATATTACAGAAGAAGAATGTAAGAAAGATGAATATTGTGTAGACGCGATCTTTTCGTAGGACCAGCTAAACTGCCTGCGTATAGCAGGCAGCTTAGCTGGTCGCACAGTCAATAAAGAGATACTTAGCACGTCGAGTAAATGAGCGATGACAGGATATTAGAAATCGAATTTCTAAGTGTATATAGTGCGTTTGACAATTTCAAAGAGCCACGGGTTCAAATCTCGCAACGTTTAATTTTTTATGAGTTTTATAATTATAAATAAGGACAAAAATAGAGTATAATTTAAGTGAAAAAATTCTTAGAGCAAATATTGTTACCTATCCTCGTGTTATTAGTTTCCAAGGAGAAGAGTTGTTTAAAACATCCAGTTACACCAGGCACAGCTTTAGACCAGATATCAAAAGGCTTCTCAGAATGATATCGCTGACGTATTATAGTGCCTTTGATTCTGGTTATTAGTTCTTGACTGGGCGACTCGAATTTTCTACTTACCAGCCATCTTAGCCCGGCCTTTAAATTAAAACAATGATACTCTATATTACGCTTAAAACACGGAAGGAAAAAGGAACCTAGTATTAAAACAGTGTTTCCCAACTCCTGCTTTATTTATAAGATATTACAAGTTCAGAGGTAATTCACCGCCGCCGTTGGTGTGAGAACCACAACAAGAAACGGAAAATAAGTTATTAAGCCGAGAGGGAATAGAACTGATTATTTTGAATAGAACCGAATGTTTCAGTATGCTTATGAAACAAAATAAATATTCCTCTCGTGTAATAATTCTTTTTTCAGCTTCATGGCTTACACACATGGTAGGGAAACTTCGCAACCTAGAACATTATGATCCATTCCCCATTTTTTGTTAAATTTAAGGAATTGCGTGTTGATTGGAAGATCTTAACGCCGCGCCTTAATACCACTGTCTTGATACCAGAGCGAATAAATGTAATGTAGTAGGGATAGAACCCATAATCTGAACCAGATCAGCCGCACGCTTGTACCCCTACGCCACGACAGGCTTCTAAAATGTTATAATTCAATGAATGCTTATTCATAATAATTAGTAGAAAACTCACCTCATCAGTTTCACTAACGTCCATCTTATAGCACGATATTTGCCTTAATCTTGGGAACCCCTTATCCGGAACCAATGCCACTACATACCAAGTACCTATAATATCAGTAATATTATAATTAGCCTGGTAACCGTTGCATTGCTGTAGTACTTTATCATTCTCTCCTTGAGTCACAGAACTTGCAAAATATATTATGTATAAGAGAATGAAGAATGGTGTCATGATGCGAAGACTTCCTTTCGTGGAGTGGACGCGAGTTAGAACCCTTCTGTTTTTATTAATTGGATAGGTTTATGAAAGTACAGAAGTGGCATTAACAAGTAATTTGTAGTATTTTCGCACTGGTGAGATAGTGTAAAGTTTTGTCATTGTTTCGAGCCTGAGAAGAAAGCGGAGTGCCATCATTTTAAGTTATTTTGGAATAGTTAAGCAAAGCGTAATTGTAAATACAAAGCTATAACCAAAAAACTGTTGAAAAGTTTTGATTACAAGTAAGGAATTCAAAGTCTAAACACTAGGTGGAGGAACTTCTTCCCGATACATTTACTTACATTATAAAGCGTGATCTACAAACAAATAAATGATATTAATTTAAATGTCTATATATTTTTTTGTTAAAAAAAAAATTAAATGGGATTAACCGCGTCTATTAAAATGTAGTTGATCACGTAGTCTACTCGTGGCCATAGATTACCGTAAAATATTGAATTTCTTATAATGTTTAAAATTCATATACACGAGATTCTAATTTGTTTTTCATTTCATTTAAAATGTGTAATAATCGTGAAAATCATACATAATATTTTTAAGTATTTTTTCCCGTTTGCACTGTCTATATCTTTTAATGTACTACAAACTTGAAGTACAAAATTAGGTGTGATGATTTGTCTTGAATAGGATAATTTTCAATTTGCACTCGACTCTAAGTGTGCACTTCAAACTCTGACACATTGAAGTATAATTTAATCTTTAAACGTTAGTGAAATATATTAATATTTTACTCTCTCTCTCTCTCTCGCTCAGCTTCACGCTGTATCCCGCACATGGCAGGGTAGGCAGAGGGAACATGGGAACCTAGTGTTAAGACACTCCGTTCCACTTCCGTTCCTCACTTTCCGCCGAATTTTGAGGCATAGCGTGTTGAGTGACGGAACTCAACGTCGCATTTTGCCTTGTACCAGAGCGAAAAAATGAAAACATTAAATATTTAAATTGAAAATATTAAATATTTCATTTCCTCGAGTGGGGATCGAACCCACAACCCATCTGTTACAGTCACACGTTTGTGCCGTTGCGCCACGACAGGCCTCAATATTTTTATGATCAATATTAATATTTTCAGTTTAAACATTAAATGTTTCCATTTCTTGGCTCTGGGAACAAGGTAAAAGTGAGGCGTTGAGTTTCGCAACTGAAGACACAAAGCCTTAAATTCGGCAGAAAGTGTGGCATGGAACGGAGTATCTTAACACTAGGTTCCAAAGTTTCCTCTGCCTAACCTGCCATGTGTGGGATACATCGTAAAGCTAAAAAAAAAGTTATATTTTAAAATAAAGAACTGAAATTAACTATAAATATTTTTGGTTCCTCTTAGATTCTCATAAATTGCATAAATATTTCGCATTTTCTTATAAGTAGTATTAAGTTACCAATTATGGATCACCGCTAACAACTATAACACTGTTAGAGGACCCGCACTTCTTCGCCTCTTTGAACGGTATGTGTATTGATTTAAAGTAGTAAAATTAAAAACAAGCAACTCCATTGTCAGTAAAGTATTATTATTTAGAATAGGATTTCTCTTAATAAAAAACCTTATCCTTTTTAGTAGCTTTGGTGTGAAAGCCTTTGTTATTTTTTTAAACATTTTTAAATTAAAAAAAAATACACATTACATTTTTTAAATAAAAAAAATACTAAGATGATTATACATTGATAATTGTCACTTGTATCGTAACTTTATAGATTAAATATCATATATAAAGAGTGCTGTTTTAAAAACAACTAACCTCATTTCTCCGATTAAACTTTACCTAGCTATCAATAATATACATTAAGTAAAGAAAACAGTATAACAATCTGAATATATTCCAAAATACTGTCACTTCCTAATAATTTGAAAATTTTCCCCATCCTCGGTTTCCATCCCATTGATTTATCCATTAAACAATACCCACTGGACTCACGGACACTTCGCAAATATATTCAAACTGTCGTTCCTCTTAAAAATATTCGCCATTACGTCTCTTAATCCATTCGAAGACAGAATATTCGTCTTTCTTAGCGAAAATACGGTCATTGTTTAAAAAGTCAAAACCTACATACATTTAGTTGAACAAAGGCAGTAAAAACGGTTTATGGACTTGTTATTGCCATCCCAACGGACAGGTTGTGTGGTATATTTTAGTAGCAGAAGATATTTAATTACATAATATAATAAAATCGATATACTTAGTGGGGATATACTTTATTTCTAAGAAAATAATTACTTGATATAAGGGAGAATTTTCTCAGTTATAAAGCATATACAATATAGTGCTAAGACACTATTTTCTATACAATTTAAATTTTTTTAGAGATTCCCAATAAAGATTAATATGCATACAATTATATAGTTGATATTAATTGCTAGAATAAATTATTTATACTATTAATAATGTTCTGGAATACGAAAAAAGAAGTTTTAAAAAATCAACGATAAACAAAAAGGCACATACAATGGTCGCCTGACTTGTTATAACAAAACAAAACACAAATTTGTTCGTTTTGTTTTAAAATCGCTTCAGCTTACGGCTTAAATATTTTCAAACAACGAAACGATAGAAACAGATTTTAATGCATCCTATGAAAATCTTCATTCGGAGAGATCTCCCTTTGAATTTTAATATAAAATAAGAATTGAGACTTTATTAGCGTTGAATGAAATGCTAATAAATTTGAAAATACTTTTTATGTAAAATTCGTTTGGGAATAATGTGTTTTGAAGCAATGAAAAATAATAAGTAAAAGGGAGTTACACCGTTATATTGTTTTTTGAGCTACAGCTAAGAAAACTTGAAACGAAATAGAATTTAAACATATATTTTAGTAGTTATATACAAGAAAATAATTTTAAAATATTAAATGTTCGGGTTGGTCGTGAACAAGTATGTAACTGTAAATCGACAGGTCGCAGGTTTAATGTCCCCTCGAGAAAACTCTCTTCTAGTAAAGAGGCGCAGCGTTGAGTTCCGCCACGCAACACACAATGCCTAAAATTAGGCCAAAGCAGGAAACGGAGTGTCTTAGCACTAGTTTTCCAAGTTTCCTCTGTCCACTTTGCTATGCGCTGATTACAGCGAAAAGCGTATTTTATAAAAATTCTTCAATTTGATAATATTTTCTGCGCATATTATAATTAAAATTTTTCTCCTCAATCGTTCTCTAATTTTTTTCACATATTTGTTTCCTTATTATATATAATATTTATTTAGGTATAATATTTAATCCATTTTATCAAGATTTACATGAAAAATAATAATATGTCAAAATGCAAATTCGTTTCAGTTTTCAAAAATAACATAAAAATTAACAATCAGTCAGTAATTAATCTTACCCTTTCACGAGCCGTTAGCGACAGAAAATAAAAGGTTTCAACTTAAATTCTTAGCCTCATTAACTTCGAAAATTCATAAAAAAATTAATTATAACCCATTCTATTATAATTTGATTTTATGTTACAATGTACTTATACACATATTATAAGTATAATTTTGTTCTATGATATGTTATAGTGTATGAATAATATATTTATTTCATATTACCGGGAATTTTTAGGGTAATATATCAATATGAGCTAAATTTTTAAGATAATATTTCTAAAAACATCTTTCTATTCATGTTTTCATTTAGTGAAGAGTTACTGCAAAACGTCAGTAGAGCAAGAATGCAAATTTCGCCGCTACTAGCAATGTTATAATAGGTGAGAAATCGGACGGTCCAAGAACCAGAAGACCTTGGTTCGAGTCCAAAAATCTTATAATTTGAATTATTTTTTTCCTGTTGTTTCTTTTTTTAATATTTAATTTGTTTTTTCTTTCTTTCTTAGCTTCACGCTGTATCCCGCACGAGGCAGGATAGGCAGAGGGAACCCGGTTAAATAATTAGTTATTGTTAAATAACACTTATAAAATGATTTAAAGTAGAAATGTAAATTACATACATACAATTATTAAATTTAAGAGATAGTTATGTATATATTTAATGTCTGCTCGAGGGAATGTTTATAATTTTTTAAGCTTTACGCAGTATACTGCACATGGCAGGGTAGACAGAGGTATAATACTAAAATTAATAAATTCTGCTGAAGTGACTTGATTTTCTGCTACTCAAAACACAATGCCTCAGTCTTTTTAGAAAGTTGGCAATGTAAGTCTTTCATAGGAACCGAGTGTTTTAACACAATATCCCCAGGTTCCCTACCCTGACATGTGCAGGAAAAATCATGAAGGTGATGATGTAAAGCTGAAGAGAAGTTTGGCTTAACGTGCTTATCTTAGAAATTTCTTTTCGAAATGAAATAATCTTTTGTTATATAATCCTTTTAATTCATCCATATAATGGTAATCGTTTCAATATATCCTAATATTATTAGTTTTTTATATATGGCCGAAATGACAAAATTCTGTCAATCAGTTGCAATAGCTTTCACTTGTAAGCCACGCCGCAACAGTAGGCTCCCTCTTTATTGAATGTATTACAGCTTCATGTCGACATCGATCGTAAAACTTTATGAACTTACGCCCTCTTGAACTATCTGTGACAATCACAAGAATATAGTGTAATATTTGGTCTGCCTATTGGTTTAGGCGTATAGTTTCAAACTAAGCATTTCTTAGATTTGTACCAAGCTTTTCTTGTAATTAATTAAACAGGCAAGAGGCAAATAAAATACACTCCGTTCTCCACTATTAGCCAATTAAAATCTACAATATATTTTGTAAATAAATTCTTGATTTTCACGATTATAAAACACTTTAAATGAAACAAATTCATTATTATCGTGCATTACGGTCCGGATTTGTGCTGGCATTTAACGATGCCTCTATATATCGATGCGTAAGTAAGTATGGTAGTGTGCTTAGTTTTTTAGGGTGGGCAAATATATGGGCTATATTAGGTAGTCTATCCGAGACCACAGACTACAGCAATCAATATACACTATTTATTCGGTTAAGTATATTATGTATATATATTTACGTTTTTATAGTAGCGCGCTTATTAACAATATATATTCATATTATCGATATACGCTCTATAAGACATTACTCTGTAGCACTAGGGCAGAGATTTCAATAACGACATCCGATACGTGATTGCTTGAAGATGTTCCACACAGCGCTGTTAAGTGACAGACTGATTCAGCAATAAATATACATGTGCCTCATCATAAGTGAATAAAAATACTACAAAACTAAAAATATCACGCCTTTGAGGACTGTGGTGGCTCAGCGCCACAACGACAGGTAGTGGGTTCGATCTCCACTCGGGGTATGAAATATTTATGATTTTTAATATAATTATTTAATGTTTTCATTTCGTTATATAATGTTTTCATATTGTTATATATATCGTTGCCTTTCTGTCAAATTTTCAGGATATTGAGTGATGAGCGGAACTCAAATCTGTAATATTGAAATGTTTATTACGCCAGATCCTAATTATTTATTATATAATCTTGAGATTATTAAAATAAGTATCAAAATATTGGAGTAAAGTCAGGTACAATAAAAAAATAGTAAAATAATAATTAACAAATTTTTAGGCCTTCCATAAGGTTAATACTTTAATTTCTTTGCATCAATAACCTGGCAAAGTGCGGGGTTGAGCTCCTCTACTCAACCAAAAACGTACCGAAAAATCGGCAAAAAGTAGGAAACGGAAGTGTCTTAATGGGATAGGAGTGTCATAACACTAAAGGTTTCTCTACCTACCTTGATATGTATGGAATTCAGCTTGAACCTGAAAAAATATATAAAAATCTATTATGGCGTGCAAGTATACGATTGAAATAGGTATGTACAATGGACACTCCTAAATGATACAAATCTTTATAGCGAAACATTTATTTTTAATGTTGTAATATAAATTTTCTCTCACGTAATTATTTTAATCACTACAGTTATGTTTAATTTTGTATATATTTTATATGAAACTCCAATAAATAGCTTAGTGCTACTTATTGTTGTTTTAGACTGTCTTGAGGCTAGTTATGGCGTGGGGGCACAAGCATGTGACTATAAACGACAGGTTGTAGGTTTGATCCCCATTCGAAGAAATTAAATATGTAATATTTTCAATTTTTATATTTATTTTTTTCATTCATTTCTTTTGGTAATAAGACAAAGCGTTGTTTTCAGTTTTGCCATTCAACACGCAATACCTCAGATTCGGCGGAAAGTGAGGAATAGAACGGAGTGTCAGTATAACACAAGGTTACCAAGTTCCCTCGGTTTAGCCTGTCATGTGTAGGATACAACGTGAGTGAGTAATATTTTAGGAAAGTGATGTAAATGAAAATCTTGCGTGCTCTTTAGCATGAGAATAGATTTAATAAAAAATATTAATAAAAAAAGAAATAAAAATTCCTGACACAAACCATCACTATCACATCATAGCTCTTAGACTGTTAATATTATATTTTTCAGTCAGCCAAGTTTAAATAAGGTTAACCAGTATTTATTTATTAGCTACGGTGCCACTGATAGATACACAGACGGGCAGATCAAACTCATAACTATCCTTTTTTATGTCAGTACGCTAAATTAGGCAGAAAATACAACTTCATATAAAATTTTCAAAATATAACATCTAAAACATACAATAATGTAAAACATGGAAGCCATACAAAAGAGTAATACTTAAATGCAAGACGGAAATCGCTTACCGCCGCTCCCTGACGTTTTGCAAATGGCATCACATGACGTGGAAATGATAGTTGCATTACGTTAGTTCACACCCAGTTTATTAAACCCTGTTATATTTTAGAACGTGGGTATGCAATGCTTGGTTAGGATGGTTCACATAGTCAACTTTAAAGAAATGGCCGCTACGTCAGCGGAAATACTTTGGATTGTACAGTCATCAGTTTTGGGTTTGATTCCCACTGAGGGGAATGAATTATTATTAATTTCTTGCTATGGTAATAAGATCAACTGCGGCGTTAAATTCCGGCGTTTAATTCCAAAACTGAGCACGTAATGGTATGAAAATTGGGTAGAAAGTATCATAATACAATTTTTTTAGCAGTGGAAGTAGATATAGCGTATTTAGTTTATTTTTTTTTATTTAATGCAATAAATTACACTCACTTAGGAAAGTGCCCCCTAAGTGTAGACCATTATAACTTTTAAATTAGTAAATATAACCTTTAAATTAGTAAAAAAATACAGTTTACACACAATATGTAAATTTAAAAAATATATTTATATGTGAACTAACCTTAACACCAAGTTGCAACCGCATGCATGCACTGATATATCGTCGGAACAATTTTTCATTTAAGAAGATTAACAACATGTTATTGCAATCTACAGACACTATATATTGGGGTCACTAAACTGAATATGGAGTAAGAACTATGGAAGTTAGGTTTAATTTTTGAAGCTAGAGTCCTAGTTTTTTGGATATTAATAAAAAATAATATATAAATACGAATTCCGTTAAAACCAAGAAATATATATATTTTTTGGTTTTTACGGAATTTCTCGTCGCGTTTTGTTTAGGGAATTAAATCGTATACGTAGACACTGAACCACAAAGTCTTTTTTGGTGTTTTGTACCGTAAAAACCAAGAAATATATATATATTTTTAGTTTTTACGGAATTTCTCGTCGCGTTTTGTTTAGGGAATTAAATCGTATACATAGGCACTGACCCACAATGTCTTTTTTGGTGTTTTGTACCTCAAAAGGCAACCTTTTATATGCCTCATTTCATTCTTGTCTGTTCATTTTTTTGTCTGTACACTTTGTCTGTACTTTTTTATCTCACTATTACGTCTAACTTTATTATCGTTTGTATTAATTACAATACTATTTATATATACAATTAACATTTATAATAAGAAAGCATCATTTTTATCTTTACATTATAAACTTTTACTTAGGACTAAAGTGAATTCTTAACGAGTTTTTTTTTATCACTGTTTATCTTGAGATTGTGTCAAATATTACCTGTATGGTCCTCTTAAGCACTGAAATCAAACTCCAACATCAAACCAGTCAAAAATAAACGTGATTTTTTGCTGCATTATGTATGAAATTTATCTAAGCCTAACCTTATCGTGAACCTTCAGTTATAAAATAATTTTTTAGATAATTTATATAAAATATATATGAGTGCATAAGAAAAAGTCAACTTTATTCGAAATCCTTTAGGTGGTTGAGATTCTTACTTAACCTTATTTTCAAGCCTTTCACAATATAATCATTGCTACTTAAAAAAAGAAAAGAAAAATCCTTTGTAAATCTCCCAAAACTAACTAGCTGTTAAGGAAACGATTAAAAATTCAATCTTTAAGTGCACAAGATCCCTTTGAGAAGTCAGGTGTAAAATGAAAGTGTCTGCGTTTGTCGTCTAATTATGGAATTAAGCCCTTTACAGCGGCGACGGTTACCTTTGAACACTTGGTTAGTTACTGTGTTGTGATTTAATTGGTTAATGGATAAAGTTAAACCCTTCGATTTTGGTTTTAGTTTTAAATTTAAACGGCACTTTTTAGTAAAATTATAATTATAATATAATTGTTTTATTTGGTTTTTGAGTATAGGTATATTTTGTAATCTCTATAGCATATATAAATAATATGTCAATACATATTATTTATACAGTTTTTACATATTTTTCTCATAAAATAACGATTTTTGATTTTTTACTAAGGCAAAAAAAAAAAAGCTATAATTATCCATCAAATACTCGGCAGCAGCATTAATAAGTCTTCATTTCATTATTTAATTAAACAAATATAACAAATATTTTTGGATTATATAAGAAAATTATGTCTAGTCTTAATAACATCGGTAAAGTAATCTTCTCAACATTTAATTATCTTTATATAAACAAAATTCGTGGTAGGATGTCGCCAATTACCCACTGTCTGCATGACGAATCTCATGATTCTCACGAGAATTAGGTCGAGTATCAATGAGACGTTAAATTTGTAGTATTAGTTATGAAATATTCTATTAATTTTTTTTTCACGCTGGTTCCCCCCATAGGAGGGTAGGTAAAGGGAACGTTCCGTTCCGTTCACAAAAAATATGCAAAATAATTAAAGTGCAGCTAAAAAAACAACATTGATAGTCTAAGTTTTTGTAGGTAATCATTCTAAAGGCAGAGAGGAAATTAGTGTTAATAAGAATCAAAAATCAAAATCCAAATATTCTTTATTCAAATCCGCCATAACAAGCACTTTTGAATCGTCAAGTTACATAGATGTGTTTAGTGGCAGTCCTACATTAATACTTCTCATATCGATCATCACTTATACATTTTATATCCTGTATGACTGTAACCAACAGGTTCTGGGTTCGATCCCCACTCTATTTTCAATTTAAATATTTAATGTTTTCATTTCTTCGCTCTGGTACAAGGCGAACGCGGCGTTGAGTTCCGCTATTCAACACGCCACGCCTGAAATACGGCAGAAAGTGGGGAACAGAGGTGGAACGGAGTCTTAACACTAGGTTCTCTCTGCCTACTCTGCCACGTGCGGGATACAGCGTGAAGCTCAAAAAAAAATCGTACCACACATTGAAATTCTGTTCCCCATTTTCCGCTAAAAGTATTAGGTATTTCGGCTAAAAGTATTAGGTATTTCGGCTAAAAGTATTGGTATTGCGAGTTAAGTGGTGTATCTCAAAGCCACGCTAGTCTCATTACCAGAGGAAGGAGATTAAAAAATTATTTCCTCAATTGGATATTGAACCACAATAAGCTGTCGCGCTTACATTTGCAAGCTTGTTCCAAATTTAAATGTGTTCTTACAATTTTTCAACACAATTACAGTTTAAAAAGTATTACAGTAGTACTGTATAAACTAGTAATACCTAGTAGTAGGAAATCTAGTTTTTTCAAGTTTATTACAGCTCGCCAAAATAAAACACGCTTGGAGAATTGTTAATTCTGAACTCAGCATTTTTGATTACGTTTAGTGTTTAAAGTTGATGTGACAATAGTGTTTGTATGTTTATATAAATAAAAAATATATCTTATTGTATTATTAAATGCTTTTTTATTTCTGTTAATAAAATACCTGTGAAGTTGCCTTACAAAATCAATGGTTTTAAATATATATTTGAAGGTAATAGCGAACATTATTCTAAGATTTTTACACTAATTATAGTGTTAGTACATGGATTGGCAAAATTAGTACAATGATATAGTAATATATGTGATATTATATAATAAAATATGATATCAGATATCATATATTAATATATCATTGTACTTATTTGCCAAACCTTGTCCATTGAGATTCACAAAATAACAGTATATTTTCATTTGACAATGGGGACGAATTCTCAAACAAAAGCTAGTCAAAGTTTAAATGCGACAGATCGTGGATTCGATCCCCACTTAAGGAAATTTGGCTTGACTTTGGCTGTTCGCTCTGGTAACAAGGCCAAGCACAGTGTTGAGTTCCGCCACTTACCACGCAATTACTCAAATTTAGCGAAAAATGGGAAACAGAACGTTTTAAAATTAGGTTCCCAAGTTCCCTCTGTCTACCCTGGCGTGTGCGGGATACATCGTGAAATTGACTCAGAATGAGTGAACTTAGTTAAATTTGACTAACGCGGTGGTTGATCTCATTGTACCCACGTCTTTAGCCCACTCCTAAAAGCGGGCCGCATTAGCCGTAAAGCCAGCAGAGATACAACGGTTATAAAATATTTTAATTATATTTTATCACCACTAAAACCGTGTAAATGAAAAACTGTTTCTTTGCTTTATGAAATCGTAAAAAACTTGTCCTTTCTATGCGAATTCGCGTTTTAATGTCATATTCTTTGCATTAATAGGTTTGCTTTGTTGGAGTCTTAATGACTTTAGTTTCTACTTTAACTACTTCATTTTTTATATTGTATTTATATACGTTTGTTGTATTTATATGGATTTAAATACTTTTATGTGTTTGGTGATATTAATTTTTGATAATTTAAGTTTCATTTTAAGAGATCTGAACCTTGAATTTATTTTAAGTATAAAAAAGTAGTCATGGGTCAAGAACGGATCATTTTAATGATTATTTATTACCATTATTATAAGCTTCACACTGTATCCTGCCCATGGTGTTAAGACACTCTATTTCGTTCACCACTTTACGCCGAATTTAGGGCAATGCGTGTTGAGTGGCGAAACTCTTTGCCTTGTTGTCAGTACGAAGAAATAATAATATTGAATATTTAATTTGAAAATATTAAATATTTCACTTCCCCGAATGGGGATTGAATCTATACCCACCCACATCACATACCGTCATAAGTGGTCTTAACAATTATTATCAATCTTACAATCCGCATAGTTTTGCTAAAAAAACCTTTATATATATATAAAGGCACTTTAGCTAAACGCGGTATCCCGCGCAAGGCAGGGTAGTGGCGGAACTCAACGCCGCGCTTTGCCTTATTACTAGAGCGAAGAAGTGAAACATTAAATATTTAAATTGAAAATATTTCATTTCCTCGACTGGGGATCGAACCCAGAACCTGTCGGTTAGAGTCACACGCTTGTGCCGCTGCGCTACGACAGGCCTTTATATTTACAGACACAAAAATAGTTGTAGTCTTAAATAACGCATATAAATAAATGAACGTCACAGGCAGTGACCAAACGACCCTTAACCGCAAGTGGCAAACCCTTGCCCGTTCAATATTTATTGCTTTTTTACTTAACTTTGCGTAAGTTTGCTCTTATTTTTATACTAAAATAAGTTACAGAAACAATATTATAAAATTTTAATATAATTTTAATGCTATGTGTCTTGCATACAATTGCATTGCAACAAAAAGTAACCGAGTGTAAAGACACCTGCGTCACTCACTTTTCGCCTAATTCTTGAGTGTGTTTAGTGAAAAAACGACGTATCACCGTCTTTTTGCTTTATTACCAGAGTAAAGACATGAAAATATTCAACATTTCATTCCACGAACTAAAATCAATCGAGTTATTTTAAAAAGCTTTATATACATAAAGTTAGCTTGTCATCAAAGTTACATAATGTATATTATGTAACTTTAATAAAGATCAAACCAAAAGCTTTTGAATATGGTACAGAAGCTTTCAAAGCTATTCGGGCAATTTGCCGTCAAGCCTCTTGAATTAGATGTCTCCGAGCTTTTTATTTCCTCAATCAAATGTCCAAGTGACGTCGAGTGGGATGGAACGACCTAATGAATTCTCTGCTTAGGTTTAACAGGAAAAGTTAATATATGTGTATGTGAAAATTTGCTTAGATTAGTTAAATAAAGATTATAGGATTTTATGCTGAGTAATTTGATTATTTACATAACTTATTTCTACTATATTTTATAGCAAATATATATTTACCAAGCATATTGCTGCACTTGAGGCCTGTCGTGGTGCAGCAGCACAAGCGTGTGGCTGTAACCGATAGGTTGTGGGTTCGATCGAAACATTTAATATTTTCAAATTAAATATTTAATGTTTTCATTTCTTCGCTCTGGTAACAAGGCAAAGCGCGGCGTTGAGTTCCACCACTCAACACGCAGTGCCTCGAATTCAGTGGAAAGTGAGGAACGGAGTGTCTTGACACTTGGTTCCCACGTTCCCTCTGTTTACCCTGCCATGTGCGGCATACAGCGTGAAGCTGAGAGAGTACTTATTGCTGCACTTATTCACTAATTTCAATAATAGCTTCTATTTATCTAAAATATATGGTTTTTTAAATTAAAATTAAATTTTGAATATTAAAACACAATTTTTAATAAAAATCATAATTATTACCAGTTTATACAAACTCTATCCATAGCGTCTTACAGAAAAATCTCCGTACGCCCTTCTTCTTGATCTCCAAATCT
This sequence comes from Eueides isabella, assembly GCA_019049475.1. Classification (NCBI taxonomy): domain Eukaryota; kingdom Metazoa; phylum Arthropoda; class Insecta; order Lepidoptera; family Nymphalidae; genus Eueides; species Eueides isabella. Next base: position 2,966,865 of record CM032402.1, read on the forward strand.
CAAGGGTGGCAACTATATTACACAATGGGGGTCGCATTCCACAGATTATAGCGATGTTACTCCTCATGAGCCGTTTACTGGCTCCTGGGAGAAAAAATGTAAGAAAACTGGAAGGAATAAGTGTTTTTTTGTTTATTATATATTATCTATCTATTACGCTATTGACATTTAGTACGTACCCTGCTATATGAAGCCTTGAAAAGAAATGTTTTTTCTGCCCATTGAATTTAAATTTAATTCCGATTTTACATCCGTGGTAACTGAGAATGTCGTATGACATATTTTAAGTACTTCAGGTAACTATAACCGCAGTTAGGTAGCGTCCATAAGTGGACTGTCCAAAACAAAAAAGATTTTTTGCAAGTCAATCAGATATTTTCTAAAGCAAGCATGTGCATTATGATATTGTTTTCAGCTTTGTAATTTGAGTATATAAATACAGATTTGAACTTGGTAGCCTCTCATTTCAAATCAATGTTTGTTAGTGATCTGTTTATTAGGAAATAAACTATAGTGGCATATTTTTATACTATTTTTATAAAAGAAATTAAATCTGAATACTTGTAAAAAGAATTTTCTAGAAGTACCGTTAGTTACCTTAATTAAGTAAAACTTTTTAAATTCTTCAAATGAAATGAAAAAGGTAGTTGTCTTGAAATTTGGACATAAATCTGGAAACTGAGTAAATATTCCATACATAAATTATATAAAATTAATATACACAAAAATAATTTTAAATCAAATAAATAATTAAAAATGAATTTCCTTAAGTCATTATTTATTTGTTAAAACAACTATCTTTAACATTTTATCCAACATTCCACTATAATTCTTTATATCCACGACCACGTGGCTTGTATTAGCCAGAGCCCGCAGGGTGTTGCAATTTGCTTCAATAATAGGACTCTTGTTCTCCGCACTTACCGTTACAGAATTTATCGCGGGGATCTCAAGTATTTGGTAGATCGTGAGCATATATAAACATAACTGTCGAGTTTCCTTTTGAGTTTCTATACAATGTTTTTATTGAAAATATTTTTTTTATTTTTACTTATTTAATTAGAAATGATAGAAATATATCAAGTAATTGTTTTGAGGCCTGTCGTGGCGCAGCGGCACAAGAGTGTGACTGTAACCGACAGGTTCTGGGTTCGATCCCCAGTCGAGGAAATGAAATATTTAATATTTTCAATTTAAATATTTAATGTTTCATTTCTTCTCTCTGGTAGGTAATAAGGCAAAGCGCGGCGTTGAGTTCCGCCACTCAACACGCAATGCCTCGAATTCGGCGGAAATTGGGGAACGGAAGTGGAACGCAGTGTCTTTACACTAGGTTCCCGGGTTCCCTCAGCCTACCCTGCCTCGTGCGGGATCCAGCGTGAAGCTAAAAAAAAAAATAAAATTGTTTTGAAATCTAAAATGTATAGAAGAAAATCTGCACTTTATTAAACATGTGTTCAGATCAGACGGTAAATAATATTTACCGTCTGATCTGAATACTTACTAAATATACCTTAGCATAAGTTACTCCGGTTCCTAGATCCTCTCTAGATCTAGATACAGTGTGATGCTTATTATAAAAAATAAAACGCAAGTACGTCGTTGTTGCACCAAATGAGCGACATGCACTTTTTAATTTGAATTAGATCATCAAGGCGTTATACTCTACAATTTCTAATTAAAAGGGGGAACAATACGTAATGGAGGTGTAATCTGGTTATGTCGTCATCGACGCTGATGATTGCGCTTATGACTGTACGACGAGCGGCAGTAATCCTTTTAGTTGCGTCTAACGGAAAAACTAGTTAGATAGTTGATACGGTCCTCAATTATATGAAAAATTCAATTATTCAAGAGCTTTGGCTGTAGTTGGTTTTATTATACTAGTTTTAGCCTGTAATTTCGTTGGTATAAAATATGGGGCTATTTTTTAGTGTTTAGCGTTTCTCGCCGCATAGTATCGACTTGATTGTTTTAAAAAGAATAATAAAGAAAAAAACACAGTTTATAATATTAGTTATATAAATTGCGGCGTTGAGTTCCACCATTCAAAACTCAATGCCTAAAAAAAAGTGGAAAGTGAGGAACGGAACAGAGTATCTTAACATTAGGTTCCTAAGTTCCTTTTACCTATGCCGTGTACGGGATACAGCGTGAAGCTAAGGAGAGCAAAAGCTATCGGAAATCAACACCAAGTTTAGTCTCACCAATAATAATTAATACCTTAGTCGGAATTGAATCCACGTTCATGGCGTTTACAATCAGACGTTCTCAATATCAAAGAGTATTTCCATATACTCATAAATTTTAACAAGACCTTGTTAAGCGAATACTATAGCGCATACATACATACATATATAATGTAATTATATATTTAATTAATACAAGTCAGCGTCAGAAAGGTCATTAGTGCTGCACCCGCTACATTGTACTGAACATACTCATAATACTGTACAATACGAACACTAATGGATTATCAGTGATTTGCATTTAACTCTGGATGGTTTCATGTAATATGTTATATCGATTGATTTGGTAAAAATGACGTAATTGCACTAAAAAAATCATATTTCACTGATACTTATATTGAAAATAGGTATGTCGTTGTTATTAATAAAATTAATTATTTAATTCTCAATAATCAATGAAAGAAATAGATAATGTAGACACCTATGCTAATAATGACAAAAAATTGTACAGCAGTAGTGTCTTTTTTTGTTTCTCTTGCACCTTGAGATGTTTTTTCTTATAGTTTCATGTACATGAAAGCATAGGCAGAGACAGGGGAATTTTTGAAACCTAGTGTTTAGACATACCGTCCCCCAATAATAAAGCTTTTTTTCCGTTAAGGCATTGCGTGATTTGTGATAGAACTCAATGGCCCACTTTACCTTGTTACCAGAGCAAAAAAAATTATTACTCATTTATTTTCTTTTGTAATTGGCTTTTTGATTATTTTCTTTAGATAAGTATATTCAAAACACGTAAACAAAATGACATAAAGCTATCCATGTGAAACAATGATGCGAGCGGATGTAAGGCCCCGCACGGTAGAGTTGAAAATAATTGTCTCGCAGATAGGCGGTGCGCAAACTAATTTCACTGTGTACTCCACGAGATTGAATGCAGTTACTATGGAGATTAAAGTGAAACTACGAGCCTATTGGGCAGTATAGTATGTAAATAATAGGGAATTTTTGTGATAGAGTTAATAAGATGGAATTGCTTTTTTTCTCTATGCCAATCGCAGTAAGTAAATTAAATTGTAGCTGTTTTGAATAATTAATTAAAGGATAATATGCTGTAAGATAATTAGCAGATTCATTATTTTTTCTGTATCTCGTACATGGTAAGGTAGGCTGAGGGAACTTAGGAACCTTGTGAAAAGATGCTCCGGTGCACTGTGTGTTTAGAAGCCAAACTTAACGCCCAAGCCCATTGCTTTGATACCAGAACTAAGTAACTAATATTATTAGTGTCAAAATTTCTGAAGATAGATGCTTCTTCTACATTCTCGCATAAAATGCTGAACAGATTGGGATAAAACTTTACAGTCAAACATAACACATAGGCAACAATTTCATAAAATAATTAATATAATTTATATATAGATAGACGAATCCATAAAAGAATTGCTAGTTTAAAATAGGTATTAAATTTTAACTTTAAAACCATTTACAAGTTCTTAATTAAATTTTGTTCAAAATCTTTACTATTGTTAACAAATTTCGATATGTATAGAATTTAATGTCGACCTGTACGGCAGTGTTGTGAGCAATCAACCATTTTACTGTCCTTTGTCTTCTTAGTCGCTATCTCGGAGACAATTATGAGTTATTCCCGTTAAGCACTTTCGTATTAGATATTGTGTTAATTATTTTTGTTTTTTGCAATAACTTCTATTTATATTTTTATTTATATTGTCTATCACTAATGTCGTCTTAACATACTCCCTCACTCAGCTTCACGCTGTATACCGCATATTACAGGCTAGGCAGAGGGAACTTGGGAACCTAGTGTTAAGACACTCCGACCTACTTCCTTGTCCCTCTTTCCGCCGAATTTGCGTGTTGAGTGGCGGAATTGAACGCCGCGTTGTAGAAAATCAATTAATATTTAAATTGAAAATAATTAATGTTTCATTTCCCCGAGTGGGGATTGAACCCACAACCTGTCGGTTACAGTTACACGCTTGTGTCGCTGCACCACGACAGACTTCATTTTAGCTATAATCATTAAAATTAATACATCTTAATAAGTATCTTAATGCTAAAATATATAGAAAAGCATCTAATATAAAAACATTATTAAGAACACTCTTAGTCAACTGCCAGTATCAGATTTTTCCTAAGCTCGTAAACTAGTGTACAAACAGTCGTATCACTGTAATGGGGTGGAAGCGCGAAATAAAGTTGACTGAACCGAGTTAACTTACAGGTGAGATTTGTCTTTCTTTTAAATGTCTTACGCTGTCTGTTAAGTTTGACCGCGTTTTATTAAATGTTTTATTTAGTTGACTGTTCGTTTCGTTTGTTAGAAAATGTTTTTTTGTTGTTTAATATTAAATAGTTTTTGTTACTTTTTAAAGTGTTACTCCACATTTAGGACAGAAAATACTAAATTTAAATTTAGAAAGCATATAAAAATTTTGAACGTAGCAGGATCTGAATCCGCGCAAAGAACGTATAGCTTAGTTGGTCAGAGCGCTTGGGCGGTTTCCAAGAGGCGCGGGCTCAAATCCTGCTACGTTCAAAATTTTTATACGCTTTTTAAATTTAAATTTAGTAATACTAAATTGGTTTTCTTAATTATTTTATATTAGTATTTACTAGTAATTAAAGTTATTTCTTTGATTTTTATGACAGATACATAAAGGTTTAAAGAAAATCAAAATCCAATTTTGAAATTGTCTATAAATATCTATAATTGTAAAACAAATCAGTACAAATATTATAAACGCCACAGATTATAGATACACGGGGAAATGAGGCCCAACGCGGCGTTAAGTTCCGACACTCAAAAAGCAATGCCTTCAGAACTCGTCGGAAAATGGGAATCGGTAGTATCTTAATGGGAACGGAGTGTCTTAACACTAGATTCGCAAGTTCGTTCTACCTATACTGTTATACATATGTAGAACGAACTATGTGGATAATGTGGATCTAAGAAAAAAAAGAGCCAGGTAACTTAATTATAATGCCTTCCTTAATACATAAAATGTTATAAAATGCAAAACGATCAATCTTAATAAGTAACTCCTGAAATAAACCCCATCAACCACACAAATTCTTCAGAATCATAAAAATATATATAATATATAAATACAGATTATATGAGGCCTGTCGTGGCGCTAGCGGCACAAGAGTGTTACTGTAACCGACAGGTCCTGGGTTCGATCCCCAGTCGAGGAAATGAAATATTTAAAACTTTCAATTTAAGTATTTAATGTTTCATTTCTTCGCTCTGTTAATAAGGCAACGCGCGGCGTTGAGTTCCGCCACTCAACACGCAGTGCTTCAAATTCGGCGTAAAGTGGGGAATGGAAGTGGAACGGAGTGCCTTTACACTAGGTTCCCGGGTTCCCTCTGCTTACCCTGCCTCGTGCGGGATACAGCGTGAAGCTGAGAGAGAAGGAGAGAGTGAGAGATAATATAACTAATATCTATAGTACATTTAAATTGTAATACAGCAAGTATTCGTAAATGAGCGTATTTGCTCCCGACACGGCGCGGGAGGGAAGTGTCGCAATGATTTACGTCGCTTGTTCTACTTGTTCGATGCTAATCGTGTGCTAAGCAGTTACTTGATTTATGACCGCGGATCTAAGTATAATTATTTTGTCTTTTGTTAATCTTTGTTGTTATCATTTAAAGATGAAATAAGAAGATGTTATCAGGTAAAGCTTAACTATACATTTTGAATTACACTGTAGGTTGCTTTGAATATAAATGCTCTGGATTAGGTTTTGACCTAGAAAAAATATTGCATTGTAATGTTTATGTCGTGGCGTGGGTCCTCGATCCCCATTTAAAGAAATGAAACATTTAATATTTTCAATTTAATTATTTAATGTTTTCATTTCTTCGCTCTGGTATAAGGTAAAATGCGCCGTTGAATTCCGCCATTCAAAACGCAATGCCTAAAATTTCGGGGAAAGTGGGGAACGGAAGTGGAACGGAGGGTCTTAACACTAGGTTCCCAAGTTCCCTCTGCCTACCCTGCCATGTGCGGGATGCAGCGTGAAGCTGAGTAATGTTTTTTATCACTTAAGTATCTATAGCAGGGTTCCTGGCGTATAGTTTAAATATCTGTCATAAAATAAATAACTTTCTTCGTTAGTAATTTTTTTTTTTCGTTTTTTTAGCTTCACGCTGTATCCCGCAAGAGGCAGGGTAGGCAGAGGGAACCCGGGAACCTAGTGTAAAGACACTCCGTTCCACTTCCGTTCCCCAATTTCCGCCGAATTTGAGGCATTGCGTGTTGAGTGGCGGAACTCAACGCCGCGCTTTGTCTTAATACTCTGGTATTAAGAAATGAAACATTAAATATTGAAATTGAAAATATTAAATATTTCATTTCCTCGACTGGGGATCGAACCCAGATCCTGTCGGTTACAGTCACACACTTGTGCCGCTGTGCCACGACAGGCCTCAAGCTTCGTTAGTAAATGGTTTTTATATTTCATAGAGTACGAAGAAAGTGACTAGTTTTAAGATATTCGTTTCTGTCCGATTATGTGAGATCGTGTGTTGAGTAACGTAAGTCGTAAAACGTAATTTATTTATATTATGTCTCCTTAGGAACAGACTTAGAAAACTTGAGTTCTACTCCCCACTTTGAACCGAATGATGAATTAACGGGTTTAACGCCGCGCGGCACTCAACACCGCGCTTTGCCTTTATGTAAAAAGAAATACATTGCATATTTCATTTCCTCGAGTTGAGATTAAAATCATATTTTGTCGTGATAACAGTCACACTCTTTTGCCCCTGCCATGCATGATACTTTCTCTAGGGAAATACGTGTTTTCTTTATTAACATAATAATGAGAGGTCAGAATAGTAGAAAATTTATAATATAATTTTGTACGTATACTAAATCGCTGTCAAATATTGTATTTATTGAAAATGAAGAGTGATCGCACCTACAGACGGGGTTAATGGTCCGCAGAGGAAATGGGGTGTGCTGGCCATACTACAGATAATGTATTGAAAAAGATGAAACAGAGTAGCTATGTTACTGTATTACCGTAGATAAAATAACTTGTGAATCTAATTTGTAGTATAGTACTGTCTAGTTTTTATTATTGTTTTAACAAAATATTTTAGAAGAGTGGTTTATATATTTTTAGTATTTTTAAAGAATGATTCCACACTTAAAATTAAAGTTTAAATGCGTATAAAAATTGTAACGTAGAAGGATTTGAACATGCGCTTCTTCTTTCGTCCAAGCGCTCTGACCAACTAGGCCATACGTTCTTATCAAGCTACGTCGACGTAGGGAGTTTTTTACAAATTTCCGCAACCCAAAGACAATTCGTTAGAATTATCGTTTAATAAGAGGGAATGCTATTAGCACTTTAAAAATATTACATAAATATGTATGTATTGTTATTCGCTACTTTAACTAGACACAATTACCTGTAATTGATTTAATTATTAAGAGAGTTCAGATACGGAAATTCCAATAATAGATCTAACTAACGTGTTTTGAGTTCTACCACCTTAAAGACAATTTCTCGAATTCTAATGGAGAATTCTAATGGCGGAAAGTGAAGCACGAAGTGACTAGACAGTAGTTTTTGCCTGCCCTTCTTAATGTTATTGAACATTGTAAATATTATAAAAATATTAATGTAACGTACAGATAAAATGTGTTTGAGATATATTTAAGCTAAAGACCGAAATCGCAGCGGCACAGATTTTGACTGTGAACATGGTTGCAGGTTTGATCATCATATTTTAAATATATTATAAATATTACACGAATGCTACCAATAACAAATTATCTGTGACAACCGAATTAGATAAATAATATTTAAATATTTTTAATTTTTTCCTGCCAAATTTAATTAGTTAAATATTTTTTTTTTACAGATTTCCTTATAAAAACATAAATAAAAAAGAAAACGTATAGCAAGATAAGCTATCTACCTTATTAAGAAGCTCCATTTCTCAAATTCCTCTCAAATTTACAAAACAATTAGTTGCAGAAATCAACGTCATATTTTCTTATGTTGACAGAGTGAGGATCTTAATACAATTTATGCTTTTGTGTGCATTTACAACTAAAAGTCTTAGGAAAATACTTTTAAACGTTTTCATTTTAACGAAATATGGCAGAGTATGTTTTCATAGAGGGAACCTAAGTAAAAGGAACCTAGTTTTAAGACACTGCAGGAAGACATTTTTGCTTCTCACTTTTTAGTGAATTTTGAGGCATTGTGTGCTAAGCCGCTTTGACTCGTTACCATGATTTAAGCTCTCTAAATGAAAATATTGAATAGTCATACTTCATTTCCTCGATTGGAATCGAGCCCACGACTTGTCACGTTACGTTACTGTAACACGCTTGTACTCCAGCTCCATGACAGACCTCAAATCAATATCACAAGATAAATTAAAAGGGTGTCAACTGACTAAGATGGATTCTACGGAAAAGGAAATGATGTTGCTACGGCCCTTAGGTATACATTTTTCAATGAACGGCTGGGCGTGAGGCTTAATGATGGCTCTTATCGCCCATGTGGCGGAATGTTTTTGTTTATTTACCTAAAATATAGTGATTAATCACTACTTGAGAAACATAACATGTTGAGAGATGAAGATTTTGTAAAAAGCTATTATTAGATGTTTTATCAATTATATAAGTAAAATTTAAATAATTTTTTTTGGGAGACGAAACGCAGCGTTGAATTGCACCATTCAACACGCAATGTCTTGAATGTCTTAAAAATTGGGACATGAGGTGTTTTAATGCCAGATTATCTCTGCCTTAAGACCCTATATAATAAAAGGTCAAAGCTGCTTTTAACTTATTAAGATATGTAACAAAAAAAAAGTCAAAAATCCAAATATCATCTATTTAAACACAGGCTAACAGGAAAACGAATTTCCTATAGCTTAGACATTTATTCACAAAACAGTACAGCTATTGGTCAGTTACGATAAGACGGTTAATAGCCGGATACAATACACTGAAGTACCATAGACTGATACGTACAATAGCGTGTAGTGGATAATAACGATCATTATGGTCATCTTTTGTCCGTCTGTCTCTAATTGAGCAACCATGGTTACGGATGACGCAGTGACTTATGTGTGGGCTTCATTATTGTAGGCTTAGTTGGATTTATCAATAAATTTGATAGAATATGGTATTTCTTTTATATAATGTTTTGATTTTGATTGTAAAAGTCATGATTGTGGGCTCGATTTTTATTTGATGTTGTTAGGCGACAGTGATCACTTACCATCCACCTTATGGTACCACCCGTATGATCGTTTGCCGTGCCTTATCCATAAAAAAAATATATAAATCGTTAAATTTTCAGTTCGTAGTGATTTTTTTATTTTACACTCTGTTTACATGATAAAGAGCGTTTTGAAGTTCTGTCAGTTCTCGGTACATGATTCGGAAATCAGGTGTGGCTTCTTAACACTATTTGTTTGGATTACGCTAAGTTTGCTCTCTCTACCTTGCTATATCGGTTTTACGGAATGAAGCTGGTAATATATACTTGTAAAAAAGCTGTAACTGATAGTATATTCAAAAATGTTAGGAGAAATGTAGGTAATGTTGCCCAATATAGTGATTTCTAAACTTTGTGTCTATGCATTTATACGTGCTAATTGACTGATTAAAATGCAATTTTCATTTCAACAAATAATATTAATTTTATTTAAATCGGTTAATAAGTAAAGAAGTTACTACAATTTAACGTTTTTCGTTTAGTTCAGCAAAATTGCAACAAAATTTTAAATCATTTAGCTGAAGTTTTCGTATTCAATGTGTAGATATTGTTTTTAAAGTAATAATGTTATTGAGATCAAGAAAGTAATTGACATAAGTAAGCAAAATAATGTAATTCAAGCAGGCGAAGCCGCGGGCGGATCGTTGTATGATATAAATATAAATATTCGTGTTTTTTCTTATTGAAAGTCGCCTCAAAATCCTTCTTACTCAGCTTCACACTGTATCCCGCACATGGCAGAGTCGGCAGACTTGGCAACTTATTGTTAAGACACTTCGTCTTCCATTCCCGTTCTCCACTTTCTGCCGAATTTGAGGCATTGCCTGTTGAGTGGCGGAACTCAACGCCGCATTTTGCCTTGTACCAGAGCGAAGAAATGAAAACATAAAATATTTAAATTGAAAACATTAAATATTTCACTTCTTCGAGTGGAGATAGAACCCACAACCTGTTAGTTACAGTCACACCCTTGCGCCGCTGCGCCACGACAGCCCAAAATCCTTCTTCTTTATAAAAAATGTAACTCACAAAAACCTTTATAACTAAGACAATCCGACTTCACGATAGCACAAATTACTGTAATACTCGAGAGCCACTGAAGTTAATAGTAAAAGTAATAGTAAAAAATTCCGAGTGGTCAGCGGACAAAGGAGTTTCGAACAATTTTCTACTTCATAGAAGAGTTGGATCATTCACTTTGGATGTAAAAAGTTTTGGATGCGGTTTTAGAGTGACTGCATACGTATTATACATTAGTAGAGGTCATTTGGTCGTTTTCTTTTTTCTTTTGTGTTTTAGATTTGAAATTGTTATATTATAATATCACCTAGTATCTATTTTGATATATTTTTTACGTAAATTTACGTATGTTTTTAGAAGATAAAATGTTGGTATGGCGCAGTGGGAATGTTTATATCTGATCACAATTGTTATTGGTTCGATTTTCACTCAAGGAAATGATGTTTTTACATTTCCTAAGTTTGAATGACATAAGGAATATTTATACGAATTATATAAAGTGATGAATTCATACTTGAGTAAAAGCTCATTTATAAAACGTATTTAAATTTGAATATTGCAAAATTTGAAACCGATTTAAGTCTCAGTTGAAAACCGTCCGTCCGTCCAAACGCTCTGTCCGCGAAGCCATACGTTCTCAGCAAGCTACTTTTTTTTTTTTTCTTTTTTTTCAGCTTCACGCTGTATCCCGCACTAGGCAGGGTAGGCAGAAGGAACGGAAGTGAAACCTAGTGTTATGACACTCCGTTCCACTTCCGTTCCCCACTTTCCGCCGAATTTGAGGCATTGCGTGTTGAGTGGCGGAATTCAACGCCGCGCTTTGCCTTATTACCAGAGCGAAGAAATGAAACATTAAATATTCAAATTGAAAATATTAAATATTTCATTTCCTCGACTGGGGATCGAACCCAGAAACTGTCGGTTACAGTCACACTCTTGTGCCGCTGCGCCACGACAGGCCTCAGCAAGCAACTTAGATATTCTTATACTTTTCTACAGCTTATTAATGTTGGACGGTTTCCAAGAGACGCGGGTTTAAATCCCGCTATATTCAAATTTATTTATTTATATTTTGAGTATTTTTAAATAAAAAAATGAGCATGGATTTAGCTTTTATTAATATCATTTTATGAAAATGTCTTATAATTTTTTTACATTATGTTGACTAAAATAAGCTTTCATTTTGTTTTAATTTGTATATTGACAGAATATAAAAATTACCATATAACCTCATCCAAAATAATATCAAATTAAATCTACCGAACTCACTAACCACCCATTGTAACTGAAAAACGCTGTAAAACTAAAACGGGAAGTATGGGAAGTTCGTACAAAGCATTGTAATAAACGAAAAAAACTAAGTGCCATTCACTCATTCAGTGCCGCAGCCCCTTTGACGACGTTTATCTTTATGATTTGACGGTTTTTAAAGTGACTTATCTGTAAAGTTCTGGTTTCGCTTTAATTTAGGCATTTTCTTTTATTTTTTATGCCGTATTCGCTTAATACCTATTTATTTCAATTAAATTAAAATTATAGACATCGTGTATATATTATCAATATATGTACACAAGTACATAAGATTAAAAATATATTTTCTAAAAATATCTCGCTGTTTCTTAACGTTTAATCTAGTTTAACTTGTACAAAGCAAGTTTCAAAATGCCAGTCGTGACGCAAGTACAAAAGTATGTAATTGTTAACCCAAAAGGTTCGATTCTCACTCGAGAAAGTGAAATATTTGATATTTTTATTTTAATCTATACTAATATTATTAGGCTGAAGATTTTGTGTTTTGTTTGTTGAACTTGAACAAACTTAACATATTTCCCTTTTTATAGCCAAACAACGTTTGCGGGGTCAGCTAGTATTTGATATTTTAAGTTTTAATTAACATAAAAACTTATCGAGAGTTTACTTCTCGAGTAACAATAATCAATGCTGCCAAAATAAAAATAATTTATTTCCCCCAGAGGCGCAATGGTGCAACTGCAAACTGGTGTAACTTTCACTGTAAGCGTAAATATTGTGGGTTCAATAATTAAAAACAATATATAGAATCATAGCAGTCAAATGTTTTACCAAAAATTCTAACAAATTTAAATAAAATAAAGTAAATTCAACAAAATATTATTGTAAATCAAATTTATTAAAGTTAAATTTGGCAAAGATATTCAAAAATTTCAATATTATATCCCCTAGGAATATCGAAGTCTGCCTGCCATACAAGCCGATCTGTAAACAACTCGTAATTCTGTCCTCGAACGCACTTTATGATGACTATAATTTGCTTTCCATACTAACAGCTCTTATCGTGCCATAATAGTATGTACTTATTTTATTTGCGCTTCATTTCCATAAAATATTATTGAATATGATGATATTTTTATTTTCGTTCTTGTGATATTTAAGAATAGCTTTGACATACAGTTTCATTTTGTGTTGGAACAAAAATAATTTATATATAACTTTTAAGACAAACAATTTTTGCATTATTTTGAATTATTCGTTGTGGGAAGATGATACGCGGTTTTGCATATGGAACCTTTATGCTAAAGCAAACCATTACTATTAAGGAACTTCCTTATACCACTTTCCACTATATTCTGGAATAGCGGAACTTAACGCCGTGCATTGCATTGTTTACAGTGTGCCACTGTTCTTGTGCATTTGCTCCTATTTTTTGTATTTTTTTTATAGCTTAACGTTGTATCCTGCACGCGACAGGGTAGGCAGAGAGAACTTGGGAACCTAATTTTAGGACACTCCGTTCCACTTTATTGCGTGTTGAGTGGCGGATCTCAACGCCGCGCTCTGCCTTGTAACCATATTTATTAAAACAATAAATATACATACATACATATAAAAATTATATAAAAAAAAATACATAACACACTAACCAAGTACACTAAAATTAAACCATTAATATTTTACACGTATACCGTTTAATCTAAATTTAACTGCCATACGACTATTAAGCATTACGATTTAGGATTACAACTATCAAACTACGGACGTATAAAGCAGGTGATACCCACGATGTTATAGTCATCATAAAAGTTATGGTTCTAAGCTATGGCATTAATATTTACGCATATGTATGGAATATTATATTTTCTGTTTCTATTGTAGCTTTCTTAGTTTCGTTAGGTAGACTGATCTAACTTGGGACCCTAGTAAAGACACTCTGTTCTATTCCCCACATTCCATCCAGGGGTTGCTTGTTCAGTAGCGGAACTTAACGCCACGTTTTGCCTTATTGTCAGAGCGAAGAAATGATACAAAAGGCTTTATTTTGATTATTGTATTGTGATCTGTCCGGCGGAAATGGTTTGGAGATAGTTCACTCAGTTCAGCAGTTTAAATGATATCCAACTAAATTTAGTCAAATTGAAAGTTAATAAAGATCTAGGCAGGTCTTTCATTATTTTTTTTCTTCCCAGCTGTACCTCGTACATGGTAGAGGAAAGTTTGACACCGAGTGGCACCGAGTGGTGGTGGAGTTTATGGTTTGAAGGAATAAAAATATTATATATTTAATTTCCTCCAAAAAAGGCCTGTTTGAGGCCTGTCGTGGCGCAGCGGCACAAGCGTGTGACTGTAACCGACAGGTTCTGGGTTCGATCCCCAGTCGAGGAAATGAAATATTTAATATTTTCAATTTAAATATTTAATGTTTCATTTCTTCGCTCTGGTAATAAGGCAAAATCGCGGCGTTGAGATCCGCCACTCAACAAACGAAAGTGGAACGAAAGTGGAACGGAGTGTCTTAACACTAGGTTCCCGGGTTCCCCCTGCCTACCCTGCCTCGTGCGGGATACAGCGTGAAGCTAAAAAAAAAATCCTCCAGTTAGAATCGAACTCACAACAGTCACGTTTAACATTTACATGCTCGTATCCCTGAACGACAGGCCTTTATTTTTTTTTTAAATCATAACATCTGAAGCAGTTAGTGAGTAGCATCTTAAATCATCCATACAACTAGAAATAAAAATAAGTATATAATGAAAGATAAATGTTATCATTTTCAGCCTAAGCTATGAATTTTTGAACTAAACAACTCATAAAAATATAATAATTTAAAATAATCTCATTACATATAAACTTCTGATTGAAATTCTAATAATTTATTCTAAATAAGGAGTAAAACTTTATCTTTTGAACGTCAAAAAAATTACCACCGGTTCACTATACTTACCGCCTCTGCACCAGAGAATAATCAACGCAAAGTTTTTAAGTTTAAAGTTACAGTTTTCTTTTTAATTTACCATGAAGCATTTAAAATAGCATGGATGGAAGCAAGCATTACATTAATAAAGTGTGTTATTTTATATAAAGTCATTAATTTGATAATAAGCTTTTACACACCAATGTCAGTTCACAAATGATTAAAATAGTAATAAATGTTTGGACGTTTTCTAAGATCTTATTGTAAAAGCGTACACTTTGTCCCACAAAAAAATTATAGACTCGATACAATCGTGTTATGGGTGCACTAAGGGTTTAAGCTTATTTCTAGTATTAAAATTATTTATAATATATTATTATTATTTTTTTTTTTTTTTTTTTTTCTTTTTTCTTTCAGCTTCACGCTGTATCCCGCACTAGGCAGGGTAGGCAGAGGGAACGGAAGTGGAACCTAGTGTTATGACACTCCGTTCCACTTCCTTTCCCCACTTTCCGCCGAATTTGAGGCATTGCGTGTTGAGGGGCGGAACTCAACGCCGCGCTTTGCCTTATTACCAGAGCGAAGAAATGAAACAATAAATATTTTAATTTGAAAATATTATATATTTCATTTCCTCGACTGGGGATCGAACCCGGAACCTGTCGGTTACAGTCACACTCTTGTGCCGCTGCGCCACGACAGGCGGTTATTCGGTTATGTTTATTTATTATTGTAACTCTCAGTGTGGTGTTCTTGTATAATATAACACGACACATGCGTGTCGATACAAATTAGACACTAATAAACTAACATGGCAACTTAGACATATGCGCATAAATTATGTACACTCCACTATGGCGCAGTTGGAATGTACCTAAATTAAAATAATATGGGTTTATTTAAAAAAAAATCCCACTGAAAATTGGTACCATGGATTATTGTAGTGCTAAAAAATGTATATAGTTAGTTATATGAGATTAAACCAGTATTTTAGATGCGATTCATCTCGTATATTTAAAAAAAATGTAATTAAATCTTAATTTTAAACTTAAAGATATATAGGAGACAATATACACCCTTATAATGTTAATTTAAAAAAAAAAACTATTTCTAATTGACTGACAAACGAAACTACTGGATTTAGAAAATTGAAACTTAGTAGGTAGTTTAAGTAGACAGAACCATGAAGAAAACAATTCTAGTAACAAAGTAAAGCGACTTTGAATTATATTATAGCTAAAATTTAGCGAAAAGTGGGGTATGAAAATGTCTTAACATTAGGTTCCCAAGTTCCCTCTGCCTACTACTGCTCATGTACGGCAAACTACGTGAAGTTAAAAAAAAATGTAAGACACATTTAAACTACTTTAATAATATATTTAGAAAAAAAAAAATTATTCATTACATTAAGTGAACATTTCCTTTAAACAAATTCCATATTTGTATAATTACGAACTAGTCAAACTTTGTACCGTACATTATTTCTTGCACTGTAGAGGTAACAGTCTCGTCAAGCTGTGATATTCACAAATGGAACTAATCACTTAACACAGGTAAAGTTTCCATTGAAATATTGAGAGTTTCGAAAGATGTCGCATGGAAAAGTGGCAATACTACGGTTCCTAGAAAAAAATTGGATTTTTTTTTACATGTCAGTGATTTAATGTAAATTCTATGGTTTTCGATCTTTTCTTAGCTCAGAAATGTAGTGTTGGAGAAGAGAAAGAATGATTCTCGATAGGTAATAATCTTTTGATATTAGATACCTCAACTTCCACACGCAATATTTTTGACGCACCCAGGTAAAACCGTTCGGCGTTGAATTATACCTGTTAATATGTTATGTAAGAAAAAACAAAGTATCTTGAATTACGTTTTATATGGCTCTTGGGCTACATACAGTATGAAAGTGAAAATTTAAATAAATAATAATTTTGTAATAAATATACAAAGAATGTATAAAATAAAATAACAATTAAATTATTATTTTAATAAAAAAACCAATTACTTTTTGACAGTTTTATTTTCATGTATATTAAAATATTTAGTTCAACAAAGTAAAAAAAAAATCCATAAATTAACTATCTCTCCTATTGTTTAAAACGATTTTAATAATAATATATTTTAAATTTCAACATTAAATATATTCTCATAGTAGGGGTTTCCAATATAATATTCTTTCGATAATCTCAAGCGTTTACGTGAAACGGTGTTTGACTTCAATCCACTCTAGAACAACTGAGACGAAGCAATATTTTTGAAAGCATATTTAAAGTTAGTGTATAATATATGAAAAGTCTTATGGAAATTAGTCTTTATAAAATAATATGTTGCAGTGTAAAATCAAGAATAACTGAAGAATAAAAATACTTCTTAATGTTATTATTATAATAAAGATAATAAGAAAAATCATAAGAATTTTGACTTATATACTTTTATAAGAACTGATGGTACGTAATTGCTAGCGCTTCTTCGGTTTCCACGAAGACGTGGGTTCAAATGCCAAGAATTATATTTTATCTAAAAATATTTGTAACTTTAGCTCAGGTTTTGCTCGCGGCTACGCCCACAAGATCGAATGGAAATAACTTATTACATATTTTCGCCTTTCTCGTTGTGGACTATCTCAAAGGAAAATATTTTTGCTAATGTGCACCATCAGGTCCTCAGTTTAAACCTTATTAATATACATAATAGATATGATATCTGCACACTATGCTCTGTCCGAGAGACGTATAGCGTACCATGCTGGATGCAACGATCAATCTGCCCTTATATTTTATAACTGTGATATCTTCTAATATATTTTTTTGATAATACGTCACCAAAAAAGAAAAGAAAAAGCAATTTTAATCTACATAAAAGGCACAGAGTATCCTTCTTCGCTTTAATTGAATAAGGAATAATATTGTGTAGCTTAAAATTTTCTCCTTGTATTTATTATCTTGTAACTTGTGAATCGTAAATATGATTACTGTAAGTTGTCCTTAGGAGACAGATATATGCTCTCGTCGATTTTTAATTTTTTTTAAGGCAAACAATTATGTCAAACATGATTTCAAAGGTTGACTCAGCGGTTTTTTAACATTTTTATTTTTTCTTCACTCTTTTAATAGGTCTTATAGTCACGTGATATCCAATATATATTTTTTTTAAATCACACCAGTTAGTCCTGAGATAACACGTTAAAATAAACAAACAAATATTTTCAGCTTTATAAATTTAGATAATGTAAAAAAAAAACTTGAAGAATAAATAAAAAAAGTTATATTTCGTTAATTGTACACTGACTTTGTTAATTTTATTTGTGGTTTTTTTTTATAAAAAATTCTAAAACATACCGAAGCACTGACATTACTAACATATTTAATATTTAAAATAAAGAATACTTACGATTTTTATTAAATAAATAATATTTTGATTATGAATATCAAAAAAAGATAAATAATATTTATTAATATTCAATACAATCATATTTTTCTAACATCCCCCTACATTGTTAGTTGCGTGCGCGGACGCCATTAAAACGCACAGCACACGTATGTATGACAATTCAATTTGTGCCCCAATAATATCGGATTACGAATAATGGACAAAGAAATCCGACTGGAGGAAGTATCGACAATGTTCGTAATGGGGGACTTTACAATATTTTCTATATACATATTTTTTTTTGGTATTTTGACCTTGTTTTGTATATTGTATAGTGATTTCTTAGTTGACTTTAATAAAACTCATACTCATACTCTCATCTTCACTCTGTTTCCCGCACATGGCAAGGAACTTGGGAACCTAGTGTTAAGACACTCTATTTCCCACTTTAAGAAAACAGTATAGATAATAGTTTTATAAGCGTATAAGAATTTCGACGTAGCTAGGTGAGAACAAATGGCTTACTTGGTCAGAGTGCTTGGACGGTTTCCAAGAGGCGCGGGTTCAAATCCTGCTTCGCTTCTGCTTTTTAAATTTTCTAGTATAGATAATACTAAAGGAAAGTAATATATTGAACCTACATTCTTCGGTGCGGTTTCAATAGATTTTTTAACATTAATAATACAGAAAAATGTTACAATTAACATATGAATAAATGGGCTTGACAACGAAATATATCTATTTTTATTATTCTTTGCAATATTTGCTATTGTTTTATATTTTTCAACGTTCTCTTATAAGAATATTAGCCAACGTAATAAGATATTATCGAATTTTAAATTCAATGGTTATCAGTTCGATTCCTAGTCAGTTTTCAATTGATTATTACAAGCATTTTATAATTTCGACGTAGCTAAGTGATACTTTGCTTAGTTGGTCAGAGTACTTGGCCGGTTTCCAAAAGACGCGGGTTCAAATATCGCTATGTTCAATCAGTTTTCTTCAACAGTATTTTTAATAATATATGAAATATTCTAAAAATGTGAATATCACAATGAGAACACATCAATATATATACCAACACCTACAAAATATGAGTATCAAAGCGTAAACGTGGGGCAGTAAATTGCGACCGATACAGGAGCTCGGTAACCACGGCTTGCTATAATAGTAAAGTGTATTTTGATTTCCTTTACATCTGCTAACAAAAGATTTTACCTACTTTCGACAGGTATTTTTTTTATAGAGTATTATAAAAGTGGCAGTAAGTTTTGTATAAGAATTTTATCGAATTAGGTTTATTACTAAACTTTAGAAATTATGGTATAGTTAAGGCATAGTTAATCAGGTATAGTTAGAGGCCTTTCGTAGTGCAGCGGTGCAAGAGTGCGACTGTAACCGACAGGTGGTGGGTTCAATTCTCTCTCTCGAAAAAGTGAAATAAGAAATGTTTTGAATTTAAATATTTAATGTTTTCATTTCTTCGTTCTAGTAAAAAGGCAGAACGCGGCCTTAAGTTTCGCTACTCAACGCGTAATGCAAATTCGGCGGAGAGTGGGGAAAGGAAGTGGAACGGAGAACTTAACACTAGGTTCCCAAGTTCCCTCTGCCTACCCTGCCCTCTGCGGGATACAGCGTGAAGCTGAGAGAGAGAAAGGTATATTTACTTAGGTGCCTTCATGGTGCCGGAGCTCAAGCGCGGGGCTGTGAACGTAATGGTGATAGGTTCGATTTCTCCTCAGGGGAGTTAAATATAAATTATTATCATTTCCATGCCGCGGTATTGAGGCGAATACAATCAATGTGCAATACTGAGATATCGGTGGAATGAAATGACTTAACTCTAGATTTTCAAATAAAAAAAATGCATAGATACAATAATAAACATTTTTTTATGAAGAACATGAGCTTGCAAAGTAGTCATATTTAAATTATCGCTGTATATTTAATATGTTTTTTCATAAATAATATAGTGGAGTTATCTTTATGTTCTATTCTTTACATTAGGTGTTAAACCATAGAATACATAACCACGTTTCTTCTACCTCTCTTATCTTTGAGATTTTGAAATTGGAATCGAACTCAAAACTGTTTTTGCTTACATATGTGTATAAAACGCAGCTTAACGGTTTTTCCGCATAGGAACGTAGACTAGGGTAGATAATTTAATGGATTAGATAATAAAGTAGATTAGATTATCTAGTGGACTAGATAATCTAGTGGACTAGATAATCTAGTGGACTAGATAATCTAGTGGACTAGATAATTTAGTGGACTAGATAATCTAGTGGACTAGATAATCTAGTGAACTAGATAATCTAGTGGATATTCTAGTGGATTAGAAAATCTAGTGGACTAGATAATCTAGTAGACTAGATAATCCAGTGGACTAGATAATCTAGTAGACTAGATAATCTAGTGGATATTCTAGTGGACTAGAAAATCTAGTGGACTAGATAATCTAGAAGACTAGATAATCCAGTGGACTAGATAATCTAGTGGACTAGATAATTTAGTGGACTAGATAATCTAGTGGACTAGATAATCTAGTGGATTAGATAATCTAATGGACTAGATAATCTAGTGGACTAGATAATCTAGTAGACTAGATAACATATTGTTAAGGTACTCAGTTTCTTCCTTCTGTTGAAATTATGGAATTCTGCTTGTTCAATGGTGGAACTACAAACGGCCCTTTGTCTTGTTACTAGAGTGAGGAAATAAAAAAAAAAACTTTCCCTCGATTGGGAACAAAATCCAACCTATTTTGTTTTCGGTCAGTCCCTGTACCACTGTGCCATAAGTGTTAGAGTAAAGAACTTACTTACAAAGTAAGAAAAGTTTATTCTACCCACATATTAATATATACATAATATATAAAACACTTAAAGAAATAATTTACAAAAAAAAATATAGTATAATAGTGTTGTGGGTTCGGTCTCCACTAAAGGAAATAAAATTAATATTTTTAATTTCAATATTGAATGTTTTCATTGCTTCGCACTGGTAACCAGGCGTGACCAGGCATAACAGTTCCTCACACAACTCACAATGCCTCAAATTTAGCGGAAGCTGATAACGGAACGGAGTGTCTTAACACTAGGTCCTAACTTCGCTCTGCCTACCCCGCCATGTGCGTGATACAGCGTGAAGTGAGTATAATAGCAATATTTGAAAAAAAAAATACAATTATAACATAACATTCATCATACTAAGCTTCTTATTCAAAGATATACACAATAAACAAACGATATATAAACAATGTACAATATACATATCATATATACCTATACAAGGGTTGGTTTACAATATGACTTACAAATCGTTAAATTTAATAGATTTCCACCGGAACCATAAGCTATATACGTACTTTCACAGTAATCATGAAAGAGAGTTGTAAATCCAAGCATCCGACATAACGTATAGCCATATATTTGCCATTAAGGAATCATTGCCAATTAAGCAGATTGGTAGCTGGCGGCATTAAACCACGTTTAAATAGTGAATCGGACAGTTTATGGGTTCACCTTCGTGCCTTTACGTCCAGTATTTAAAATTATATTATTATCACACATTTAGATCTAGAAAATTTCGTGGCATAGTGGATCAGCGATTTACTGTAAACAAGCGAAATTGTGGGTTCGATATTTACTCGTGGGAATTATTTATTCAGATTTCATCCTTCTGGTAAGAAGTTAAATCGCAGCGTTAAGTACTGTTACTCAATATCCATTATTTGCGAAAAACTCGAAAACAATCGTCTTTTGTTTTCAGAGCCACGATGTACAGCGCAAGTAGTGTAAGGATATATAGGAACCCAGTCTCAATACACTCCGTTCCCATTTAAACACTTCTGTTCCCCATTTATTGGTGATTTTTTAAGGCATTTATTTGTGTTGCAATGCTGCGCTTTGTCTCAATTTATAAAAAAAAATCCCTTAGTCATTATTACCTTTCAATACCCAAATCAAATTATATACTACACAAAAATTAGTAAATATTTTATTATATTTGTTCCCAACTTTACATATTTCATGAAAACTGAAAAATAAAAAACTGTTAACAAAGAAAAAGCTCGCTAGCTCCAATAAGTTTACCACAAAACCTAGCACGTACAACCTAGTCTACTACTCATGAATCATGATTCATACACATGCAATCACGATGCTCACGTCCCTGCACTTTGACAAATGTGTAGCCGTTAGAGCGATTCATCTTGCCAGGCTTAAAGTATCGTTACTTGTATATTGTATGTATCTAGTACACGTTTATGAATGTATTGGAATGTGATTATTTTAAAATATACGTCATATTTTGTACTTTGCTGTAATCATTGGTAGTATAGATAGATAGTGTTAAAATATTTCATTTTTCACTTTTAGTAAAATTTTCCGCATGGAGTGATAGCATCCTTTGTTCATCCGTCTTGCTCATCAATGAAATGAAAATAAATAATGCCCCTTAGTGAAATCAAGCCTACAAAGGTTACAATGACCGATGTGAATACAATTAGCCTATTAAATAGTAGCAAAATCTCTCTTATAGAGGTATCTCGTGGCACAGGAGTACAAGTGTGTGTTATTATATGCGACAGGTTGTAGATTCAATCCCCACTCGAGGAAATAAAATAATGAATGGTTCTATTTCTCCGCTGTGATAACAAAGCAAAAGCGACACAACACGAAACGAAAGTGGGACACAGAAGGAAATGTCTTAACATTAGGTTCCCAAGTTCCTTTTGCCTTCCCTCCCATGGGGATACAGCGTGAAGCGCGAAGATAAAAAAAAATCTTCCTCGTATTTAAAAAAAACAGCATTCACATTGAATTTTTTTATAACAAAACATAGACACGTCAACAGCGGCATTAGCACTACCTAATATAGACAAGAGAGCAATTCTGCAGATTCGTCGATTCGAGGCAATCCAATCCATTTGCGTCGAGAAGTAGAGTTTGCCGGGTTAATTGTTCCATTACAAATATACATTTTCATCCAAAATATCTCATAAACGAACAATTTGAGCTTTATGCCCGTGAAAATAGGAGCTGTAAAGTATTTTGTAAAGTTTTTCGATAAAATGGGCATGGAGTGTTAGCAAAATACGTGTATTATCCATTCTGTGATTGAATTGCTCGCGAAGGGTTTAGACAGTCGCATCTCTTTTGTTTCGTATGTAAACAAAGACGTACATACAAATTGAATTAGGACGCCAGTTTTAATATAGTACCAAGTTTAGTGGTCGTCGCAGTAGTTGTAAGAATTAAAAAATTATTGATATAATATTGTGGTATACTTCTAGTGATATTTATATTAATTTCTATTAATTTGAAGAAAAAAAATCCGGAAACTTTTAGAGTTTGCTTGTTGAGCATTAGAACTCAGTGTTTTACGACGATCTCTATATCATTAAAATGTAAGCATATATAGAAAAATATATTTTTTTAACATCACGCTGTATCCCGCTAATGGCAGGTTAGGCAGAGGGAACTTGAGAACGAACTTAAGTGGCAGAACTCAACACAGAAATATACATATCAAATATTTAGTTTCCTCAAATTGAGATCGAATCCACAACCCGTCTTTATGCAGTTACACGATGGAGCCTGAGCACCGTAGGCCTCAAAAAAGATGATCTATACAAGGAGAGTAAAGTAATATTTTCGTTAATACGAAACGTAATTATTTTATTTTTGAAGTACTATTGAACGAAAATTTTTAATTAAGCACGTACAAATATTTACTTAATTAAATCTTCGTACAACAATACTTTAAAAATAAAAACCTAATATTATAGAAGCTAAATAAAATAAACAAAACCGTTTATTTTCATTCGAACTCTTGTTGTTCCCTACGTCCTCGGGTTACCTTATTACCGACCAATAACACATAATAAGAGAAACACACGAAACGTGATATTTTTTAAAGAAATAAGAAAAATGGACAAGAAGACCTTTAAAACGAATGGGGGAGCGATTTAATTTGGTGAGGACAGTTGAAATCCTGAGCACATCGGACGTGCAGCTTTGATGTAATACAAACCCTCTGTTTTACAATAAATTGATATCAATTTGTATTTTTGATGTATATCATGTTTTTGTGGATATTTAGACAGTGATTGTTAGTTTTATGGCTTTTCAGGGGTACTTTAGTTTGTGATTATGGACAGAATGCTTAGATTGTTGTTCATATATTCACTCTTAGGTCAATTTTGATACCTATTTTATAGTTTTTTTAGCTATACATTGTTTTTCGTTCTTCACTTGACTGACTTATTTTGTAGAAATTGCCTTTTGAGTGAA
Organism: Eueides isabella; assembly: GCA_019049475.1. NCBI lineage: Eukaryota > Metazoa > Arthropoda > Insecta > Lepidoptera > Nymphalidae > Eueides > Eueides isabella. The sequence continues at coordinate 2,991,196 of CM032402.1, forward strand.
GGAATTTGATACTGTGTTATCCATAGCAAGAAAATGAAAATATTTAATTATTACTGTAAAGAAATCGAACGCGAAACTATCACGTTAACACTCTCATTATCCTATGTCAAAAATAAACACGAATAAATAGACAATATATTGTTTTCTTTTACCCTGGGATTTTATTATTACGCATAAGCAGCAAAAAGTTGTTGAATTTCAAAAATAATTTGTTGGATCAAACGCAAATTCCCTTTGACCAGGTCACGCGTCGACGCCTCGCTTTGTGATAATTTTAATTTTAATTCCGCACCAAACGAGACTTTGTAATTAGGGCCATATTTCATGCCTTTTGATCAACTTCTTAACCTTTTATTAGTTATATTAAACAAAAACGCACAGTTATGGAAATGTTGAATATTTTTTTAATGTATTTTTAATTTTACATTTTATCCTTGAAGGCAGTGTAGGCTGAGAGACTAAAGAGCATTTCTATCTCCACTTTCCGTATAATTTTTAACCAATGCGTGACAAACGCTGTAGTTTACCGCTGCGGTATGTCTTACAAAATCGGGAAAATTCGGTACATCGACTGATAATTAAGATTAATTTAGTTTCACTTTTCGTGAGCTTCACGCTGTGTACCGCACTTAATGCAGCAGGCAATGACAAAAAAATCCACCAAAAATCGTAATATTGTGTGTTTAATTTTAACCCTAGTTGTTAATTTTAATAAAGTGAGGAGATTCTTAATATTTTATTCCCTTAAAAGGAAATTGAATTCAATCGTATTTTCAGTCAAAACCTGCGGTATTGGGTCATGACATGCCGTGTGATTCCGGCTTAGAATAGGATCACTCTGGTACTGATGGTGTCGTAAGAGGCGACTAAAGTGCGTGTGGTAGAGTCACGTTGCCAGCAATGGCAACACGCATGGGCAGACTCGACCGGATTGTTACCATCCCCGGCATTGAAACTGGCGTTAAGTAGTGGCTTCGGCCACTGCGTTTCGCATTTGGTAGTGCCGGGCCCCGGTGCCCATCCATCTTTAGGACCGGCAACGCCTTTGTAGCTCAAAAATATATATGACGGCCTCTTCATATGTTCAAGTGTAAATAAGAGGCCTTTCGTGGCGCAGCAGCACAAACAAAAGTTGTGGGTTCGATGCCTACTCGAGGAAATGAAATATTTCATCATTGTATTTTAATATTTAAAGTTTTTTTTTCTTTGCTCTGGTACATGGTAAGCTGAGTTGAATAAATTAAAGGTATTTTACTAAAATATTCCATTCCATTTCATGATGGATAATATTTTATAAAAACACATGTTAAAACCGCTTCAGCCATGTAGAGGTAGTATTACGGCAAAATTAATTAAGCTTTTAATTATCCAACTGGCATATCTCATTTAATACTCACTTAATAGAGTAACAAGCAACCACCTCATTAACATTAACGTTTGTATCTGTCGTTACGTTAACGGAGCGTTTTAGAATTACACTTACCGAAGAAAAAGGGCCTAAGTTGTATTTAAAATTTTACTCACGTACTTGTTTGTTATATATATATATATATATATATATATATATATATATATATATATATATATATATATATATATATATATATATATATATATATATATATATATATATATATATATATATATATATATATATATATATATATATATATATATATATATATATATATATATATATATATATATATATATATATATATATATATATATATATATATATATATATATATATATATATATATATATATATATATATATATATATATATATATATATATATATATATAATATTGAAAGTACTATCTACTATCCCACTTTCTGACATATTGTTGAGTTTTGTCTTGTTACAAGAATAAATAAAAAAATAATGAATCCTATCGAGTGGGAAATAAATCTGCGTCCGTCAATTTCAAAGTAAGACTTTATAGCTGAAGTAAGCACCGAGCTTTTTCTTTAAGATAAAAAAAAACAACACAACTTTATATTAAAACTTGGTTAGCCCATTTTTACGAAGACTTCTTTTCGGAAAATTTTACCATATATGTATGTACCAATTTACTCGTATTTTAAAATAATTAAATTTGTTAACGTCATATTAAAACGGTATGTCATTAAAAATAAATGCTTCACAGCATACGTTTCACTCTTTGATAAGACATGCACAAAGCGTTTTTTGTATACAATTGTAAATTTTTGGTGATTATCGTACATTCATTTGTATAAACAATAATTATGTAACTTGGAGTCGGCTCAGGGAAGTCGTGGGCGCTGGGATAAGCGTGCGAGTGTAAACGCTATAGGTTGTGGGTTCGATCTTCACTCTAGAATGGAAATGTTTCATATGTTAACTTCTTCGCTCTGAAAACATTGCAAAGTACTACGTTTAGTTGCACCACTCAGTATCTCAAATTCTGCGGAAAGTGGGGAACGGAACGAAGTATTTTAGCAACAAAATAGGTTTTAATACAATCAGTTAAACCCAAAATAGGTTTTAATACAATCATTTAAGCTCTTATTATACTTAAAACTAGAAAAATTGCTAAATAGATTAACAGCGAGTGGAAGCATAATGTTAAGAATATGTGTTTCTCACCTTTCGCACATGTCTAAAATATAGAATAACTTAGAAGATGTCTTTGTGTTTTTAGAAAATATAAATAATTTCTTCTATTATTTATCTGTTTGAAAATTTAAGCAAGACGATAATTGATAAACCTCAAAATCAGCTTATACATATACTTGGCTATTGTAAGAAGTGAATGTGAAGCGAAGTGATATGGGGCAGTAGTTCTTTAATAAACTAGCTATAACAAGGATAGGACCGCAGCACAATCGTAAATGTTGTTCAGTAAAATCTTCATATAAAAGCACAAGCCACCTTCTAAATATCAAAGCTCACTTTTCATAAAAAGCTCTTCCTACAAAGAGCTTTTAAAAGTAAGACATGAAAACATCTAATGTACGTTACATTAGATACTTCCTTGAGTGCAACGTGGAAGGTGTAATTATGCTAAGTGCACAAAAACATTGATTAATGGTTCTGCTATCAGTCTAGACTGCATTGGCCCCGTGATACAGCAATTGTTGTATACAATGCAAATCATTTTGGTTAGATTTTGTTATACTTACATATTTTTAATATGAAACTATTAGAAATTCGTATACTTATTTTTTTCTAGCTCTACTCTACTGCTTACATATCTGTATAGGATAAACAAAACCTAGTGTGTACTTCAATCGTTTGCCCACTTTTTGACTGATTTTCGAAATATTGCGTCGCTGATTTTGAAACCTGTGTACCGTTCCAAAGGCGCAGAGTAGGGCTGTTACATTTTAATTATTATACGTTGCTAAAAAAATCCTTCTTAAAGAAGAAGGATTTCTGTAATAATAAAAATATTCCGCTTATAACAGTATTTAACTTTATTGAACCAATATAACTCCGAAATAACTAACCGTTCACTAAAAGAATAAAAATTCAATCAATTGTTCTGATATCCCCGTTTTGTCCTACCAGAAAGACTAAACTGAAGCCTGCATTGGCGCGGAGGCGCGAGCGTGTGACTATAAACGTGACAAGTATTGAGTTCGATTCCCACTCAAAGAGATGAAATTTTTTAATGTTTTTTAATTGAAATAGCACAGTGCCTCACTCACTAACCATGTCTCTTGAGGCCCCATTTCCCTCTGCCTATCCTGCCATGTGCGGGATACAGCGTGAAAAAAATGAATAACAAAGAAAGAGTGAATGTAACTATTTCGTCCCCACGTGTAAAGATTTTTTTTTCCGTAGTTAGGATTACGTTATTAGCCTTAATGGTCTTTTCACTTTTACATAGGTTGAAGAAGGAAAAAAAAATATTAATATGAGCTGTCAGTATAAAAATTATTGTATTATTATTGATTAAATACTTTATTGATATACTTACTTATTAAATATATTTTCTTACAGAAAACACAAAGTGTATAAATATAATGAAAACAATGCTGGTACAAAAGTGACGGTTTAAAAAAAATTGAGCCAATTGTGTTTATTTCGGACGAACAATATTGAAGTTTCTCGCCGAGACCTGAATATAGCGCTTCTCTTTTCGCACTCCAAAATATATTGAAAACTATGTTACCTTTGAATTAACTATTGAAATATTTAAAAAATAATAATAAAAGAAACAGAAGAAAATAAGTTTTCAGCCAGATAGTTATCGTCTGATAGTAATTGTGGCATCACGGAGCTTTATTTGGCTTTTAACCATAGTTGTAAGCTATACTTAATATAAGAAATATTTGAAAGCTTCATGTTTAATATTTCTAATGTCTCATAAATATAGAAGTAACACGGATACAAGTATGTTATTACGGTAAGAAGTAAGTGTATTGTGTCGTTTAATTCCTAAGTTCCTTTTTTCTACCGTGAGATATGCAGGATATCGCGTAAACAAATACCATATATGAATACAATAAAAAGACAAAACAGTTTGATAAAATAAATAAATTGTGTCTAGCTTAGGATTAACTCAAAAAATATTCAAATATAAAAAATAGTAAGCTACAAATTTTTCTACATGGCTCTTGTAAGTTTAAGTGCGTACAAGAAAAAATGCGGCGTTGAGATCCGCCACTCTGCAAGCAATATCTTAAAATCAGCGGAAAATGGTGAAAAAAAATGTGTATGAGGAAAACGGAGTCTTTCTTAGCTTTAGGTTCCCAGGTTCCTTCTGTTCACATTGCCATGTGAAGGATGTAATTTGAAACTGTAAAAGAAAATCTAAGAATTTTATAATGAAGTCCCATCAGAAGTAAATGCATCTGTATACGTACATAAATATAAGTAATATAAATACCTACAGTTATATGACTCAGCTTCACGCTGTATCCCGCACGAGGCAGGGTAGGCAGAGGGAACCCGGGAACCTAGTGTTAAGACACTCCGTTCCACTTCCGTTCCCCACTTTCCGCCGAATATGAGGCATTGCGTGTTGGGTGGCGGAACTCAACGCCGCGCTTTTGCCTTACCAGAGCGAAGAAATGAAACATTAAATATTTATGAAATTGAAAATATTAAATATTTCATTTCCTCGACTGGGGATCGAACCCAGAACCTGTCGGTTACAGTCACACTCTTGTGCCGCTGCGCCACGACAGGCAGCCAGTTATATGACAATATTTAATAATTAATATCCAACAAACCGTCCCACAATGCCGACGTGCATATAATTAATTTATTATAATCAAATTGTTGCTAATATAATTAAGAGCTTACATACAAATACATATATATTATATATGACCTACATATAATATAATGTAAACACCGCGATGACTACACTAATAGATTCTATCTCTGATTTGCATCATTAAGTGTGTCAATTAACGAGGATATAGCGCTTAAATTTAAATAAGATGATATTGATTTATGATGAATTGTGGTGATTGTTGGTTCAAATCGACAGGCTAAAAGTTTTATAACATACATAAGTAGGTTTTATATGCTTTTTTACTGTAGGTAGAGATATCCTTTTTTGCTGTCCGTATCTTATTTTTCTTTCGCAAAATAGAAAGAAGAATAAACAAATGCCTTGCCTGTCAAATATTATAATGTATACAGTACATACGTAGCATTTAGATATTTTATATAATATATAAAATAAATAATTAAAAAAAACTGTAAATTTATTGTGTCATTTTATATATTTATAATATTTTTCCTAATTAATTCATGTAGAAGTATGTATGTCAGTATATATGTATACATTTTCCATCACGCAATATCCAATGTATGACTCCGACATCCATTGGTTTTGATGTTAGTTTCTCTCTATCCAGTTCACTTTACCTAAAATCGCTTCACGTTTTATTCCGTATAGTAAAGTAGACAGGGCTAAGACATTTCGTTGCTTTTAGCAGTTTTGTTCTATATTTTCGGTTGATTCATTCAATTTGAAGGTATTTATTTCTAAATATATAATTCTAAATATATATATAGAATTTTTAATATATATGTAAAATTTAATGTAGCGGGATTCGAACCTGCTTCATCCCTTTCTGTCTTTAAAAAGGTTGTCAAATCAAATATATTTTAAATTCTAAGTAATCATAGTATAATTTCTACCTATGAGTAAGCAAAAAGCTAATGTTATTATTTTACTTCTCAGTTATTTCATTTTATCTTTGAAGAAGGCATTGTTTAATTAAATTTGTAAACTAAAATATCCAAGAATTGTCCAAGACAATAATAAAATGAAACAAGTTATTAAGTCGTATATAAATTTGCGTCACGTAACGGTTGATACTCGGAAATACTAAGAAAGGAAACTAACAACTTACATAGCTTTATTAAGCTTTTTGCTAAAACACACAGACATTTAATGTATAAATTAAATATTTTAAATTGTTGCTTTTTATTTTTTAACAGTAAACAAAGGGATCAATTTTATTATGTAAGCATGTGAAATTTATTGGCATTGCATGTCGAGTTCCGTCACGCATCACGTAATGTCTTAAATTCAGCGGAGAGTAGGGAACGGAACTGTTTTTATACCAACGGAGTAATAATTAGGTTCCCAAGCTCCCCTTGACTATATCGCCATATGCATAGAGAAGCTGCAAAAAATATGACTCAAGAAATGCAGCAATATTCGATGTTATTATATTTTAAATCTTTTTTAATAGCAGAGTCACCGCAAGTACAGAAAGTAGTATAGCCTTGAACATTTATGGAATATCTTACATAAAAATTTCATTTGATTACATATGTACTCATCGTATCTCGCACTTAGTGGAAATCTGGGAACTTGGTGGAATTAATGGATTTTGTTCCCAGTTAGACACTTTCGTTCCCCGTTTTTTACATTTTGTTACAATTTTTTTTCTTTTTTTTTTCGTGTATTCATAAAATGATTTACGATTAAACACATGCTTTCCCATAACATGGTAGCTAGCGTAAGATTGATATTTGTCAAATATCAGTATATTTATTGAAGTGCTTTTTACTTATAATATTATTATAATGATTTTATCTAATAAAGGTCACACTTTTGTTTTCGAGGGTTATGATTCATCAAAGAAATTTATTGTTATATAGACTTGCAAAGGGGTTAAATTTTTAACCCTTTTTCAACAAAAAAAAATCCCCGAAGGCATTTTCATGCACTCCTAAACTCTTAAACGTATTGTTTTCTTCCTTTAAAGGGACTTTAAAACATGATGACAACTGTTTGATGTTGGTTTGAAATTTTATATGGTTCCAAATATAGCATTTTTTATATACGGATTGTATGGATGTCAATATTTTGAATCAACGTTTTAAGAATAACATCTTTAACGCGTAAACAAAAAATGGAAAAAATTGTAAGCAAGTTTCTTACCCGATTTAAAGACCTCCATTGTCGATGTGACAATTTTGTGTAACCTTTTTATACTTTAAGAAGCACTCATTTCTGTATTGCCATTTAAATAATGTTCAGATAGAATGTTATTTGACCTTATTGAATATCTCTTAATATTGTAAATTGAATATTAATGTATGATGTGATAATGGATGTATATTACATACTATTTAATAATTAATAATTACAATCTAATACAAGATCTTGGCTAATGATCCTTACACACCAGAGAAAATAAAATATTTAATATTTTTAATTTGAAAACGGAAGTATCGTAATAATAAAAATATATAGACAAGAAGTGTCTTAACACTATGTCAAATAGCTAAATCAGTTAAATATATAGTATATGTATGTATTTCAGTAACTTTTAAATAGTAGTTTGAAGTCAAGAATATAACATGTACGTCATATATGAAAAGGTTGCTTGACCATTAAAGCAAGCGAAGCGAGCAGGATTTAGCGAGCGAAGCGATCAGCGGTCCAAACGGACTTTATAATAATATTCTATTTGTTTGAACCTTGTACATTGTATAAGCAAGGTAAGCTAAGGTCGTCCATCATAGAATCAATAACACATAATTGACAGCTAAAGTGGCGACTGCACCGAGACATGCCGACTCATCTTAGATATGAGTGCATGTATACAGCGTGTTCCGTTTTACTTATATCATATTCTTGTATTGTATGGAAGTTTTTTTTGTATGACGAATTTGGTGCATTCTACCATAAAGATGATTGTTCAATTCTTACAATATTTCAATTTAAAATAATTGTTTTTTTTTTTTGGTTGCATGAGATCTTTATCAACATAAATAACTATATTTACAAAAATATATTTAATTAAAGAGGCCTATTGAACATATTTTAAGGGATATTATATTCCTAGAAAAAAATATTGACAAGTGTAGTGTCAAAAAACATGGATTGAACAGTCATGGACTAAGGGTTGAAATTCCGTTACTATATGTTTTCTATATTTTTAAAAAATATAATTTAAAAGGCAAATAAACTCTGAATTACAACAATGTAACACAGTATTTAGAACATCCTGTACATAATAAATGGCTAGGTAGCTGTCATCACCATCACGTCGTTAATCACTAGACTCTAGGCGTCGGATATAACCTAACCTGAGACCTAAGTAACGGGATACGGTTGAGATTGAATGAGCTTTTGATTAATGGCTCCTGATGATGGTTAAATATAAATTATTTTCAACGTTATATTTTTACAGTGGCCAAAACTAAATTTATTCGTTAAAAAAATAATATTCTTATGACTTATTTATTAAATGACATAAAAAAGTTTCGTGATTTTAAAATAGTTTATGTATAAATAACAAAGTATTATATACTTTTAAATCGTTAAATCAACTAAAAGCTGCTTTCGGCTTAGACAATAATTCTATCGATAAAAGACTAATGACATTATTATCTTACATATGTTGTTATACATCCTGCATGAAATTCAATTGAAATAAATTTTATATACATTTTCTATAATTTTTTTTTTTAGTTTCACGCTGTATCCCGCACGAGGCAGGGTAGGCAGAGGGAACCCGGCAACCTAATGTTAAGACAATCTGTTCCACTTCCGTTCCCTACTTTCCGCCGAATTTGAGGCATTGCGTGTTGAGTGGCGGAACTCAACGCCGCGCTTTGCCTTTTTACCAGAGCGAAGAAATGAAACATTAAATATTTAAATTGAAAATATTTAATATTTCCTCGACTGGGGATAGCCAGAACCTATCGGTTACAGTCACACGCTTGTGCCGCTGCGCCACGACAGGTCTCAAAACTTTTTTTTTACAGTATGTTATATGATAAATTTCAATTGCATAAGCGTAAAATTGTAAACAAAGAACAAAATGTTCAAGAAAAAGAATATAATTACATTTGTATACATATATTATACGAATTTACTTTCTTACATTTTATAATCTGAAAATACAACAGACTACAAGAAAAAGAGAAAACACTCCACTGCCACAAAGATACATACAAATCCCAATAGAGTTGCACGTTCGTAACAGTTACCTCAATGTGACCCCCGTGCTCACTAAATGTTGGGTTGAGGACATAAAGTTTAAGAAAAAGCTACTTTTGTTAGTTTCAGAGATAAAAATATATATACAATTGATAAAGCTTCATACTGTATCGTACACATGGCAGGGTAGGCAGAGATCACTTGAGAGCCTAGTATTAACACACTGTTCCGTACTCCACTTTTGATAGCGATATATAGAAATATATTTTTATATATGCTCAAAATATATATATATAGTTTCACGCTGTATCCCGGACGAGGCAGGGTAGGCAGAGGGAGCCCGGGAACCTAGTGTTAAGACACTCCGTTCCACTTTCCGTCGAATTTAAGGCATTGAGTGTCGATTGGCAGAACTCAACGCCGTGCTATTGTTTTATTACCAGAGCGAAGAAATGAAACATTAAATAGTTAAATTGAAAATATTAAATATTTCATTTTCTCGACTGGGAATCGAATCCAGAACCTGTCGGTTACAGTCACACGCAGGTACCGCTGCGCCACGACATCCCTTTTTATATATATATATATATATATATATATATATATATATATATATATATATATATATATATATATATATATATATATATATATATATATATATATATATATATATATATATATATATATATATATATATATATATAAATATATATATATATATATATATATATATATATATATATATATATATATATATATATTATGGAGAAGACACGGCAAACGAGCGTACAGGTCACCTGATGGTAAGTGATCACCGTCGGCCACGGCCCCGTGTAGCACCAGAGGAGCCACAGAGGTGTTGCCGGTCCTTAAGATTTATGGGCACTGGGGCCCGGCATTACCCAATGCGAAACGCAGTGGCCGAAGCCACTACTTAACGCCGGTTTTAAATGCTGGGGGTGGTAACAGTCCGGTCGAGCCTGCCCATGCGTGTTGTCATTGCTGACAACGTGACTCTACCACACGTACTTTAGTCGCCTCTTACGACACCATCAGTACCAGGGTGATCCTATTCTAAGCCGGAATCACACGGCTAAATATAGACATGTATACATATATAGCCGGTATTTGAGCAGAATAACTTTAAATCTGTACAAGACGGGTGTGGGGTTAAATTCCCTTTTCATTTTCTGACTATAGTAATAAGACAAAAATAGTATCGTTAGATTCTGCCACCCTACAAGCATATTTCTCTTGTATATATGTTTCTCCTAGCTATCATAACTATTTTATTATTTGACACCCACAATCAACAATTTCGTATACAATTGGTAATAACAATACTTAGATTACAGCGGCTAGTGGGAAACGAAATGTCTTAACACTTAGGTACACTCTGTTTACTTTGATATACGCGTGATATAGCGTTGAGCTAAAAACTGTACATATCCTTAGGAATACAAAATATACCTTTTTCTGGTATTTCTATAGCAAAGCATATGAAAATTACATAAAAGAATAATATAAGAAAATCATATTTTCTTCACAGCAAGATTGTTTCACACATCATTTGTTCGCGTCTCTTGTTTCTGCGGGCCATTTGTCAAAAACTCGGATGTCAGTTCTCGGTGTGATTTATTGTCAACCGAGCAATTGGTGTAATGGATAAATATTGTATTATATTTTTGATAGATATTACGGTGACAATGATAATAGTGATAGTTTTTTTTTTATTTTACGTATTATTAGTAAAAAAAAAATAGTGGTAGATCCTTTTTAACCTTCTACTCAAAAGGAAGAGGTGTTAAAAGTTTGATCTGTATCGTAGTCGGTCTGTGGTGTGAATTAAAGGTGTTTTTTTTTTTATTTAAAGCCTTTTTTATTGTAGGTTTTATGAAAATCAAGTCAACAATATTTGCCAAAAGCATTTTGCTTTGAGATGTAATATTAGTTCGTTTTAATAAAAAATATTCTTTAATTTCGCTAAATTTTTCACACGGAAATATTGCCTATTGAGTAGAGAAACTTCACAGTCTACAGCTTTTTCTTGCTTGGATAGTGAGGAATATTTTATATTTACTCGTTTATATTCAAGGACTATGAGTTGTTGTTCTTTTTTTCATACATTTTCATTGTTAAAATTAAGTAGAAATATAATTAAATGTTTTAAATTTAAAAAAAAAAACTACAAGTGATATAAGTTATATTGTGTATTCTGTTGTTTAAAAAAGCAGTTAATTAATTAGCTCATTAGCTCATATTTTTTGATAAGCAAATCTTAATAAACAAGAAGCAGCTACACGTGATCTAGTCAAATTTTTACTTATTAAAAATATTGTAAGAATGCATAATAATATTTAAATACCACAAAAATATTTTAAAATACCCTTACAGTACATACAGGACATTTTTTTTATTTTTCTGCTCTATTATATTTTTTGGTCACCCCATGACACAGATATCTAAACAAAATTTGATTCCAATGAAATTGTAACGCTATCATTAATCACAATATGTAATGATGCCATGTAAATTCTTACAATGAGTTTTTTTTTTTCATTTCTTTGAGTATACTTAATAACTGAAGCGTTGACTATTTGTCATTTAGATTTATAATATATCTGTCTGGATTGAGATCATTCATTCACTAGAATTCTGGAAGAAACGAAAAAAATAAGCATATTATATACCTTAAGGCCTGTCGTAGCGCAGCGGCACAAGCATGTACTGTAAACGACAGGTTGTGAGTTCGAACTAAATACGAGAAAATGAAATATTTAATATTTTCAATTTAAATATTTAATGTTTGAGTTTCTTCACTCCGATAATGCCTCAAATTCAGCGGAAAATGAGGTGCGGAACAAAGTGTCTTCACACTAGGTTCTCAAGTTCCCTCTGCTTACTCTGCCTCACTCATTATCTATATTTTTGTTTCATTCTTATGGCGTGTCGTCAAACTTTCAAGTGACTTTCCTCTATTATAGCTAATAGTATTTTTCAAATATAAGCTAAGGTTTTCTCTTTAAATTTATAATGTTTTTATTATACAACAAGCCATTATAGCGCAGGGGAACAGGATTGCGCATCAGTTGTTGGTATTAAATTGGACAACACGACGACGGTCAAAATTACATACTTAAGGAACATAAAATAAAATATTTTAGCATAAGAGTCTCTCTGTATTCTCTATTTCTGCTACATCCCAAATAAAGTTTGAAACTAAAAAAAGGAAATATGATATGATATTGTATTAATATTATTTCTTACACCAGCTATCTGAAATATTTTGAAATAACTTTTGAATTATTGCAAAAAAAATAAAAAAAAAATAGTTTTGTTATAAAACTAATATATAATCTTTCTATTTATCATAAAAAAGATTTTTTTTCAAAAACCCAATTGTAAATATGTCCTTACCACAGAATACTTAAATGGCCCACACTCAGTAAATTTAACTATTTTCCGCAACAAGGGTTTGAAAAGAACCTTTTGTGTTAGACGAAGCTGCGTTTTTGTATCGGCTTTTAAGAAAAAATAGAAATAAAATTTTGTTTTGATATATTTGCTGCTTATTATGAATGTCAAACAATTTACTTTCGGTCATAGCAGGATACGTAGAAGGGAGAAGATACTACATTCCTCTTTTACGTGCTCAATTTCTAAAAATAATCGTAATAAGTGGCAGAGTTCAACGACGCGTTATGTCTTAAATATAACAAGGTATCCCAGTGGGTATTGAATCAACAACCACTGTTTAAACTAATTCAAAGTGGAATTCAACGCAACGAATGAATCGCACAAATTTACGTGTATATTTTGTTTTTGTACAATCAATAGGTTTAAATAAAAAAATAACACGTTTTTTCAAAGTTCCATCAAAAAATATGGTAAGACATGATTCTAAGAGATATTCTGCGCATTAATCATACAGCGACAAGCATTAAGGCATGGAAGGTAATTAATATGTTCACGTCGTCTACGGTTTTCACAAGTTCGTTTCTCATTAAGACGCCATTAAGCACCAGGAACATATTTCATAGCACCTCGCTCTTTTCATCACTTTGAAAGGATAAAATAAAAAGTAAAATATAAATGAAACAATAACAGATGAAAATTATTTAAAATTTATATTAAGCCCTGTCGTGGCGCAGCGGTACAAGCGTGTGTCTGTAAACGACAGGTTGTGGGTTCGATCTCCACTCGAGAAAATGAAATATTTAATATTTTCTAATTAAATATTTAATGTTTTCATTTATTCGCGCTGGCAACAAGGCAACGCGCAGCGTTGAGTTCCGCCACTCAACACGCAATGCCTCAAATTTGGCAAAAGTGAAAAACGGGACGGAGTGTGTTAACACTAAGTTGCTAAGTTCCCTATGCCTACCCTGCCATGTGCGGGATACAGCGTAAAGCTATATTATATAAAAAGGAAAACTTTATAAAAATAAAAAAAAATATTTTAGCTCTTTTTGAAACGTATCTTGTCTTATTTTCTTATTTAATCTGTTAAATATCTATGAGTCGATCCTGACATATAGTAAATATAATATTAGTACTTACTACTACTTGTAAGTCTGTTTAAATATAAATTTCTGTTTTTTACGCTACGTATTTTCAACTGTGTATATTTTGCCAGCGATCCAATATTGGATGAGCTTTATTTATTTATTATTTACAAACTTTAAATAAAACGAAACGATTATAACCTCGTTGTTTTAGCCAAAATTATTGAAAATGTCCCTTAATTTTCAATAACTATGTACTAAAATATCTATCACCCACATTATAGACCAAATTTTGGTAAATCGTACACTTGCGTAAAATTTACACAACAATACCCTTTAAATCTCGAACAATTTCACACAAAACGCCCGAGGATAATGAGTTCAAACCTGCGGGCACCATTTGCGTACCAACCCTTAATCTGCCTTGCGTTTTACGAGATCTCAGGCAATATCTGTCAATGTCCTTGTCAATAAATTGTAGGCGTTTATAGCAAATGACGTCGTTTGACGGTTTGAGGCGAGGCTGGTAATCCTCGGCCTGCGGGACCCCATCTGCACTGTAAGGGTTAAGTCGCGACAAATAGACCATTTGCAAATAATAAGACGCAATGAAAGAATAAATTATTGACGTGGGGTTGAGTATATTTGACTGTATTGATTAGTTTTGTTTTGTAGGGTACATGTTTTTAGCTTCACGCTGTATCCCGCATACGGCAGGATAGGAAGAATTGCAGAGAGAACCTGAACTCTTGTCTTATCATACTTGTCAAAAAAAGCTTTTTGTTTATAGCAATTAAAATCCCTACTAGAGAAAATGAAATATTTAATATTTTCAATTAATTATTTAATGTTGTTTAATTATTTAATGTTTTAATTTCTTCGCTCTGGTAACAAGACAAAGCGCGGCGTTTAGTTCCGCCACTCAACACGCAATACATCAAATTCGTTGACAAGTGGAACTGTGAGTGGGAAGGAGAGTGGTTAGTGGGAACTGGGAGTGGTTTCCCACTTTAAGATAAATTTTAGAGGTACGAATAGTAAGTACTCTATTATAGATACTTTTTTGAGTAGGATAACTATAATCATGCATAAAGATAGTTAAGATATTGGATTATCTTTACTTTAAATACTTTTATCTTTTAATTAGTCTGATTAATTCAGACAAGTACTATGTCTATAAGCATGTACATATTACACATACTTTTTTTTTCTATTTTTAAGAAGATTATAAGAAAAACATTACAATACAAAATTACTTTAACATTGTCAAAAGACATGAATTTTCCAAGCAATTTCTCCTGTGAAATACAATAAAATTATGCAAGGAAATCTCATTATTATTCCAATAGATCATTGTTTCTGGACGCCCCATGGAGATGATATCTTAAGGCGAGAATCTTAGAAAGCCAATTAATAATTATTATACCTTCTTCCGGTGACTTCCGGCGATGGCGGCACTTCCGGGGGCAATGGCGACACGTATCCTGAGCATTATTCACAGATGGCAAAATTTGACAGTAGTTTTGTATATAAAATAAGAATATTTATAGAATTTAAAAACTAAATGTGCAAATTGAGGCCTGTCGTGGCGCAGCGGCACAAGAGTCTGTAACCGACAGGTTCTGGGTTCGATCCCCAGTCGAGGAAATGAAATATTTAATATTTTCAATTTAAATAATAATTAATGTTTCATTTCTTCGCTCTGGTAATAAGGCAAAGCGCGGCGTTGAGTTCCGCCACTCAACACGCAATGCCTCAAATTCGGTGGAAAGTGGGGAACAGAAGTGGAACGGAGTGTCTTTACACTAGGTTCCCGGGTTCCCTCTGCCTACCCAGCCTCGTGCGGGATAGCGTGCGTGAAGCTGAGTATGAGTATAAGTAAATATGCAAATATGGCACAACTGAATACCTGAAGAGATGATTATGACAAATGTAATATTTAAGGTATTTCTGCAATTAAAATACTTTTAAGGATTAAATATGAATGTTTGAATATAATAAAAAAAAACACTTTTCTTATAGTTATTACAAATTGGAATGAAGATAGCAAATAAAAAAAATAAGAACGGGTATAAAATAATTAATATGCAATAACATAAGAAAAATATACTATCTATTATGTAATATAGCGCCTTAATAGTATATTTTTTGCGATTATTCTGAGGAATTAATTATCTTTGGTTAGCAAAAATTTGTAAAAACTCCCTACAGAGATGTTTTGACGTAGCTTGATGAGAACGTTTGGCTTAATGCTCAAAGTTGTATACCACTTTTAAATAAAAATATAAACAATTTTCTCCCATATGACTTTTATTTTCAATTAGAATTGCGTTTATGTCTTTATTAAGATACAAAAACAAAATAATGTAGTAGCAATATAAATACCAAGCATTCGGTCCGCATCTAACATGTCGTAACACATCATTAATCTCAGATGTATGTGACATTTAATTACCTAAAACACCATATATTTGCTATTCTTCCGGGCCCTTGCCCTATGGGATATATCTTCCTTGGAAAATCCGTAGAAAAATTATTAGCGATTATGAACTTTATTCATTCATATTAAGGTTGAAGCAAAGTAAATGAAAATGGATATTTAATAGTAATTAATATTGTCTTAGTTATTGCTTCACGCCTTGAATTTTATTGTTCTGCCTCAGATACATTGTAATTTTTCGATAAATGCGCGAAAATTTTGCACTGGAATTTCGTTAATATAAGGTTAATTGATTAAACCCACGCTATTTATCAAGCAACATCTTAAAAGTTCTGGGTTCAATCCCCAGTCGAGGAATTGAAATATTTAATATTTTCAATTTAAATATTTAATGTTTCATTTCTTCGCTCTGGTAATGAGAAAAAGCGCGGCGTTGAGTTCCGCCACGCAATGCCTCAAATTCGGCGGAAAGTGGGGAACGGAAGTGGAGCGGAGTGTCTTAACACTAGGTTCTCAGGTTCCCTCTGCCTACCCTGCCTTGTGCGGGATACAGCGTGAAACTAAGAAAAAAACATCTTAAAACTTAGTGTTAAGTTATTTTATTTCACATTTACCGGAAAATTATCGAGATGTTGCTTAATGAATAGTGTAACTTAACGCTTTTGCCACTTTATCTCATTGTCAGAACAAAGAAATACAAACAGTGTTTTGCCGTGTGATTCCGGCTTAGAATAGGATCACCCTGGTACTGATGGTGTCGTAAGAGGCGACTAAAGTGCGTGTGGTAGAGTGACGTTGCCAGTAATGGCAACACGCATGGGCAGACTCGACCGGATCATTACCACCCCCGGCATTTAAGACCGGCGTTAAGTAGTGGCTTTGACCACTGCGTTTCGCAAAGGACGGCAAGGCTCCTGTAGCTCCTCTGGAGTTACTGGGGGTCGTGGGCGACGGTGATCACTTACCAGGTGACTCGTACGCATCAGGTGACTCGTACGCTCGTTTGCCGTCTTTTCCATAAAAAAAAAAAACAATGTGGGAATCGAGCTCACAACCTGTTATATTCACAGTCACACACTGTGTCACTGCTTGACGACCTTATGACGATATTCTTTCCATCAAATATTTCTGCTTACATGTAAATTCATATATAATGTTATTCTTGAATACCGTTGACAAATATTAGGACATTTCACAGTCTGGCGATCGCTACGACGATAAAAACACAAAGTTTACTATTTTGCTAAATAACATAATGTTGGATATATATTTGTAGACTTTATTATATTTTCACTGTAGCGGATATGTTATGAAAAATCGTAATTTATATAGAGAGTGAAAGTAAAAATGATATTTAATTTATTATTCTCTCTCTCTCAGCTTCACGCTGCTCTCGTGGTAGGTAAGGCAGAGGGAAATGGAAACCTAGTGTTAAGACACTCCATTTTGTTCCCCACTTACCACCGAATTTGAGGCATTGCGTGCTCAAAACCGCCCTTTGCCTTGCTACCAGAGTGAATCTCTGGTGATAAGGCAGCGCAAGCAAGCTGAGTGAGATAAAAGGAGTGAATATATGTTTTCCTTTTTTTTACCTTCATGCTGTATCCCGCATACGGCAGGTTAGTCAGAGTCACTTGGGACGCTGCGTTTTGACTAGATTTTTTTTTAGCTTCACGCTTTATCCCGCACGCAGGCACGCTAGGCAGGGTAGGCAGAGGGAACCCGGGAACCTAGTGTTAAGACACTCCGTTCCACTTCCGTTCCCCACTTTCCGCCGAATTTGATGCATTGCGTGATGAGTGGCCAAACTCAACGCCGCGCTTTGCCTTATTATCAGAGCGAAGAAAATGAAACATTAAATATTTAAATTGAAAATATTAAATATTTCATTTCCTCGACTGGGAATCGAACCGAGAACCTATCGGTTATAGTCACACGCTTGTGCCGCTGCGCCACGACAGGCCTCACTGACTAGTTTTGACTAGTTAATAGAGCAAAAAGATTTAAATATTATATATATTTTTCCTCGAGCTACCTTGGGATCGACAAAATCGGGCGGCCAATTCACAACCATTTACGTTGTCAATCGCAAACTCGTGCCCTTGCACCACGACAGTCTCAATCTTCAAGATATACATACTATTTTAATGTATAAATATACATAAGATAACAACATAAAAGAAAAAAGAACGAGCAAAATAACTCAATAGTTCAAAAATGTGGTCTTTTATCTTCATTGAAACACCTTGCTGTGTATTAAGAGTCAGTTATTAAAATATTTTATCTAATTGTATGCCAATTTCGTATAATAAATGTAGTCCGAATATTTCTTTCACGTATATCTTTATGTTTTATTCAGTAGTAAGTAGTAAATTCTATTCGGACAAAACGATCCCAAGTGACACAGATACAAAAATTTTACAAACGTATCTATACTTCAACTACACCACGATATTTAGAAATACGACCTTATGCTATTGTAATTAAGCTTAAAATTAAAGGAATATTTTTTAATAAATGGCAAAATAAAGTTGGTATTAGCGTTCTTTTGGAGGGAAACCGGTGATTCGTCAAAGTCGAGTATATTTATCGTTTTAGTTGAATTTTATCGAACTAATAGCTTCGGAGATAAATTTACGATTGCAAAAGAAAAGGAATTGCACGTGGAAGGGTTGTTGGTTTCCGATACAATAATATTTAATGGTCCAACGTATTTTCTCCAAATTAATGATTAATATCCTGGTTAGATGAAGAAAATATCTTTCAGTGCTGACTGTCAACATACTAACTTTATAGGTAAGTTGTACCAAACGTATAAGAATTTCGACGTAGCTTGATGATATGTATGGATTAGTAGTCAGTGCGCTTGGACGGATTCCAAAAGGCGCGGGATCAAATACCGCTCAAATTTACGTTAAAATTTGTATACGTAATGTTTAATAATTACGTACTCTCCTAAGTGTAGATTGGCACTTAAAAATATTCTAACATCGATGTAAACGAATAATAATGTGATTTGATATGGGGTTTAACACCTCCTTGGAGATAGTTATGGTATAAACGGGATAGCGCGTAAAGCTAAAATAATGCACATTCATTTGAATTATTATATGTAAGTCAAACATTCATTTAAATTATTATATGTAAGTCTTATTAATTAACGTGATAAAAAAAATACCTACCCTACCTAGTGCGGGATACAGCGTGAAGCTGAAAAAAAAGGAAAAGAAAAGAAAAAAAAAAGAGACGTCATAACAAGTAGCAAAAGGAAAAAATATATTATAACGAGTAACATAATAACTTGCGTTTGAAAACAGGGCAAAAGAAGTCTTAATTAAAACGCATAATGAGTAAAATAATATTGTTGTATAATATTTTTGAGAAGCTAACGTGGCGCAGTGGAACAATATCTGTTTTTAAATGTGACGGTTGTGAGTTCAATTACTAATTAATAATTACTTTTTTCGTAGTGTACAAGTTCGATTTCCACTCGAAGGTATTGAATATTTGTTATCCTTGCTCGCTGTAGTAACGAGACTAAGCGCGGTGTTGATTTCCATTTTTCAAAATACCTTTCCGAAGCCTAAAAAAGAAAAAAAAATCAAATACCGTCATTTAGAAGCATTCTTAGTGCATGAGCTCAAAATTGCGACTCTTAACGTGGTAGTAATGGGATCAAATCCCACTCAGAGGTATTAAATATGTAATAAAAAATTTTCATTTCCTCGCTTTGTAATAAAGAGAAATGCTTTAAAATTATTTTCACTACTAAATTTTAGTATGGCAGTTTGACGTTGAGGTCTGCCACTGAATACCTTGCTAAAGGTACTATACACCTTGCACAATGACTTAATCAAATATTAACTTAATCTATTATTACTGGAGTATCCGATGCTACGTAAGATACGCATCACCTATACAATTTATCGTTTTATATAGAAATAAAACACATCAAACAATAAATATAAATTGTGTAGCAAATACTATTTTTTTATTGTTAAATGAGTGAAAATACTCTAATAAGAAATATAAAAAACTAAACAAAATATGATAATAATTTCTACATAAATTAAAAATAAATTTAAAAAAATAAGTAAGGGGACACCCAGGTTTGAACCGGGGACCTCTCGATCTGCAGTCGAATGCTCTACCACTGAGCTATATCCCCGCTGTACTCTTTGCCAAATATGTTTATATTGTTACCAGTGACTCAAAAACAGTTTGCTTTTTTACTATGTTTTAAAGTGTTATTCCACACAGAAAATACTAAACTTAAATTTAAAAAGCGTATAAAAATTTTTATACGCTTTTTAAATTTAAGTTTAACAGTTTACTTGCTTAAATTTATTGTCATATATAATATGACCAAATTATAGAAAATCTTTACGAAAATATTATTGTAAAGTTTCACTGTCATCGTGTATCAGTATCGTTTCAGTAGCTTTTATACAAAAATGGAATAAATATACATCCTCGCAAACTTTTATATTTATTATATTCATAAAATAGAAGGTACTTTTCGCACTTTTTTTATAACTTTTCCAAATTTCCTAATCTGTAATCTGAATTAATATAATTTTTTTTGTATGGTAGATAGAGGCATCCTGGGAACCAGTTAAGACTAAACTTAAATTTAAAAAGCGTATAAAAATTTTGAATGAAGTAGGATTTGAACCCGCGCCTCTGGAATACCGTTCCAGCGCTCTGACCAACTAAGCCATTCGTTCAGAGCGCTGGAACGGTATTCCAGAGGCGCGGGTTCAAATCTTGCTTCGTTCAAAATTTTTATACGCTTTTTAAATTTAAGTTTAGTATTTTCTGTCCTAAGTGTGGAATAACACTTTAAAACATAGTAAAAAACCTGTTAAGACATTCGGTTGATATTTCCCCACTTCCCCCGAACTTAAAGCATTGTGTTTTGATTGGCGGAACTCAATGCAACTAATACAAAAAATTTAAGCACATATTAATCTTCATTTATCATTATGCTATGATGTTACGTTAATTCAGTGTGGTTCTTATTAGTTTGTGGGCCTTATTAGTTTCACATAGTCATTATATATTTTCTTATTATTCTAAATTCTAAATAAGCACTGTATCTATAAATGACTTTATACAAAAAAATCTAAATCTGTTTTCTAAACCTTTGTTCAGTTAACCATATAGATGGGCCTAAACAAACCGCCTAAGGCCAATACCGTCATAAACGTGTACAAATAAAAACAAAAATATCATAATTCCGCCTTCGGTTGAGCGAAGCGTAGAACGTATCAATTGGTATTTTTTCGAATGACTGATTTTTCATTGTCTGATACTCTTTTAAAATACTCAATTACAAAACAAAATATATGTAAGGATATAAAAAAAGGATAGATGACGCAAGTCTGTGTATAAAATTCAGAAATAATATCGGATTGCCCTGTTAATATATCGTTAACAAAAGCGAAAGAATAATTCAGCAGCATTTTGTTTAACTGTCGGTTGTTTATTCGTGAGTCACTATTCTAAAACTATATCGAAAAAGAATAAATTATAGTGTGAAAATAGTTTAAGGTCTGGAGTCATTCATTTTTTTTTGTTTTCAGTGTCATATTGGGGCCTGTCGTGGCGCAGCGGCACAAGCGTGTGACTGCAACCGACAGGTTCTGGGTTCGATCCCCAGTCGAGGAAATGAAATATTTAATAATGTTTCATTGCTTCGCTCTGGTAATAAGGCAAAACGCGGCGTTGAGCTCCGCCTGAACACGCAGTGCCTCAAATTCGGCGGAAAGTGGGGAACGGAAGTGGAACGGAGTGTCTTAACACTAGGTTCCCGGGTTCCCTCTGCCTATCCTGCCTCGTGCGGGATACAGCGTGAAGCTAATAAAGAAAGAAAGAATATTGGATGTATGTCTAAAAGATATTAAAATTATGTATATAATAAAGTCAAATTGTTTAAAATAATTATATGCGAAAATTGTGGGTTCAATTCCCCGTTGAGAATAAAAAACGGAAGTGACCTAATTAACGACAATGATGTCTTAACACTATCCGTAACATTTCGTAACATTTCTAATTTATACGAGAGATAGTATGAAGCTAAAAAAATACATTGACTGAATCAAAGATATTATCAGATGGCGACAACGCATAAAATTTTTGTTTCAAAGTTAAATGTAAAATATGTTACTCACAATATGTGAAAACATTTTAGTAAAACCTCCTACATAATTAGTCAAACGTACGTAAAACAAACGTGTCACAAGTAATATTAAATTTTGTGAAAGTTTCTTGGAAGTCTTTGAATATTAGCGTAAGTTAAGCTCGTCGTGAGGAAAGCGATTCCTGCATTTTCGTATTATGAAGTATGGCTTGTTTGGTAAATATTGGATATGGTATTTAAATGTTCTGATATATAATATATAAGACATATATACATTAAGTAACGTTGTGATGAGAGTAATTGTTGACGTGGATGACCAAACGCAACCATGCTAGTTACTAGCACGGTTGGGTTGGGTAACATGTATGTCACCTTTCCATACAATAATATATATGTAGATGTACTAGGCACATAATAAAAATATTTTTTTTTTGAGTTCATCTAGCTACCCTACATAGTAACCTGAGAAACCAATGTCAAAGTAGATGTGCCAAATTATTAGACATTGTGTGTCAAGTGCAGAACTCAATGCCGTGCATTGCTCCCGGTACCAGAGTGAGTAAATAAAAAAAATAATTTCCTCGAGTGGGAATTGAACGCATAACCTTATATATAACTCGCTCACCTGTAGTTTTGTGCAATGACAGGCCTAAAAGTCAAATTTTGATCCAAAAGCCCTCAATAAACATTATGTTTGAAATTCTAACATATCCATTTTCCCTTCTTACATTTCTTACTTCCATAACTCAGGTCTGAAGTCTAAAATCGAAGTTGCATTTCGATGTACCTACATGTACAAGGAGAGTGCTCAAACATGCAAATGCATGATTTATACACTATCGTAACTGACATGTCTGCTTATTTGCATTGTAAGTTTGGTTATTTAGTATTTTAAAATTAACCTTTTTATTATTCCTAAATTATAATATAAAATTTTCAATTTAAATATTTAATGTTTATTTTCTTCGCAATGCCTCAAATTCGGCGGAACGTCGAGAATGGAAGTGGAACGGAGTGTCTTAACACTAGTTTCCCGGGTTCCCTCTGCCTACCCTGCCTCTTGCGGGATACAGCGTGAAGCTGAGAGAGAGAGAGAGAGAGAGAATAATATAAAAAATGACGTTTTATGATTTGAATGTGGGAGGATTAGGTATTCTGAGGTGTTTCATTTTATTGTATTGTATTGTTTAGTTGTGCCACATCTTGTTCGTTTTAAATATAAAATGTAAGGGATTTGTTTTTAAAAACTAAAGAAGATAGTCGTAATATGCATCCCACATGTAATAAAGATGGCAAAGTGAACCAAGTGGATACAATTTTCCAACATTCTGTTCAATTTCTAAAAGTCGTCAATGAGAGCGGCAAAATAATATTTTTTTTTTTTTTTAGCTTCCGTTCCCCACTTTCCGCCGAATTTGATGCATTGCGTGTTGAGTGGCGGAACTCAACGCCGCGCTTTGCCTTATTACCAGAGCGAAGTATAATAAGTAATAATTATAATTAAATAATAATTTAATTATAATTATTACTCTTATTGGGAATCGAATTAACAACCAACGATTTTACAGTCAGACACTTGCTCACTTTTCCATGGCGGCCACATCCACATATCAAAAGGCAAATAGGCAGAAATCAAAGAGAATTTCAATACAGGCCAGATTTATATGACCCCCAGTCTCAATAGCCCAGCTTAATATTTGTAAGAAGCGATAGCTCAGTTAAAATTGGCCCAGCTCTCGATAATTCAATGTATCCGGTGTCACTCAATACAAATATGCCTATAAACGGTAAGCGCGGTTATGATTTGTAAACATGATTTACGTAAAGAGATTAATTAACTGATATAGTTGCTGTAGTTTAAATATTTGCGGTTTGTCTTATCGTGTTTTGGTCAAAACGGATGGATGGTTCCATATTTCGTCTGATAAATTGTAGGTAATCCGTATTTCAAAAACTTGGGTCTGTTATATACCTACGTAGAATTTTATTTTAATTATAATTCAGTTACAATAACTGACTATAAAATAAGATATATTAGATAGATAAGCATCTAAAAAGGCTCTATAAAATATATCCATTTAACATTTTCACTTCAAAATAAAAATAATGATTTTGTTGGAAAAACATCAAATTTATTGCATAAAAAAATCTTAAACTAAAAGCTTCTTTCACGTAGATACGCTAGTACGTATAATATGTAAGTTACGATATGTACTTGGATTCATCAAAAGTAACTTATTTATGCACAAGGTGTTTTATTTATGTATAATATGTTAACTAATATCTACTATATAATATATCAATGTGGATATGAGAGAAGACCACTTAGTCAATTACACCCGCCAGGCATTTAACCCTGTAGCTAGACGTTTCCGTTTACTCAACAAACATCATAATATATTCTCTCTTATGATTGATAATAGTTAATTATCTGCGTCACTGTTAAATTAATAACAAATTATCGTAATTAATATTTAAAGAATATTTTCAATATTTATAATATTTACCGATTTGCTTATATTTTATCTTTCATATAGTATTGTATGGTACAACAAAATGTCATGTAAATCCGTTCTCCGCTTCTGGAATTCAAGATGTTTCATGTCAAGTGACAGAGTCGAACGCAATTTATATGACCAGGGGCAGATCCAATACGGATGATTTTTTTAATGAATTCATTTGCGTAAGAAGTGATCGAAACCACAACTAGAATATTTGCAGTATTGGTCCACCCTATCTTCTTTTTCACTTTTTGTTACCTTTAAACTAATATATACGTTTAGTTAGATAGATAGAAATACTTCATTAAATATATAAAAGAAGAATAGCAACATTGCATATCGAAGAAAAGCACGAAGTTTCGGAATGTTTTATAAATGAATATTATCTTATAAGCAAGATTCGACCTCAAGAGCATGTCCAATCGCCTACTCTTCACTTTATGTAAGCTTATTCCTATCTCAATTGTAAGTTATATATATACATATGTAATATATATGCAATACATATATAAAAAATAACAGATTATAAAATCTATATACATTACAGTATAAAATGTTGCAATTATTATCACACGAAATGTAGGTACATATTAAATGAAGTAAAAATAGAAAACAAATATAAAAAGGATAAAATGTGGCGTCGAATTCCGCCACGTAACACGCACTGCCTCAAAAATGCGGACAGTGCGAAACAGATTATTTTAACCCACTCTTTTCAGATTATTTTAACCCACTCTTTTCCCTGTTATACATATGAGGTAAGGCGCAAAGCTTAGTAAAATAAAATAAAAATCATCAAATTAAACCTCAAAATTTAATTTTGAAAAAGCCACAAAAAATATAACAAAATAACGCCCTTACCGCAAGTCGTTTCATCCCCCGGTGACGTGACAAAAACACCCCGGTGCCTCTAAATATCTTTAAGCGCTTCTCATTATTCGCAATAGCCATAACAATTTAACCCTTCAAAGCAGATGGGGTCATTTTAATACGAGTAAAAGTAATTTTGGACTAAGGCTAAAATATTGTAGGTTGTGTTTAAAAGCAGATTTTGTTGTTAGATATAATCCATAATGCAATAAAACAGTGTAAATAAATCTATAAACGATATTATATTGTCTTTAAATATTTTTGCTTGTGATATTTTGAAAAAAAAAAAATAGATTAAACTCTATAAAAGTTACATTTATTTTTTTCTTTTAGAAGATAAAGACTAATAGGCCACTATTTTACCTCTTGATTTTTTACAATTTTAGTCTTCTTACCTATCACTCACCCATAATAAAAATAAAACCTAAATTAAGTAAACATATAATTATTTATACTTTCTTCTGTAAAACGTAGATTTAAATTTAATTGACTCCAAGAATACCTCTTTTGCAGTTTCGGAGTATCTTATATACTACCTATAGATTATACATACATACGTACACCAGCCTATTACTGTCAACTTCGGAACATAGGTCTCCCCTTGAGCGTACTGCGTTGCTCAGTTCTCTGCTTTCCTCATTCAGTGTCTACTAGCGATCTTACGAATATCGTCAGACCAGCGGGTCGGAGGTCGTTCTACGCTGCGCTTACCGACATTCAACCTATAGATTAAGAAGTGATAAATATGTAATTATCTATTTTGAGATTAGTTAGTTGAGATGATATATTAAGTTCTTAAAAATTGAATTGAGTATTAAAAATGTTGATATTAGCCGCCGAAACTTAGCTAAAATATGAACTTCAAAACTAAATAACAGATTAAAATAAGCTACAGTAATAAACTATTATTTAATAATTATGACAAAATTTAAACTTTACGTAGAAGCAAATTCTTTACACAATGCTGTCAGACGGTGTCATTACGTTACTCATATATTTCATCGTATTAGGCTCAGACAGATATTGCTAAATGTCACATAAACTGCACGCTGAGCTCCGACAGGGAGCTAGATTGGGGTTTGTGGAATACAATTCAACATTCCGTATTTGGAAGTCACGTTTAGAGATATCAGATTTTTTTGAGTAAATAATATTTTTAATATAACAAAATTTTTATTATAAATCTGAAAGACAGAAAAAATGTAATGGCTAATGGCTTTTCTATTGCCCGTCTAAAAGGAGGGTGGAGAATGGAAGGAGAAGATACAATTTTTATAATATTTCTTTCTAGTCGTGTGAAAAGACTATTACAACTAGATTTTATTAAAGCGATAACAAATACATATACAAAAATAGAATAGAGAGAAATCTATGAGATTATTTACGGATTCTCAAAGAATTTGTATATCAAAAGCTGCGGGTGGTCAAAAAATTGTATTGAAATTTTCTTTTAGCATTATTATATTCAAATATATAAATCCGTAAGTGAATAATCAACCTTCCTAGTAAATACATAGATTTCAAAGTAGCCTAAAGAATTTGATTATACCTAAAACATATTTTTCTTTCATTTTACACTTCATGCCTATACCATTAGAGTTTATATTACATCTGCAGAACACTTTTCTGAATAGAACAATTCTAATACAACGAATCACAAAACTAATCAAACTGACACGTGACCTGGTGCAGAGTTTTTGTCACACTTAACTACCTATTATATTTAGTTAATCTGCTTCTTAGTACAACATAATGTTTTACACATTTTGTTTTGTTTATCTGGTGCGGTTGATTTAGTATAGTAAAAAAATATTTTTCGAATGGCTATGAGAATTTTGATTAAATTTAAATATGTTAGTTTTTTTTTTAAATAAATAAAAAATTGTTGTTTCAAATATACACTTGTATCATAATGCAGATTCTTATTACAATGTATTTAGAATAATTAATATTCATGTTCCTATTAACCATAAAATAATTATAACTATCCTGCATAATCTGGGAGATCCGTAAAACAAAATATTTTATGCAACCCTTTATAAGTCCTAATATTATTAGGGGGGTTAAATGACACCGTTCGAACGATATTCCGCTACGACTCATTGTTAATTGAATTAAGCATAATTCGGTTATTTCTTTAGTCTTACTTATTGACGACTTAACCCTTCAACGCAGATGGGTCTATCTCAGTGGAGAAATTTAATTTGTAAACTGCTATTACTTTAGATTTTAATTATAGAAACGATTTTTTTTCATCAAAGTATAATTAATTGCTACACATAAAATCTATTGTAGATATTCAAAATATTTATTTTTTAGCAAAAGTAAACATTATTAAAATAAACATTATTAAAAAAAGAAGCAAGGTAAAAACTTTGAAGCCTTACGTGGTTTCGATTCCCACTCGAAGTAATAAAATATTTAAAAGTATCGAGGCAAAGCTCGGAGTCAAGTTCCGCCAGTCAATACGCAATGCCTCAAATTTGGCAGAAAGTGAAGAGCCAAACTTTCCACTGTCTACGCTACTATGCGCGGGATAAAGCATAAAGCCTAACCTGCCTCGTGCACGATACAGCGTGAAGCTAAAAACAACTATCTTTTTAAAATATTACTTGATGACAATGAAATTTACCGACACAAATTATACATCCGAATAGATCAATCGGTGGTGTATTTTAAGAATACAGCTAATACATCAATATTACATTAAATCTAATAACAAATATATTTTTCAATTGCAAAACCTAAAACGAAAATTATATCTTTAATTTATAAAAGACAATACAAAAGAAACACATCAATGTTCGCCCAGTCACATTTTATATTATTCGATATATTTTATCTGTACAAATGTAAAAAAATAAAAACAGACTACGGAAATGCTTTTATATTTGTCAACGTCAAGTCGCCCATTGCCTCGGAGTTACAAAAAAAATGGTAATTTTTTTCGCAAATGAACCGTGTCTCGGTTCTCTTATTAGATTAACAGGTCGATTTACAATTCTGTGTGTTCACGTATCTACATGTTTATTTTACGGAAATGAATAGCAATTTGCGGAGGGTCGCTATTGTTGACTTTGCATTATACGTTTATATTATGTCGTTGTAATACAAAGTCACACGTTCTTTTAATATTGTTGTTATTTTTTACATATAATACATATTAAGAATATATTTGCTTGTCAGTTAAATATTTTTTTTATAACACTTGAAAATAAAATAAATATAAAATTTTCTTAAACATATATACTATAAACTAGATACTAATCGAAATTAACAACTTGCAAGCTTTCAGCAACTTAGTTGCATAGTTAGTGTTAAGTGTCGAATCCCACCGCACATCAACAAGCCGCGTGCTCCCGACAGGCAATACACGCGCAGACCGAACGTTATGCGATACTACAATAGTTTTGTATGAAATTTTTCACACTTGCAACAGGTGTCTTTATGAACGGTATGATTTATTGTATATAGAGGTCTATTGTAGCAAAGGACAAGCGTGCGATTATAAACATGGTCCGGGGTTCGATCCCCACCTATGTAAATGAAGTATTTGACATTTATAATTTAAATATTTAATGCTCACATGTCTTCGCTTTTATAACAAGGCAGCGCGGCGTTGATTTCCGCCACTCAACACGCAGTGCCTCAGATTTGGTGGAAAGTGGGAAACGGGATGAAACAGGTTCCCATTGCCTACACTGCTATACGCGGAATACAGTGGAATAAAATGTTTAATATTTTTATTTTTGCTTAATGCTAAAAATGGGCAACGGAACAAAGTGTCTTAACACAAGGCTCCCTTGTTCCCTCTGCCTACCCTTCGACTTACGGGATTTAGCGTGAAGATGCAAGAATGAAAAAAAAATGTATATATTTTAATATTTGTATATAATGAAAATCTGCCAAAGTCCTTAAATAACAAAATAAATATGCTTTCGAGTACATAAAACAGATGAAAAATATATCATAAACTTTGTGTGTAAATTTTTCTCCTGTCCTTGCTAATTAACTAATAAGACATCTATCTAATATTAATTGTAAGCTGAAGTATTTAATATAGAAAATTACATTCATATATTCTTGTGAAAATTTATAACTAAAAACGTAAGTGTGCAAAGCTTCTAACCATATTAAGAGCGTCCTAAGACTAGCATCTTGTTACGAGTTCATATTAAATTAAGCTGAGACCTGAAGTCATTAAGACCCGTCGAATACATTGGTAGGGTTAAAGTCATTTGCGTATGGTTTTGAGTTGCACTTTGAATTATATGGTCATTGTTTTTATTATGTTCATTTTTATTTATATATAATGCTCAAAAAGTACTGACAATCTGTTTTATTTAAAAAAGTATAATATTTTTACTAGAGTATTCGTTTATATCAAAGAATATATATTTTTTAATAAAAAGTCGATAATTACAAACATTTAAATATTAATAAATAAATTCACGCTACATATTCTTTTATATATTTTTTAAATATTACAACAAATGAAAATAAAATTGACATAAATGTACTCGCTTTTAAATTTTCAATAAGAAAGCTTTAACGTCCTACATACATAAGAAGAGGACTTGATTATAAAAATGTTTTATATTATATTTTTAAGTATGTTCTATGATAACGTAACTTAACAATATAGTACATTACCGTCAAATATGAAACATGCGTATTTAGCATCACGTATTTAGTATCCCGCTAGTGGCAGGGTAGACACAGGAAACTTGGACTTGAACACGGAGTGTCTTAACACTAGGTTCCCAGTGTTAAGACACTCCGTTCCAGTTTCATTTTCTTTTTTCCGACAAAATTGTGCGTGTTAACTCATCTCCGCGCTTTACCTTGTTACCAGAGCGAAGAAACGAAAATATCAAATATTTATTTTAAAAATATGTAATATTTCATTTCATTGGGTAGGGATCGAACCCACAACCTGTCGTTTACAATCGCACACTTGCACCCCTGTGCCACGACAGTGTGCTTTATTTTTATATATGTACCTATATAAAAATACAAATCGCGAACGTAACTTTGTTTGCATGAAAAAGGTAAATTATTTTTTACGTTTTCATGGAAATATCAAAGAATTTTCTCTTAGTGCTTGCAAATATCAAATTCCTAGGTCCAGTAGTTTTATGTCTGCTTGTCTATCAGTTACAAGCGATTGATTAAAATATTGAGAGAGATTGGATATGATTGAAAGTTTTATATAATATATACCAATATTTTGTATATTTTGTGACTCTCCAAGGAAAATAAAGAAATTATAACAGTCTAGCCTAGAGTCAGTAAAGAAATAAAATCCAATTTAAAATATTCCCCTAATAGCCGTCACTAATGAATCAATCCCCTATAAAAGAGGTAAAACAAGTCATTTTCCACTAATATGAGTTTGATTGGTGTTTCTGTGCATCTGTTTCGAATTTGGCCGCGGCCTGTAATTTGTGAGCATTAGTCGGTTGACGGTAATACTAGTTTAGCTATCTATCAATTTGTAAAGTAATATTTAAAAAAACTTTTATTAAAAATTAAACATTTTGACGAGGGAGTGTCCTCTTTCAGTTTTCTTTTTAAGTGGAGAGAACGTAGTATATTAAAACTTTTTAACTCTAATATGTAATAGGTAATAGCTTTTATAAAGTCATTTTTGTTGTGATTGAGAAAAAATAATTATAATAAATATGCTCTACAATAATATTTAAACAAACATTAAATATAAACATTGTATATTTAAAGAAATGCAGAAGAAATTGTACTGCAAGGGCACAAGTATGTGCATGTAAGCACGACAGGTTATGGGTTCGATTTCCACTGGAGGAAATTAAATTCATTAATACTTTCATTTACCTTGCTTGCTAATGAAGCAACACACGTTGTTGAGTTTCGCTAGTGAACATGTAATTCCTTAATTCAGCGGAATGTGGGAAATAGAACTATCTTAATTACATCAAGTTTTCTTTGCCAGTAGGCATATATTTTATGCTAAACGAAAATATTTACTATAGTAAATACAAATATACCATAAGCTGCTATATTATCTATTTAAATATGCATATTTCGTGAGATCAAAGAATAGTTTTCCAAAACATAAATCTTGTATAGATATTTTATTATTCCGGACCATTCGGCGTACACAGTATTGCACTTTCAGAAGTGGTCAATAAAAATTGTCGGTTGTTCACTGAGTGTTTTTTGTGCTTATTTCTATCGGTCGACTGTCTATTTTATATAAATAAAATTTGTTTTAGACTTTAGTTTTATATCTACTTTTTTCATCATATAGCAGAGTAGACAGAGGAAACCTAGTGTTAAGACACTCCGTTCACCACTTTCTGCCCAATGAAAGTGACGGCGGAAGTGACCGTTCATTTCTACTTACCATAAGGCTATTTTATAATTGTCATTTTTGTGCCTTTATGACAAACTTTATATTTTTTGAATATTCAAAAAGGGTTTTTCCTTTAGTCATTTTTAAAGATATCTTTATTAATTTGAATATAATTTTAATACATATTCATGATGACTCTTAAAGAAGCTGTCGTGTGATCCCGGCTTAGAATAGGATCACCCTGGTACTAATGGTGTCGTAAGAGGCGACTAAAGTGCGTGTGGTAGAGTCACGTTGCCAGCAATGGCAACAC
This sequence comes from Eueides isabella, assembly GCA_019049475.1. NCBI lineage: Eukaryota > Metazoa > Arthropoda > Insecta > Lepidoptera > Nymphalidae > Eueides > Eueides isabella. Next base: position 3,023,696 of record CM032402.1, read on the forward strand.
GTATGGGCAGACTCGACCGGATTGTTACCACCCCCGGCATTTAAGACTGGCGTTAAGTAGTGACTTTGGCCACTGCGTTTCGCATTAGGTAATGCCGGGCCCCAGTGCCCATCCACCTTAAAGGACGGCAACGCTCCTGTAGCTCCTCTGGAGTTACACGGGGCCGTGGGCGACGGTGATCACTTATCACCAGGTGACCCGTACGCTCGTTTGCCGTCTCTTCCGTAAAAAAAAAAGAAAAACATTGTAGCTGTGAGGTATTCACAGTCATCAACAGGATTAACGTTCATGCACTATTTATATTAATATTTAGATACGAATTGTTAGTGACTATTATTTGAGTGTGCGATATAATTAAATAGATGTTTTCTATATAAAACAAGAAAACTTATAAAATTTTAACATGAACTATAAGTAGCAGGTGGCGTACAATTTTTACCGTTCTGGATAATGCAAATATGCACCTGTTCCTAGCAATGCACTCTACGTGCAGATCAGATGAATTAAGCAAATTGAATCTCGTAGAGAGCAAGGAGACCGTTAAAATCCTGTTAACATAAATATATTTTAAGATATTTGAATAATATTTTTCTTATATTACACAATTCATGTTTAGTGAGTTACTCAACCAACTTTACATAAAGTAGTTCCTTTGATTAAGCTTTGTAATATTACTTAATATTATGGATATGCTATAATACAAATATTATACAGTGACCAACCATATTTAGGTATTTTTTATGTTAAATCAACGATTCCGGTGTTAGAATAAAACGATTTTATATTCTTTACAAAAACATTTTACTCTGTCTTACGTGTAAGACTTAAGTTTTAACGAGCAAACCTTATAAAGGAGTAAGCTTTTGAAGGAAAGGGTACTTCAAACTTGAGAATTAAACATAATCATAAATATACAACTAATAATTGAGTAAATACTATAAAATGATAATATGTTATAAAAAATATATATTTACTTTTAATTTTCTTAAATAAATAAGCTTAAAGACAACTCCGATTAAACACGAAAAACAAATCTGATTCTAATACAAAAAGTAATTTCATAAAACAAAGCCTTAATGGATAAGCTGTTGTGATGTTAATTAATGATGTTGTAGATTCATAATAAGTCAAAAGGCGAGTCACAAGTGATGTTAAGAACGGGGGAAGAATGAAGATGTCACTGTGTAATCGGATGGTCGGGCGCCCGAGACGAGACGTTGATAAATCGTCGTCAATCTCAAGATTGTGTACCGTGTACGGTAAGCGTTTTGAGGATTTTTTATTTCTTTTTTAGGTTTAATAGAAATTTCAATTTATCATCTTAAGTTTATCAAGTATCCAAAACACTTTTTTTTATTTTACATTTATAATAATATAATAGCTTTACCCTTTTTCACAATATTGGATAGCGTCAAGATTTTTTTGCATATTTTTTGAGCGAATTTTCGCCAATTTTTCAATATATTGTAGAATTAAGAATAGTGAAAATCAATCTCTCATTAAATCCTTTTTCCCTTTGTATGCCATTCGGGGGAATGTTTATATAAACATTTCTCCGAACTGAACGTTTACAGTTGCCAGCTGTTTGACTGCGCGAAAGCGTTAACGTCGTGTGATATTTAAATAACTTTCGAAAGAGTCAAATGTAACATTAGATTGTCTGACATTTGTAATTATGAAATAAATATTATCTTTCAATTTCTAGATCAAAGCTAAGAAAATATTTATCATAATTTAAATCACCATTTTTATTATTCCTTAGCTTACAGGAAACGTAACGTGTCATAATTGATAAATCCATTAAAATATAGCATTCCATAGCATTCCACGCGGCGTTCCATAACAAAATACACGATAGTAATAAAATTATTGAAATATAGAAGATGAAGTCACGTATCACTAGGTTTTATATCATATGATCTGCAAAGGTAAATGCATAAAATAAAAGAATTACGACTCTCCCCCTCTTACAACTTGTACCACAATTTCCGCGGACACAAGATGTCTTGCTTACTAATAGGCTTAACAATGATTTTCTTGCTTCCACTCCGATTAATTGTTTTAGATAAATGGTCTCCTTTGTTATTAATGAAATGATGCTTAATTCGTTTTTGTATTTTCTTATTTAGTAATTAATATACTTTTTACTGAGAAATCATAATATCTATTATAATTTTTTCTATATCACGGTAGATTGAGGTAGTCTAGTATTAATTAATGTACTGCTAATATATCTCCTTCAGTATTATAAAGTATGACTGACTGTAAAAAGGCAAAGCGCGGCTTTGAGTTCCGCCACTCAACAAGCAATGCAAATTCGGCAAAAAGTGGGGAACGTAAGTGGAACGTAGTGTCTTAACACTAAGTTACCGGGTTCCCTCTGCCTACCCTGCCTCGTGCGGGATACAGCGTGAAGCTGAAAAAAAAAGACTGACTGTAAAAGCGGCAGGTTATGGCTTCGATCACCATTCACGACCATATCCCATAACACAAACACGCTTGTCCCACTGCGCCACGACAGGCTTTAAGACGTTGTTATTTACTCATTAAATTCATTTATTTTAAATTATATTTAATAATATTCGGCTTCGTCCCCTAATCTTTTTAATAGCTCCATATACATTTAATATAGAGAGAGCGTTTATGCAAATGCGGTTTTTGCTATATCCGAGAGAATTTGCATTCATTTGAGGTCTCATTTCTGATGTTCAATGGTACGTATGGGATATAAATATTTCTTTTTTGTTTTTCAAATGACTGTTTTGCATATTTTCCTGGTCGTTTTTAAACGAGGGACAAGTTATTTAGTAAATATTTAATTCGTTTATGTTTAAAAAATGCTGCTGAAGTAGCAGAAGAGAGATAAGAGATAACTACGTACCTTCAATATAATTGTAATTAATTATATATGTGTTTTATTTTATATTGAATTAGTAAGATTATATCATTATGTTTTTGATTATAGAAATAAAATTATATTTTTAACTAGATTTATTATATTTTAATATAATAATTAATTATAAGTGATAATGTTTATATTCAGAGTCTCTTCATTTTGTTCAAAACTAAAAGAAAATGTCGTACCAACTATTTTATAAACTTAACTTACTTATTATAAATAACTTATCTTACTTAACTATTATGAGCTATTATCAATTAATTAAAGTGTAAGAAGTCTAAATATTACATAATTCAAATTATATTATATCCAATGAGGCCTATCGTGGCGCGGCGGCACAAATGTATGACTGTAAACGACAGGTTGTAGGTTCGATCCCCACTCGAGGAAATGAAATATTTAGTATTTTCAATTTTTTTTTCAGCTTCACGCTGTATCCCGCAGGCAGGGTAGGCAGAAGGAACGGAAGTGAAACCTAGTATTATGACACTCCGTTCCACTTCCGTTCCCCACTTCCCGCCGAATTTGAGGCATTGCATGTTGAGTGGCGGAATTCAACGCCGCGCTTTGCCTTATTACCGGAGCGAAGAAATGAAACATTAAATATTTAAATTGAAAATATAAAATATTTCATTTCCTCGTTTGGGGATCAAACCCAGAACCTGTCGGTTACAGTCACACTCTTGTGCCGCTGCGCCACGACAGGCCTCTTTAATATTTTCAATTTAAATATTTAATGTTTCATTTCTTCGCTCTGGTAATAAGGCAAAAGCGAGGCGTTGAGTTCCGCCACTCAACGCCTCGCCTCGCCCCTCAAGTGGGGAACACTTGTTTCCCGGGTTCCCTTTCCTACCCTGCCTCGTGCGGGATACAGCGTAAAGCTAAAAAAAGTATATATGCAATAATTTTTTTTATATTTATTAACCAAAGTTATATAACAAAATTAACTTAACAATTCAATTGAATGACATTTAAATACGCGCATCTTGAATAAATTCAGCTTAAATGATGCTAAGTTAAAATTTTTATACGTTTTTATAACAAGTATTTTATTTTACCAATTGTGGATTACCTTAAAAAAAAGCAAAGTTTTTAATTTTTATAAATATACAGGAGATGTTTTTTAATGAAAACTACAAAACTACTATAAATAAGATTTAAATCATGAAAATTCAACGATAACTATAAAATTATATGTTTATATACGTCTTTGTGTTACATCTTTCTAGTCATAACCTTGCTTAAATGTCACGGTCTTTGGTGGTGTTTTCCCCATTCGACTATTGAAATTTTACATTTAATTTATATTATATTTAAAATAGTTACTTTAAATTTGTGTACATAAATGTTGTAATTATTTAGAAATTTATTCATATTGTATCCTAACAGTAGAGTTATATTTTTAAATAAAATGTATGTCTTTAAAAGAATTAATTCCTTTATCTATAATACTCTTTGTATGTAAAATAATTATTATACTAAAAAACTAAACCTAAATTTTCAATGTGAATATAATTTATTTAAGTACAATTATATGTTTAACTCATTGCATTTAACGAAATTATTAAAACACTAATAATTAAAACCAAATCAAGCCGTCAAGAAAGATCGAAACATCGCATGCTAGTTAATCATTATTCCATTATATTAACTTCACGTTGTATACCGCACATAACAGCTCAAGCTATAAAAGCTCAATCTCTTTATAGATGAACTTTGTATTTCCTCATAGGAGGAGACTTTGTCCTTGGTTTTCCGAAAATAGTATCTTCCTTATTTTACTTGCAATATTTATATTATTACATTATCAATAATTTAAATATTGCAAGTAGAGTAAGGAACATACCATTTCAGGAAAACCAAGGGCAAGGCCACCTCCCACGAAGAAATACAAGGTCCATCCACAAAGAGATTGAGCTTTTATGTAAGACGTGTAAGGAATTATTATTGAACCATTTCAATTCAATGTCAGGCTTTAGAAAAGGAAATAGAGACTCCGTTCTTAAATGTAGGTACTGACTTCTTTGATTAATATAATGAATAAAAATAAAATAGAAAATTGTCTGAGATTTGACTATAATCATTTTGATCTGGTTAGGAGAGGCCCTGGTTCAAATCCTGCTGCGATATTTTTTTTTATTAAATAAGCTTTTTTCTTCATAATTATTTTTTCCCATTTACGTAGAAATATCGAATAGGTCTATCTTAGTTTCCTTTTCTCCCTACCATTGTACTATGTTATATGCCTTTTCACTTTTTAAGTCCATTTGTGTCGTCTGTGCTTTTTATGTCAATAACTCAATAAAAAATATATAAAGTATTATTTTACAAAATTATTATTATAAAGGATTAATGTGTTATTTCTATTTATCCACTCTGTTTAAATTTCACCATTCAACATTTGATGTCTCAGAGTCGAGGAGAATGTAGCATAGTCTATTTTGACTACATATGGATGGAATATACTCGTAACTTGACGTTTAGTTCTTCATTGACGTCATAAGAGCGATATAGGACAATCTTATTACAGAAATGTGCGATCGCTGTAGATTTGCTAGAACCAGGTACTATTTTTGGCTATTGATAGAGTGCGATGTTGTGTTCCGCAATTCAACAAGCAAAGTTTTTAAACGTATAAGGTAGTATTGATACTAGGCTCTATTTACATTGGATTTTTGCGGGAGATACTTTAATTAGTCAATCCATTCAATTTTATTTGGTGATTTAATTTCAATCTGAACTCGATATTTTGCAAGTTAAATGGCGGAATTAAACTCCACGCTAAGACTTTGCTAAAGCGAGATAATTAAAATAGTCCACTCTTTTAGGCGGCACAACTATTGTTGCAATTAGCTTATCAATATCATCAGGATATAGTTCTTCTTAATATCAGTAACAGTGTGATATTTTTATTTAGTAAATTATATTACTATATATTATATAATTATTAATGCCTGAAACTTTATAAAGTTAATTTTTCTCCGCTAACTGCCCAATTTCTTAAATAATAAGTGTTGAATGACATTAAATTAACGCCGCAATATGATTTGCAAACCAAGGAGATAAAAACAATTCTGAACGTACTAAAATCTCATTTTTTTTTTAATTATTTGCTTTTTATTAAAACAAACAGTGAATGAAATATTAACTAAAGACACACTAAAATTGTTATAAAAACCAATCAAGTTTAAATGTTATTACGACCGATCTAATCATTTTTAAAAATTAATCAAAACCAACACACAAAAACAACAAAACAGAGCTGCGACAAAACAAAAAACCTGCCAAAATTAAAATCTACCCTTTGTCAATAGAAATGCCACTTACAATTTTTTCGCCCAGCCCGTTAGCGTTACATTTGCAAAATTACACGGACCCCCAATGGATGCCCACAGACGCTCTAATGTCCGACCATCAGTACTTAAATGACACACGTCACTCTCCTATTACGACTCTACATATCAACTGAATCAAATTTGTCTAATACATTACATCTTGAATATAAGAGAAAATATTAATATTAAGTTAAAACAAGCAATGTATAATGAATTTTAAAATTCTCATATTACAGTAAAAGGCTTTCGTTCAGGAATTATGGGATAAATCCATCTCTGCATTCAATGACGTCATTCCGCGTCGCAACGACAGGGCGGCGAAAGGGCATTTGTCTATAGTATTGCATCCATTCAAATTGTGCTGTCGATCATTATGTTTGGGTGTTTGTTGTTCAAATATATGTATAAGTAGCTTTTGCCTCCGCCTTAGTCCAAGAATTCAAAATGAATTTACTAAAAAAATCACATCGTAACATATGATTAGTTCTCAATGGACAGAGTATCCAAAACAAACATTTTTATTCAGCTCGAACTATTAATTCATTATAATAAGTTCAAACTCTTAAGTTCTGAAATATTCACGTTATGATTATAATAATTTATTTGTGAATGTGTAAAATGTTTTTATTATTGTTTTTTTTTCACATTCACACTGTATCGCGCACATGGTATGGTAGGCAGTGGAAATTTGAGAACTTAGTGTTAAGACACTCCATTCCGTTATCCACTTTTCGCACAATTTTAGACATTGCGTGTTAAGAGGCGGAACTCAACGCCGCGGATTGCCGTCTCACCAAAGCAAAGAAAACATTAAATTTTTGATTTGAAAATAATAAGTAATTAATTTACTCTAGTGGGGATTGAACCCACTATCTGTCGTGTTAACAGTCACATGCTTGTGCCGTTGCTGAACGACATTGCTCAGACCTTTAGAACAGCGTTATACACATCCGTCAGAAATTTGTATTTTATCCCGAGGGCGAAGCTGTAGGTGGAAGTTAATAATGAATACTTTTAATTTTCATGTTTGTTTCAAAACGTTTCGTGCATTTTAATGTATTATTTTATCATCATGATAACTTAACTCAACAATCAAACACAGCCTGACAACGACTTTCAAATAAAAATACACACATGCGAAGACGTGCAAAACAACACCTGCAACTGTCCTACAATAGATAAGGTCACGAGCACAAAATATTTGGGTGTTACTCTGGACCAAAGACTATCGTGGTACCCGCATCTAGAGGAAGGAGCGAATAGAATAAGAAAATTAATTTTCATATTTCGTACACTGCGTCATGTAATTCCGAAACCGCCTACTAATGATAAATTGCCCTCAAGAAACCTTCTTACGGAAATATATGTCGCTCTAGCACAGTCAGTACTGATTTATTGTATTCCTATTTGGGGTGGTGCTCTAAAAACGAAATTCCTGACTCTAGAACGTGCACAACGAGCTCTTATTAAAGTTATGTTTTTTAGGAATAAAAGGTTTCCTACGGACGAACTGTATCAACATTGTTGCTTACTGACTGTTAGGAAACTCTACTAATTACACATAGTTTTAAAAAAGCACAAATCCCTACCGTATGACACACATTTAAATAATAAAAGAAGGAAAAATATAATTGCACCTACCCCAGTAACTAGAACTTTGTTTGCTAGCAATCAGTATGAGTCACGTTCATGCGTCTTGTATAATAAATTAAATAAAATAATAAACATATACCCTATGCTATATTATGAATGTAAAAGGAAACTAAAAGGATGGCTTACACAACTTACATACGATGAAACTGAAGCTCTTATGGAGCATGTTAGATAGCTACACAAATAACATCAATTAGCACAATAATCATAAAAAAAAATATCATTTATAGAAAAATACACACATGAGTTGGTAACACGTCTGTGAACGGAGCAGTAAAATGACAAATGTAAAAAAATGTATAATAATTAGCATATTAATATATTTTGTAAAATAGTATAGTTAAGCTTAAGATTTATATTATTGTTATTATTACTTGTTTTTTTACGCTAATGGAAGAGCGGAGTCACCTGGTACAGGCAATGATATGCTTAAAAGGGAAGTTCAATCACTAGCAGATTATGTAAGAAACTTGTTTAGTAAATAAATTATTATTATTATTATTATTAACTATAATTAGATGTGATGCACGAAAGGTTACACAGAGCTCAATTACACATGTAAATGTATGTATGTACACAACATAAATAAATCAGTTATTTATGGATTATAATTGGACTCGAGGTATGTCATGGCGAAGCGGCACAAATGTATGACTGTAAACGACAGGTTGTGGGTTCGATCTCAACTCGAGGAAATAAATTATTTAATATTTTCAAATTAAATATTTAATGTTTTCATCTCTTCGCTCTGATTACAAGGTAAAAGCGCAACGTTGAGTTCCGCCAGTCAACACGCAATGCCTCAAATTCGGCGGAACGTCAGGAACCGAAATGGAACCGAGTGTCTTAACACTAGGTTTCCAAGTTCCCTCTGTCTACCCTGCCGTGCGCAGGATACAGCGTGAATATGTAAGTAAGTAAAGTAATTGCATTCAATAAAATGTTTATATTACATTACATTCATATATACAATATTATGTACAATACTATGTACAAAGTATTGTATATTTTGGTATTGTTCATAGTATTGTACATAGTAATGTACAATACTATGTATGTATGTATTTCATATTCTAAATTATTTTTTATTCTTTTTTCAGTTGCACGCTGGCTGGATAGAGGTCACTAGGAAAAGACTAGAGACTAGTATTAACGCTTTCCGTTCTGTTCCGCGGAATTTAACTCCGCGCTTTGCCTTGAACGGAACAAATAAAATGAAATCAATAAATACATTAATATTAAATTAAATACATTAATAACAGTATTTAGTTTACAGTCACACGCCTGTGCCACGCCAGGCCTCAAAATCATATTATCTTATAATATATAATTAATAAATAATATACTTTGAGTTTTTCTTCGCCACATAGAATACATGTCTGATAACCAGAGTGAGGGAATAAAAATAATTCATTTTCCCGATGGACAATCAGTAATTAATTTTTGAAAGTATTAAATACGTTTTGCAACTTGACTTAACAAATACTCACTAAAAATTAACATATTTATATTTTTGTAATTGTAACGTATGTTGGTACGAGTACCACTTCATAATAGGAGTTATTTCTTATTTTTTTACTATGACTAAAACAGAAAGCGTAGCGTTAATTTCCGCTACTTGATAGTCCTCGAGAAACAGAGTGTCTTAACACTACTTTATACTGTCTATCAGCTATATTTGCAAGATGCAGTTTGAAAAACGTGACACCACATAACATGGATTGTTTTGATTCCATTTTAAGAATATATTAAGATCTTTATAAAATCTCTGCGTCATCCTATCCTTTGCTATAAAGTCATTGAACTCTTAATCCCTACTAGTGCAGTCACCCAACTACGCTCACGCACACATACACACGCACGCACGTCACTGCGTAAGTGTGTACGCACACACGCACAATGACCCAGTTATTCCCCATTTTTCTGTAATTACTCACCGCGGCTTTGTTAATTTCCCTGCGTGAGGTAGAAGGTTCGACTACGGTGACTTTTCATAGAATTTTGAATAAAAAATATAATATTGCTTTTATTTTGCATCAGCAAAGCTCCTGACTGCAAATGCAATTCGATTTAATTTTTTTTACTCGGATGAGTGAATTGTTTTTGTTTCTTTATTTTCGTAACAAGCGTGGCGTTTTGTTTCCGATACAAAATTGCTTACTTATATTACTGGAATAGCAGTAATCTATTTCAAAGAAATTGTCCCCCGAATTTGGTCCTTAAATAAATGTGCTCAATATTATTAATTATTGACATTAATACAAATTATATGTAATTCTAAACTTTTAATTTTTGTTTTTCTAATCTAAGCTGTTTTGGAGCGAAAAAGAAAACGAAATTGTACCCCCAGACTACTAATATTATAACCAAGATATTTTACAGAATTAAGACGACATTATTATTTACTAGAAGTGTAATTAATTTTCCAGATTATACAGTATATAATATATATATATATATATATATATATATATATATATATATATATATATATATATATATATATATATATATATATATATATATATATATATATATATATATATATATATATATATATATATATATATATATATATATATATATATATATATATATATATATATTCTTTAAATATTTCTAAAACGAGAAAAACTATAGAAAAGAAGAAAATAGAATATAAAACTAAAGAATTTAAAAAAAAAACATTATCAGAAAGACCAAAACAGAGTACAAACTTCTAACTATCAGTAGTGTTACAGCAAACGCTTCAAACACCTAGCACCTGATATCTTTGGCACCCCTGAAACTGGGGGAATATGAAAATCGTCACCCCATTGTCATTTCTAGTTTATATATGCAAACTGCACTTGGTTCTTAATTGCATTTCATAATGTTGGACATAACATATGTAATAGAAAAATAAATACTATACGAATCTATAAATTATATTGGAGTTACTCGGGGTCGTGGACGACGGTGATCACTTACCATCAGGTGACCCGTACGCTCGTTTGCCGTCTCTTCCATTAAAAAAAAAAAAAAAAATTGCCAGATCAATTCTTGAGGCCTCTCGTGGCGCAGCGGCACAAGCGTGTAACTGTAACCGAGGGGTTGTGGGCTCGATCCCCACCCGAGGAAATGAAAAATTTAATATTTTCAATTTAAATATTTAATGTTTTCATTTCTTCGCTCTTGTACAAGGCAAAACGCGGCGTTGTCGTTTCGCCACTCAACACGCTATGCCTCAAAATTCGGCGGAAAATGGGAAACGGAAGTGAGAACGGAGTGTCTTAACACTAGATTCCCAAGTTTCCTCTGCCTACCTTGGACTTGACACAGCATGAAGCTCAGAGATCAATTCTAAACTCAAAATATAATTGATCGTATAAATTATTGATTGAGTGACACCATGCCCCTTGTCTGACTTTTAAGGCTTTCTTGACTACACAGTTCTATAGTAGCCATTCTGTATACGTAGCAGATTGCTTAAGTGTGGCCGTTAGGAATACAAATAGCCTAAGCATAGGAATAAATATAAATACTTTATTATATTTTTCTTTCAAATAAATCAAGGCAGCAATAGCAGCTTACTAAAATTAAAATAATTAATATCGTCAAATTAAATATATAATGTTTTTATTTCTCGCTCTGTTTCTCTCTTCTCTTCTGTTTATTTCTCGCTTCTGTGTCGCTCTGGTAATAAAGTAAAGCGCGACGTTGAGTTCCGCCACTTAACACGCAATGCCTCAAATTTGGTGGAAAGTGGATAACGGCACGGAGTTTGCTAACATTAGGTTTCCAAGTTCCCTATGTCATGTGCAGGATTCAGTGTGAAGGTAAAAAAATATTTATATTCAATATAGGGTGAATATTACAAATTTGCGATATTATTGGACAACAAAAAATTCTATTTAATAAATAAGTTTAACAAGTTTAAAGTATTACACTAATACTGTGTGACTAGTAGTTCTACCAATTTTTTCACGTACTTCCTCCACTAAAAATGGAGCAATCAAATGATAAATGTCAATACAATTTATATTTTATTTATTTTTTTTTAGCTTCACGCTGTATCCCGCACTATGCAGGGTAGGCAGAGGGAACGAAAGTGAAACCTAGTGTTATGACACTCCGTTCCACTTCCGTTCCCCACTTTATAATTTCTTTATTAAAATTCTCATAATTCCCATGTAACACAAAAGTCAATCATCGTCCCCATATTTGGATAGTACTTTATAACTATAGCTGTGATATAAGCTTTAAAGGGATTGCGTTTTAAAGCTGTCGTGTCGAGAGAAGCAATTTACGCGTTTGATTGATGCCCGTTTTGGGTGTAACCGGATGTAGAGTTAAAAATTTGTAGAATATACTAATATTTTAATGTATATTGTTTTATAGTAAATTATAATTGTTTTATTTATAATAAGAGTGAGGTCTGTCGTGGCGCAGCGGCACAAGCGTATGACTGTAACCGATAGGTTCTGGGTTCGATCCCCAGTCGAGGAAATGAAATATTTAATATTTTCAATTTAAATATTTAGTGTTTCATTTCTTCGCTCTGGTAATAAGGCAAAGCGCGGCTTCGAGTTCCGCCATTCAACACGCAATGCCCCAAATTCGGCGGAAAGTGGGGAACAGAAGTGGAACGGAGTGTCTTAACACTAGGTTCCCGGGTTCCCTCTGCCTACCCTGCCTCGTGTGGGATACAGCGTGAAGCTAAGTAATTCTAATATTTACATTGTGCCCCACTTAGCAAGGTAGGCAGAGGGAACTGAGGAACCAATTTAAGACACTTAAATAGTTATTATCTTTAATAATAAATATTTTATTTCCTATCAGGATCAATCTATCGTGTTATTTCTTGGAAAACACAAGGAAACGAATATACCTGATGTTAAGTGATCATCGCCGCTCACGGCAACTGCACCACGACAGGACTCAGTACATTTTTGTAAAAAACATATATGTATACGTATAAATAATATTTTATTTTTGAGTCTGTTGTAGCTCAGCAAAAAGTTTGAATATATGTTAATATAATGGTTTTTATTTCTATTCCCACTTTTTAAAATTTTCAACATATTGCGTGTTGAAGTTGCTTGAAGTTATCTTTGTCCTGCTAGAGCAAAAAAACAAAAATATTTCACTAAAAATCGAATCAGCCTCAATCTTTCTTTATTACATCTATGAAGGCATGTAACATCGTTCACAGCTCTATAACACCATAACGTATTGTCTATTGGTTTGTCAGAGAGCCATTATGGGCGGGAAAACAACTATAACGGCATTTACATGACTCCTTTGTGATTTACATTTGCCCATTGCTTCATTTATATGTAACTCTCGTCAAAATTGCCTTTTAATTTAATCGATATTCCATTCGGTTCAGATTTTTTTATTCGCATCGGATTATAAGATTTTTTATGTAGTCTTGTGAATTGTGTTTTTTTTTATACGAACAAAACAAGATTTTAAGTATGTTTTCATATTTTAAATACAATATAAAAAAAAAAACATTACATTTTTGTCGAACTTAATGACAAATATTAAATGTTAAGGTAAGTAGTGAAAATATAATATTGAAAACTGCATCTTGTCAATCTGCAATCGGGTCAAGCATTTATTTTAGATTAATAAACGCAGAGATAAACATACAAAAAAAAATCATAAATTACCATACATTGTTTTCATATATCTGAAACGGTTCAGGCAGCGCATAGCGAAACAGCTGCCAATCGGCATAGTTTGTTCCGACCTCTTTGATAACTACTATCATACTTTAGCCATTTGTTGGAAAGTTCTAATATTTCATACAAGAAAACCGTCCTTTTAAATCATTCTATATCTATTAAAACAAAACCGTATCACAATACGTAGCGTACTTTTAAAGCTCTAAGCATAAATTGGGAGAGACGCGGAAAGCGACTTTGATTTATACTATGTATTCGTACGCCGACTACGAAAGCTTTGTTTTAATTAACTGCTCTTATTAAAGTTTCATACATTGTGTCTGTTTTCATTCGTTTACACTTTTATATTATACGTTAAATAAAAAGTTTCTTCAATAAGTGTCTTTAATTATTTTCTAACTCAAGTTTTTTATATTTTGTAGTAATATAGTAAGAGCACTAATACTAACTGTAATCGTGATAGTTGTAGATTCGATTATCATTTAAAAACTTTTTTATGAAATTTACATACATTTTAAATTATAGACAAAAAACTTATTCATTTTATATTTTTAAAAAATCATAAAAAGTTTAAATTGATGCAACAGATACATCATACATTTAAATTAATCCAACAGCGTAGATAAGAATAATTGTTTTCGTTGAAGTGTCCAGACGTTTCATATAAAACGTTTCATAATAATGACAACACGTCCGCGTTACAGTTGATTTACATCTGGCATGCACATGTTAAGCTTAAGTTATATTATCATAGTCTCCCAAAATAAATGTACGTATATGATTTTTCGTCAGACTGAGGGAAATACGAGTAAACAGTATTAAAATGCTGTGTTGCCATTTTCCAATCAATTTTCGAGAAATTGCGTATTAAATGTTTTTTTTTGCTCGTAACTTAACGCTGTTCTTTTTTTCATAGCAAGGAATTTTAAATAATGTGTTCTTCCGAGTGCGGATCGCATTCACAACAGTACGTTGTTCACTCTGAATGTTATCTTTACAACTCTTTCAGAATTAGCGCAGCAGCTTATTCGTTTTAAGATACTGAATATTTTACTTTGGGCACTTTTATTGCTGGAAAATGATTTATAATAAATAGACTTTTTAAAACATTTTTGATGAATGATTATGTAATGTTATGAGGCAGCACAATTACATTCTAAGAAACATTATATAGACTTATATTATCAACCTACACGCAGCTATTCCCCAATTTATTTTTATAATTATAGCCAATTTAAACAATATATTTATGTACAAAAATCGTAATTTATACCTTTATTCTGATATATAACCTATATTACTGAAAAGTTTTATCCAAAGGCCTGTCGTGGCGCAGCGGCACAAGAGTGTGACTGTAACCGACAGGTTCTGGGTTCGATCCCTAGTCGAGGAAATGAAATATTTAATATTTTCAATTTAAATATTTAATGTTTCATTTCTTCGCTTTGGTAATAAGGCAAAGCGCGGCGGCATTGCGTGTTGAGTGGCGGAATTCAATTCCGCCACTCAACACGCAATGCCTTAAATTCGGCGGAAATTGGGGAACGGAAGTGGAACGGAGTGTCTTTACACTAGGTTCCCGAGTTCCCTCTGCCTACCCTGCCTAATGCGGGATACAGCGTGAAGCTATAAATAAATAAAAAAAAAAGTTTTATCCAAATCCGTTAATTAGTTTCGGTGTGAATGGGTATCAAACATCCATTCATACAAACTTTCCCATCTACCATATTAGTAGGATTCTCCAGAGTCAGAATCTAATACATAACCGTCACATTAACACTTGGACTCTTCTCAACATCTATCTAATATAAAACACATCACCTAAAACAACAATTAAATTAAGTCAATAATTAAATTTTCTTATTATCCTTGTAATTCTCTCAAGACGTATTCCATTAGCAAGTCACATTCGAAGTTGGAGTCGCGATAACGTCGACGTCGACTCCTTTACGTCCAATTTGCACAAATTGCTCCGAGTGCAGCGAATTGAGGGAAACTTAGGAGATATCGTTAGCTAGGCGGTATGTAGTTCGTTATAAGTACAGATCGCATTTTATTGGTAAAATAACATTATATAAATTCAGTATGTAAATGATTTCAATATATTAGTCATTTTATACCTAAACTGCTCGATTTCATTTGTTAAAGCTTAGTAACAATAGCTGAAATGTTTCCTAAGGAAGTTCTTAGAGTACTGGTTCCTCTGGTACACAGTCCCGCGCTCGGATGTGTCGGAGTCCGTAAGGTGCAGAAACAGAGAGAAATAAAATCGAAGTAATTATAAAATATATAAGTAATAATTTGCTGCGTTAATCAGGTGACATCAGCTCAATAGACATTTCTGTAGTTTTCTTTGTACAAGAGAACAAAAGCTGTTTGTCCTGATGTTCATATAGACAGAAATAAAAATAAATCAATGTAGCTTCAAATTTTACGGTGAAATATCCTGTTTGTTATTAATAAAGATAATCTTCTCCAGCGTCCATCACATAGGAAAGTATTCAAAAAATCCTGTCCTCAGGACCTTTTTTAATTTCATTTTATACTGTATCATCAGAAAAACCATTACTGTTTTTACAGTTTATCTACAACATATGTCTTTTATATGGCAACACAATAAAGTGGTATATCATTCGCATTCATCTGTAAATTTTTCTTACAGCAAAGCCGTTACCAGTAGCCGTTACCAGTTAAACCTTTTAGATGCATGTACACAACATTTCGTACGTAATAAGCTTCAATTTTATAATTTTTGTGAAGCTCAACAAGTGTAATACATTTTTTCGACCCACACCACAAGCTGCCCAGTTGAAAAAAAATGGGGTATGTGTAACAATGTACTATTTTTAATCGCTGACAACTTTCAGAAGAATTATGAATATTCGCCTTTATTGTGGACATTCAAAATTTATAAATAATATCTTTCGGTTATAAAGCCCTATTTACACTGTAAGCATCTTTTTTGTTTACTTTTGTACATATTCCAGCCCTCTCGACATAGTCAAGTTCCATACACTTATACAATGATTGAGACACTTTTTGACAGTTTATTGCCACTTATATGTGGAAAATATCTCAAAATATATTTTTTAAATCATTACAATCGATCTTACCTTGTGTTTTATTTAATAAAACTCAAGACAAGCTCAATTTAGAAGGTTTTGGTACATATCTATATTTTTTTAAACTACAGCCCTTGTTATCGGTCTATCGTACTTGAATAGCTAATTTTGCTTATGTATCTTTGTGTGTTAATTACGTCTCCAAAATATTTATTTTCGATGTGATCTATCATCGCCTGAAATTAAACAGTAAATTAAATTCAAATATAAATATGTCTGTATAAATTTGATGCAGAGAGACAGCGAAGCACAGAATTAGTAATATCAAGACTTGTCTACCGTTTTATCACGAATTAATTTATTTTGTTCAAAATATGAAAATAGAAAAACAAACTTGAATAAATTATGAAGATAATAATTGATATTATAGAAACTGACGAGTTACTGATTATAGAAATAAAATATTGTTCTTCACAGATCTTCCTTATTTTTTTTATATGCTTTCAAAAAACGGTTATTTTTTCATATAGATCGTTGTCCCGGTTGTTTAAAATGGTATACTTACATAATTGCGACATTGCAATTTCTTAGTAAAATGTACAATAATTATGAAAAAGTATTTTTTTCTTAGAGGCCTGTCGTGTCGCAGGGATATTATGGTGTGACTGTACACGTGACAGGTTGAGGAGTCGGTTTTCACTCGAGGAAATGTAATAGTTAATATTTTAATCTCTTCGCTTTGGTAAAAAAGCAAAAACAAAGCGCGGCGTTGAGTTCTGCCACACAACATGCTTTAGCCGTCGGAAATTAGGGGCACGTGTTAACAAGTTTTCAAGATTTCTCTGCCTTCTGTGCCAGTCACTTCTAATTTCGCATCTTACGAAGATAGAAAAATATAAGGAAACAACTTTATTGGAAATTTATTAAAATCACCCATATTATTGTATATATTTTCTATAGATCCTTTGGAAATAATATGAGATGTTTTAAGACAACCAACAACTATCATTGTAACAAATAACTTATTTGTGGAAAAAAAAATATTTTTAATTTGTAAAATTTTACAATATATAAAAAAATATATTGACACGAGTTATTCTATGTAAGCTAATAACAGTAAATATGCATAAGTCGCAGAGTTGTAAAGGCGAATGTTTTTTATTTTTTAAGGAAAAGACGGCAAACGAGCGTACGGGTCACCTGATGGTAAGTGAATGGCCTCGAGTAACTCCAGAGGAGCTACAGGAGCGTTGCCGTCCTTTAAAGTGGATGGGCACCGGTGCCCGGCATTACCTAATGCGAAACGCAGTGGCCAAATCCACTAGTTAATGCCAGTCTTAAATGCCGGGGTGGTAATAATCCGGTCGAGTCTGCCCATGCGTGCTGCCATTACTGGCAACGTGACTCTACCACACGCACTTTAGTCGCCTCTTACGACACCATCAGTACCAGGGTGATCCTATTCTAAGCCGGAATCACACGGCAAGCCGGAATCACACGGAATGTGCGAGAGGTATTCTAACGTCGTACTTCTTAGTAGTAATTAATAGTAATAGCTGCCCGTCCGGTACTAGTCAGTTTTGAACTCTCTCTAAGATTGCGCTTGGTAACCTAATACAGCCTTCGATTCCGCCGTTGCGCATAGAAAATAACACTATGGTTCATACGACAAAAAAAAAGCCAATCTCCTGGGCGGTCTTTTTGCCTAGAACTCGACAATGGATGACCGAGGAGCAACGTCGCCGATCATCTCGCGGTGTCAGAGCTCAATGCCTGAATTTAATTTAGTCATTAAGCTGTTAAGCGAGCTCTTTCTTTTTTAAAACATTTACAAGTTGAGCAGACCAGATGGAATTTTTCCTTTAGGGCTCTGTTTATATACTTCTGAACTTACACCGGTTCTAACACTTCCAGTTCAGCACACTTACACAGTCAGCGTAGTCCCAGACATGTGGAAGAGCTCTCTTTCACCAAAAGATTCTGAAAAGATGCGATAACTACAATCCACCTAAGTACAGATCTATTGCTATTACTTCTCTGCTTTCAAAAATTAATTATCGACATAAAATAAATAGCTAGCTCTTAGTTTATCTGGAAGATGACGGACTGTTCAACAGACATCAATATGGCTTCCACCAGGATCGCTAAACCGGTGATCTATTGGTTTATCTTACCTACCGCTAGTCTATGCATATTGAAAGTAGAGGAAAAGACCTGAAAGTTAGTCTGGACATGGCCAAGGTCTTCGATCACGTGTGGCACGAGGTGCTCCTTGTGAATCTTCAATCCTACGGGTTTCCCGAGAACTTACGCAAATGGATCGCTAGCTTTATCGCTCTGGACGGTTTCTGCTCTAAATACATGCCCATGAATACTGGCGTCCCCTAAGGCTACGTGCTGTCGCCAACGCTGTTTCTTATGCATTAGAATATTGGGCCGGTGCACACAAATATCAGTTTAAACTGTTATGGAAATGTCCTGCCTGCGGCAGTGTTTTTAGGTCCATATGACACGACTATTTCAACCTTAAAACCGCGTCTATTTCAACCTTAAAGGCCGTTAAACGTTTCTCCAGAATACTCCCTGTAAGGAATGAATGCACAGCGTGGGGACGTAGGGCCTTACAGATAAGCCACTCACAAATTTGTGGGTAACAAACGATTGGAACGGCTCTTCTTTGTGTGTAACAAAATGCTTCAAGCTAATACTGGGATGCTTCAGCCTAGAGGTGAGATAACAGTGGTCCAATAGAGACTGAATTTGGGCTCTATACAAGACCGACAAGACCGATCGGTGCTTTAAGGTGAAGTACTGTCTCACTATCGATGGCTATTTATTATTCTCCTTTTTGTCCAACAATATATTTTTAACTTTCACTTCAAATTTTTGAAGTGACAAATTTAAAATTACTTGTAGAATTTTAGTATACATACGTGTACCTCTTTTATGGGACACCATAAAAGACTTACCAATTTTTTGAAGGCGAAAATTAGGAGTGATCAGCTTGTTTTTACTTCTTATATTTCCAAGTATATATAAAATTTATATATAGAAAAAATATATTTATATTATAAATATATTTTCAATGTAGCACAACCATCAAAACAAAGTAATTTTTGTTCTGCGATGTGCCTATTACCAGTACTATACTTTTTATACATTAAAAGCTGCAGTATTTAAGTAGGCTCAACCCGTTTCTTGATTCTTAATTACTCTAGAAAAAAACATAAATATAATCAATCAAAATAAAACTAGCAATACTTAAAACGCTTTCAGCCGTATTGAGCTTTAATCATAAGTTAAAAAATAATAATTTTAGTGAAGTAAAGTGTATTACATTTTTTCGACCCACACTTCAGGACGCCCATTTGAACACGATACAATTTATATCAAACTATATCAGTTAATGTCTTACAATGTACTATTTTCATTCGTTGACAACTTTCAGAAGAATTATGAATATTCGCCTTTATTTCGGACATTATCATTATCCTCAACATTCAAGACTTATAAATAATATCTTTCGCTTTTACTGCCTCATTTACACTGCAAGTATCTTTTTTATTTACTTTTCTATATATCCCAGCCCTCTTGACTTTATTTATAGTCACATTTCATATACTTATACGATGACTGAGGCACTCTTCGACAATTTACTGTCACTTACATTACGTGGAAAATATTTAAAAATATTATATGATTTTATAAATAAAACTGAAGATATGCTCAATTTAAAAGGTTTTGGTATATCTCGTGGTATATATTTATACTTGTTTCTTTGCTCTTCCCTTCGTGTGTACATTGTGTTAAACTACAGCCCGTTCTTGCTATCGGATATTCGAACTTGGATAGCTGCTTTTGCCTATGTGTCTTTGTGTGTTAATTACGTATCGAAAATAGTTGTTTTTGATGTGATCTATCAACGTCTTAAATTATTAAGGATTAAATTTGAATATAAATATGTTTGTGTAAATATGGTTGGAAAAGAGAGAGTGAAACATAGAATTAATAATATCAAGATTTGTCTGTCTGTTTATCATGAAATAATTTATTTTGTTAAAAATATGAACATCGAAATACAAGCTTGGGTAAATTATGAAAATAATAATTAATATTATACGTCATTTTCTGAGTATTCATATAAAACATTGTTCTTTTCAGATATTCCTTACTTTCTTCATAAGCTTCCCAAAAACAGTTATTTTTACACATAGATCGTTGTCACGGCTGTTGAAAATGGTATGTGCACATATAACGAATATGTTCAATTATTTTTTAAGTTTAAAATACAGAGGAATTATGAGTGAGACAGGAAAACCTATGAAAAAAAAACGATGATACCAGAGGAAGGTCAGGTAAAATGCATAACGATTCCATGACTCCTCAGAGAGCGTGAATAGTGGAGCTATTTTTTTTACAAATTTACTTGTTGTTGACTGCTATATTATTACTGCAGTCTTATTCTTCTGTCAAATAATTACTGGTAAAATCTTTATAATACTTTAATTTGACTAGGTCTAAGAAAGCAATTTAATTAAAAACAGTGCCTTACATTTTAAAATGTAAGGCACTGTTTTTAATAGTGTAATATAAATTATACATTTTCAGACTTCATTTGAATTAGGTCCCTTCATAAGTTTGTCAGTATCAATTTACACGGTAATTATTGCATGTATACCAGCTGTGTTAGTAGAGTTAGCGACGAACGAAGTAGATGTTATTAAGGAAATCTTGACAAAAAATCTTTTGCTGTGTTCAGGTAAAAAACACGTATTTTTTCACACGTATTTTTTTATTAATTATTTTTCAAATATAATATACGGTTACATTTTTTTGATACAAGAACTATAGATATATATTTTTTTCGTACAAGAAATACTTCTCATTACATAGCAATTTCTTAGTAAAATGAACAATGATGTTGAAAAAGTATTTTTTTCGTGGAGGCCTGTAGTGGCGCGCACACAAGAGTGTGACTGCAAACGTAACAGGTTGTGGGTTCGATCCCCATAGATCAGAGAGCGGATATTAATTAATTCATATTTTTATTTATTCGCTCTGGTAACAAAGCAAAGCGCGGCGTTGAGTTCTGCCACACGCTATGCCTCAGCCAGCAAAAATAAGAAAGGAGTGCCTTAACACTAAGTTTCCAAGTTTTTTTTTGCTACACTGCCATGTTCGGAATACAGAGTAGAACTAAAGAACAAATTTTCCTGAATCGTGAAATTACCTTCCTTAACTTTATATGTAAGTGTTCCTTTATAACTTTCATAAACTATTATTGTAGTGAAATATAAATTATTATTTTATTTAATTTCAGATCAAGCCCTTCTTTCGGAGATGCAAAATGCTTTAGAGTATATTAATCTACTACCATTTAAATACAACATATGGCGTATTATACCTGTGAATGCGTCTCTTCCCCTTAAATTTGCTGGATTATGTATAACTTATATTATCGTGGTCGCTCAATTCAGTGGCATTACTATAAGTAATTAATTTATATAATTGAAATAAATTTACTTAGATGGAACAAGTGTTTTTAATTTCTCTGTTCGCTTCATTTGTCCCATTTCTTCTAACTTGCATTTTACAGTAATTTTACGATTCAAGTATTAGAAAGAACATATATAAATAAAATGTAATTATTAAAATCACACATTTATATTTTATGTAAGTCGTTTGGAAATAATTTGATTTGATTGATTATTTTAGGCAATCTTTTCACCAAATGTCATCCATAATTTTTCGTTACACATTGTGACAGAATGATACCTAATTACTTTGTAAAATCAAAATGTTAAATAATATTTTTTTTTACATTGGGACCATGTCGCTGCTATTAACGGAACTCTTGCAGAAGCAAGATTCACTCACATGAATTAAAGCATTTTATTAATATTTATACATGAATAAACAAATTCAAGAAAGTAGTAGTAATTTGTCATACTAAATATTTAAAATTGACGTAGCTTTTTATTTATTTAAATTGAAATAAAACAAACTCTTAATGTTGAAGAAAGCTGCCAAAATATAATAATAAATGCATTTAAATATGGTTAACTGTTTCTGGAATTAGCACGTACAAACGCACAGTTTGCAGATAAAAAATTAAAAAAATCAGATTATATTAATAAATGTAAGAATTATAAGAAATTTTATGTACATATTTCTTTCATGTGCATATTGCGATCGATCACAGACTTTCTTTTATGTAAGTATAGATGTAATCAAAATCAGTAATCTATGTTTATAGTTATTTTTATTATTATTTTATTTATTCTTCATTGTACACAATTTAAAAATAATAAGTAAGCACTAAAAGAGAGCTTAACAAAAGCTATTATCGCACGGTAATACATTAATTTGTTAATGGATTATCTCGACAATTGAAAGTGTTAGCCCATTGCTTGATATTTTTAAATTTAAACATTTATTATTTATGTTGTAATATTTATCTGAATACTATTTTTACTTTCTTGTGATCAGACAGTAAAATATTATTTTATTTATTTTATTTTTATATTTTTCATTGAGCGTCCAATTTACGACAGTTTACCAACCATGATGATCATTGAGCATCATAAAGACCAGCAATAGCGAACGTACAAACAAAAGTTCCTAACGTACAACATTATGAACAATATGTTTTATAGAAACATACAATATGAATAATGATATTTTCTATGACACTTACGTGATGTATTACTGTTTTATCAGTGGGCGTTACAAAATGTGTTTGTTGCATATGATTCGTAATTTTAGATTAAAATAAATAAACGTATTATTTTGCAAAAACGAAATAATAAAAATTTAAAAAATAATATAAGCATCCTTTTATATTTTGGACACTGTCAGTTTTGGACTAATGTCCAATGTTATAATTAACATTTATTTCTTACGGTGTTTTGTTTACATTGTTTTATTGTTTTCCATGACATTTAGATTTTATATTTAACTGCTGGCGCCTGCTCAAAGAAAGCAAGACATAGAAACCACGGTGTGCAACCCAATTATTTATATTGTAACCATTAATAAATTCCAGATTAGGAGACTCCTTAACCTACACTATATTACAGTATAAAAAAAACAATTTGTTCAAGTTCATGTTTTTATATGAGGTTTAGTATATAAATATTACATAAAAACCATTGTGTGTTATTAAAGAGGTATTTCATTATCTCTTTTAGTTTAGCTGGACCAATCTAGCTGCTCATCAAATGTTCCAGAACTTACTCCTACATATATATAGCGTGAAGCTACGCTTAATAACTTTTGTTAAAGCAACATTTCCATATTTCTTATAGTTTCACTATACTGCCGTGGTTATAGATATTTAAATGTTCTAAATCTTTATTTTTTTGAGTTTTTGGATTTAGCGGTAGTGTAGTTTTTAGATTGAAGCAATTTGCAATAGTATATCGTCTTTATCATTAAAAGAAAAAATATTAAATAATTTTATAACTTATAGCGAGGAAAATGCAAGATAGATCCGAAAGACTTGTTGGAGGCCCAGGAAGGCTTTACACCTGGAAAAGGGTGTATGAATCCGATCTTTTCCCTCTGCATGTTCACGGAAAAAAAAATGGCAGTAAACCAAAAACATTCCGGCTTAGAATAGGATCACCCTGGTACTGATGGTGTCGTAAGAGGCGACTAAAGTGCGTGTGGTAGAGTCACGTTGCCAGTAATGGCAACACGCATGGGCAGACTCGACCGGATTATAACCACCCCCGGCATTTAAGACCGGCGTTAAGTAGTGGCTTTGGTCACTGCGCTTCGCATTAGGTAATGCCGGGCCCCGGTGCCCTTCCACCTTAAAGGACGGCAACGCTCCTGTAACTCCTCTGAAGTTACTCGGGGTCGTGGGCGACGGTGATCACTTACCATCAGGTGACCCGTACGCTCGTTTGCCGTCTTTTCCATAAAAAAAATGGCAGTAAACCAAAAACACACAGATATCTGTACTTTTGTGGACTTGGAAAAGGCGTTTGACAGGGTTGTAAGAACCAGATTATGGGAGATATTGCCCCGGTACAATGTGAGTGCATGCGTGCAATTAGGAGCTAGTATGTCGCCTTGGTTTGACATCCAAAGATGTTTAACAGGGTTACGCCGTGTCAGCTTGGTTGTTAAATTTGCATTTGGACAGCTGTCTTCAAAGTGACAGGGAAGTGACAGGGTAGTGATAGCAGGTACCTTGAATATAAATTGCCTGTTGTACGCAGATGATGCAGGGCATATTCCATCACCAGAAAGCGAGGTACAAGCATTAGTTACCAATCTGAAAAAAGGATGTGCAAATAATTGTCTAAGCCTAAATGCGAATATGATGCGAAGATTCTGATATTTAAAAGAAATGATGAAAGGACAGAATGCAAGATCAGTGTAAATGATAAGATATTAGAACAAGTAAATGAGGTAGTATATCTGGGAAGTATGATTGGCAGAGATGGAAGATACGAAATGGATGTAGAAAAGCGTATTGCTATCGGTAACAGAGTTAACTGTGCATTAGCTGCATTGTTGAGACGGCGAAACGTTAGCATAGCTGCACGTTTGGCTATACACAATGCAGTATTGGTACCGACGCTGTTATACGGTATCGAAACGTGGGTATTACAGAAGAATAATGTAAGAAAGATGAATACCTAAGGGATGCGATCTCTTCGTAAGATATGCGGAGTCAGTTTAGCTAATTGCTTACCCAATGGAGAGATACTCAGAATAGTAGGAACTAGCGTGGACGTATCAGTAAGAATGAAGAAGAACGTACTCAGGCTTGAGCACGTCAAGCGAATGAGTGAAGAAAGAAGGGAAAAAAATATTTATGAAGGCAAAGTGAATGTGAAGCAAAGTGAGGAGAGACCTCGGTTGACCTTTGAAGACACAGTATCTACGATATTGGAGGAAGATCACGTAAAATTCTTTCAAATATCAGAACTTTCGTTTTACCTGCATTCAAGTCTAGTTGATTAATTGCACACCCTTCTTCTGAGTTGCAACCAATACCTGTAATTCACTTTCTGATGATACAATGAGCAGTGCATCTGCGTACAGGAGGCAATTCATATTCAAATTACCTATTTTCACTTCTCTGTTTTTGTGCTTTGTTTCACTCCTTAAACACAGCGATCTAAATACAAATTAAAGGTAGCTACTGTCTACTTGTACCAGGCTGAGTGTACTCTGTAAATATATTTTACAGCCTGTATCAAGGGTCCGCTCATATTGTACCAAAGCAGTAATCTCTTTCTTAAAATCCTGTCAAATGCCTTTTTTTAGTCCACTTCACAGAAAAGTTTTGGTTTTCGCCTAATATTTAAGCTGTTAAATGATTATGATACAATAACCATATTTCATATAATGAAAATACAATGACTAACTATTCAATTTGTGGTTTTTTTCTTATTTATTTAATTCAATTTTTAATGTTATGTCCGCTTCCGGATAATGCAATAAACAAAAGTGTTCCTAAGTAAATTCAAGACATTGCATGTTGAGTGGTAGTATCTCAAAGCTTATAACAAAATGGAAAGGAAAATCTAAATTTTAGAAATATTTGCCAAATACAGTATAGCTTCTATACTGACATATTATGAAAAACGGAAGCTTCAGTTAAAAAATAAAAGAAAAACGAGACATACGATCTCTTCATATGATATGTGAAGTTAAGGCTCAAGAATTTGAAAGTGAAAAAAAGAAGAACGTGGTCAGATATATTAATCTGATGACCTAATAATCAACGTACATTTTCAGTAATGAAAAGACTCAGGGACAGAAGGATGCGGAGAAGCCAATGTTCCGAGATGGAACCCAACTGTTGCTTCGTTAGTCATTTTTGCCTAAATGTATTTTTCAAAATATGTATATTAAAAATGTAAAAAAATAATATATATCACAATGAGGAACGAAGTAAAAGCTTTTTCATTTCGCTTCAACCTGTAATTACTACTTTAATTGAACTGTATTTTAATGATTGTTAGAGAAATTTATTGTTTAGACATGTAAAAGCTCCCGGTTGTTACTGACATTTGCTTATCGCTTGTAATTTATTAGTTATATTTTTATTTCAAAATAAACATTATTCACTTATTAGTTAAAGATTCTGATAAAGTTACTTTTTATTACACGTAATTTTTTTTAATATTTTTTTTTCATTTTAATTTTTTTTATTCGCTATTACCACAACTGTACCAACGATACGAATTATCTCGAGCAGTATGTTTTGTGTCATATATATTTTTTTAGTTTTTCCATAGGACCACAGGAGCGAGGCTGCTGGTATTTTTTTTTATATACTTTAAATAAAAAAAAATGTAAGCAAACAAACCAGTATATTTTTACATATTTGTCGTACGTAGATCAATTACAACATTTCAAGTAATTGTCAAAAGGTAGATATTAGTTTAAAAATGTAGTATTTGGCTATTGTGACGTCGTTCACATTTTTTTTGACTATATACGTTCAAGTGTATACAAAACATCGTGTAAAAAACAATAGTGTGATGTATTACCTTAATTCGGTGTCAAAATTGAAAATAATTATGAAATCGCGCCTATACTTTGGGCATTACCATTATCCTGGTTACTCAAACTTTTTAAACAAAATATTTTTTTGGTACTGCTTAACTTACACTATCGGGATTTTCTTCGTTTACTTCTATATATATCCCGGACCTTTGGACTTTGCTAAGAACCATACTTACACATACACTATGATCGAAGCGCTCTTTAATAACTTACTCTCGTTAGTATTGAAAGGCAATTATCTTAAAAAATTATATGCCTTAGTAATTAAAACACAGAGAATGTTTCATTTGAGAGAATTGGGGGTATCTCGAGATATATACATATCTTTATTTATATGTTCATCATTACGTGTATATATCGTGTTAAAGTATAGCCCATTTCTGATCACGGATATTCGGACTTGGATTGCTGCTTTTGCTTTTGTGTCACTTTGTTTTAATTACGTCTCAAAAATTATAGTTTTCGATATTGTTTATCACCGCATGAAAGTCATTAGGATTCAATTTGAATATAAACATATGCGTATAAATATCATTGGCAAAGAGAGAGTTAGGCATAGAATTGAAAAGATCAAGACGTGTCTATATGTATACGATGAACTTGTTTATTTTATGAAAAATATGGACATCGAAGTGCAAGCTTGGGTAAGGTATAACAATAATAAAGATTTTTTTTGTATATCTTAATTTATTAATCAATTCACCAAGATATATGACATAATAGTAATAGACTTGAACTAACCTCACCTATTGTTTCAGTGTTTTAAATACAAAGTTAAAAAAAAATATATGAAAAGTGGTGTCTGTTACACTTTGTATATAAAATTTCACTACTACAAAATATTACATTTTATACATTTTAATTTGTACATTTTATAATTAAATTTAAAGGGATTTTTTTTACAGCTGTTTCTAACTTTATTCATAAGCTTTCCAAAAACAGTTGCATTTACACATAGATCGGTGACGCGATTGTTGAAAATGGTAAGTTTTTCCAAAAAAAAAAAATACCCTCTATTATAATTATATATACCATTTCCTAAGAGGGCCATCTTCATTTTCTTGGTTTGTTACCAAGACACAGCTCAGTGTTTAGTTACGCCACTCAACATTCATTGTCTCAAATATTAGATGGAAAATAAAAAATGGAGTGTCTTATATGTCTTCCAGGCTTTACAAAAATATACCAATTTCAGGTAGCATATGACGCTGGCCCGTTTATTCCTATGTCAGTATCTATTTATACAGTGATTATAGCTAATATACCAGCTGTGCTGGTGGAGTTGGCTGCAAATGAAGTGGATATTATAAAAGACGTGTTATCACGAAATCTTATATTATATACAGGTAGTAATTTCAAATAAAATTAGCTCATTTTTTACTTTAAGTACTGTAGTTAGGTATTATTATTTTTTTGATATTCCAATAATTGAAGGAAGAAGTGTGAAGTGTGAAGAAAAATAGATTTTTTTATTATGTGTATAAAACTCTTGAGTACACATCTATACACATCTTTTACTATACACTTATTTTAAAGGAAGCTGGTTTGCGCTTTTTCTTTCTTAGAAAGTGAGCCCAAAAATGAGACAACATTTGAACACAGCGCATTCATTTTTAAGATAGCAATTTAAGAAACAAGACGCCATCAATCAATCCATGCCGTCAATATTTAATAATATTGGTTACCACGCCCATTCATTTTATGTAAATTATTTTAAAGAAAGATATTTTGCGCTTTTTCTTCCTCAAAAACTCTTTCCTTTCCGAAAATTGAGACAACATTTGAACACAGCGCTTTCATTTTTAAGATAGCAACTTAAGAAACAAGATGTGGTCAATCGATCTATGTAAAACAATGAATAATTTGCCAAAATCATTGGTTTTTAACCTTTCTTAAAACTGATAAAATATGATTTAAAAAAATACTCACCTGGAACATGGGAAAAAATTATTAACTTCCATATAATATATGGGAGTTAATAATTTATACTTCCTTTCCTCTAGTAAATAGACGATTTGACGTTAAGCTCCACGATTCAACAATAATGTTTTGAAAATTGCCCAGAAAGCTGGGAATATGTAGTTTTGAACAGGTTACTTCTGCCTACCCTACATTCCATTTGAGGTATTGTGTGTTGAATAGCGGAGCTCAAGGCCACACTTGAAAGTGGAGTACAGAACGGAGTGTCTTAACACTGCGGTTCTTAAGTTCCCTTTGCCTAATCTATCATATGCATGATCTAAAAAAAATATGTAACGTACGTATGTCTTTGTTTCTTTTCATTACAGATGAAACCTTACTACGTGAAACTCAGCGTGCACTTGATTATATCAATCTTCTCCCATTTAAATACAGTATATGGCGAATGATTCCTGTAGATGCATCACTTCCTTTGAAGTTTACTAGCTTATGTATAACTTACATTATTGTTGTTGCTCAATTTAGTAGTTTCAGTATTTAATAAAGTTCTTATAATCTTTGTTTCTTTCTTTCATGAAATATTCATATTTTATAAGTTTCAGATTTTACTTATTTCTTTGAATATTTTATATTGGTTTAATTTTGTGAACAAAAGGTAAAAGTAATTATACTTCATTTATTACATGTGTCATATTAAAAGCTACTATTTAAATTTATTTATTCATCTAAAAAGAAATGTATTAGACATACATAGTACCCTTACAATATTTAATGTTATATTGTTAGCTATTGACTGAACAAACTATGGAGCGCTATTCGTATAACGTTTTGGGGGTTCCGCAAGGATCTATTTTATAAATAATTTTGATTTTGTTATATAAAAAACTATTACGATAAAAAAATCTATTCTAAATCAAATCTTTTGTTTTCATCACCGCTTTGGAAGGATGTTGTCAAATTTAAGCATTATTTTTCTGCATTACACTTTATTCTAATTTACAATATTTCTTACTCTGATTTTCAATTCCAATAAACTTGTACATCCATCGGAAACTGTGAGTGATCGCTATATCATTTTAAAATGGATATGTCACAAAAAGGATATATTCTAAAAATTATATTCTGAATAAGATAGATTATTACTATATATTTACGTTAAAGGAACACAAAAAATGACAATGAAACAGATCAAAATATATACAACATTTCGTATTAATTCAATTTCCATTGACTTATTAACAAAAGTAACAAGCAAATTAAATGATATTGTTGTACTATAATTTTATTAGTTACTACAAACCCGTCTTTACTCATTTCAAGAAACTAAAATTCGAAAAAAACATTTCCAATCCATTTTATAACATTTTAGAAAATTGACATATATTTAAGAAAACAATAGATAATTACGAAAACTAATGGTGTTAAAAAAAACCTTTAAATTATATCGAAATTTTACCTAAAATAGCCATTTTCAAAATTCAATAAAAATGATAGTGAAGTTTTCACTATCATGTATCAATGTATAAAAATTTTAACTCACAAAATTTTAATACTTATAAAAATTTTAACGAAGCAGGATTTGAACCCACGCCTCTTGGAAATCATCTAAGCGCTCTGACCAACTAAGCCATTCGTTCTCACCAAGCTACGCGGAAACTATTATGCGCTTGTCACAATTTATTTATATTGTTAGCATCTCTGTAGGGAGATTTTTACAAATTTCCGCTACACAAACACAATTTATTTAAAATTATCATTCGACAAGGGAGAATGCTATTTATCATGTATTTTTACTATTTTTAAAATATTATTCCACACTTAGGAAAGAAAAATACTAAATTTAAAAACGTATAAGAATTTGAACGAAGCAGGATTTGAAGCCGCGCTTCTTAGAAACATCTAAGCGCTCTGACCAACTAAGCCATTCGTTCTCACCAAGTTACGTCGAAATTATTTAAATCACACAATAGTAAAAATATTTCATATTTAGCTTGGTGAGAACGAATGGTTCAGTTGGCCAGAGCGCTTGGACGGTTTCCAAGAGGCGCAGGTTAAAACTTCTGCTTCGTTCATTTTTTTTTTACGTTTTTAAATTTAGTCTTTTTCGTTCCCAAGTGTGGAATAACACTTTAAAAATAGTAAAAAATAAATAACGAAGCTGGTTATTTATACATTTTCTAAATAATCATTTTCTCTTCTAATTGTAGAATAGGACTTTAAAATTGGTTAAAATATGATGGTAAATACCACCAAAATGTAAAGCAGTATAAAATTAATTGAAATCTATAGTACACAATCATAGACGGACACTTTATTTATAAATTTTATCTTTATATATAAAAACCGTATTTGCGTGTTCACTTTCCTAGTCATTAATCAAAATGAAGCCAATATTTTACTCGTAAGCTTTAAGTTTATTACCATTCGTTGTCTAACTTCAGTAAAAATTATACATAGTTTAATTTATATAGTTGTTCTCTTTTTAATATTTCGAAACTAAAAATATGCCTATTTCTTTGAAAACGTTTAAGAATATTATAAACATTCGTCTTTTGTTTGGACATTATCATGACTCACAATATTTAAAATCATTAACACGATGGTATTGTGTTGTGTTCACTTTTAATTTAGTTATCGTATATTTTGTACTTTTTCCTGAACCATTCAATTTTGACAAAAACTATACTTACCCAATGATAGAAGTTCTAATGAATACAGTAACTTCGGTAATATTTCAAGGACGTTATGTAGAAAAAATGTACGTTTTGTTAGAAAAATCTCAAAGTGTTTTAAATGTTACAAAAATATCTATTAGCTACTTAGTTTATGCGAGCTTAATTATAATTTTTTCACTTCGTTTGTATTTGTTAATAAGCTACACAACTTATACAACGGCAGATATACGATATTGGATTTGTTTTATTGCTCTAACATCATATTTTATTAATCACATGACTAAAATCGTTGTTTTCGATATCATATATCAAACGATGAAACTTATAAGGATAAAGTTGCAATTGAATTATACATTTGCAAACGTTATTAGCAGAGACACGGTAAATTATAGGATACAAAATATAAAAACTAATATGTGTATGTACAAGCATGTAACGAATTTTATGGAGAATATCGATTTTGAGCTTCAAACTTGGGTAAATATGATTATATTTTTATAATAATTTGTCCTATTTGCAACATTTTTAACAATTATAGACTAAAAAAATCTTTTTCTTCGTTAATGTAATAATTTTTTCATAAGTTTTTGGATCCATAACCGCTATAAATATAAATATATTAAAATGTAAGAGCAATGCTTGAAACTTAAATTATTATACTGGCTTTTTGAAGTTTTATTTTTATTTTAACCAATTTATTCTTACTTAGTTACTTTAGAGTGTCTTAACACTAGGTTCCCAAGTTCCCTCTGCCTATCCTGCCATGTGCGGGATACAGCGTGAAGCTGAGTAGAGAATACTTACTTTAGAAAACGTATAAAAATTTGAACGTAGCAGAATTTGGAAATCGCCGAAGCGCTCTGACCACTAAGCAATACGTTCTCACCCTGTTCACATCATTGAACATGTTCTTGTCCTGAGTGTAATTACATGTACATTTCAAAATTAATTAAAATACTTTAAAATTAGTAACAATTTCTTCTTGTTTCAGATATTAATAACAATATTGATTAGTTTTCCAAAAACAGTCACAGCTATATACTTGTCAATGAAAGAGGTGGATTTATAATCTAACTACTTATATATAACCTCCTAAATACCTATTATATACATATATACAAAGTAACTGTCTGTCTATGCCGTAAAGTTACCTTTGGACATTTACGTAAAGTAGCACAGCATAGTGGCTAAAGAATTATATTCATATGAGATCAATTTAATATGTTGCATCTATATGATATCTAGAACAGCCACGCTATGGTGAAAGTTTTATAAAACTATATCCAACAATCTAATAATTAAGAATATCTAATATTTCTATGTTCCATTCTTATTAAAAAAAACTACTGAACAGATTGTGATGAAATTAAAAATTTATGTAAAAATGTTGTATAATTTAGTTTTAAGAGTACTAAAATATTAAATGAGTGATTCGATTTGCCATTAACTATACTACTATTTTTAGGATATATTTCGAGTGATTGCCCATTTCATAATCACATCCTACACAATTTATATTTCATGTGCACCTGCATTACTCATTGAATTAACATTAAACGAGGAAGATATCATAAAAAGTGTGTTAACCAACCAGTTGCTAACGTCCACAGGTAATTAAGAAATCTCATATAATAATAGAGAGAAAGAATTACATAAATTTCCCATATTTCCTTTTATAACTCTGTACCATAATCTACCTAGAAAGCTTCAAATATTTTTAACCGGCTTTATAAAGGAGGTTATTTGTTGCCAAACCGGCAAACAAATATTCTGTCTTAGGTTACTGTTTAAAATTTATCCAAATCAGCTTGTAAATCTTTGAAATATGGGTATTTCTGAAAATTATTTTACTAATATTAATAATGAGAATCAGTAATCCGTTAATTCCTAATCAAAGTATAAAATTAAAATTCATAAATATTCTTCATTTCCTTCCAGATGATGATCTGCAAGAAGAGATTCAGCGTGCATTAGATTATATTAATTTTGTCTCTATAAAGTGTAATGCATGGCGAATTATAGCCTTAGATGTAACTCTACCCTTGAAATTCGTCAGCATTTGTATCACTTACGTGATTGTTCTAGCACAGTTTAATAATATCACTATTTAAGAATAAGATGAATACACATTATAAAATCAATTCAGATATTTTAGTATTATTAGCAAGCATGTATCTAATGTTGGATAATAATAAGTATTTTTTCTTCTCTTTCTCTTCTTTTCGTTTTGAAATTTTTAATATTTCTAGACTGCCAAGTAAAGTTTGGCGCGTATCTTGTATGTCTGTATGTACATAATATTCTTGATAACCTCATGTATTTAGAACTGCTGACCATATTTATATAATTAAGGTATCGTAAAATTAGTTTTTAGTAAGGACTTGGCTTCCTTGGAAAGTTGGATTTGCTGTTCTATAACATCAAGAAAGACCCAGGAAGTTCAGGTAAGAATGGTTTTAACGGCATTATTTACACAGACGGAAGGAAGATTGCCGGCGGGGTATGAGTAGAACTATTCTACTGGAAGGGTAAGCTGAAACACTGACCAACTAGCACGTTCTATTAATTTTTTGTTCAATATTTCAGCCCGAACTAATACCTGCTCTTTACCAAGAAACTAAATTTGCGATAAAAAGAAATCAAATTGCATCTTGAACGACTCCCGATCGGCTGTCAAATTTTTGAGTAACCAGGATGTGTTCCACTTCAGTCATAGCAGTATTTTATAAGAAAATATCTATATATTAAACTCATCATCGTCGTGTAAAATAAATTAACCTTTTCTTTGTATATTTGGAAAAACATATAAATGAAATTAATGTACCTCGAAACGCTAATAAACAAGTACGACCAGATGCGATCGCTATACCATCGCCCTAACCTAACTAAAGACGATAAACAATAAAACTCGTCAAGAATAATAACTTGGATTGTATAAACAAATAAAATAACGTAAAATATTTTATCTCTTATGAATATAATCCTCGTTTTATGGCTGCATTAAATTTGAACAGTTTTAAGGGGGTAGCATAAAGATGGCATAAAATTTCTGAGCCTCCAAAGGATTATCTTGCGCCCCAGCTTTTTTATATTTTAAAAGCTACTTAAACCTTTGAAGACGATTTGAATAATTAAAGCTAGGTGATAATTTGCGAGTGAAGATATTTTCTTTTTCTTTATTTTGCTTCGTAAGTAGTTAGAGGGATTCTTTGGATAACTAATTTAACCTCATCAAAGAGATCAAAGGGAAACTGAACCCAAATTATATATACAACTAATATATGTAAAACAAGGAACACTACACTCAAAATTTTTACTTCAATGTAAACTCCAGAATTCGACTAAAAATGGTGAACGAAAGTGTCTTTTTTTAATTATGAATTTTAACGGAGTAATAGTCTTAACACTAAGTTCTCAAGTTTCTTGTGCCTTTTATAAGTAACTTAAAAATATATATAAAATGTATGAAATTTAGAATTACAAAGTTTAACTTGATCATTTTTATAATAATGTCGCTTCAGAGTCTGGTCCAGGAAGTTAGCAATTATAGAGTTATGTATCAAAGTTGCTGCCCCTCGGCGACAAGCAGATGAATTTTCTGCCATCCATCATCCCACGTCCCCCGAGTCCGGTGGTTCAAAAGTTAAATTGAGTGCACTTTATAAAGATACATAGAGATTGAGTGGTTCTTAATACTTCATTGTTTCCTTTGGACTTTAATGAAATATTATTTTGTATTAACTTGACGCTGTATCCCACATAAGGAAGGTAGGCAAAGAAAACCTGGGAACCTATTAAGATACTTCATTCCTCACTTTCTGCTGAATTCTTGATACATTGTGTGTTGGGTGGTGTTTTTTTTTAATATTATTTAAAGTACATTAAGTAAATAAATTATATATATATATATATATATATATATATATATATATATATATATATATATATATATATATAATATATATATATATATATATATATATATATATATATATATATATATATATATATATATATATATATATATATATATATATATATATATATATATATATATATATATATATATATATATATATATATATATATATATATATATATTATATATATATATATATATATATATATATATATATATATATTAAGGTACTGTGGTGAGACTTTGAACCTTTATCGGTCACTTTTAGAATCAAACGCTACCCGCGTTTGATTCTAAAGTGACCGATAAAGGTTCGATTTAGGAAGGATATTTTTTTTTTACCTAACTATGTTGCAATGAGTTCTCTGAAACACTCTGATCTCTACATTTTATACTTTAAGACTGTAGAGATTGGAGTGATTAAAGATACTCATACTCTACTCGGTTTCACGCCCTATCCCGCGCCTGGCAGGGTAGGCAGAGGGAACTTGGGAACCTATTATTAAGTTCCACTTTCGTTCCACTTTCGTTCCCCACTTTTCGCCGAATTTGAGGCACTGCGTGTTGACTGGCGGAACTCAACGCCGCGTTTTGCCTTGTACCAGAGCGAAGAAATGAAAATATTAATTATTTAAATTGAAAATATAATATATATAATTTCCTCTGTAGGGATACGTATTATTAAAATGTAATTACTTTACTAAACCTATTGAAAACTATAAGCTTTTTTAATAGAATATTTATCGAGTTTGTATATTCATTAATATTAAATGCACCACCCAAAATGAATTTCATACGCGATTGACCGCAAAACGATATTAATTTAGATATAACTAAAATGTTCAAATGAGCTCAATTAGATACAATTTGAGCACGAAACGATCCAACAAATGTTCGCTAATACAAAACTAGTTTACAAATCCATGTATTGAACTAATAATAAACGGATGAAATGGCTCGATTGATTAAAATAATATTCATTGTACTTTAACTGTCTAGGTGTCAATGTGTTGTTTAATTTAATTTTGTAGTATTTGATATAACTCGCGAAAATGATTGTATATGAACTATTCTTATTTATCTGGGGAAAAGGAAGTAAACATTTTAGAAGTATTATCATAAAATATAATATTTTTAAGTTATTTTATTAATAATTTTGAAGTTTAAAGCTTTAAGTATTACGCCAGCGTTTGGCGCTCCGGTCTGCCTGCCTACCCCGCTAGGAAAATAGCGTGAAGCTAAATAAGTAAGTATTTTCGATACATTGTTGATTAATGGAACTGAACACCGCCGTTTGTCTTGTTTCCAGAGCAAGAAATGAAAACAATATATTCTCCATGACTGGAAATTGAACTCTATTTTTTTTATGGAAAAGACGGCAAACGAGCGTACGGGTCACCTGGTGGTAAGTGATCACCATCGCTAACGGCCCCGAGTAACTGCAGAGGAGCTACAGGAGCGTTGCCGTCCTTTAAGGTGGAAGGGCACCGGGGCCCGGCATTACCTAATGCGAAACGCAGTGGCCAAACCCACTACTTAACGCCGGTTTTAAATGCCGGGGGTGGTAATAATCCGGTCGAGTCTGCCCATGCGTGTTGCCATTGCTGGCAACGTGACTCTACCACACGCACTTTAGTCGCCTCTTACGACACCATCAGTACCAGGGTGAACCTATTCTAAGCCGAAATCACTCATAGCAGTCACATGTAAATTCTGACACTTTACCACTACACCTTGACTGTCTCTATAGCCTATAATATTACTTATATAACAACTATGTTTACATTAGCCAGTAGTTATATTAGATAGCACGTAACTAATGAAGTGCAGTCGTAAATCAAAGCGGCCGTATATTAACATCGCACAGTATTGACAGCGGACACCGCACGCATTTATCAATGTGTCTAAACATAAGTTTGTATTGATACTGAAAGTGCTATATAGATAATATATGGCTGGTTTGTATGTAATGATAGAAATATTTAAATTAATTTGTATTTAATACTTAGCTTCACGCTGTATCCCGCACGAGGCAGGGTAGGCAGAGGGAACCCGGGAACCTAGTGTTAAGATACTCCGTTCCACTTCGGTTCCCCACTTTCCGCCGAATTTGAGGCACTGCGTGTTGAGTGGCGCAACTCAACGCTGCGCTTTGCTGTCGGTTACAGTCACACGCTTGTGCCGCTGCGCCACGACAGACCTCTAATTTGTATTTAATAGTAGTTAATTTTCAAAATTCATTAAAAAACCTATATATTTTTAATCAATCAGTATCACGCTGAGCCACAGGCGGTATACAAGGTAGAGTAAAGGGAACTTAGGAAGCCAGTGTTAAGATATTTCAATCCTATTTAGTGGCAGAACGCCGCTTTTTGTCTTGTCATAGTACGGACATAAAAATAATTCTTTCTCGAGCATATTAATCGCAATCAAACGATTACACTTAAAAGCAGACGCACTAAAGAAAATATTATTACTAAACTTAAATTTAAAAAGGGTATAAAAATTTTGAACGAAGCAGGATTTGAACCCGCGCCTCTGGAATACCGTTCCAGCGCTCTGACCAACTAAGAACTTGAACGAATGGCTTAGTTGGTCAGAGCGCTGGAACGGTATTCCAGAGGCGCGGGTTCAAATCCTGGTTCGTTCAAAATTTTTATACGCTTTTTAAATTTAAGTTTAGTATTTTCTGTCCTAAGTGTGGAATAACACTTTAAAACATAGTAAAAATATGAAAATATTATTTTTAATATTAGTAGTGTACATTTTTTTTTAAGCTACCTACTCTAAATCACCCGTCTCCATAGATTGTCCATGTTTATTTTTATTTGCTTAAGCCGTTCGAGATATTCGCTACCTCAAGTTATTGTAAACGATATTTAGAAAATCCATAGAAATGAAAATACTACGTGAAAATACACAAAACATCCATCCAATTTGTGGGAGTATCGCTTACAATTGCATCGTATTCAAACGTCGCCATATTTACGTATCCTATTTGCTTCTACTTAGAGAAGTAATATTTTTCAATAGAATGAAATGAATATGTGTTGGTTCTTACATATTATGTGTATTTGTATTCTCTTGGTTATATTATAAATAAAATGCTTATTTTTTCAAACTGTTGAATCCTAAGATTTGATTACACTTATCTAAATACCTATAAATATATAAAATGAATCAGTCATTAAGTGTAAAAATACTGAACTAAGCAATAACACTGGCACAAATGGCACTAAGAGAATAATTTTCGAGTTTTTTTTTATGGAAAAGACGGCAAACGAGCGTACGGGTCACCTGGTGGTAAGTGATCACCGTCGCCCACGGCCCCGAGTAACTCCAGAGGAGCTACAGGAGCCGTCCTTTAAATTGGAAGGGCACCGGGGCCCGGCATTACCTAATGCGAAACGCAGTGGCTAAAGCCACTACTTAACGCCGGTCTTAAATGCCGGGGGTGGTAATAATCCGGTCGAGTCAGCCCATGCGTGTTGCCATTACTGGCAACGTGACTTTACCATACGCATTTTAGTCACCTCTTACGACACCATCAGTACCAGGGTTAGGGGCTATATTTAACCTTAGCCGCAAAATGAGAGGTATTTTAAGTTTGTCCTGTCTGTCTGTTTGTGGTACCGTAGCTTCTAAATTAATGAAGATTGATAAATGCAAGTTTTATATGAAAATCTAAATTTTAGGCAAAATTTGAACATTTATTCTTGCTAACTAAGTATAATACATATAAGTTTGTTAACTTATTGTGTGTTCACAATATCAATAAAATTTCTTCATCTTTCAAAAGAACGTCACAATAATATCATATTATTTGTTACCTTACAAGTTGTTTAGATACACTTTGCAATAGTTAGGCTTTCCCTTTGATGCTACCTTTCGATTTATTCATATTTATTTTCCTTCCAATCCTGTATTAATAGAAGATGTGTTTACTAAGCATTTTATCAACTACTTTAACAAAATATACCATATTAGGGTTCGTTATTTACATTCAATAATGGAAAAATGTGATTTAGCCTTTGATGTATTATTGTTGGCATTTTTGAAATTAAAACTGTTTAGGAAGTTTACAATATTGATCTATCAACATCACATGGCACCTGTCGTGGTGGACAGTACGCGACAGGTTTTGGGTTCAATTCCTCTCGCTCTCAGCTTTACGTCGTATCCCACAAATAACAGGGTAGACAGAGAGAACTATGGAACCTAGCGTACACACCGTTCCACTTCCGTTCCCCACTTTCCGCCGAATTTGGAACATTGCATGTTAAGTGGCAGAACTCAACGCCGCGTTTTGCCTTGTTACCAGAGCGAAGAAATGAAAACGTTAAATATTTAGTTTTGAAAATATTATATATTTCATTTACTCAAATGGGGATCGAACCCACAACCTATCGCTTGCAGTCAGACGCTTGTGTCGCTGCGCCACGACGGGCCTTCAATCACCACAGGCCAGGTTCAATCCCCACTTACAGAAATTAAACATTAACTACTTTCGCTCTTGAATTTCGCTTCTTCACACACCATGTAGAAACTTCAATTACTGGCTTACAACAGGCTCCCAAGATCCCTATGGCCATGTTTGGTATGTGAGTGAATAGTGTGAAGCTAATATATTGACATATTCAATTATTATATATACGAGTACATTATATAATTAAAAAAAAAATATTTATTCTGTCTTCACACTATAATGAAGTAAGGCACTATAAAATTTTATAAAAGTGCAGTAATCATAAAACTCCACTCAGCTTCACGCCGTATCCCGCAGGTGGCAGGGTAGGCAGAAGCAACTTGGGAACCTAGTGTTAAGACACTCTGTTCCACTTGTGTTTCCCACTTTCCGTCGAATTTGAGGCATTGTTTGTTGAGTGGCGGAATTCAAAGCTGCATAAACTTATAAAACTCCACGCTAACGAAGTTTTGGGTTGCCACTAGTCTTACTAGTATTACATATGTAAACGTTTGTTTATTGTTGGTTTCACTTTCACGAAATATATTTAAAAATTTGGCGTAATTTGGCTATAAAGAAGTTAAAGCATACAAGGCCGCACGTGGGTTGTTAGTAACAAATAAATATAAAAACAAATTTATTTATACTATAGCTTTGTTTAACAAAAAAAAAACAACGTTTTCATGCATTTTTTTATACATTCCAACATAAATTGAATAAAAATATATTTATTAATATGAAAATTCTATTTTAGTCAAGTATTTGTAAAGGTCTATCATTGTTATGCTTCAATAGATATAACATATGTATAAGAAGTAACATTCATACGATGTATATGCATTGCAATTTCAATCAGGCGAGTGATCATCCTGCACCAGCTGCGGCCGTGACGAATTAATTCCATATGTTAATATGCAACCTGCGCATGTATTAAAATATTGGGCTTATACCTAATATTAGGATATTAGAGGAAAACCTATATTTGAATTATTTAGGCCATTGTGGTGAAGGGCACAAGGGTGGCATTAATTCCGCATCTCGCCTTACCCTTGCAATATCTTGAGAATTCCGCGGAAAATAGAGAACGGAAGAGTATTAATGGTGTGGTTTTCATACCGAATATAAAATGGTAGACTAAACGCCACGTTCTGCTTAACCTGCTATAAGCGATATGCTCTTGAACTAAACTATCTATTCATCTTTTCAAAGCACTAGCTACAAAGCAAGACAAAGCAATAGTGTTTAAATTTGAGATACACACTGTATCCCGCACATGGCAGGGTAGACAGAGGGAACTCGGGAACTTAGTGTTTAGACACTTCGTTGAGTTCCCCACTTCCCTACGCATTTGAGGCGTTGCGTGTTGAGTGGTGGAGCTCAACGACGCAATTTCACCGAGTGGGTATCGAACCCATAATTTGTCGCGTTTATAGTCACACGCTTGTACCAATGCGCTACAACAGGCCTCTAACTTTTAAGCAGCTAATCCAAAATTCATAAACACGCTTTCATATAAGAAAACGTACTCAAATCAGTTTATTCAATCGATATTACGATGTCACAGACAGTCAGTACAAAAAATAATACAAGAAATGACATAAAAGGGGAAAAGGTAAGCGAACAAGTCCCTATTGACATAGATAATTTACCGCTCGACCGGTTAGATCATTAAGTGATTACAGCAAAAATCTGTACGGGAAGTACGAAAGAATGTATTAACTTAGCCGTGAAATTGTACTGGGAGTGTTAACGTGGTCTTTAATTTGTTCAGTAATTTTAATTATAGGAAAAGAAGCTATATACATTTTTAATATGTATTTTTTTGTATGAAAATGTATGATTTTAACTTTGAAAATGTTTGAAAATGTATGATTTTAACTTCCAAATTTTAAACCTAACCTAGTGTAGGCAGAGGAAACTTGGGAACCTAGTGTTAAGACACTCCGTCCCGTTCACCGCTTTACGCCGAATTTGAGGCAAAGCGTTTGAATGGTTGACTCAAAGTCGTACTTTGCCAAGTAAACAGAGCGAAGTAATGAAAATAATAAATATAAAATAATATACAAGCGAATTTGAGTTCTGCCACTCAACAAGCAATGCCTCAAATTCGGCGAAAAGTGGAAATCGGAACGGAGTGTCTTAACACTAGGTTCCCAAGTTCCCTCTGCTGCTTCCCTACACTAGGTTACGTTTAAAGTTTGCAAGTTAAAATCATATATTTTCAAACATACAGACCAAAAAATATATAAAAACGACAAAACTTTAAAATAATAGGCATTTTTTATTTCTTTTAACAAAATTATTATCTGAGCACAAAATCTTTATTACTGCATACATCAATATAAACGACCCAATACGTAATAAACATTTGATTTATAATATTTATGTAAAAGGAATTTTGATCTGGTTAGGGCTGACATAGCAAATATGCAATTTTTGGTTGGTAATCAAATTTTAAAGCAAGAAGGTTAACTTTATATATGTAGTAACTCTAGTATTACGGCAATCCGGCCCCATTAAGACTTCCGTTCCCGCACTTTCCGCTAAATTTAAGGTATTACGTGTTAAATGGCGGAAATCAAGCTCACGATTTTTGCCTTGTTACCAGATTGAAGAAATGATAATATTAAATATTTTATTTTCGTGATTGGGAATCGAATCCATAGCCTGTCGCGGTGACATACGCGCGCTCGTGTCCCTGCACCGCAACAAGCCTCACTTTTATTGATTACTTACTTACTTAGCTTCACGCTGTATCCCACACGAGGCATGGTAGGCAGAGGGAACCCGGGAACCTAGTGTTAAGACACTCCAATCTACTTCCGTTCCCCACTTTCCGCCGAATTTGAGGCATTGCGTGCTGAGTGGCGGAACTCAACGCCGCGCTTTGCCTTATTACCAGAGCAAAGAAATGAAACATTAAATATTTAAATTGAAAATATTAAATATTTCATTTTATCGACTGGGGATCGAACCCAGAACCTGTCGGTTACAGTCATACGCTTGTGCCGCTGCGCCACGACAGGCCTCTTATAGTGTAACATTAAATGAATTGTAGTAGTTCTAGTGTTTTTAGCATCATGCTTTATCCCTATCGGAGTAACCGAAGTGTATCTAACCAAAGAGGTTAGATTATGTTTGCAATGTGTAAGTGTACCACTTAGAATAATTAGGAATTTCTGTAAGTTATATGAAGTGGTAAATTAAAAAAAAAAAAATATAATACGTTAAACATCAAATACAAAAAAAATTACGCACATAAAAAAAGACAAAATAATTAAAAAAATATATTCCCCCAGGAAAAAAGTTCAATTCAAAGTAATAATTAGCGAGATTTGCGTCACAAACAGACAAAATATTCAATTCCATAATACTGATCTCCCACAAACTAGTACAAGATAAACCAATCACATCGTCTGAGTACACCGTAGTCTTCAATCACGCACAATCTGCTAACATATCAATAGACGGTCACTGTCCGTATCGTAATGATGCCCCGCGGCCATCACTGCACAGTGGT
This sequence comes from Eueides isabella, assembly GCA_019049475.1. Lineage (NCBI taxonomy): Eukaryota > Metazoa > Arthropoda > Insecta > Lepidoptera > Nymphalidae > Eueides > Eueides isabella. Next base: position 3,067,349 of record CM032402.1, read on the forward strand.
TTGTAGTTCAATTAATAATGTGCATCGGCAAAGCTGGCCGCCTGAGTGGTTTGGAAATTAAACAAATCTCTTGTGTGCATTTCTGTGGTTTTAGATTATGGGTACATTGTCGAGGCCTGTCGTGGCGCAGCGGCACAAGCGTGTTACTATAACCGATAAGTTCTGGGTGCGAATCCCTTTCAAGAAAATGAAATATTTAATATTTTTAATCTTAAATATTTAATGTTTTTATTACTTAGCTCTAATACAAGGCGAAACGCGGCGTTGAGTTCCGCCATTCAACACGCCATGCCTCAAATTCGGTGGTAAGTGGGGAACGGAAGTGAAATGGAGTTAATTAGTCTTAACACTAGGTTCCCAAGTTCCCTCTGCCTACCCTGCCATGTGCGGGATACAGCGTGAAGCTAGTGCACTGTCTTGTTGTATTTTACGTTCGATGGCTGATCGAAGAAATAATTATAATATTGTGATGCTTTAAAATATATTATTTTTTTATATAAAACATGTTTAAATTAAATATTTTTTGTTTTCATTTCTTTGCTCTCGTATAAGGCAAAGCTCAGCTTCACGCTGTATACCGTATATGGGAGGGTAGGCAGAGGGAACTTGAGAACCTAGTGTTAAGACAATCCGTTCCACTTCCGTTCTCCACTTACCACCGAAATCTAATCATTGCGTGTTGAGTGGTGAAACTCAACGCCACTCTTCGCCTTGTAACCAGAGCAAATAAATGAAAACAATGAATGTTTAATTTAAAAATATTATATATTTATTTTCCTCAAGTAGTAACCGAACCCACAACCTAAAGTCATACGCTTGTACCGTTGCCTCAATCAGCATTTAAATTTTAAAACTTTCAAGCTTTGTTAGTGAAAATCAAAGTCATATATTGCTAAAATATAAAATTACATGATTAATTTTTTGAACAACAAATAAATTACCACCGATTCGCTGCAGTTGCTCTGAGACTTGATAAAAATCGGCGCATTGAGTGAGAGCAGCGGTACTATTTTATATTTATTTTTTAGTTTTTTTTGTTTCTTTTTCTTGCTGGGATACAACTTTTTGCGCTGTAAAACCCATAAAATTATTAACGGCTTAATACAAACAAGATACAGATACAAATTTGAACGTATTTTTATTATTATAACATGGCTTATAATCGAGGCTAAAGTAAAAAATCAATGATCTTAACACTGTCTTTTCTTTTATATTACATGATTATCACTCAAAAGGGACAAGGGACATACAGCAATGAGTCCTTCCTATTTCTATTTATGCAACAGTAAATTTACTTTTTTTAGTAATTAAAGATACCACAATAAACTGTATAAAATTACTCACTACTCAGCTTCACGCTGTATCCCGCACGAGGCAGGGTAGGCAGAGGGAACCCGGGAACCTAGTGTAAAGACACTCCATTCCATTTCTGTTGCCCACTTTCCGCCGAATTTGAGGCATTCCGTGTTGAGTGGAGGAACTCAACGCCGCGCTTTGCCTTATTACCAGAGTTATTATAAAAAATAACAAATTTAAAATTAAATTCTAAATTTAAATTACACCATTATTTCCTTAGTTTAAAGAAATACATATATTTGTTAAAGTAATTTTATGTTCATATTGCCTAAATTCACAAGCCCGTCTTAGCGCATACATTGTCGAACTGTAAACGCGGCGTAGAGTTCCGTTATTCAACACAAAATGTCTCAAAGATTTGGCAGCCAATGTTGTCAATTGGAGAATGTTTAAATACTAAGTTATTTCTGCCTACCATACTATATACATAGAAAAGCCAAAAGAAAAAATACCTAAGACTAATAAACGAGAAATATATAAACAGAATATTTCATATATCAAATTGAATAAAACAAAGATTTTCACAGTGCAGTATCTTAAACAAAGGTAATTCAAGACGTCATCCTCGAGGCGCTGCGGAATCGAGAAGCGCTTTAGTCCGATAAGTCGTGTGTATTTCTACCCGCTGTTCTCGTTATCTTGCTACTATTATACAAGTACTATGTGTTTTCACTAAGTTTAAAAAAAATATAAAAAAAAATAACTTTAAATTTTCATTTATTACCAAGTAATCCATAGATACAAAATATTTCTGAAAAAAAAAAAATTTTTTTTAAATTAGAATATTAGATATTTAAATAAGAAAGAAACGCATGTATATGATTTTTTCATTTCCGGGTAAGTTGTGAATAACCATGGATAGAGTTAAGTAATTTAAACGTAGAATGGAATATATTATATAATAGTTTGGGCCTACACTGTCAAGTATACCTATCATATTAAGGTGTTAGGGCTTGGGGTTACTTGTCCAATTAGGGGCTAACTTAAGTTTTTTTGGGTCCAACTTAAGTTATATATGTTTTCTTAAAATCTATGATCAATGTTCATTATTTCATATGCTATAATTAATACCAGGTGCAAGCAATTATAAGCAAAATACAAGTTAACAACTTAGTACATTTTTTTGAAAATAGTTACAGATAGTTTGCAAGTATATAATATTAGTAAATTTTCTTTTACTATAGTAGCGCCATCCAAGACAGCTGCAGGCGAACAATGCATTATGTATAACTTTTTATAAGGCGCTCGAGAGAATGCAATTTCAAACAAAGTATCAAGTTTAATGTGATTTCAGATTAAGAGTGGCGAGAAAATAACATAAAGTGAATGATAGTAAGAAATGATTTACTATCATCCACTTTATGTTTATTTTATGAATGGAAATAATATATACCATATTATGTCAGAAAAATATTTCACATTAAAAGGATTCCAAGTTGTTTGCAATAGTTTTTACTTTTCTCATACTAATCTTACAATATTTTTTCTATTTCTTGGTCAAACTTAGAGACTCTCACTCTATCTCTCTCTCAGCTTCACGCTTTAACCCGTCCATGGCAGGGAAGACTAAGAGATATAGTAAATCTACTGTTAAGACAATTCGTTTCGTTGCCCACTTTCCACTAGGTATTACGCGTTAAGTGGTGGAAATCAAGGTCGGGCTTTACCGTATCTTCGACTCTGGAACGAATCTACAACTGATGTGTTCAACGCTGTGTCAAAACGTCTTTTCAGTCTTAGGGCCTTAAAGAAGGGTTATTAAAGAAAATATTCAGCTGTCGCAATTAGTAGCAAATTATATATATTTTTATTATATGCAAATTATTTATCTTGCTATAAAATTCTAAATAAAAAGAAACTTCAAACAAAGTATTAAGTTTAATGTTAAGAGCATTGAAAGTATATTGAACTGGAAATGTATGACATGATTTCCTTATACACGTCTTACATTTTAAACTTATTACCTATATTTAACGTAAAAGTGATTTAAATATTATTATTATTTATTGATGTTTTTTTTTTGTTATTTTTTCAATAAAATTTCAGACAAAATGCATTTCCAATATAACTATTAATTTTAATGCGATTTTAGTATAAGAATGGTGAGAAAACACTGAACCGGAACTGTACGAAATGATTTACTATCCTCCATTTTATTCTTATTTAGGGTTTCTGTTTTGTTCTTATTTAGGGTTTATATATTTATTTTACACATGAAATAAGTGAAGCTTAGTTTATGGCTTTCCCAACGTAGGTACAACTCGAACACTTATCACTTAGCCAATGTCACGGTGAATGGAGAATACATGAAAGAGACAGGTTCTGGGTTCGATCCCCATTCGAGGAAATAAAATATTTAATATTTTCAATTTAAATATTTAATTTCTTCGCTCTGGTTTCATTTCTTCGCTCTGGTAATAAGGCAAAGCACGGCGTTGAGTTCCGCCACTCAACACGCAATGTCTCAAATTCGGCGGTAAGTGGGGAACGGAAGTGGAACGGAGTGTCTTAACACTAGGTTTCTAGCGTGAAGCTGAGAGAGAGCTGAGTAAAATTACTCGTACTCAGCTTCGCACTCGTACTCAGCTTCACGCTGTATCTCGCACATGGCAGGGTAGGCGGAAGGAACTTGGGAACCTAGTGTTATGACACTCCGTTCTCCACTTTCCGTCAAATTTAAGGTATTGAGTTGAGTTCTCTCATTGCCCCGTTAAATAGCAATTAAAGAAATAAATTGAAATATGTATTTTTTTTTAGTTTCAGTCTAGCCAAAAGTGTGACTTGTTGAGTTACGGAATTCAACGCCACACTTCGCTTTATATACTACACTTATAATTTACCTATGTTTCATAGAGCAGTAGAGTATGTGTTTCCGTTACTTGTTACTTTAATAAGATATAACTCTATAAAGTATACTCGTAGAGAAGTTTTTTGTAAGTAGTTTTCATAGGCCCTATGGTATATAATTTTATTGCGGCTAATATTGCTCGTTATTGTAAAATTCACGCTTTAATCCGTCCATGGCAGGGAAGATATATATATGTATATATATATATATATATATATATATATATATATATATATATATATATATATATATATATATATATATATATATATATATATATATATATATATATATATATATATATATATATATATATATATATATATGTATATATATATATATAAAGTTTGATTCAACTCGGAAAATAGGAAGCGGGGCGTTATTCCAATAGAATTCCTTTATGTCTGTTTACAGAGTGAAGCTGAAAAAAAATGTTTTTAATATTAAAAAAATAATCATAAAAAACACTCAACATTTACAAAGAACAACACTAATTAAAACATAATCCTCTTCTTTATAATTACATCCCTAATAGCTGTAATAATTTCGTTCTAAAGGATTTTATTACACAGCGCGGGTGATTCATCAAGAAATTGTAGATAGAGGAAAAAACTGAAAACTCAGGTGCAGTTTAAAATATGAATATTTTATTTAGCGTATTTTGTTGCAGATGTAGCTTGATTACTGTAAGAATATCCCACTTCAACCTTATATACATTATATGGAATCTTGAAACTTGTGAAAAATATTATTTTTTAAGAAAGAAGTTGTTATAAGAAAAAACGTTTAAATAGACTCTTACCTTTAAATAATATTTTTTTATAATAATATCTTTTGATTGTCGCGATTGTTACACATTTTAAATGAAACACTTTTGAACAGATTAATTGTGGTTTTTGAAAATTTTCGGAAACCCGAAGACGATTCGAACCAATGAGCCAATACTTGAGACCAGTGAAGAGTAACATTCCTTTGCAGTGTGCAGGTGTGTGTGCAGGAACAAACGAGCGTGTGTGTGTGTGTGTGTGTGTGTGTGTGTGATTGTGGCTTGTCATATATAGGTCATACAAACAGAAGCATCGGTGTTAGCGTAAAGCAATACATCTCCAATGTCAAGAATGTAAGACATTCTTTACGTAATAAAACGATTTTTGTGTACGTAAAACGATTTCTATAACAGATTTCAATGGGAAGTGGAAAAATGAAGTTACGAATTCTTTCATTTCATCTGGCTGGATTAAATATATATTAGATTATTGAATATTATATATCCATAATTATAACGTAAAAATGTATTAAAGAATTTTGTGATAAATTATCAACTAATATTAGAGAAATCATTCATTTTGGTAAAAATTTAACCTGTTTTCTTAACTTTAACAGAGACATTCTACCACTTCAGTTTTCTAAAATATCTATACCTATTGCCAATTTAACCATAAACCATAAAAGCTATTGAGTGCAATCGTAAACGGCATTTCCCGCTCGATCGCACGTCTCGTCTGTCCTCCATTCATCGTATTCATGATGCTTTATAACTTTTATGACGTTTAGAACTGAAGGAACGGTATTTCCATGTTTTCAGATTTTATTGTTCTTGAAAACTATTATTGTTTCTCTTAAAAATTATATAGTTTTACTTCGCTTCGTTCGCTTCGCTCGCTATATTGACATAGACTTTGTTTGAAAACAGTTTATTTTTTTTTCGTATTATGCTACTTACTATCACTAGGTAATGTAATAGCACTCTATACTAAAATATTGAATTTTATAATTTTTATGTTTGTATTTTTGTGCGTTTGTATACGCTAATCCCACAAACGACTACCCAGATTTAAACGCAGTGTTCATTATTGTACTTTGACAACCTTCCTTCAACCTTTACCTATATCGGATAAACAAAAAATAAAAAAAAATATGTGAATTTAAACAAAATTGGTACAACATTTTTTTAACTTTGCTATTATTTTACGTTCTAATATCACTTTTAAGACAACATCTTGTTTTAAAAGTGATAATGTTATTAGAACAAGAAAGTACTTAAAATTAGTAAATAAAATAATATATGGCAAGAAGGCAAAGCCGCCAAAAAGATCGCTAATTTAAAATTTTGAAATAAACTTGAAAAGGCTGCAGAACGACTTATAATTCAAACTTTTTACATGAACACGAAATATATATATATATATATATATATATATATATATATATATATATATATATTATATATATATATATATATATATATATATATATATATATATATATATATATATATATATATATATATATATATATATATATATATATATATATATATATATATATATATATATATATATATATATATATATATATATATATATATATATATATATATATATATATATATATATATATATATATATATATATATATATATATATATATATATATATATATATATATATATATATATATATATATATATATATATATATATATATGAAATAGCGCCATGGTGACACAATGCCAATTTATACATACACACCATTCTCGTCAGTTCAAATCCTATTACCATTAAATTAGCTATAAATGAGGCCGATGCCGTCGTGGCACAGCGACACAAGCGTGTGACTGTAAACGACAGGTTGTGGGTTCGATTCCCACTCGAGGAAATTGAATATTTTCAAATCAAATATTTAATGTTTTAATTTCCTCGCTCTGGTAACAAGGCAAAGCGCGGCGTTAAGTCCCGCCACTCAACAAGCAAAGCCTCAAATTCGGCGGGAAGTGGGGAACGAAAGTTGAACGGAGTGTCTTAACACTCGATTCCCAAGTTCCCTCTGCCTATCCTACCAATTGCGGGATACAGCGTGAAGCTGAGTGAGTGAGTATTTCATTCCAATTAATTAATGCAGATGAAGTATATAAGTAATTAAAATAGCACACGCATTAAGTAATTTGAGTAGGTTCGTTAAAACCTCGCCTCGGGCTGTAGTTCAGTGGGTGAATTTAATACTGATGCTATCAAAATTTCAGCATGGATTTGATGAAAAATATGTAGTTATGTCTGTTTGTTGTGTAAATATTAAATGTTGATTAAACAATGTATTTTTAATCAATAGATTTCTTCGCCCGTAACTTGAACCACATTTTCGTAGATATTTCAAGAGATCGTTTCTTACCATTGCCTTCTATGTCCAAGTCTCTAAGTCAATTTTCATAGTAAATATTTTCCTCTGTGGACTGTTTATCAGTCACTTAGTAGGTAATGGAAGAGTTTTTAAGGATTATTGAGAGTTTTAATATAACTATAAATAGTATATTTATCTGTTGCCATCTTACCTTACAATATCCAACAATCTCTATACAATTTATAAAAATATTTGTAAATTGTAAAGAGATTGTTTTATGTTTTTGTGGAATACTGTGTTCCTCATGTATCGAGTAAGTAAAGGCAAGCTAATGTTATGCCACTTATTTTCATTTTTCACCTTATTTTCAATCTAATGCATTTCCATTTGTAGAACACAAGGCCGCGCATTATGTTACCAGAGTTAACAAAATCTATTTTATTTTGCCAAGTGGGTATCGACCCAGACTAGACATAGTGTTTACATCGAAATTATTGAAACATTCAGAACATTTTCTATGTATTATATAAATAGAATAAACAGCTACCTATATCTCGCCCTTTAACCGAACTATTCCCCTACAAACAGTAGTTCAAAGTCAAACGGATATCGCCCCAAGACACAATTTGCCTAATGCTTGTCAAACAAAGGTTGATATCTGTATACAGTGTACGTTAATGTGATATCATTTAATTTATATTATTTGATTCCTGTAAACGCCTTTAGGGCAGTTTTAATATGCATGTTTATGAAGATAAGACTGGAAAGGGTCAGGTTGCAGTGTAAAAATAACCATTGTATATAAGAGTTATTATTAGTTATTTATAAGCACTCACTTATACTTAATATATATTTGAGACCTGACAGTTTATTATATATTTATGTAAATAAAAATCAATGAAATATAGTGACAATGAAATAACATTCAATTATAATAATCTATAAAATCTATAAAAATAAAAGTCTATAACAGTCTAGTCTATAAAGGTACGTACAGGGAACCTGGGAGCCTAATATGAAGATACGGTTCTATTAGGGCACTTCTAATAAAAAATAACAATTAAAAACAAATATCAGTTTCCTACCTTCCAACAACCTCTTGAGGCATTGCGTGTTGAGTGGTGAAACTGAACGCAACATTTTACTTCATTCTCAGGACGAGGAAATGAACATATTAAATATTTTACTCGAACGGGGAATCGAAGTCACAACTGTTGTGTTTACAGCCACATGCTTATACCCCATAAGCCATAAATCCATATATTCTATAAACAAAATAAAGTAATTTATTTAATACCTTCAATTCCGTTTGTAAGCATGAACGTAATGATAGGCATATATACTCGTACATAAGTATATGATACAAAGCTAAAATAAATGTGCGCTATCAATCCAAAGCGCTATGGAGACCTAATGCACATCATCTCTGCAAGCATTTCAATTCGCTAGCTACGTTGAGCTGCGAAATAAAATAACTTTACGCCTGACAAAAAAATCATAAAAAAACGTTATGTTATTTTTCTAAGGGAAAACAAAAATTTGTTTAGAAAACGTATAAAATTGTGAACGTAGCGATATTGTACTTTAGTACGCCGTCCGAGAGTACTAGGTATTACTATTTTTCTATACGAAGGGTTTAATTATTATTTAAAATTTCGCGATTTCAGTCAAAAGCACGATAACGGACACAAATCGTGAAGTTCATACAAAAATAATATACTTACATATCATATACATAATACAACTAAGAATACCACATCCAAAATCTAAAATAATTTATTCAATGTTTACATCAGCAACGTATTTGTGCCAAGCAGATGACAGCCAATATTTCAAAACTTCTATCTTTCTAAATTATATTATTTTATATGGTGACAATTTTTCAATTCTATTTTCATATTCGTATATTGTGATGATATTTTTACTGTTACCAAACGTGTTTTATTAAGGTACGTGTATCAAAATGAGTTATCTGATATTAGTAACGTTTTTGTTACGGAAAGGAAATGAATTGAATATCAAATATTTCGAATTCAAATATTATAGATGTCCATTTACCACGTCAGTCGTAGAACATCAGCGACTCGTCACATCTGGCTGATACGTATATTTTATTCATCTTATCCCTGGGGTCCGGTTTGCTTCTTCTGATGATCCTAGTGCTTATGCCGCTGCTGTCGCTGACTTGATTCTGTGGCGTATAGAACTTTTTATTCTTAGCTCTGTAGTGCCAAACGGTGGCAAGTTACAACCTTGGTTTGATAAGTATTGCATACTTGTTGCTTCTGGTGAGCGCAAGGCGTTTCGAATCTGGCCGAACATGGCAAGTACCTACTTGTCACTAAGGATCCAAAGCGGAAAAAGGCGATGGTTCCGATTCAACTTACTACATGCCTATTGCTATCATCTCCCTGCTCTCAAAAGGTATGGAGAGCGCAATAAATAAGTAGCTCTTGATTTATCTAGAGGAATACCACTTGTTTAACGACCGCCAACATGGCTCATATGTATATCTGTTCTCACCTCTAATTCCTAAACTAAGTATCCACTTACTATATAACATGTAAAAATAAAATATTTATTATTTTTAGTAGTATTATTTTTACATTATAATTTTTTCGCTAAAGGAACATATGCAAAGATATATAATAATCCATCTATTCCAGTAATAATGATAAGAATGTCTTAAAATATATATTTGTGATCTTTTTTATCTTAAATAATCTTTTCCACTGTGACTGTGCAGTATAGCTAAAGTTACAAGTATTGATATTAACCCATTTATATTGAAAATCACAATACGCAGAAGGAAGTTTTAAACCTAGTTTTAAAAATTACCGTCCATTCCTTACTTTCCGCTGAATTTGAGATTTTCGGTATTGTCTGAAAAATTTCCGTACATATTTTCCGTATTGTCTGAGAAATTGTCGTAAAATTAATTAATAAATATTTAATGTTTTTACTATTTTTCTAGTGTTACTCCACACTTAGGACAGAAAATATTAAACTAAAATATTTAAAAAGCGTATTAAAATTTTGAATAAATATTTAATTTCCCCGAGTAAAGATCGAACCCACAACCTGTTATATTTACAGTTGAAATAATAATGATTAAAGCATAAACTCATGAAATTGATATCCATAAATAAAGTCAAACATTTGGGGTCAATAAAATAATCGCTAGCGGTCACGGTGCCAAATTTAAGGTAAACCAATAACTCACAATAATGTTCCTTTTATTATCCTCCCAAAAATAATAGACCTATGAAAGACTATTAGTCTATCTTTTTTATTTTACTGCAAAGTAAAAATATATTTTGTAACACAAAAGTAATCGTTTGCCAAACTGGTCTATATTGTTGTATTTGTCTCATGATGCATAGAAGCACAGCATAGAAGCATCTAGCAAATGAGGAGAAAAGAAAGGAAGAGATTCACAAGTTGCTCCTAGAAAAAATAATTAGATCTTTTCCGAGCAGAATAATTTAAAATGTGTTTTTTTTATTTTATTTTTAAAAGTGTTAGTCATAAGTTACCATTATTGTGCGGTAATTTTATATGAACAAATATGATAATTAGTATAAAATTATTTAATACAGCTTTCACAAAAACTTCTTTACTCTCTTCCTATTGACTACTGAACAATAAAAGAATTAAAAACAAATACATCACTAAATTTCTGGTAGTGTGAAGTCGTTATTTTTATAACATTATTTATTATTACATTCTTTGTATGTATTTGCGATACATTAAATAAAGTCTCAGCTGGTGTATGTGGATTTTGGTAAGGAATCAGTAGATGATATGTTTCTACATAACCATTGTCTTCAATTATTAATCCATTTCCTAATCTATGATTCTCACAGTGGAATTAAGCATTAGAATCATTAAAAATATGACTTGAAAAGTCAACTCGTCTGAACACATTGCTTGTTTCTTTGTATTTCATGCTTGATTTTATCCTCAATGAGAGCTAGTATAACCTGGACAGACTTTTAAAAATCTCAATTGGCATTCTGTAGAATCCCAGTGATTGAAGTGATCTGTCGCAATTTGCTTGTCTCTTCAGTGGATTAATATTGTCATTAAATATGTACTCTTCTCCGAGTGCTAGGTCATAAATAGTATCAAAAATATCCATGGCACAGGTAAAATTGACGAATGTCAAAAATAACCACAGACGAAATTGCACTAATATAAACGTCACGTAACGTCAACTGGAGTTTTTCATTGAATAACACGGCTATCTGGCGATTGAAGCAACAAATAGATTTATTCCTCAGGTAACGGAGTAACTCGATGAATAAGTCTTATCTATGTACTGAAAAATGCAACTTCTCGCGTAAACGTACGACGTAGCACATTGTTTGATTGTGCTACGACATAGCACAATCAAACAATGTGCTACGTCGTAGATAGTCTACAGCATAAAATGTTTTAATTCCTAATAAACATATAATAATATCAGTAAGAAAAAAAACATCGCTAGTTTTTTATTTTCTAAAAGCAATATTTTAAATTTTACCTTCACGCTGTATCATAATCGTGGCAGGGTAGTCAGCGGGAACCTGGGAACCTAGTGCTAAGGGGAATATAACGAAATAATATGTGCAACTCAACACCGCGCTTTGCCTCGTTAGCAGAGCGGAGCGCGAGCGACAAGCCCTTCCAAATAGGCAAAGCGCAGCGATGTGTCCACAATTCCACGCAGAATGCGACGAGGATGTCGCGGTGAGAGGGAATGGGAATAGAAGCGGAGTGTCTTAACACTAGATTTCTAGGTACTCTCTATCTACCCTGCTGTATGCGAGATACAGCGTGAAGTTAAAAATCGATAGATTTATATTATTATTATTTTTTTAAAAATATTACTATAACCATCCACACCGTCTTTTGCCTATGACTAAGACCATAAAATAAACAAAGCAGCTTGCCTCCGGGACCCATAAAACGTTCCTCAATAGATACACTTCCTTCAGAATTTTTAAATTTACGATCAGAATCGGAATTTTATGATTGTTTTAGTGTCGATACGTTTATGTCTCTTAAATATTGGATATTTAATCAGCTGTGAACGATTGCAGATTGGTTGAGATTTTTATAGTCAAGTTTCTTGTTGCAATTACTTTATAAATATATATATCTAAATATTAAAATATCTGTACGCGTATGTGACTCACAGTGAAAGATAAGATTTTTTTTTCTTTTTTTTTCAGCTTCACGCTGTATCCCGCACGAGGCAGGGTAGGCAGAGGGAACCCGGGAACCTAGTGTTAAGACACTCCGTTCCACTTCCGTTCCCCACTTTCCGCCGAATTTGAGGCATTGCATGTTGAGTAACGGAACTCAACGCCGCGCTTTGCCTTATTACCAGAGCGAACAAATGAAACATTAAATATTTAAATTGAAAATATTAAATATTTCGTTTCTTCGAGCGGGGATCGAACCATCGAAAGATAAGATATACGAATATATTACGAATTATTGAGTGACGTGGCGCAGCGGCGCCAACGTGTGACTGTAACCGACAGGTTGTGGGTTCGATTCCCACTCGAGGAAATGAAATATTTAATATTTTAGTTTTAAAATATTCATTGTTTTCATTTTTTCGCTTAGGTATAAAGCAAAACGCGGCGTTGAGTTCCGCCACTCAACATGCAATATCTCAAATTCGGCTGAAAGTGAGAAATGGAAGTGGAACGGAGTGTCTTAACACTAATTTCCTAATTTCCCTCTGTCTACCCTGCCATATGCGGGATACAGCGTGAAGCTGAATAATTAACGGATGTACTAATATTAAAAGGAACAAACGAAAGTAAGTGATTTTAAGCTTGTAACATTTAACAATAATTTCATATAATTTCCAACGATTTAATGTTTAAATTATTCTTAGAAAATTCAACACAAAAAAAGAAGCACTTTCTTCTTTTTTGTTAAAATTGACGCATTACGTATTGAATAGTGGAACTTAACGTTGCGCTTTGAAATGTTTAGGGCAATGAAAAATAAATGTTAAATACGTCATTTCCTCGAGTGGAGATCGAACCCACTGACTATCGCATGTACAATCGCTAATGTAATTTACTGTATCTACTATATCTATACTATGTAAAAACAAAAAATATATATATTTTAAAAAATATGCTACTATTCTATTCAATTTAAACAAACTTAGATTAATGTTCAGTTTTGCGGAACACAAGATATTAATATTAAAATTAGTTTTCATTTAAACGGGGGTTAAGCTGACGGGCGACGAGACGCTGAAAAATTACCTCGCCTCGCCTTTCAGGAATTTACAATTTAATGTTTACTTATACTGAAAAATATTACACTATTGTATAAGAAATAATTTCTCAGCTTCACGCTGTATCCCGCACTAGGCAGGGTAGGTAGAGGGAACAGAAGTGGAACCTAGTGTTATGACACTCCGTTCCACTTCCTTTCCCCACTTACATATAAGAAATAATGATTTTATTAAAAGGATAATATATATATATATATATATATATATATATATATATATATATATATATATATATATATATATATATATACATATATATATATATATATATATATATATATATATATATATATATATATATATATATATATATATATATATATATATATATATATATATATATATATATATATATATATATATATATATATGTATATTTTTTTGCTTCACGCTGTATCCTGCTCAAGACAAGTTACGTAGAGGAAACTTAGAGTTCAATCACTACGTTTCAATTTATGACACGCTCCATCACCTACTTTCCGCTGAATTCTTGTGGCAGTGCGTGTTGCTGGTTACATTTTGCCTGATTGTAAGAGCGATAAGCAAAGGAAAATATAAAATTTTTCACTTCCCCCAAATGAGATTGAACCTACATCCATCTTGATTACAGTCACCATTGCATCATGACGACCTTTATCATAGTTATGCCTGTTTACTGAATGTCAACTAGCTTTTAGAATATCTATATAAATGTAAAATTAAACAACTTTATTCACTCTATAGTCAACACCGTTATAAATGTCAATTCCTAAATTTTACCTTCCACGCCGATGCTTTTGTTAATTGCTTCACCGAAACTATCGAAGTTTATACGAAACTCACACGTTAGAATATCGAATACCCGGACCGTTCTATCAGTATTAAAACTAGAAATTTAATCAGTCAGAAGTTCCACGTGGTTAGCTTAAAACAGTTAATATTATTGAAATAGAAGAATTAAAAACAGATTGTTCTAATATCTATACGAATATATATATTTATAAATATATATCTATAATTATATCTATTTCTTTTATTATGCCTTTTTTTTAATTGTTTAAAGAAATAATGGCTGTTAACTACATTTTTAACTACATTCTTTGACCTCGACTTTTTCCAGACACTACAAGTAAATTAGCAAAAGTCACGGAAGTACCACTTTTACTTAGTAGCAAATTAGATCCAAATATTTTTTTTTGCAGGAAAGGCCGAAGTAATCTGGAAATCTAGTGATAAGACACTTTCGATCCTCGCTTTCTGTTGATTCCTGGATACATTACGTATTGCGTGTCGAAGCTCAACTCCGTGCTTTACTTAGTACCAGAGCGAGGAAATTAAAATATTAAATATTTAATTTCCTGTTACAACCTGTTGCATTTAAAGCGGCGTTTGTGTTCCTGCGAAAAATATGCCGCAATATTATTAATAATAATATAAATATTATTCAATAGCCAAGTGACTGTTTTACTTCCTGACAATCTCTGCCGAGAGATTAAGCATGAAATTTTAATAATATAATAAGGCAAGGTGCAAATTTTATCTTCTACAATGGTCCTACTATGACCACTCATTTTTTAAAAACAATGAATACTTAATTAGAAAACGGAAAAAAAAATAACGCAGCCGAATTTGAACTCGCGTCTCTTGTAAACCGTTCATTTACCGAATCCTAAATAAGTTAATTTCTATTCTAAGTGTGCATAAATATTTAAAAAATAATAATAACAAACAATGAATAATAACATCAAAAAGCTTCACAGCAAAATATTACATATACTCGTACTTCCATTAATGTCTTCTATAAAGTTAATATCGCCCAATTATTTTGAATACCTCATACAATTACTAGCTGTAATTAAATTTACATGGACCCATGAAAAACGTTTTAAACTTTTCACTGACGCAACCTAACATTACGGTTTCATTCAAAGAGAAATAATTTTGTTACAAATAGGTATTTAATTATATCGAGAATGGCCTTTGTCATATTAATTTTATATGAAACTTTGTATTTCAATAGCAAACTTTAATGAGGAATTTTATTTTATTTATTCTGATCTTGTAGTACAGTTAATAAATATATTATTTTTCATACTTTTTCTCGCAAAGTAGCAACCAGAAGGAGTCCCTACTATTCACGAAAGTATCAAGATATATAAGGCGGCACTTCGTTTGCCACAGGGAACATGAAAATAAATTGATTGTAAGTCTCGACTGGGTATCGAACCCATAATCTCTGCCTTTACACGATAGATGACTTTAGACGATTTCCCCTGCGGTATTCTACGATCTAACTTATTAAATATTTACTTTATTTGTTTATAACTCTATTTCTTCTCAAAATTATTTCTGACTATATTAACTTTTAGAAACCCATAAGCAAAAATTTCGATTTGATATCCCATTTTTTTGGAGCATTCTTTACTTGGCCCTACATATATCAAATAATTATATTAGCAATGACGTCTACAAAAACTTTTACATAAAAATAATGTCTTCTAAGAATAGTTTTATATATAAATTAGTTAATACATCGTTATGCATGCAATACCTTGAAATTTAACGTTTTCTTTTTTCCTCGAGAACAGAAATCGCTAAATAATTTTGTACGAAATTTGTTTACTTTTATGGTTCCACGAATATCGCTTATAGTGACCATTTTATTTTGATTTTAATTTAGATCCTTCAGGTTTTCTAGTGGTTTTTCTAGTTAAAATATATAAAAATTACATAAAATTGTAATAAAAATAATGTTACAATGTCCATTTTCAGATAACGTCTACATTTTATCGGAATTAGATCATGATTTGTTATTTTCTATATATTTGATATAAATAAATATGCATACTAACGAAACAATGCGGTTTCACCCGCAAGAACTATAGAACTACGACTGTATACGAATATTTATATTTATTTAATTTTATCTGAGTTCAGTAATAATGTTTGTTAAAAATTGACAATTATTTTTAGTATGGTTATGTATAATTCGTAATTTTATTCTATTTTTCGTAGCATAAGATTCAGTTCAGCTGATTTGTGTTAAAATTATTTGTCAGTATTTGGATATCGTGTAAGAGTAAAAATATGCACTTGAAAACGTTGATATTTTAAGATCACAGACAGATTCTTATTAGGATTTTATTTATATGTATAGATATATAGAAATATAATATAATTACATATTATATATATTATTCGTAAATTATATCTTTTGAAAATTATAAGCATGTTTTGAAACGCGAAAAATCTGTTTTGCACGAAGTTAAATATTGAATATATGTGGATTACTTACGAAATACTTTTCAACAGATATATATGTAATTGTAATAATATATTTACGGCCAACGGAATAACTTTTGTATTACTAACCTCTTCCAATAAAATAGTTTCCATTGACCTCAAGAAAAATACAACAAAGAATACAATAAAAACATTTTTTTAATGGTTTTTGAACTTGTGACCTTCACCCTATGATCATATTAAAGAACTATAAGAGAAAGAACGATTTTAAAGCAATAAATCAAAATCCAAGGCTGTCTAAGGTTGTTAAGGGGGCGGTGAACTATAGAAATAGTTCAATGTACCCATAAACCGTAGTGTAAAAGCTTTATGGTTATACAAATATATTTATTCCTCTGATATAGAACAGTAGTAGTACATTACATATTGGTAGTTAATAATATATAAGATAAAGAGTGGTTTGGACAGTTCATGGAAAACAGAGTGTCCGCACTATATTAAATAATTTTAAGTTTTAAAAAAAAGTTGCTCATTAAAAAAGATACTCTTCTTCATAGCAAATATCAGTCGATTCGCAAAAGAATATTAAATATTATTAAATTTCTAATAATATTGGAACACGTTTCAAGCGTTTATTCAAGAAGCTATAGTAATTTTATTAACACCTCTCATTTAACTACTAGAACACCTGCACGGCAGACGTCTACGATAACACTTGTATTTTGTATAAGTCGACGTGCCATTTATGCTACGGTACATTTGAATTTCAATTATCTTTGTCCCACATTGTGTAGGTAGAAAGAGAAGACACTACGCAAAGAGAAGACACTATAGACTAAAGACACTCCGTTTCCCTTTTCATAGACACATTTAATATGCAGTGGCAGAACTAAACGCTGCACTATTGTTTGTGAGACCATAACTTACCATCGCTGCGGGTCAAAAGTGGTAGCAGTACTGAGAGTATATTTAGTGTTAATCAATATTCTAGTTTTTGTGATTAATACTTTCCAAAAATTGGCTAAAATATAACAGTACTTATCAAAGAGGTTGGAATAAACTATGTCAATTGGCAATTTAGTTTCTTCGACGTGCGCTGACTAAACCTTTAAAGATATATGAAAAAATATATGGTGAGGCAGTAATAGGATCCAAAATAGTGATTTTTATTATTTTTTGTCTGTTTGTCCCAGATTCAAAGGCAGTTTTAATTATTATAGTTTGGCAACTTTGCTTTGACATGTATTGTTTGTTATATTTAAATCGTTACGTACATTTAAAATACTAAGTCCGATAATTTTTTTTTTCATTGAACTTAAAATTTTTAAAGGTCTAAATAATATCTTAAAGGTAATGTTATTAAAAAAAAAAGTAATTAAGCTGAGTAAAAAAAATGTATAAATAAGACGGACAAAACCACGAGCGGGTCGCTAGTTATTAATTAAATATAAGGTACTCATATCAGAGTTAAGGATAGTTTTTCTAATAAAAATATTTAAAAAATATTAAAAATAACAAATATTCCCTCCCAAAACCCCAAGACATGCCTCTCCATACTATAATTCTTATATTAATTTGATAATAAGAACTTCAGCCTATATCCCGCACATGGCAGGGTAGGCAGAGGGAACTTGGGAACTTAGTATTAAGATACTTCGTTCCGTTGAATTTTGGAAATAAGCGCTGCGCTTTGCCTCTTTACCAGAGCGAAGACATGAAAACATTGAATATTTAATTTCAACAAATACACGCTGTATCCCGCACTTGGTAGGGCAGGCAGAGGGAACTTAGGAACCTGGTGTTAAGACACTCCGTTCCATTTCTCGACGAACTTGAGGCCTTGAGGCGAAAGTGGGAGTGTCTTCACATTAGACTCCCAAGTTCCCTGTACTTATTTTTATTAATGGATAGCGGGTACCTGGAAAAAAATATTTAAACAGCTACTCATACAAGTAATTCTAATACCATAACATGTCTGTCCTTTGAAGGCGAAAATGCATTTTTAAACACAATAAAGCCATGACATTACACTTTAAACCCAGACACCATTGTTTGGTTCAAGGTATATTGACCGCCGTGAATCATTATACTACTTTTAATATAGTATATATAAATATTGTTATAAAAATTTGTAACATAGGGATTTTTGAAGCCTGTCGTGGCGCAGGGGCAGAAGCGTGCGACTGTAAACGACAGGTTGTGGGTTCGAACCCCATTCGAGGGAATGAAATATTTAATATATTATATTTAATTTAATTTTTTAATGTTTTTATTTCTCGGCTTTGGCTTCAAGGCAAAGTGCTGCGTTGAGTTGTTTCCAAGTTGCCTATGCTCATCCTGCCAGGTGTACGTGGATACAGCGTGAAGCTAAAAAAAACGTTTTATTAAAGTTTAACATAACCGTTAGTAAATAATTATCATAAGCACATACTATATATTAACTTATAATAACTGAATTACTACTTTGTCACTAATGTGTTGCTGAAACTTTCCAACTTCATTAATTTCCTCATACATTAAAAGCTGCATTTAAATAATGAAGAAGCTTGTGCTCCCTAAATTAGCGTGAATGTGATCATTACTGTGTATATTTTAATATCGAGATTATATTTTATAAGTATGAAATGATATAAATAACATAATACACTCGTTTGATGCAAATTCTTTAGCACTCCTTTGAGCTTTATCAAGACATATTTAGTGTTTGAAATTTTTTAGAGAAAAAGTAAAATATATAATAGAAAATCCTAGATAAACTATGGCTATATATATATATATATATATATATATATATATATATATATATATATATATATATATATATATATATATATATATATATATATATATAAAAAATGTATCCACTCACTACTTTAGTGGCCCCATCATATGAAAAGGCTTTAGATAAGCGGATTCATGGACATTACGTCAAATGCCAACATTTCAGGAATAAACGAAAATGTGGCGTCTACAAAATGTATATCATTATTTATTAGTGGTTGCATGTAGATTTAGTTACTTGGTAATATAAAAATAACAGAATATATAACTACATACATGCCTGTTTTGTTTTTTCTTTTATAAAAGAAGAATAGCTGTATGATGTATAAGCAGTAGGATAAATAAAGGAAGCGTAGTATAAAGATAATATGTAGAAAACATACTGTGTGTGTGTATTTTCATTTGGTAGCGGAACTCAACGTACCTAGCGGAATAAAACTTTAAGCGTCGCGTTTACAATCAGACGCCGTTTAACTGCGTTATGACGGCCTCAATGGTAAGCTCCGTTTTCTTTTTTTTTTTCATTATTACACAATAGGCAGAGAGAACCTACAAAATTTCCGCCGAATTCCGAGGCCTTGGATATTGAGCCTGATAACCGAGCCCACGGCCACGCTTTGCCGTTTAAGCAGAGCAAGAAAATAAGAAATATTAAATATTTTATTCTGAAATCGAATCCACAGCAGTTGAATTTACAATCGCAAGTTAGTGCAAACAATACACATATACTTAAACACCGTCCCTACACAATTTTAGAACAAAACAAAATAAAGTTAATAACAATAACAAAATAGCAAATCAAAATTTCAGGAAAAATGAACAAAAATGAGTACCTAGATAATAACAGTCAATGGTAAGGTTTCCTTCAATAAATACACTGCAGGGGACGATTAGTATCATTCCTGAGTCTCTCAGACATAAAAATTGCAAATTATGCGGAATAATGACGCCATTTTTCTTTTTAATTTCAATATTATGAAAGAAGTTGTTGCTTTTGCAGAAAGGTTATCAACTGTGAAGAAAATTGAAACTGTTCTTATTTTCGGAACAATGTTTCGGAAATTGAACAGTGCATGTGAAACGATGTGTTATACTAGGGGTCCTTTGCCTACTCCAACATGTGCAAGATACAGCATGTAAAAACGACAGGGCACTTGATTTTTTCAGCACTACACATGGCAGTTATGGCAAAATAAACCTGGGCACCTAGTGTTAAGACACTCCATTCCATTCTTCACTTTTCGCTGAATAAAAGGCATTACGTGTTGAGTGGCGGCGAACTTAACACCGCGCTTTACCTTGTTACCAGAGCAAAGAAATGAAAATATTGAACATTTTATTTGAGAATGAAATATTCGATATCTAAATATTTCATTTCTTCGAGTGGGGATCGAATCCAAAACTTATGGCTTACAGATACATGCTTGTGCAGTTGTGCATCGACAGGCCTTAAAGTTAAAGTTTATTATTATTATATTATATTATTACTTACATAACGTAATTTTATAAATTTTCCTTTATAAAAACTTATAGTGTAAATTATTTCTTCTGAAAACTTAACAATTTTACTCTATGACAGCGTCGCAGATTGCTATAGTTTATCCTACAAAGAGCGTAGAATTTCTGATATTGTACTTCAAAACACAAAAGAGCTTCAATGAGACGGCACGATTAAAATTTATTGTTGGACTCCACATAGAAATATATAATTATTTCAGTATACTTTAGTTTTGTTTGAGTTTATTTCTGGTATGGATAGTAAGTATTATGTGTATTGAAGGCTGGCGTACGCAGTTGAACAGAACTTGAATAAATACACGACGATTTTGAGTTCCAGCCATTTACATTTCATCATTTTAGTAAAAAAAGATATTCTGCGGTGTTGATTTACGCCAATACCTGCTTTAAATTTAATTAGTAAGATATAATAAGTAGGCAGACAGAACGAACTGTTAACAAGCCGTTCTCCACTTTCCATAAGAATTAGATATTCCAGTTTTGAATGGCGGAACACAACGCTGCGTACTGTATCAACATACAGTAAATAGAAAAAAACCTAATCACACGACAATATTCCTTATACTATCAAGATTAATATACATAAAAAGCATAACAAACCACTTATTTGTCTATTACAGCTCAATCAAACTCCATTTAAAGTGGAATACAATATTCATAACGCATTCATCGGGACCGGGATGCAAAGTAGTAATTAACACATTACCATCCAAATAACTTGCACAAAAGGTGTGCCAATGCCTAACATGTTAATATATATTCGTGAAATTGATGTACAAAACAATATTAAAGGTTCCGTAGCTATAAAAGAGCTCTAAATTAATAATATGAAATTGGTCACGTGATCAATAACTTTAATGTACTTCTTGTGGACATACAGTAGTGAAATTCGGCTAGAAGTAAAAAAAATACAAAAAATAAAAGAAAAAAAATCATAAATTGAACTTTATACAAAAGTTAATACAAGCTACCCGTAGTTTATTTCATGAATGGCTTTAAATACTTATAGAAAACGTATAAACATTTCAACTCAGCGAAATTTGAACCCGCATCTATTGGAATCCGCCCAAGAACTGTTATATCTAAGCCATATTTTTGAGCGTATGGCGGAAGAAAAACATTTAATTTCTTATTCTTTAGTGAGGATTAACAGTAAAAATTAAGTATGCTTTATAAATTGGACTTTTTTATAAATTGGGCTTCAGGTTTATCTACCTTGTCTTTATTATTTGTTAAAATATTTTTTTATAAATAATATATATAGCACATATAATTTGTCTAACGTATTTAAAACTTACGTTGTTTTATTTTTAACATAAAAAGTAAAATAAAGAAATCCAAATTACCTGTAAAATTTATTTAAATTAACAATGTATATATAATTAAAAGCTCTCACCCTAATACTTCGTATGATGTGTACAAACCCACTCTCACTCGTATGAAGTGGCCTGATTACTCTGTTTATTCTATTACAGCGGTAATTGTTCACTGAATGGGTTTAGACTGCTGCCATTAGAGTTATTGTGACTCGCTATGGTAATATATATTACCATTTATTACTGTTATGTCACTAGAGACATATTTTAAGATGAGTAGTTTAAAGAATTATTATGTATTTTTAAAATAAATGTTGATTATTTTTAATATAGAAATCTTTAAAAAATCACTAACTTAGTGTTTTGTATAAAAGTTATAGTACTCATGTAATATGTACATATATTTAAAGTATGTTATACTGACAGCGTTATGATATAATTACATATGTATATGAGGCAGTCATCATGTAATGGCTCAAGGTTTGACTATAAATGTAAAGATCGTAGGTTATCTGGAAACAAGAAAAAGCGCACCGTTAAGTTATCTTACGCAACACACAGTGTGTCGAAAATTAAGCTAAAATTGAAATATAAAGAGGTGAATGAAAACAAAAAAATAATATACTACATACTAAACTTAAATTTAAAAAGCGTATAAAAATTTTGAACGAACCAGGATTTGAACCCGCGCCTCTAGAAAACCGTTCCAGCGCTCTGATCAACTAAGCCATTCGTTTATGGTGAACGAACGAATGGCTTAGTTGATCAGAGCGCTGGAACGGTTTTCCAGAGGCGCGGGTTTAAATCCTGCTTCGTTTAAAATATATATACGCTTTTTAAATTTAAGTTTAATATTTTCTGTCCTAAGTGTGGAATAACACTTTAAAGCATAGTAAAAAAATATTACGTATGAAGTAAATATAAAAAACACATATTTTTTAAGTGGGAACGGAGTGTCTTAGCACTAGGCTACCAAGTTCCCTCTGCTTGCCCTGCTTCACGCTGTATCCCGCACTAGGCAGGGTAGGCAGAGGGAACGAAAGTGAAACCTAGTGTTATGACACTCCGTTCCACTTCCGTTCCCCACTGCTTGCCCTGCAATTTGCCAATTACAGCATTATACTAAAAAAAAACAGCTTTCTAAGTTTTAGTAATTGAGGCCTGTCGTGGCGCAGTGGCACAAGTATGATCCTGTAACCAACAAGTTGTGGGTTCAATCCATACTCGTCGAAATGAAAAATTAAATCTTTTCAATTTAAATATTTAATGTTTTCATTTCTTCGCTCTGGTAAAAGGCAAAACGCGGCGTTGGCATTGCGTCAAACTTGGCAGAAAGTTGGGAACGGAAGTAGAACGAAGTATCTTAACACTAGGTTTCCAAGTTCCCTCTGCCTACTCTGCTATGTGCTGAAAACAGCGTGAAGCTGAGTAAGTGAGTAGTAATTTAAGAAAGAAGGTGTGAACAAAAATCACATTTAGCTGATGTATATATATTTTTTTCAGTGTTACGCTGTATTGAGCAAACCATTTTCCACTTTCCGCTAAATTTGTGTTGCATTGTGTGTTAAGTAGCGAAAACAATGCTGCGCTTTGTTGCCAGAGCAAATAAATAAAAATATTTCATTTCTACTTCTAGTACAACCTTACACTTGCACCTGCGCTATGACAGGCTTGTATAATTATAAATACATAGATTATGATCAAACATGGCCATGTTTACTTTGATCAGGGCAGCGATGAGTGGATTAAGCAAGACTGTTGATACAGCTAATGCACGCCATCTAGCCACGGGGCTTACACTGCAATCTCTTGTCATAATAAAAATATACATTATTATCTTATTCTCGTCTAATTATAGAAAAGGCGACACCTGTAGTTTTATTTAGAAGGTTTTCAAGACAAATTATTAAAAATAATCCTTTTTTCGATCCTTTCTTTATACTATCTTCCTTATGGTAGGACCATATATCAAACTCTGTACTAAGTTTATTAGCTTTGTATGTGCGTTGTCCCTCAGTCACGGTAGATTGTTATACGTGTAGATTTATTTTTTCCTTTATATTTTTCCAAGGATAGAATAGACGTACACAAATAAATAGCTGTTGTGTTTTTCAGATGTGTAAGCTCTAAAGTTTCATCAAAATCAGTTTAGTACTTTTTACGTGAAAGTCATTTATATATATATATATATATATATATATATATATATATATATATATATATATATATATATATATATATATATATATATATATATATATATATATATATATATATATATATATATATATATATATATATATATATATATATATATATATATATATATATATATATATATATATATTCTGGGTTCAATCCCCAGTCGAGGAAATGAAATATTTGATATTTTCAATTTAAATATTTAATGTTTCAATTCTTCGCTCTGGTAATAGGGCAAAGCGCGGCGTTGAGTTCCGCCACTCAACACGCAATGCCTCAAATTCGGCGGAAAGTGGGGAACGGAAGTGGAACGGAGTGTCTTTACACTAGGTTCCCGGGTTCTCTCTGCCTACCCTGCCTCGTGCGGGATACAGCGTGAAGCTGAGTGAGTGAGTGAAAAAATCCTATATTTTCATAAAATATTCGTTTTATATTTTAAGTGTTTTAAATTCATAATATATGTACTAGGCGGGTAGAGACAACATTAAACACTGTGCTGTAAAGACATTACATATTTATTGGCAATGCTCAACACCCTACTAGGTTTTTGTTAGTCCTAGCTAAATATCTAATTAACAAATGTCGCGATCACAGTCAGGTGATCATTCTATCACGTTACTTAGATATACTCGTACATCATTAATTCATCACCACAAAAGCCATTGTAAAAAACATTACAGCATCTCATCTCCCCTTTTCTAAAGTCATCGCACCTTAAAAGATACTGTCGTGTACTTAAAAAGAACTATCCAAATTTATAACTAAATTGAGAGCCGTTGAAAGCTTATAGTGTAAAGTCATCTTCACCGGGGGAAGTATGCTTAGGCCAAATCGAATTACCAATGATTTATTTGCCAGTCCATTTTGTAATATTTTACAAGTCATTGAAGATCGTTTAGTAATATTTTTTAGATTTTTTCTTACGATGAGAAAGGCATAGGGAAGCGCTCGGGAAAACGCTCTGTTTCCTACTTTCCTCCTCAATTATATATTGTGAGGTATAAATAATTTCTAATGAATCAAACTCATCAACATTTCTAATGAGTCAAACGTCTACCCTGCTATGTGCGGGATACAGCGTGATAGCTTCACGTTATATTACACTGTATAAACACACAAAAAAAGATAATATCAATTTATTTATCTTTTTCACCTTCATTCTGTATCCTGCACATAAGAGGGTAGGCAGAGGGAGCTCGGTTACCTAGGCACTCATATCCCATTACCATTACACATTGAATTTAAATCATTGCGTGTTAAGTAGCAGAACTTAACGCAGCGCTTTGCTAGAGCAAGAAAATAAAAATGTCAATTACAAATTTAAATATTGAATTTACTCGAGTAGAGATCGAACCCACAATCTGTCACGTTTACAATCACACGCCTGCGCCACAATAGGCCTCATCGTTTGTGATCTACATACTAAGTTTATATAAATAAGAGCTAAAATTTCCTAAATATGGCCATATTATATCAATAAATATTATACACCAGTATTGCACAGTTGCCTTTAATTGTCAGTCAGTTCGAATTTCACGCTTTACGAACACTTATCTTGTATTATTATGATAGGGTTATATTATATTATTATACAGTAATTCTTGAACACCTGTGCTGTATATTGCGTATGAGTCATCGACTCTATTCAAATAGATTACAAAGGAAGATTTATGGTAAAAATAGATAGATACTATATAATTAATATTTATGTATATATATAAAATCTTGTCGTTATTAAATAACTTTTAGGTAAATTACAATTTTATCTACACGGAGTATAACGCTGCAATTTGTCATGTAGGAAAATAGAGTTTTTGTTTCAGTTCAGTTCAGTTCTTTAATTACGATTTTCCGAATGTGCTAGTTCCGCACAGAATCTCTTCGCCAATGTCACGTGGTATGGAGAAGACACGAAGAGGTTAGACTGAGAAGTTATACGGTAAAAAGAAGATAAAATTACACAATAGGAAAATGTATGTAAAAAAGGATCGAGTAAGAACATTGTTACCACCTACAACAAAATAATAAATTAATACACAATATAAGCATAGATGTTCAGAGATTTTTTTATTCACAAAACCAATTACAGCGTGGCAACTTGACACAGGCAACATTTTTCTCGTTTTCCAAAGATTTTCTAAAAATAATGAGTTAAGGGTCTGAACTTTAATGTGTATATTTATGACTGTTTGACATTAGTCTTATTATGGGAGTTTCATTTTTCATGTGTTACGTTATGCTATATTCCATATATGGCAGAGCAGCCAGAGCGAAATTAATTTCAAGGGACGCCTTTCTTTACTTGCCAATCGAATTAGAAAAAATATACCGCACAGTGGCCTGTTGAGTGGAATCATTGCATTTATTTCCTACGATAGGAAATCAAACCTATGACTAGCATACCTATGGAGATATTCATAGTAATCCAACATATACGTTACAACATTTGTAGTTTACTTTACTCTGTAGATATACTTACATTTTGTTCTACTCAAAAATATATGTATTTTATAATAATTAATATATTGTTTTACTTAGATACTAAAACTACATAACTGTACCGTCCATAGAGTTTATGCAATATTTACAACAATAAAATAATATCTATACTGTAATATTTAACCAACCATGTAATATATCATTGAATAGATCATAATCGCCTAAACAGATGGCGTTTAACTGAACGTGGATTTTAAGTAGCTCACCGGTTGTTTTTCTTCGTATATAATATTAGTATAGTATAAAGCGCAGCGTCTGACCTTAATAGCGACAGTCGTGGCTTCAATTCCCGCTAGTGGAAGTGGATTATTTTCATTTCCTTGCCTTGGTAAAAATCGTTGAATCTTCCGGAATGTCGTATGTGGAATACAATATGAAACTTAAAAACACCATTTTACTTTTTTTTTATGGACGAGACACGGCAAACGAGCGTACGGGCACCTGATGGTATGGTGATCACCGTCGCCCACGGCCCCGTATAACTCCAGAGGAGCTACAGGAGTGTTGCCGGCCTTTAAAATGGATGGGCATCGGGGCCCGGCATTACCCAATGCGAAACGCAATGGCCGAAGCCACTACTTAACGCCGGTTTTAAATGCCGGGGGTGGTATCAATCAAGGCGAGTCTGCCCAATCAGTGCCCATGCGTGTTGCCATTGCTGACAACGTGACTCTCCCACACGTACTTTAGTCGCATCTTACGACACAACCAGTACCAGTGTGATTCTATTCTAAGCCAAAATCACACGGCATAAGTGATAATATTTAATTTTTAAATCCATATATTTATATTGGATTAAAAATTAAATGTCATCGATGCGTTTCGTAAGAAGGGGTCTTAAGGCCTCTAGTGACGTATAATGACGTATATGATCAGAAATTTTCTATATATTTTTAACTATTTACATATATTAAGAGTACATAACAAATCTGATATTTAACATAAAATACACCTAGTTAAAAATAAACAGTAACAAAACGTAAGTAAATTGACAACTGCCTGCTCCCAATATTTTGTCGGGAAAGTAACATTTGTTGCTTAGTTAAAACGATATATGTATGTCCAAATGTTCACCTGATTATGAAAGTAGATACATAACATTAAAAAGGTGCATAATATTATAGTAAATTTATTAATTTATGTAATACTACCAGACCCACGTGGCCGCGAGCGTGGAGCGTACACTATACGAATATTTACTTATTCATTTTTAAAAGTATTTTTAAAAAATAGATTAAATATTTTAACAGGCATTTTACGTAATGCTCTTAACATATATCTCATAATAATAGCATCTCATAATTTTTATAATTAAAGATCATCGCTCATTTTATCGACATGATAAAACATTTATTACTGTAAAGTTTCATCCAAATCCTTCAACCATACATTTTTCTTCACATTTTAATATCAGTAGTATCATATTATAAGATATAAAACTTATTTACTTGGTAAAATTGATTGTTATACTAATTACAAAAACAACAAATTCCATATTATACAATTATATAGCATACGATGAGACAGTCCGTAAATGCGATATTTTGATAACCACTTGGATGTACAAATTATTATCATTTATTAATTTGTTTGCAAGTTACAAGACAAAGCGTGGCATTGAGTTAACTAAGCATTGTTAGACAAAAAATTGGACGGCAAGTACGACATGCATTGAAAGATCAAAAATAATATAGGGTATATGTTTTACTTTGAAATATTTCAATTTTTAAATTAAAAAATCATGTGTGCTTCACGCTGTATCCCGCACGAGGCAGGGTAGGCAGAGGGAACCCGGGAACCTAGTGTTAAGACACTCTGTTCCACTTTCGTTCCCCACTTTCCGCCGAAATTGATTTCGGCGCCGGAGCCGCATTGCGTGAGGCATTTCGTATTTATTAGCAATGTCAATAAAAATATAATGATTAATTGAAGATTAATAAATGGTTCCTGAATCCTTTTAAACGCTTACTTGCAATCTTTTGTGTGTTATCTATACCACAGTATCCTATCCCTACTTTAACATTGCCTAATTATTCAAATTAGTATACAATTGTCGTGTGAACTACAGTATGGTACACAAATACTCTTGATAAATCAACATTATGCAAATAACTACAAACCGAACAAGTGTTTTTTCAACGCTTATTGACACGATAACGTATATTTTTCTTCTTATCATTTTTGTAAAAAAAATAGGTGGGTGGATTCGATTCTCACTTAATAGAATAATTATGTATATGCATTAATTTTAAATATTTCTAGTAGACACATTGCGGCGTTGAGTTCCGCAATGAAATATTTAATGGCTACTGACGTGGGCAGATAGTGGAGAACAGAGTTTCATTTGGCACTTCCGTTAATAGTGTAAAAGCGTAAAAACAATTTAACACATTATTCGTTGTTAAATTTAAGTATAAACTTTATACATATTTTACCAGAATTAACAAAAAGTGTAACTCTTTTCTATCCATTTATTTATGGAAATACAATACAATTTACGTTTTCTCGTTTGTAGCTTTCTGCCAATATGTCAGACATTGAGTATTGAGTGCGGAACAACGCCGCAGTTTATCTACCGGGTACAAAAACTAATTTAAATGTCCCGCTTACAATCAGTTACATAACATTATATTAACAGTTAAACCCTTTCTGGTGTCGTCAAATAGACTAATAATCTAGCGTTTACGAACATTACAAGATATAACAGACCAAATTATTTCAATGATATATATACTAGTACTAAATATAACATTACGTCATTAAACTTTCATATTTAGTAAGGATTACTTTTACAACCTATAATTTTAATAACGAAGACAAAGCCAACAACTAATCGTATAATAATGTTAAAGGGACTATAAACATCTAAGCTGGGGATATCGTAAATTAGATAATACTCATTTCTGATCTTAATAATGATTTTTGTTTGTTTGTCTGTAAGCCCCTAGTGCTAAAACACTTTGTTCTCCTTACATCACTCCCTTGTGTATTGAGTGGCGGAACTCAACACCGCGTTCTGCTTCGTTGCTAAAGTGAGAAAACGAAAATATTAAATATTAATAATAAATTATAATGCAAGAAATTCTACAGTTGTTTGTAAGGTGAAATTTTATAGATTTCTACTTGTAGTGTCAAGTTTCACCATTTAATCGAAATTAAGAATTTGCAGTTTAGTATTTTAGGGCTGTCGTGGCGCAGCGGCATAAGCGTGTGACTGTAACCGACAGGTTTTAGGATCTATCCCCACTCTAAGAAATAAGATATTTAATTTAAGTATTTAATGGTTTCATTTCTTCGCTGTGATACTAGGCAAAACGCGGCGTTGAATTCCGGCACTCAACACGTAATGCCTCAAATTCGGCGGAAAGTGGGGAACGGAAGTGCAACGGAGTGTCTTAATACTAGGTTCCCAAGTTTTCTCTGCCTACCCAACCATATGCGGTCTACAGCATGAAGCTGAGTAGAGTAGAGTATAAGTGGTGGAACTCAATACGCATTGTATTTTCGAAACGCAAATAAAAAAATAATTAATTCCCTAAAGTAGGAATCAAACCCAAAAACATCGTAACTACAGATTTGATAATGATATAGGTATACTATCCCTTTGTGCTCTTAATAACTTTAATTTATATTATCAATATTATAACAAGCTGGCTTTGGTACCAAAATAAAATGTGGCGTTGACTTCTAACATTCAACACGCAACTGTCTCCAAAATTCGGCAGAAACGGAGAACGGATTAGAGTAAAGTTAAAAAAAATAAAGGTAAATCTAAACACCCTTCATAAGAGTCCAGATAAGTCAATGGCTTTTTTATATATAATTAGCTTAAAGACGATGTGATAAAATAATGTTATGGCATTTATATTACGCTGTATCCCGCATTCGGCAGGGTAGGCATAAGGAACTTGGGAACCTGGTGCTTAGAAACTCCGTTCCACTTTCGTTCCCCACATTTATATTCCCTTCCTCATATTATTTTTAAAGTGTAAATCACTTGGGTAGAAAAAAAAAATTAAAAAAAAAAACATACAAACGTTACATATTTAACCGTTACAGTATATTATTTTGAATCCTTAATTAGTACAGCACAAAAGATTTTTAAAAATCTTGTGTGTATTGCATTAGCAAAGGAAGCACTTTGACTCGTAACCTAATTAATTAACGAAGCTTAAGCCATACATAAGTGTACTAGTGAGGGTGTTTTAAAAAACTTTACATATTCAACCAACTTCAAGAATTAGAGGATATAGTTTATATTTTTTATGAAATATTCAATGCTATGATTGTTATAAAAATATGGATAATTCCAAAAACTTGAGTATGTATACATTTTTATGTGTGTTGACAGTTTCTCGATATTTTTGGAAATCTTTTTCTGTATAATTAACAAAAGGAAAGATGAAATGTCATAAAAATAAGTTCAGAAACTTGTCTACAATATTCATGTATTATAAAGAAGTATATAATATATATTCTAACTCAAAGCGGCGAACGGTATTTTTTGTTAAAAAAAATTAAAAAAATAGCACCTAAAATGATTATACCGATTAACAGCTAAATTAAATATTGAATAAGCCCTTACTATAACATAAATCAAGATAAAGGCTTTTGTGTGAAAAGCGGACAACAGAGTGTCTTTGGAAAAACAAAAAAAAACGATTTCTAAAATTATCACTTTGTTCTATATATTTATGAATATAATTCAAGATCCATCGTCATAATAAATTGAACTCTTAAAAGCTTTTAAGCTTCTTTCAAAGACAACTTAAGTAATACCAGTTACTTAAGTTATTAAACGCGTGCAGTTAAATTAGGGTTGTTAGAAAGATAAATTACTGATACTGATGAAGTGTAATAACATTGGGCTGTTACCTTGATAGTTGTAAGTTCGATGACCACTCAATGCATTAAATTTTTTCGACTCTAAAAATGTGAAACCAAGTATTAAGTTTAGCCACACAATGACTCAAAAACTGGGCAAAAAATTGGGAATGGAGTGTCTTAACATTAACTCCTTTATACGGTATACAGCAAAAAAATGATATGTATACTTTGCCTTGGGCTTGGAATCTATCGTCGTGAAGGCACAGGTTTGTAACTGTAAACACAACAGGTTTTGAGTTAGATAACCTCTCGAGAAAATGAAATATTACTTATTGTCATTTTCTTGCTTAAGTAGCGAGGCAAAGTGCGGCGTTGAGTCAGCCGCCAGTTCCAACTTTAAAACCATTGGAATAAATTCTATGGAAAGTGGGAAAGGAAGTGTCTTGATAGGAACGCAGTGTCTTAGTACTACGTTCCCAAATTTACCCTGCATATCCCCGTTACATAATGTATAAAGCCTAAATTAGTTGTGTACACAAACATCATCATAAACATGCTTGCACTCTAAGCAATCGCAAAATAACATCCCAATTACTGACAATTTACCTTCAACCAGCTTCCCTAATACCGCTAACTAAGCAGACGTACGGCAATTTAGCACAAATCGATGTAGACAGAACTAGTAATAGACAAAGGATTATAAGCTGTAGGCCTAATCAGGCCCATGTTATAATTCCATCTACATATCTTGAGGTAGTTTGTATTGACATCGCAGGGGGAGATTGAAACATTTAAACATGAAAAAATAGCGTTAATTTAGCAACAAAAGCGTGTGACTGTGACAGGTTGAGCGTTCAATCCCTCAGAAAGAAAATCAGAAATGAAATATTTAATATTTTAAAATTAAATATTTAATGTTTTCATTTCTTCGCTCTGGTACAAGATAAAACGCGGCGTTGAGTTCCGCCACTCAATTCCAACACGCAACAATATTGCATAAAATATGCTAGCGTCTCAAAAAAAAATAATTATGAAAAAAATAATATTTACTTACATTTTACATGATACATAATGAGATTTCAACCTCCATTCATCACGTCCAATAGAATTTACCTATAATCTATACTTAGAGATCAAAGGTCAATAATAGAAATTTGTGCACAGGAAATGAAGCAATTGATTGAAATTATTAATTATCCAAATTAATGCTCTTAATTAATGTCAAGGATAATAATCTGCTTAAGCTACAGAAGCCTAATATGTCACATCCAATTTCAATTATGTACTAATTATATTGAATTTAGTTGCGTTTCAAGTAAAAAAATACAAGTATTTTTTACAGTAAAATATTCTTCACATTTAGTAAATTTTTGGCTGAAATTTAAAAAGGGACTGGTTTTATTTTTTTTCCTTTCTTACACTTTAGCCCTATTTTGCCTATATCACTAAATATGACGCAAGCACATAGCGTTGAGTTCCATCACTCAATTCGAGTATCGAGAATTAGATGGTAGGTTGGGAGAAGAGTGTTTCATTCCTATGTACAGGATACACTGTTAACTTACTAAAGCCCTTATTTAAATCTGAAATTTCTATAATTACAAGAAACTTGTCAGATCATAAGAAATAGTTCATATATATTTTTTTCTTTTAAAATAGGCTATGTCATTAAAATTGACATAATAAATGTCTATATATTGTTATATTAAAATATGTAATCGTTATTAGATAATTCGAGATCTTCTAGGCAATGCGTAAAGAAGACCAAAGAGACTTCGAAGAAAGATATACTGCGTGTTTCGTAGATTTTGGTTTGAAAATTAGTAAGTATTTTGGTAAAAACACTTGATGCTTACAAATTTAATAATATTTCAGAACTATCAGTTCATACAAATATGGACATTATTCTTTAGTCTTTAACATTATTTAGCTGAGAACTCCTTAATCGCAAGAACTGCAAATCCCAATGCGTAGTTTTTTTTTTGTGTTTTGTTTTATGTATTTTATTAAACGATGTAACCGAGCGTTACTGCGGTGAGAGAGTTAGTTTGTCATTTTGCATACACAATTCTTAGTCGCTTCTACGTTAGACCATTATTTTCAAGTTAAAAATTCTGTTTAGTTCAATGCATTAAGCCCAGAAAACTACTGGTTGGAATAAAAAAATGTATTAGATAGTCCATTTTCAAAGAAAGCTATAAGGCTATATAATACAACGTTTACGGTTAAGCCTTATGTATTTCCGGCAAGAATAATTATTCCATAACCAAATAAACAAAAATTGAAAAAAAAAATGGTTATAATATTCTGTTTCTTATATTTTTTTTATAGCGACCGGCCTTTTAATAGGAAGTATGTTGGGCGGATTCTTTCTCCGCGGCTACAGGAAGTGGCCTATGTACATAGGAGGTGGTCTGGGATTTGGCATGGCATACAGCAATTGTGAGAATAGTCTAAATGGCTACCTGTTATCCATGGATCCGAAAATCTGCACTATTAAGTAAATCTTTATTTTGTAACTTAACATATTGAATTCCAAATGGGTTTTACTATATGAATCTATGTTGACAAAACACTTGGGAATTGGATTAGATATCGGTTTTCCATAATGCGTTGGCGTTGAGTTTCGCCACTCAACACGCAATGCCTCAAATTCGGCGGAAAGGAGGGGAACGGAAATGGAGCGGAGTGCCCTGACACTTGGTTCCAGGGTTCCCTTTGCCTACTCTGCCTCGTGCGGGATACAGCGTAAAGCTAAAAAAAAAAACAAAAAACAAAAGACAAAGGAAATCTGGGAACTAAGTGTTAAGTGCCCATTCGATACTCATTATGACACTTTCGTCTTTCACTTTGTGCCAACTTTTTGGAGGCATTGCGGATGTAGTGATAGAATTCAATAACCTCTTTGCCACGATAAATAAATGTTTAATCTTTAGTTCTTTCGAATGGGGTTCGAACTTACAACCTGTTGCGTTTACAGACGCAGGTGTGTGCTTGTGCCACGACAGGTCCTTTAAAAATTGATTATTTTTTTCGAAGTAAAATCTAAGCCTCGACTATTGCAATAATAGATACTATAAAACGCTGCTACGATGGTAAATAGTTTATGATTTTTTCATCTTTTTTTTACAGAAAACAACCATGACTTGAAATTGAGTATAATTTTTCATAATATATTAATACTTTCTTTTATACATGAATGTACGTAAATTTATAAATTGTTTTATTGATTAAAATTGAATGCTTATTCTAGTCTATTGTAAAATTTGTTTGTAATAAAGGCGATATAAAGAAAATTGATTTTTAAATCTCATTAAGTAATATTCCCTCGCCTCTCCCTCGCTGTTCTCTCTGCATACCATGCTACGAGTATGCTCTAAATACAACATGAACCTAAAAAAACCACTTCTTTTAGATGAAGGATCTATTATTGTAAGTTCTTTTTTCTATGAAATACTTATTATTTTAATTAAATGTTCTCATTTAGTGCATAAACGTTCCATGGAAAATATTAATAATATTTGATTACGCGGCGATTTTGTACAAATTACAGCAAAAAAAAAAAATGCTCTTAGCTTTTAATTAAGTTGATTTGAAGTGAAGTGTAATTTATAGTGTAAAGCAATTTAGAGATATAAGGTCATGACAGACGGACAGATATGAGAAGAAGAGAGAGAAAAGAATGCAAAGTATACTTTAGGAACCCTTAGTATACCTTAAAAATATCACTATAATCTCCACATTGTATTCTCCGTCAAATAGAAACAGAATAGTAACAATTTTGAAACTACTTGAGTACCCCCCATTTGAGTGGCGTAACTCGCGGGATTGAGTTACGTCACTCAAATAGGCTTTGTCTAACTAGAGTAAACAATTAAAACAATTTAATTCAACATAAATTATTGACTTAATTGTAATTCTTCACAAAAATTGACTAGAATTTGTCCAATTTTACGGTTGCAATAAAATATCAGCGGACTTGCATCGTTAATCCGTTATGGACTTTAAACGGACAATGTGACTACAATATCGTGATGTTTGTTGAAAAAGTCCAACTTGAAAGAGCCATATGCTTTATGAGTAATATTTCAATGTCGAAATGAAACTTTTATAAGCTGGAATGAAATGATGGCACCTCTGTTGGCTTTTTATTACTAGTTACTATATTGTTTTAGCACTTTTATCGTAATTAAGTAAAAATTGTGTTTATTGATTATTTTTTTTTCAGATTAACACTGTATTCCGCATATAGCAAGGTAGGCAGAGGGAACTTAGGAACCTAATGTTAAGGCATCCCTTTTGTATACATTTTTCTTCCCCACTTTTTATCGAATTTATGATATAAAAAATAGGCGTCTTGGCATCCAAGGATCAACATAAGCAAATACAATACAGAAAATAAGAATATGTACAAAAGCGATCTCTGCCAGAAGACATAAACAATAACACAAAGCTTTTGGCTGGTCGGTGTATTAGAATAACAAATTTGAAGTAATGCATTAGGTACAAAAACATTTAAATAATAATGATAATTACTATGCATATAAAAGTTATATATGCTTATGGTCAAGACTTTTTCTCGCCACCAAAAAGGTGTCAACGCAATATCATTGAACGGCACAACAGACCGAATTATTACTATGTTACTTCTAACGACTCACCATAATTTCAAAATATAGTATAATATAGTATAATAGTATAATAGATACAGTTCAAAATGTTAACTAAAGTTTAATGTGTTAACATTTGAAGAATATCCAAATGTGTACAGTAATGTGATATTTCAACATCGTATTTCAAACTGATCGCAATAATAAAATTAAACTGTGGTTTCAAAATTGTAATATTACTACTTTAAAGTAGAAAATACTACTATATACATAGATAGAGATAAGTACTTACGACCATAAGATGTCTGTAAAGTATCAATAGATAAGAATGTATTGACTAATGTAATATTTCCAATAAGATCAAATTTAATGTTTCCAATACTTTTCTTCCGATAGTGAGTATTTTTTTTTTATTTTCTTTGTTAGCTTCACGTTTGTAACCCGCAGATGGCATAGTAGGCAGAGGTTACCTGGGAACCTAGTGCTAAGAACATACAGATTCATAGCATGTGCCTCTAAATTTGATGATGTTAGAATCAACTTTCACTTGGAGAAATGATTTTCGTGTCTCTGAGAAGAAGACATAGTATGGTGCCGCACAATGCCACAAAACCTTGAAGAATCTCTTAACTACTGCACTAGATTTCCGCTACCTGCCCTTTTATAAGCGATAAAAAAATATAAATATATAAATATACATATATTATAACATATATGTATTTAACAGTGATAAATATATTTCTGTAAAGCACTCTGATTCTATCTGGTCATTGTTTTCGAACACTGCAGTTAACTTTTACGATATTTCTATATAACCGTGTAGAAAAGTTCATTTCGTTCTTTTATTAAGTTCTAAGCTTATAACACTGTGTCCACTTCTAAATTGGATATCGCGTGATATTTTATATTTATGTGTACAGTTGTTTTTCTCATTTCCTTTTATGATATTATGGTTGGATAGACATGGTGGAGCCATTTACACTGTTATAGGTAAACGGTCAGTTTTCTAATATTTGCAAAAATTATACATATGTACAGATAATTTAAAGCAAAAAAATATTGACTCACTCACTCAGCTTCACAGTTTTGTATCTGGCACACGGCAGGGTTAGAAGAGGGAACTTGGGAACCTGGTGTTATGACCACCACTTCTGTCCATTGTCCACTTCCGTTCCTCGCTTTTTGCCGAATTTGAGACATTGCGTGTTGAGTGGTGGAGCATAACGACGCGCTTTACCTTGTTACCAGAGCGAAGAAATGAAAACATTAAATATTTAATTTGAAAATATTAAAAATTTCATTTCCTCGAGTGGAGATGGAACTCACAACCTGTCGTTACCATTCACATGCTTGTGCCGCTGCGCCACGATAAGTTTATTTTAAAGTATTTATTTTAAAATATTATACAGTATTTATTTAGAAAACGTAAAAATATTGTATGTAGCCGGATTAGAATCACGTCTTTTAGAAA
Organism: Eueides isabella; assembly: GCA_019049475.1. Taxonomy (NCBI): domain Eukaryota; kingdom Metazoa; phylum Arthropoda; class Insecta; order Lepidoptera; family Nymphalidae; genus Eueides; species Eueides isabella. The sequence continues at coordinate 3,105,422 of CM032402.1, forward strand.
CCATATAAAAATTCGTCGTCCGTGTATTGTACAGTGTAATTAAAAGACAGCATGGCATGACGGAACTCTACGCAGCGTTTTGCCTTGTACCGGAGCGTTTTCATTTCTTAAACAAATATTTAAATTTATTATTTTCACGTCTTCGCTCTGGTTACATGGCAAAGCGCGGAGTTGATTTCCGCCACTTAACACGCAATGCCACAATTTCTGTAAAATGTGTGAAACACAACGAAGTGTCTCAATACTAGGTTCCTAAGTTCCTTCTGTCTACTCTACTATGTGATGTGATGGGTACATTGAGAAAGTAAAAAAAACTAAATATTAAACGTAGCTCTGTACCTCTGTTTAGATCAAATTTAATCCTTTCATTTAGAGCCATAGAAATTTGGTATAATCATCTAATATAAAATGATCGATACCACTACATTACTATTCAACTTGAATATATCTAATGAATCAAATCATATTAACTTAACAAAATCATAGTAGCTATAATACTGACTTTTGTTACGAAATAGAGCTTGAAATCGATAATCTTTTCAAATTTGACTTAGGACTTATTTAAAGTAAATAATACTGAATCACAATACTCCCTTCTATGGTCAGCTACGGTTAATATAGAAAGATATTCTATTCAGGATTTTGCATTTTGAACTCTTTTTTTAAAATAATAAGATCTATAATTGTACTGTTGGTTACAAGGTGCAATCGACATGTTCTATTGAAGTCGAATAATTCATCCCAACCCTTATAATAAATAGGGCTGGCAGTTATTATTTTTTTTACATAAAATTAAATTTGTATTTATATTTTTTATTTGTACGGCAATTTTGTTGCTTATATTTTTTTATAGATACAGTCTAAGTTGGGCTCGGTCTTAATTTTAGAGGCCGTCGTGGTGCATATGTAAGTGCCTGACTATTAACGCAGGGGTTGTGAGTTTAGTGCTCATTATAGAACATAAAATATTTTTATACATTTCCTCCGGATACAAGTCAAGGCAAGGACTACGCCACACAATGCAAGATACGCTAAAAAAATTACAATAAAAGTTATAATACTTACGTTATAATAAAACAAGCAATTAATAATATATATTGGAAATAATATATTTCAACTGATAATATATTATAAAATTGATAAAAAAATAGCAACCCTAATGCCGTAACGCTCTATAATATGGTGGCGTCACACAGTCGGTCACCCTTTACCGGCGCGTCACTCCGCGTCCGTAATATCGATAATGATTTATTATACGTATGTACATCACTACTTGTACTGTTTCACATTTTTTATCTATATTTTTTCATCGTTACATCCAAAATATTTTAAGAATCCGTTACCACATTTTAAAAGTTTTATTTATCAAAATGCTTTTTCGGTCTAGTTATGATACATGACAACACGTGTAAAAATTGGGCGCAGTATTTTTTTTTCTTTTATTACCTTTACACTGTGCATGGAACAGGGGTCCCACACATGGAAGGTTAAGCAAAGGGAACTTAGGGACCTAGTGTTAAGACACTTTTTTCCGTTTACGGCCCAGATTCTGCTGAATTTCTTCTTTCCGGCGCTGAGCGGAACTCAACGCGTAGTTACAAGATCTAAAAAATGAAAATATTTAATATTTGGTTTTCTTGTGTGATAGTTGAACCCACTGCCTATCTCGTTTACAGTCGCAAGCTTGGACCTCTGCGCCATTTACTTTTTCACTTTTACAAACAAATAACGTCAATTGGAAAATAAAGCTTTCTTTTCTAAGAGTCTATAATTTATCTATAATTATATCGTCGGTCATGTCAGTACTGTCAGTTGGTTAAAAATCGCAACCATCTATTATGAAATCATTTATGCACCTTGCCTTATGTCAACATTTTCATAATGGGTACCTGTTACGTGTCATTTTATAATTCTTTCAAATTAAAAATGTTATAAAAAATAATAACATACCTTTTTTAATTTTATACTATTTTCCACATATAGCACATTCTTACTAAAGTGAGAAAATGAAATTAATTCATTTTCCAAAATGTGGATCGACTAACAATTTTTTTGATATTGCATATAAGATTTACACCAGAGGAGCGCCTGTAGTTTCCGGATTTTAAGGTGAAGATAGACTCCCTTTTAAAGGTATTTTTTAAGACCTTGAAAAATTCTTGTAAAACCGCACAGTAGTAGAGTATAAGAAATTCAGAAGTAAAATTCAGAGGTCAAACAGTTCTCCATAACACTCCCCATGAACCCAATGCGATAGAGAATGCATATCGAGGAGACCTCACACAAAACCTCATTTTCAAATCTCTCATAAATCAACATCAACCATTTGGACACCTTTACGGTACTATGCGTTCAAATGGTTCAACCTGAACTGAGAAGACTGCACAGAGGTGACAACAGTACTCCATATGAGGTCAAACATGGACCCTATACAAAGCAAAGTATTTTACAGTGAAGTAATATCTTGCTGTGCCGACAGACTCCCAGTTTCTTAGCAGCCAATTTGGTCTTGCGTTTTCACTCGAAACGAACAAATCCAATACACTGATGCTGGGCGCGTTTGATTTGTGACTGAGTGATTTTAATTGATTTGATATAATTATAAAATGACACGTAAGAGGTACCAATTATGAAAATGTTGATAGAAAGTTAAATGCATTAGTGATTTCAAAAAAGTGATTACCATACAATAATCATTTGAACTATTTTAACACTTTCACAATATATTGTCACAATATAATTGTATAAAAAACAGTGTCTATTTTTTTTTTCAAATAAAATATAATAAAAATTAATTTAAAAAAATATAATTAATTTAAAAAAAATTATCGACACAAACATATCGACTTACTCGACTCACTTTACAAAGAAACATGAGTCATCGGTACTAACACTCTTATATGGGAAATATGTAGTACTTTCTTTTTATAACTAACATTTGAATTATAGATCATAGTTCCTGTGAGTTCTGACGCCGTTAAGGTGCATAGTAGACTATGTCTCATTTTACGTGATGATGGTTTTTTTTTTTATGGAAGAGACGGCAAACGAGCGTACGGGTCACCTGATGGTAAGTGATCACCGTCGTCCACGGCCCCGTGTAACTCCACAAGAGCTACAGGAGCGTTTCCGTCTTTTAAGGTTGATGGGCACCGGGGCCGGGCATTACCTAATGCGAAACGCAGTGGCCAAAGCCACTACTTAACGCCGGTCTTAAATGCCGGGGGTGGTAACAATCCGGTCGAGTCTGCCCATACGTGTTGCCATTGCTGGCAACGTGACTCTGCCATACGCACTTTAGTCGCCTCTTACGACACCATCAGTACCAGGGTGATCCTATTCTAAGCCGGGATCACACGGATTTTTGATGGTTTGAACAAAAAATCAATAGGCAAAATGTTGTTAAATATAATAAGGTTCCAGTGGTGATATAGTGTCTCAACTAGATTAAGTTTCTATTTAAAAACATTATGAAATATATTTTTATATATTAACCTGGACAATAAAAAGACCTGTCGTGGCGCAGCGGCACAAGCGCGTGACTGTAACCGACAGGTTGTGGGTTCGATCCCCACTCGACGATATGAAATATTCATTATAAAACCTTATTTAATATATTATTATTATTTTACGTCTTTTTAACTTCAATAAGTGGTGAACGGAGAATGGATGTTCCGTTGACTTCACATTATTACATTTTCGTTATTTAGCAGATAAACTGACTAAATTAAATCCAATTCAGTACAACAACAGTTATTACAGGAGTTCACATAATTGTATTAATTCCAATAACTAATCTAACCACATGGTTACGAGTCTAATGAGATCGATCTCAGACAGCGCAACCTCATTTATACCTTAAGTAGGACAGCTCTAGGTAGATTAATCTAAGCTTAAACTTAACTTTAATACATAATTAAAATAGACTCGAGAGAGAGTTATAGCAAGCGAATGTAAACGCGACAGGTTATAAATTCAATTCTAACTCGACGAAATGAAATATTTAACGTTTTCACTTTCTCACTCTGGTAAAGGGGCAAAACGCGGCGTTAAACATCCAGAAAATAATGCTTATTTGCTTTTGCGTAAATTTTTGTCCTTACAAACTTTTGTATTTATAATATTAGTAGGAAGACACGTTGATGTATCTATATAATTTATCTATTTTATATTCAAATTTGACTGACGGCAGTAATCTAGGTTCATGTAGTATCTTTTGATTGGGTTGTTACGTTACAATGTATGTAGAACAAAGCCGTTCGTATGAGATGCCGTTATGACCACGTTTTAACAGTCAACGGGGAGCAGTTCACAGGATTTCAATTATAAGTTTACTCTTGGAAACATAGAGTGAAATATTAAATTTAATTCCTCTTTTTTTAATATTTGTATATTATGCGATGGAACGAGAGATTCTAGTGGTAGGACAATATTTACCTTACCAATTATATACCACGTATATCAGCCCAGGCAGAGGTAATCTAAAAATCTAATGCCAAAGATCTCCAATCCAACAATAACAATAGTTACTTTCTCGCTTTCCAACGAATTCTAGAATCATTGTGTGTAAAACTGAACGCCGCGCTTTGTCTCTTTATCATAGTAAAAAAAATTAAATATTAATTATTTCGACGGGTCTCATTAAATATTAATATTAATTTTACATATAAAGAAAAACATTTAAAAACGAATATAATTATGTATTAGGTGTATAAGTTAATATAGTAAAGCTAATTTCCGAGCGTGCGTGTATTGAAAAGAAAACTCCCAATAATATTACTAGTAAAAGACATTCATGGTAAAACTGAATGGAAAAGACGGCAAACAAGCGTACGGGTTACCTGGTGGTAAGTGATCACCGTCGCCCACGGCCCCGAGTAACTCCAGAGGAGCCACAGGAGCGTTGCCGTCCTTTATGGTGGAAGGGTACCGGGGTCCGGCATTACCTAATGCGAAACGCAGTGGCCAAAGCCACTACTTAGCGCCGGTCTTAAATGCCAGGGGTGGTAATAATCCGGTCGAGTCTGCCCATGCGTGTTGCCATTTCTGACAACGTGACTCTACCACACGCACTTTAGTCGCCTCTTACGACACCATCAGTACCTGATGGGTGATCCTATTCTAAGCCGGAATCACACGGCATATATTGCGGAGTATGGTTAAAATAAAAAAAAAACTTATTATTTTAAAGAAAATTTAGCTTTATATAAAATTATTCAACACGCCTTACATCTAAATTTAATAAGAAGTAAAGAGGATATTCCAGCTACAAATCCTGTTTACACGCTACATTTTGAAGATGTGTTGAGCATGTGTATAAGAATATATATACTCTGAAAAGATTTTATTCTATGACATTTAGCTTATAAAAGCATCCCACATGACTCATATCTTAAGACGCAGACGAATTAAAGCTTTAAGATACAATCGTTAAGCCACAGTAATAAAATGTAAGATGTTCATTTTATTAGACTTTAGAAATATTAAATGTAAGTAATAAATAAGGTATTGAACAAGGCCGTTCTTACGCAACAGCAGACTCACTGATTATAAAAGCGTTAGTATTGGGTTCGATTTCCATTGAGGATAGTGTATTATTTTCATTTATTAGCTCCGTTAACAAGATAAAGCTCGCCGTTACGCTACTTAGTGTATATTGTCTCGAAAATTTGGCAAAAAGTTTGGAATGAAGCGTATTGACATTAGGTTCTGACTGCTTACTTACTCTTCTTTATGCACGATTTACTTATAAAATTAAAAAGAGAGTTTCTAATATATTTAAAATATTTAAAGTGAATGTTTTAATTGAACAAAATTTAATTTATAAAATTAAATTACATACATTTTGCTACTAAATATAAAAAACCTATTTCCAACTAAGCAGAGGGAAACGAAATAAGACGATGACAGCGTTAGCACGAAAGCTTTGCCCTGATACGACTGCGTTATCCAATTTATTTAATACACGAACGAACGTGAACGTAGAAACCACTGACGTTTAATTAAGAAGGAAAATTTAAAGTAATTTTATATAATTTTGTTGTTCAATGCTTTTATAGTTACTACTTAACTGATAGCGAGAATAAGCGAATGTGTACTTGTAATTGTTATTTATGTATTCTTTGTATTTTGTAAGCATTATGTGTTATGATATAACATTATATGTCATTTATGTTGTATTTCCTTAAATGGTATCTTTCTGTCTTTCTTTTCATGTGCGGAATATACTGTAAAGCGAACAAATTCCTGATCTGGTCATTTAACTATTGTCAGATATATGTGAAACATTAACAAGAACTGCAGTAGAAAATGAAGGAACAGCAAATGGTAGGTTTGGTCTTATTTCCTTGTGAGAAATGTTTAAGCTATTAAATATATATTATAATCTACCCATAATCAATTCATACGGTCATGTCAATTACAATATAAATTCATTAAAAAATAATGTCATAAATATATAATCACATCTCAATAAACTAACTATAACTATAGATATAATAGTACATTCTATAGTTTATTATAAAAATTGTCACTCAACCAGGAAAAACAAGTTAGCGAAACGCGTGTATACAAATTAGGAATAATATCAAAATAAATTGTATGAAAGCAACACCACTTGTTCACTGATGTTTTATTGTTTTGAGTAAATTTTCGTTAAAATAGACAATTGAATGGGAATGCGAACAGAGACGGTATGGAGAAGTTTTCTTATATTTATTAAGGTTTAAATGTAAAAGTTAAAAAGTTTAAAAAAAAAAACAAATTTAAGTTTTCCTTTAATTAATATGTTGATTCGAGGTTTTTTTGCAATATATCGAAAACCACAATAAATATTTATAAAAAATTAACTAGGCGGTTAACGTTTTCGAATTTAATTATTTATATATATATATATATATATATATATATATATATATATATATATATATATATATATATATATATATATATATATATATATATATATATATATATATATATTTTAGCTTCACGCTGTATCCCGCACTAGACAGGGTAGTGAGTGTAACCTAGTGTTATGACACTCCGTTCCACTTCCGTTCCCCACTTTCTGCCGAATTTGAGGTATTGCGTGTTGAATGGCGGAACTCAACGCCTTATTACCAGAGCGAAGAAATGAAACATTAAATATTTAAATTGAAAATATTAAATATTTCATTTCCTCGACTGGGGATGGAACCCAAAACCTGTCGGTTACAGTCACACTCTTGTGCCGTTGCGCCACGACAGTCCTCAATATATATATATATATATATATATATATATATATATATATATATATATATATATATATATATATATATATATATATATATATATATATATATATATATATATATATATATATATATATATATATATATATATATATATATATATATATATATATATATATATTATAGATATATATATATAATATATATATATATATATATATATATATATATATATATATATATATATATATATATATATATATATATATATATATATATATATATATATATATATATATATATATATATATATATATATATATTTAAAACTAGTTGACCTAACAATATTCTATTACACTCTATGACGTTTTACTTCTATCACGTTACACGTGTCGGTCACGTGACCACTGTGCATGTGCGCTCCCTATAAATGTATTGTTCTTGTTCAGAATCTATAATATAATTTGTATGATGATATTTTTTCTTATATAATACGGTTTGGTGTTAGTAAAATATTTATATTCTAAGTATATTTTGATTTTAAATCTATTAAAGCTTAAAAGTTGTGACTTCAGCCAAATTTATATAGAGTGACATATTATATTTAATAAGAAAAAAAAGATAATTGCGTAAAGATTGAGAAGAGAGTTTACGGTCAAAACAGGCATGTGATGAATTAATTAAGTCTATCCAAATACTTCTTGAGGCCAGTAGTGGCGCAGAAGTACAGGCGTGCGACTGTAAACGGGACAGGTTATGGGTTTGACCCCACTCAAGGAAATCATATATATTTATTTTAAAATTAAATAACGTTTTCATTTCTTCGCTCTTGTAACAGGGAAAAGCGCTGCGTTGAGTTTTGCTTCTAAAACAGAACAGAGTATCTTAACAGTAGATAAAACCGAACTATATAATTTTTCAATTGCTTATATTTACGCTATCCTTTAACGATTTTAAGAAAAACACTGTAAGCCACTTCAAATATTATTTATTTGTTATTTACATTTCTCTTTTAAACTTCAATTTCTTTTATTATTCTACAAATCAAAATCTAATTCCAAGCTTTCTATAACAAATTGTTTGTTTAAACGCATCACAACAAAAATTTCGCTACTTATCTCTGCATGAAGTGAACGTAACAATAACATACAATTATGTGAACGTGCACGCGACAGAATCGTGGCTTGAGGCTACTCCATTATAACACAAGGGTTGTTATTCTTTTGGAAAATGTTTCTTAATTCGGAATATATATTATATAGGCTGTATATTGTAGCGAAGCAACTTAAAGCATACAATGCCAGAAAGTGATTTCATTTTATACGGCTTAAAAATTGTCACTTTGAATTAATACTACTGATAATATTCAATTCAAAACAATCATAAAAATTATTTGCACCCAAAACATAATTTTGTAGGCTATAAACTGGAACATCTATTCAAATATAGAAATCAAATAAAGAAAGACCAATTAACTTAAGTTTTTGTACATACATAATGACGTAAAAGTATAAAGACATAAAATTATAGGTTTTATCTACCACTCTCAAAACCTAACCCTCTAATGAGCGCGGCCGGCTGTTAAGACCCCTGGATATCAAAACAAATATTGCCACGTGGCTTTACCATCAGCAAATTGCAATTGAAGTATGAAATATGTCAATTATAATTAATAGATTATTGATCTCGTGTTTTCCGCTGGACTTAACGAGGGTATCTTCGACCATTGTTACGAACACGGTGTTAGGGTCAACAAGTGCTCTAAAGCCGCACTTAATAGTTCTTCTATTTTTTCTGTTATTGGCAAAGATGTTTGATTTTGAATAGTCAAATTGATAAAGAAATAAAAAAAGAAAAGTTTTTACAAATTTTAAATAACTATCGGGTTGGGTTTTGAGAGTGGACGGTAGATAAAAACCTATAATTTGATATTTTTATATTTTTATGTCATTATTGTATATACAGAAACTTCAGTTAATTGATCTTTCTTTATTTTATTTCTAAATGTGATTAGACTATATTACGTGTGAGAGAGACACTTTGCCAGTAATGGCAACACATATAAGCAGACTCGCCCAGATTATTACTGCACCCGGCATTTAAAACCTGCGTGTTAAGTAGTAGCTTCGGCCACTGCGTTTCGCATTGTGTAATGCCGGGCCCCGGTGAACATCCATCTTAAGAACAGGTAGCGCGCCTGTAGCTCCTTTGATGCTACACAGGGCCGTGGTCGGCTGTGATCACTTACCAGGTGACCCGTACGCTCGCTTGCCGTGTCTTATCCATTAAAAAAAAATATTTTTGTAGTAGTCTACCCGTAACCACGGATTGCTGTTTCTCAAAATATATATTGTAAAATACTTATTATATACAATTACTCCGGTTAAAAGGGTTTCGTTTAAAACTAAGTGTGGATTATGTGGACACTTTAACAACAGTAAGAATATTTAATAAGTAGCGTGTCTTGTCAAACGATTGTTCTAAAGAATTATCTTTGGGCAGCAGAAATTTATAAAAATCTTCCTACAGAAAAGCCAACAACATAAAAAAAGTTGTAAAAAGTGCTTAAGAATTTCGACGTAGTTTGATAAGAACGTATGGCTTAGTGGTGAAAGCGCTTGGACGGTTTCCATGAGGCGTGAGTGGATGGTTTCCATGAGGTTCAAGCGCCGCTATGTTCAAATTTTATTTCTTAAATTAGTATTAAAAAACACTTTGTTATTAAATCTTCATGTGGTCGGAAAAAAATATTAAATCACCTTTATACCAAATATTTTGGTAAATCTGTTTTATAAAATCTACATCTAAAAAATACATTTAATATAATAAATAGCCGAATATTTCAAAATATTTTTTAAACTACCAAGCTAGCAAGCTTATTTTTTTTTATATCACAAAAATAGTGTATCTTATTTTTTTTATATCACAAAATTAAATTTAAATATAACTTACAAAATAAAATTGTACTGTCAAAAAGCGACGGTGGTACTTCAAAGCAATATGTCATGAAGACAGTCGACGTTAATTCGCAGGAAATTTGTCGTAAACTTTTACGATATCGCCAATCGCCTTCCGAAACGAGAAAGGGTTCCGATGTTACGAATGATTTTATATATTTAAGCGTATTTCATATATTTGCATTTTATGTTTATTTGAGATGTACATAGTATTCAATAAATAATTATTGTTTATTAATTGTTATTTTGATTATTTGATTAATTTTGCTACATTTTTGTATGTAATAATTGAAGGGGTTAAAATATAAACTATAAATAATATAAATGTAATTTGCTTTTCCACTAATTTAAATTTCTGCACGGTGGTAATTAATGTTAAAATTACTAACATAAAGTAAAAAAAAATATGCAAATGAAGTTTTAAGATAATCGTGTAAAATTCAATTTTTTTATAAGACAATTTTATTCTTTTGTATGTCTCCCGCACATAGTAGAGTAGGCAGAGCGAACTTTGGAACCCAGCGTTAAAACACTCCGTTTCGTTCCTGACACTTCCTGTCCAATTTTACGCATTGCGTGTTGAGTGGCAGAACTCAATACCACACACTGCCTTATTACCTTAAAAAATAAAAATTATTAATTTAAAAATATCCAATATTTCACTACTTTGAGTTAGTGATCAAACACAACCTACCGCACTTAAAGTCGCTTGTGTTCCACAACAGGCATTAATATTCCTATGTTAAGATATAACTATATAAAGAAACTGTCTAAACTTCATATACATACATATCTTTATATTATGTTTCCATACATTTCTGAAAAGAGGGTAAGGTAATAAATTTTAAATCCATTAGTCGCTTTTCGCTAGTACACGTGTTTTGAACTAAATTTTCGCTACATTTAACATAACGAGACTGGAGACCTATAAATTGTTGCCACTCTAGTTTGAAATGATTTGAATAGGACTGACTGTAGATGTATATTTATACCATTTTTATTAAATTATATGAATAAAATACATTTTATAAATAAGTATTTTGCTATCGCTTCTCTACGTAAGGAGTATTGTTTTCTCATATTCGATATTTTCAATTTCATACAACTATCTTTGTTACATTTATTTTCTTCTGCATTTTCTTACGCTTTTAGCTTGAGTGTGTCAAGCTTAAATAGCTTCTCCACTATCTAGGATATACAGTAAGTTCTGTAAGAAACTGATTTCATATGTCTAAAAATTGTGGAATTGCTTACCTGAGATAGTGCGTCGGAGACCGAACCTAAAGGCCCATGATGCACCTGTAACTCTTTTATAGTTACACCAAGACGTAGATGGTAAAAAAGTTTAACTATAGGTGACCCTTTTGCTCATTTACCTTGTATTCTCCATAAAAAAAAACTTTTATATACATTTTTTTTCGTAGGAATTTTCTTTTATGCGCCACACATCTCTGGAACAGTCTACCCGTGGTAGTATTTCCAGGTCGATACGACATGGGTACCTTCAAGAAGCGCGTCACCTCCACCTCAAAAGCCGGTAACACATCGTAGCTCCACTTGTGTTACACGTGACCGTGGACGACGGCGATCACTCACCATCAGGTGACCCGTAAGCTCCTTTGCCTTGTCTTTTCCATAAAAAAAACATGAGAAATGTACGTATCTGGCAGTCTTAAACCTTTTTTCAATTAGAAAAAGGCATGTATACAAATTACATTTCGTTTCGCATTGGGTAATGCCGGGCCCCGGTGCCCATCCACCGCTCCTGTATCTCCTATGGAGTATACTAGATGGGGCCGTGGACGGCGGTGATCAGCTACCATCAGGTGACCCGTGCCTTGTCTATAAAAAAAAACATTTCTTTATTTGCATTGCATTTTGCATTTTTAGTTATTCTAGCTTACTCAAATACTCAAAAGAGTAATTGAAGCTTTCAATAATCATCTTTATTAGTGTGTGTAAGACAGCATTAGAAAAAAAATCATGCTAAATTGTATTTTTAATTGTAAAATTGATGCATACATGTTTTTTGGTAGACAAAGTAAAAATAAAGTGTTTTTAATATTAAATCGATACTCTTTGTTTTCTAGTAACATTTACTTATTAAGGAATTTTGTTAAATTATGTTATTATCTTAACTAAATTATAGACCACCTATAAAATAGACACTCTAATTCTTTTAATTAAAAAGAAAGTCAGAGGCCTGTCGTGGCGCAGCGGCACAAGAGTGTGACTGTAACCGACAGGTTCTGGGTTCGATCCCCGGTCGAGGAATGAAATATTTAATATTTTCAATTTAAATACTTAATGTTCCATTTCTTCGCTCTGGTAATAAGGCAAAGCGCGGCGTTGAGTTCCGCCATTCAACACGCAATGCCTCGAATTCGGCGGAAAGTGGGGAACGGAAGTGGAGCGAAGTGTCTTTACACTAGGTTCCCGGGTACCCCCTGCCTACCCTGCCTCGTGCGGGATACAGCGTGAAGCTAAAAAAAAAAGAAAAGTTTCATTTTGAGTTATCAATAAATAACACATACACAACATAAAAATTTAAGCAGCATCAATTTAAAAATGCGAAAGTTATGGATCGTAAATGTGAGTGTGTAAATAATAATATAAAATACAATAAGTTGCGATATTGAGAGTGATATCTGGAAACGGTACAAAGTGTGAGGTACACTAAGGTAATAATAATTTAAAGTACCAGTCGTCGCGTGAGGGCAGAAGCTTGCGACCATAGGCGCAATATATTGTGGGTTGATCAGTACTCAATGAAATGTATGTAATATTTAAAGTTTGCAACCCACTAAGCGCGGTGTTGACTTCTGCCACTCAGCACACAGTGCCTGAATTCGGCGGAAAGTGAAAAAGTAGTATCCTAACACTAGGTTCCCAGGTTCACTACGCTTACACTGCTATGAACGAAATACAGTTTACGCTGTTAGCTAGTTAAAAAAAATGTTCTATGCTTTACGCTGAAAAATAAAAATAATTTTTGTATTGAGCAACTTCAATAAGTACTTTCCGCGTGCGTATTTAGCTATGGAATTAAGGCTATACTTTGTCTTGTAAGAGAGCGAGTGACTAAAAAAAATCATCTTACTAAGTGGGTATCACAGTCACAAATATCGTGCAGTCTACAGCAGCTACCGATATACCGCGACGACATAAATTACTCAAATTCATATATTTTTGTTCAAAATAAGATTACAAGCTTCAAACAATTTACCACCAGTTCACTAAAGTTACTGCCTCAGACCCGAGAAAAACCTGAGAAAAACCATCGAAAGAAACTCAGCGGTACATATCTTTTTTTTATCATAATTTTACATCATATAATTTTGTGACAACGATACATTTGGAATAGCCTGGAGCGAGCGTTTTATTCCCAAATCGAGTAATCATTTATAAAATCGTTAATTTGGTAATAACCTTTAACACACAAAAGTTGTGAAGGGACCTTCACAACTTTTTTAAATTGTAAAATAGTAAATTCTCGGACGTTTTCTGGGATCCTATTGTAAAAGCGTACACCCTGACCCATAAAAGAATAACGGACTCGATGCAATCGAGTCATAGGTGCACTAAGATTAAACTTATTTCTTGTATTAATATTATGTATATTCCCGATTTTGCTAAATTCATTAATATTTTTCTTAACATACATAATATTTCCAAAAATGTATTGCGATGCAACGGTTATTATATTAATTTCTTTAAATTTTTCCCTTAAAGAATCTTTAGGGCCTAATTTATAGATTGCACGAATAGCTAGCTTCTGCAAGACAAAAATTGATTGAATACCGGAACGATCGACCGACCGAAATTGATTGAATACTTTTTATTGACATTGATTAAAACAATGATTGATGTAAGTAATTCTTTAAATGTCTCTAACATTAACTATAATCGTATTGTGTACCATTCTTTATTAAATTGACACGAGGCGTCATAAGGACGCGTTCGCACCGCGGCGAGTCGCGCTCGTAAACATTTACGACTTGCCAGATTAAATATACTGATAGTTTGTTTTTTTTTGAAACACAGAGATACAGATAAAAAATATTGTAGAGAATTTTTTTTTTCAGCTTTACACAGTATCTCACACATGGCAGAAAAGGAAAGAGGAACCTGGAAATTTAGTGCTAAGACACTCCGTTCCGTTGCGGGTTTAGGGGTGGCGTTGAGTTTCGTCACTCAACACGTAAAGCCTCAACGACAATTTTTTGCTTCCATATGCTCCTGACTTGACAGCGAAGTTTACATGATTTCTTTAACTTTCTGTTTTTTTATACTAGAACTTTTGCATATTCATCTTGGAGCCGCCGTAGCGTAGCGGTTGTGAGTTCGATTTCTACTCAGTTAAATAAATTATTTATATTTCCTCGCTTTGATAACCAATTGCAGCGTTAAGCCACTCAATCTATCTACATAATTACAATCATGATAAATAATGGTAAATATTAATCGAGATTCTAATAAATTATTAGTTTTTCACGGTATTTATCCAACTTCCAACAGAAACAAATCTTTTGCGAAAGCTCTAAAGAATCTCAGATACAAATCATCAGACATAAAAATCTATAAAAAAAAAACTCGCATATTTTGTAAAATAAAAAAATCATGCCCCGAATACGAGTCGAATCCGCAAACCTCGTTTACAGCCAGACGCTGTTTAATTGTTGGTAAATCACAATAAACGATAACAGAGCCTGCAGAACAGTAGTTCGTGTAATAAAACGGAACAAAAAGGAGTTACGACCTAAGCTGTGACATCTGGTCGACTTAATACGTATTTACGTAATGTTTTGCTACTTAATGAAAATGTCAGTTATAAACCTGGACTTTGGTTTTTGTAAGAGAATTACATAAAGAAAATACACATTTTATTGTATTGTTCTTTTACTTATTGCCTTCATTTAGTCGAGAGAACTTATTCGTAACATTTCGTTACCTACATATTTAATTCTCAGTAGCATTATTAGCTATTTCTAACCCAAAATGCAAAGAATCTTACACGGATTATCTCTTCTTACTTTCTGTTTTTAACGCCAAATAAAACCATAATTTTTAAACACATGGCCACAGAATTTCCTATTTACTTTTATAAGGCAATAGTGAAATATTTATTATTTTTATTTTCCGGTTGTAATTCCGAGGCGAAGCGCGGCGTTAAGTACCGTCTATTAGTACGCTTCTCAATTGCGGAATTATGGAATAGAAGTGACTTTTTGATAAAAACGTAACCTTTGTATACGGTTAAGTCAACAACATCTTAACTAATTACAAAGCAACATAAAATTACTTAACCTAAGTAAAGCGATATCACCCTTCTTATCATTTCTTATCTCGTGGGACTAAAACTAAGAACTTTATAGTTTTTACGATGCATTGTTTAATAGTTATTTGTAACTTCATTAACAAATAGATCTTAATGTTTGATATTGAATATTTTTGTTGTTTTAATATTGTTATAGCGAATTATTTAATGTAATTGATTGTTGATTTGATTAAATGATACTTATATAAGAAAAGCGAGAGTTGGAACAGTTTTACATTTTAAATCATTAGGCTTGTAAGTATTGTAAATTAATATTATACATTAAGATCAATTTACTTTAAATTAGTGGTTCCTAAAGTGGACCCTACAGACCTTTAGGGGTACCCAGCATCATTCAGGCAAATAAGAAACTAAAATCGATATTTTATTAAGGATACTGCTAAATTCTGTTTACAAAAATAGATATCACTTTTTTATCTTGAAGTAAGATTGTGAACAAAAATCAAAAGAAAGCAGTTAGAAATTAGTGCTAGATGAGATTTGAGTTGTGTCAATTAAATATAAATATAAACCAAAATATAAATAGAAAAAAAAAACATTGATGATGAAAATTTATTTTCATCACATTCATTGAAGTTGTTTTCTTTCTATTTAATTTTTGCCAATTTTTACAATAGTTTCTATCGTAATAATTGGCAAAAAATGCTTATTCGACATTCTTTTTTTTATTTTTGTCCTATATATTTATAGTAGCTTATTTACTGCGTGGTTCGTGTAAAACTTTTGATTATAAAAAGCCGATTATGAAACAAAAAGTTTCGGAATCACTGTTTTAAAGGTATCTTAAATATATATTTTTTTCAATTTCACGCTTTTTTTCACGTAGCAAAGAGCATATCTTATGAATTAATGAAAAGTAATATGTGAAAATAAATTAAAAAAAAAATACTAATATTATGTTAACATCTCTATAAACCCTATAATGTCGATAAAATCCTACAACTACAATATGCCAAATATTACACTGCAAATGACACACTGTCCATTTCAAAATAATATGTAAAATCATATTCACAATTTAATTGGAGTATTCGAATTTGTCCGGTAATTTGATGGTTTGCTTAATTAATGTAATTCAAGCCGATCGCATTCAAATGCTTGCAATTTACAACCCGCATACTGTGGAGAGCGGAGGGCGGAGTGATTATCGTTGGGGGTCATTTGGATGGGACAAAGCGATGTAGACACCCTTATTGACACCAATACAAAATATATGGAGCTGTCAATTTTAGTTGTTATTTTTTTTTATTAAGTAATATTTTCTTATGTTTAAGAAAAAAAAATGCAAAGGAAACAAAGTGAAACATTTTTTCAATATTCTATGTTTAAAGAAGTAAGGACGAGGACGAGGGTCGCTTAGTCATTTATTAGTATACTATTGTAACATAGTTATTTAACTAATTGTCAAATAACTAAGTTTACTTTAAAATAAAAAATAAACTTTTAAATAAAAAATAAATATATAGAATTTTTCTGTTTTTCAGCTTTACGCTGTATCCCGCACATGGCAGGGCAGGCAGAGGGAACTTGGGAACCTACTATTACGATACTCCGTTCCGTTTATTTATTTTTAACTTGCAACCATTATATTTAGTTTCTTAATGTCATAACCAATACATATAAATATAATTAAAAACCCTCTGAACTTTGTAAGGTATGAAATAATCGACTCAACGACTAACCCCGTTAAGAATTCCGTCAACTCATTCATAAAACCAAATGGAGTGGACGGTTTTCCTGCTTTGCAATTGATAGCCGACGGGCAAGTGTAATTTACAGAGGAGCGTATGCCGCATACTTTAAATTCTCTTTTTATTATGTAGATTAACGTATTGACTTGCATACGAGTCAGATATGGACGTAATAAATAAAATATCAGGTACATCGATGGGAAGAACTTTCAGCGTAAGAACATGTATCTATATATCTAAATATTATTTTTATTTATTTTAATAAGTTGTAGCATATGCACTTTATGATAAATAATATTAATTCCAAACACATATGTGTGTAAATATTGTATAAAGATTTCAGCTCTCTATATAGAGATGATAACAACATAAATAAGTTGAAATAAGTGTATTAAAAATTCGGTGTAGCTTGAGTAGGACGTATGCCTTGGTGGTCAGGGCGCTTGGACAGATCCCAAAAGTTATGAGCTTAAATCTAGTTCAAATTTATAAAGACCATATAAATGTGTGTGTACGTGGGTTCGATCCCCACTAGAAGAAATGAAATATTTAATATTTTCAATTTAAATATTTAATGTTTTCATTTCTTCGCTCTGGTACAATGCAAAACGCAGCGTTGAGTTCCGCCACTTAACACGCAATGCCTCAAAGTCGGCGGAAAGTGCGGAAGGGACGTGGAACGGATTGTCTTAACACTAGGTTCCCAAGTTTCCTCTGCATACACTGCCATGTGCGGGATACAGCGTGATGCTGAATAAATTTTAAAAGATTTTTTTTTAATTTTATTTACTATTTTTATACAGCAATATATATATATATAGTTTCCTGAATATAAAATATAAATATTTTCAGAGAAAACCAGGACTTGAAGAAAAAAGGCATGTTTTGCTAGTGCTTATGTGTATTAATAGATTTTGTTATATGTTTTTTTTATATTTTCAATAAACAATTGAGTTAATTTTTTCAACAGGATACGGGCTTCAGAATGAAAACCGGAAACACGTCGCGTTCATCACGCCGGAAGTCGCTCTTGCTATTTGATAAATAGTTGTTCTTCAACAGTTTTTCTCATGCAAATGAGGGGTCGGATGACGGATGGCGTTTGTCACAATTTTCTAGGACGGATTTAATTTGGAATTATAAATATAAATGGAAATTTTCGAACAGATTTTTTAATATATTTACAAAATCAAATCAAATTAAGTTACTTATACAATATAATATGATCTACCAAATCGATATGTATTTATATATAGAATATTTGTATATGAAATATAATATATAGAATGTATATATATACAAAAAAAATACACAAAAAATATTCATCATATCAGTATTGGCATAAAAATCAAAAGATGAAAATAATTTACTTCAAATCATTAAATGATTCTTCCCCCACACATGGAATTGAACCCATATCATTTAATTATTTATGTTCAAACACTGCACTACAAATAACCTTGTTTTTATTAATATAAGGTTATTATTTAATATATTATATGTATTTCTGTTTACACAATAAATATTGTATTGTATACCAAAGTAGCATTATACCTTATTGCGTATCATTTCAGTCACAAACAACATATAACAAAGCGAGAGAATTTATCGAAACTCATTGCTTCTTTACCTATCACAGCGGGATGGATATAACCTAGAGTCGAGAAGGCAATGCCCATACCAACTTATCTAAACTTAAAATTTCAAAAATCAACCTTATCGCCTTACAATAAAGCTTTATGTCTAGAATAACTAGTGATGTGCCACCATAATGTGTATCATTTATAACGTATTGTATTTTGATAGTACGTCACTACGCTAGTTCTGCTGGATGGATGGCGGTCATGAATATAGGAAATTGTTATGTCCTTAAATGAGCCAAGTTTGAAATGTCTAAATCGCTGAGTGTTATCGCTGCGTCGCTTTTGGTTATTGTCTTTGTCGTTCTGAAGCGTGAAATTTGATGTTTGTTGAGAATATTTCGTAGATTGAACGGTAAATGGATTATGGTTATATAAGATGTCTACGTCTGGTTAGCTTGAAATGGTTCTAAAATTTTGTGAGTAGATTTGGAAAAAAAAGTTATAAAAGATGACTCAAGCCCCAAATTTTAACACGTTTTCAAAGACAATATATAGTGAGATATATGCGTGTAACATTTGGGCGGAAAGTCAATGCCGAATACTTCTGACGTAAGGTTTTATTTACTTACTCCATACGAAAAACATCTTTTAATAGAAAAATATCATTTTCTATGTAAAAAATTATAGCAATACAATAAAAATGAAGTGTCGACATAAAAAACTTGGGTTGCCAAATATCGTACGGTCATTGCGTTTAACAATATTAAACAAAAATATATTATAATATATGTATTGAATAATCGAGGCGTGGCGCAGCGGCACAAGCGTGTGACTGTAACCGACAGGTTCTGAGTTCGATCCCCAGTCGAGGAAATGAAATATTTAATATTTTCAATTTAAATATTTAATGTTTCATTTCTTCGGTAATAATGAAAAGCGCGGCGTTGTGTTCCGCCACTCAACAAGCAATACCTCAAATTCAGCGGAAAGTGGAGAACGGAAGTGGAACAGAGTGTCTTAACACTAGGTTCCCGGGTTCTCTCTCGCCTACCCTGCCTCGTGCGGGATACAGCGTGAAGCTTAGAAGTATTGAATAATGTAGATATTATACAAACCTTTATTTAGCAAGTTAATTTAGTTCAATTTATTACCTCCCAAAGATTATATTCCCCTAACAAATAGTGATGTGCTGATAACTTACAAACCCGCGACTGACAAATGGCGTTAATAAGAAACCTGTCGCGGTGGGATTAGGCTGTGTTAATTACAGTTCTAAGCATAATAGTGATGTTCTTAATTTTTCTGTACTTTGTTAAAATAATTAATAAAATCATTAAGAAAATATATGTGACTTATCAATCTATATTTGATTCATCGTTGATTCGATATTTACTCAGTAGAATATGTAATATTATATTTTCCTAATATGAGGAGTAAATATGTTGCTTAAACAGGTATAGATGGTATGGGATGGACTCGATATGACACAAAATATGTAAATAATTAATATAAAAATAATTTAATAAAATATAAATATAGACATAGTTAATTTTTATTTTATAAATTCATAATAAATTCATATAAACTAAGCGTCTACATTTTAATTTATCATTTAAATTTAAATTTTATCAAGGTGATACGAAAAAAATATCGATATCTAAATGTAACATCCCTGATTAACTTTCGGCATACTGTTGAAAGCGGATTATCTTAAAATTAAAATGACATTGCAAAATTAAAAAATATGTCATATTACTTTGGGGGTCTTAAAATTAATAATAGAATTTATTAAGTGTTGTTAAATATTCTTTTTGATGTTTTATAAAGAATAAATAAATGTAATCTTTTAGGTTCTGGTTTTCTCATCTTTCAATTAAGTATTACGAGGCCAAGGCGTAAGTAACAAATTAAATAATCAAAAATAGTTTTTTTATGCAAAAGTTATAATAAGTTCGATGCCCACTCTGGAAATATCATTTCCCAATATTTTTATTTGTTCACATTGGCAACGAGGTAGAACGTAGCGAAATGCTCTGAGGGATTAACGGACAGTGGAGAGTGGCGTCTTAATGAGAATAGTGTTTTAACACTACGTTCTTACCTTGCTATGTATGGGATACACCTTAAAAGTGATGTTAAAACACTTCATATGCGAGTCTTTGCCTCTAAATTCGGAAGGTATACCACTGCGCCACGACGTTCTCTAAAAATAGTTTTTATTCTGTACGAATATATATAATAGGACTTATAAGTCAAACTTGTTCACCATAAACTATTAAACTATTTCAAAATGATTTAAGAGAAGAAGATTTAATTTTTTAAAACATTACTTTTAAATGAAAAAAGAAAACTTGAAGCAAAAAAAATAAATTTATACCATAAAAATCGTATATAAACAACTCACAAACGAACTACGAGTAACAATAAACCCTCTTTTTTATTAAAGGTACATATTAAGCTGTCGTAGACAAATTCTTAGTGACCAACCACTAGTATTGTATGATTGAGTACGCGATCAGCGTGATTTAGATGAGGCTAGAGGGTTGTTATGGAGGATTATTAATCTCAAATAATGCTTTATTTCAAAGGTATTTGGGGTAGTGAAGTTTTGTATTGTAAATACATATAAGCATATTGGTTGGTTTTGTATAAAAAATACGTAAATTTTTATTTTTATATGTTAATGTATAATTAATCTTAGTAAGTACTTAGATAATAATGAAAACTTGAATAATGTGGTTCATTAATAGAGATAAGCAATAGGTTATATTATGTTTATTTTTACGATGTAGATCACTGTACTTGCAGTCACTTTGAAATCTAAATGGGCTTTGATCCTACGATCATGCACATAATTTCTAAAGCTATGATGCAAAAACTAAAAACAAAATCTTTACCAAATAAAATATTCTATAAAAATAGAAAATAAAGTATTATTTCAATAATAGATACTATAAAATGTAAGTTAATGATGTAACAAACTCCCACCAACATCAACTCCCATATAAACTGATTGAGAAGGGTCCAACAAAAACACGCTTTTCAATACACTGGGCCGCTGTCAGCGAAACAAAACTGTTTAAGAATGAAAAATGAAATCAAGTGGACACTGGGTACTGTATGCGTGTGGAAACTTTGAACTTAGTACAAAATTATCAGTCGAAATTTATTAAAAACTTGTGTATATACATAGAACATCTTTGAAATAGGTTCTAAAAAATGGAGAACGAACGCAGTGGGGAACGGAAATGAAACGGAGTATCTTAACACTAGGTTCCCAAGTTCCCTCTGCCTACCCTGCCACGTGCGAGAACGGAATATTTACCGTAATTAATTTTCCCTAGAAATTAGAAAAAGACACAATCCTCAGGTAGACATATTATTTTCGATATTACAACCTGTGGTTAAAACTTGCATTGTATTCATCATAGAATTTTATAATTTAAATATTAAATTGTATAGAATTCTATAGAAAGCCATATAGTGTCCATTGGTTATGTAGTCACATTGTAGAAGCTTGACCATCCATTTATCAGTAGCACTTAACAAAATTTACATAAAATCCAACGCATGATTAATGCGCGTACGTGGTGCGTTGTACGCAGTCTGTATGTCGCGTGATGCGGATTATTCTGCTTATACATTGTATAGTTGATATATTAGCTGATTTAAATAGATAAGATGCGGCCGATTTAATTTAATTAAAACATTTTTAATATTATTATATTTTTATAAGTAAAATTAAGCCTTTTCTACAGGAAAATTGAGGCCTCCCATGAGGCAAGGACTCGTGGGAGTGTAAACGTGATTGGCTGTGGGTTCGATAATCATTCGAGGAAAATAAGGCGAAGCGCGGCGTTAAGGACAGCCACTTAACATGTAATGATTCAAATTCGGCGGAAAGTGTGGTATGGAAGTGTCTTAACGGGGGCGGAGTATCTTCACTCTAGGTTCCCAAGTTCTTTCTGCTTACTCTGGTCAGGTGCGAGATATAAAGCGTGAAGATAATTTATTTTTCTCATAATATACCAAATAACGTTAGTTCGTTCAAATTAAGACACATATACTTATAAAAATAATCATTCATTATGTATTGTCAAAAATTGATAAATATTGTAATAGATTATTTTGAAAAAAAAAAAAAAAAAACAACCATGATGCTGCTCTGAACGTAACCCATTGTTTACTACTACTTACTCTAATCTGAAGTGAAAAAAAGAAAACAATCCTTTCTTTAACTCCTGTACATAGTAAGTAACGCAGGTGTAAAAAACAACTGCAGTATGAAAATGACATATACGCGTATTCGATACGAAAACAAATGGGAGCTGTAAATCTAAATTAAGCCAGCGCTAAATAATGTATGAGAAGAAAACTCCTGAAGGAA
Source organism: Eueides isabella (assembly GCA_019049475.1). Classification (NCBI taxonomy): domain Eukaryota; kingdom Metazoa; phylum Arthropoda; class Insecta; order Lepidoptera; family Nymphalidae; genus Eueides; species Eueides isabella. Next base: position 3,128,613 of record CM032402.1, read on the forward strand.
TTATGGTATCCATTATTCATTTCCATGATAGTTATATGTTGAAAAATCCATACTGATGTGGCTTTTCATAAAATAACATGCTTTTGTAATAGCAGAGTGGAAAGTGTATTCCTGAATGTGTTTTAGTTTAAGGTTCAAATGGTTTACTCTAAATTTAACACCTGCTTTGATATTGCGTAGCTAACACAAAGATTTTGTAATATTTTTCGTACTTAATATTGAGGCACACCGATTATGACCTTTTTCGTTATCTGCTTTCCACCGTGTTGAGGCATTGCCTTTCTGTTGTTAGCAGTACTGAGAAAAAAAGATTCCCCATATTGTAAATCTCAGCCATAAACGACGATGACCCAAAACCGGTGTCAAATACTCTCTCTCAGCTTCACGCTGTATCCCGCACATGGCAGGGTAGGCAGAGGGAACTTGGGACCTAGTGTTAGGACTCTTCGCTTCACACTTTATAGGCATAGCGCGTTGAGTGGCGGAATTCAACGCCTTGTCTTTCCTTCTACTAGAGCAAAGAAATGAAAATATTAAAGATTTTAAATTGAAAATATCAAATATTGCATTTCCTCCAGTGGGGATCGAACCCACAACCTGTCGGTTACAGTGACACATTTGTGCCGCTGCGCCACAAATAAACCTAATATATTTATTAAATTAAAATATAACCAAATAATAATTAATAAATAAAATAACTCATTCCTAATACACTATCAATAATTAATATCGCTTAATAATAATAATATATCATTCGGTATTTATGAAGCTTTATAACGCCATTTTATTTCTCATAAAAACAAACAGCATCAAAATAAATGGCTAACGCCATAATCTACCAGACGGCTGTACGCTGTACAGTATCTGACGTTCGTTTTTCTCACATTCAAATTTGACAAAGACAAATCCCCGGTCATTTCCTCTGCGGTTCGGATGTTCGTTCTTTATGTTTATTTCGATTTTTAATATGAACCATTCTATCTAATATTTCATGAAATAATGGCGAGAATTATGTTGATTTGTCATGTCTGATTAAAATAATGAGTGTGGATTCGTTTCTTATTTTGGGGAATTTGGCAGATACATTTTTTCTTCGCGCTAGAACAAAAATACAAAAATTAGTCACTCAGCTTCACGCTGTATCCCGCACATGGCAGGGTAGGCACAGGGAACTTGAGAACGTAGTGTTAAGACACTCTGTTCCACTTCCGTTCCCTACTTTCCGCCGAATTTGAGGCATTACGTGTTGAGTGGCGGTGGAAAGTGGCGTTTTGCGTTTTGTACCAGAGCGAAGAAATGAAAACATTAAATATTTAAATTGAAAACAATAAATATTTTACTTCTTCGAGTGACAATCGAACCTACAACCTGTCGAATAAAAAAATAATACTTTAAACATTTTTAAAGAGTTATTCCAGACAAAATTTGATTTCTTATAGTTTTGTTTTTTCAAAATAACACTGCAAAATGTATGTTGCAGGTTTAAAGTTGCTAAGGTTTAGATTTTATTACGTTCTGTCAATTTCCATCCAAGGACAACGACACCCTCTATTTTAAAATAGTCAAATATCTATAACAAAACAATCAAACATATTATTCACTATATTTTCAATTATTACCACTTCATTTTACTTACCATAAATAGAAAAACAGGAAAATCATTTAAGAACCTACGACATGCTAAGCGACCCGTTACAGAATCACCCTTCGCGACTCAAACATCCGTATGTAAATGCTATCGCGAATTTATTGTTATAACTCCTCCAGCTAAGTGATATTCCAGATTTCCTTCTAAATATGTTCGTAGCATTTCCCTTATTTTACTTAAAATATACCATTTTATGTTGACCCGAGGTATTAAGCTTCCAAACCAAAGAAACTATTTAACCAAAAGGCCAAGTGAAATTGGTTAAACTCATGGTTTATTTCATATTTCTCACTGATTACTCGCAAATTGTAGGTAATATTGGAGTAAATGAAAACTGATTGTAGAAAGCTTTGAACGAACTAAATATAACGTAGAGTCTATTTTAAGATTCGACCATTTCATTTCGCTTGGCATTGAATAATGAGAATTTATAAAGAAAGGATTCGAACAAAATATGATGCTGCATAAGAAACAGTGAGTGAGTATAATGAAGATTTATGAGAAGATGCATTTCAAATTATTGTTGGTTATTTGAAAATGGGTACTGGTAAAAAATGTAATTTTTACTACTTGGGTTTTTATATAATAATAGAAGAATTTTAAATGATATTGAGGCTGCAGCCAATCCTAGTAGGTCTGAGTTAAATTAAAATTAACCATGTTATTAATAAATATTTAATTAATCAATATCGTGGTTAATAAATTAATTGAAAAAGTACACAAAATATTATGTTCTGTGTTATTTTAATATAAATTTCATAACAACCTAATATGTACGTATAGATATGTATAAAAATATTATACGTACCCATTATATTCCTATTCTTTCCTATTATTTTCCTTATTTTTTTTATAAAAAGACAAGGCAACCGAGCGTATGAATTGCCTTATGATTGTAAGTGGCCATCGCCACCCACCACAAAATGTAGCACCAAAGAATCTACAGGTCATTTTTTAAAAAAAACCAAGGTAAACAAGAGTACGGGACACCTAATTGTAAGTGATTACTGTCGCCCACGACAGTCTAAATGTGAACGTAGACGTGCTTTTTTAAAGTTTTCATGTCATCTGAAACACTCAGAAACACTTGCGTTTGTAATTCTACAGTTGTTTCTACAAAATCACACAGTAGTAAAGTGGCACATACTTCGATGGTGAGGATGATATCTAAGCTTGTAATATACTGTAGTTAAAAAATATGACGGCAGTTATCAGGCCAAACAGTTACCTTGAATACACCACATGACTGATGTGGTACAGAATGTGCATTTTGTGAGGAAATATCTGTTCAGCAAGTCAAATTATCTGGCAGATGCTGTCGTCACAGATTATTGGATAGTTTCGACATTTTCTCAGCTCGATTGATTGGCGTTTAAGGTCTGGCTCTAATTATTAAGGAGATGTTTAATGGTTAGAATGCCTCTACGTCTAAATACTATATAAAATGAACACTAGACATAGTGTGATTTTATTATTTTGTATTGATGTATATAAAAATATGTCTCTTCGAACTCTCAGAATTCTTTTATTCCATTAAGTAAAGAAACATACAATTTGCAATTGCCCTTAAAAGCTATTACCAAATCAATTGAGCCGAGAAGACGTTGAAAACAGATATTTGTGAATGAATTACAAATAAAACGTTCGCGATGCCATCAAAAACGCTCTTGCCATAAATTAAAGGTAATATACATGTTAATGGTATAAGAAAATGCATGTCTTCCCCTTTGCACTCGTTGACAGTTTGCGCTTTTTGTAGAATATTTTTGGATAAGGTATAATCAATAAGTAAATATGTAAGTTTTCCATGTAATGTAAAATATTATGGCGGAACTTAACGCCGCGTTATATTTTGTTGCCATAGCAAAAAGAAACTCATTCACCTGAGTAGTAACATTCAACCTTTGCGTTTTCAATTGGATCCCTTGTCGCTACGATGACGGCCAAACTAAGTTGCTATTTGGGCTAATTCCACATACAGAGTATAATATAAAATTAGAAAATAGTAGTAGTGTTATATTTAGATCAATAAAATCAAAACATTGTATTATTAAATTCTATAAAGTATAATTGCAATAAGAAAGTATAATGTAATGCCACATCCATATTTTCATTCATTCTTCATTCAAGTTCTGGATCGCTTATATGAACCGACCATTGGAGTGAAACTAAAAGCATTGTAAATTTTATACAAACGCCGTCAGTGTATTCACCGTTTACAAATCCACGAGATATAGTACTCCCTGAAGTAACATTTAAGTGCATAATATACTTAGAAAAATAGGAAAATTTTACTAACATACTTTGAAATTGCTCTAAATCTTTTCCTTAATACTGTATGAAATCTTACATTTTTATAATATTAAGTAAATGTATTGGTTGGACGCTGTAACCGCAGAAACCTCTTTTTCTAATTGAAAACAGGTTTTCCTCTTACTAGACTAGACTATTTCACATCACTTTAATGGTAATTATTTGCAATCGACGACGTGGGGCGAATCCGTTGGCCAAAACTTTGAATATAGATATATATTTTTTTGCTTCACGATGTCTCCCGCTCATGGCAGGGTAGGTAAAGGGTACAATATAGAAAAGGCAAGAACCTAGTATTAAGACTATTCAGTTTGCTTTGTTTCCAAAGGGAAAAAAATATAATGGAATTGGAAACATTAAGTATTTTATTTTCTCGAGTGAGGATCGAATCCACAACTTATCGCACCTTTGTGCCCCTGCGCCTCGACAGATCTCCAGTATAAAATTAAAAATGCATATAAAATAGCTAAATGTTTTTTCAATTTTCAATTAAATAGAAGCATCTGTGGTTTGCCAGTTAGGCTTTCAATGGAAAAATAACATATTTACGAATTTTGAAAAAACTATTAGACGTTTATAATAAACTTCTACAGAACAATAAACTTAACATTTAAAAACATCAATAACTTCTTTTAACCTAATAGGAAAGAATTGATACCATAACAAAAATATATGCATGAAAACATTCCAGTTATAGATAACAAGAGTTTATTGCAATTGTTAACGTTGAAACAAATCAGTGTTTGGTTTAATTAAGCTAAGTGACACAGTATTTATTACCTAAGCGATCGCGTCGATTGTGGATACGGGGAATGCAAATTTTAGACAATTCGCTGTTAAATATTCACGTTAATACCGATTAAGTATGGATTCGACTAATGTCCATATGTTTTTCACTAGCTTTTACTTGCGGTTCTGCTCGTATGGTCGAATGGATCTAAGAATAAGTTGTATAAGCAGTAGTGTTTTTTTTTTCAAGGCAGACACAGTGACAGACAAAGTATTAACGAACTGTAATATAGCCTATATATAGCCTTCCTCAACAAATAAACTATCTAACAAGAAGTTTTTTGTTGATCCAAAGCAGTAGCTACGTAGATTGCCGTGCTTTATTGGAATTAGTATAGATAGCAGGTATACGCTACACGCCTTAGTCTGCCACTCGCACCTGCTGAGCCATGGGAGTCCACAGCGTGTACCACGCTCAACGAATACACAGCTCAAGTATTTCAAAACTGTAATATCTTCTGGCGAGTAAATTACCGCTACACATCACGCAATGCCTCAAATTCGGCGAAAAGTGGGGAACGGAAGTGGAACGGAGTTTTCAAGTTCCCTCTGCCTACCCTGCCACGTGCGGGATAAAGCGTGAAGCTGAGCGAGCGAGTGACAAGGTTATGCGTTCAAGCACCACTCGAGTAAATGCAATATTTAATGTTTACATATTTAAATAATTTGATGTTTTCATTTCTTGATTTGAAGAAATGAAAACATTGTAGCGTTAAGCGCTTTCGGAACTGAGTGTCTTAACACTAGAGGTTCTCAAGTTCCCTATGCTAGCCCAGCCATGTGAGATATTCCAGCATGAATCTGGAAAACAAACACAAAGAAACGTCGCATTTAGTTTATTTTATTAGATAAGTAACACTGTAAGTAATGTATGAAAATTGCTTTCTTTTTATGCAATTTGTTAAACGTAGAAGCGATTACCGTATCTTTAGGAAATAATAAAAGCTGTTGTGTATTTTTCTAAACTTTTAAAGCTTCATAATCCCGTCATAGATGATGATTATTCTGACGGTGATCACTCACCATCATGTGACCCGTACGCTGGTTTGCCTTTTGTTCTTTTCCATAAAAAAAATATTTAACTTCAATTTTAAGCAGCACACGTGTGAGTTCTTGAGTTTGCTGGTTTATTTTATTTCGATATTAATTCTCTTTTATAGGTTTTATCGTGATATATATTATCAGTCTTCCTTCTTTATTTAATGATCTATCAAATAAAAACCCACTTTCCGTCGAGTTTGAGGCATTGTGTTTTAAGTGGTGGAACTCAACGTCGCGTTATGCCTTTTTACCAGAACGAAGAAATGTAAACATTAAATATTTAAATTGAAAACATAAATATTTCACTTCTTCGAGTGGGAATCGAAGCCACAACCTGTCGGTTGCAGTCACACCCTTGTGTCAATGTGCCGCGACATGTGTCAAGTTACAAAGAAAGTTATATATGTTATATGTAAGTCAAATACAAGTTACATATAAGTCAAATACAAGGTATCCTATTTTCACTTTGCACCTCGCTCCAGTGACGCGTGACCGCCAGATGTCGTCACTAATTACGTGCGTGTGACGCGCATTCCGATTAAATTGCTTCGTGATAGGCGTCTGTACTCTATGCTGTAGCAATTTGCAGTACAATTAGGTATTTAGTATTTACTAATGTAGCTGAGGCCTGTCGTGGCGCAGCGGCATAAGCGTGTGCTTGTAACCGACAGGTTCTGGGTTCAATCCCCAGTCGAGGAAATGAAATATTAATTATTTTCAATTTAAAATATTTAATGTTTCATTTCTTCGCTCTGGTAATAAGGCAAAACGCGGCGTTGAGTTCCGCCACTCAACACGCAATGCTTCAAATTCGGCGGAAAGTGGGGAACAGAAGTGGAACGGAGTGTCTTAACACTAGGTTCCCGGTTCACTCTGCCAACCTGCCTCGTGCGGGATACAGCGTGAAGCTAAAAAAAATTAATGTAGCTGTTTTGATATAATTAAGGTACCAGTTCAAATTCGCTGTAGAGCTTCGCTTAGTAAATTATTAAAAAAAATTATGATTAATAATTTAAACAAATCCAAGCAACATTTTTATAATATCATGAAGAACGTAATAGTATATAAATAAATTGATGAATGATGAAAGAAATTTGATGATTAAAGAGTGATTCAAAGTGTAATCGTCCGAATTTTTTTTTCACGCTTTACGCTGTATCTCGCAGATAGCAGCGTAGGAAAAGGGAACCTGGGAACCTAGTATTAACATACTTTGTTCTCAAATTCCGCTAAATTTGAGACTTTACTTGTTAATTAGCGAAACTCACCGCCACGCTTAGCCTGTTCACTAGAGCGAAGAACTTAAAATGTTACAAATTGCCTTTTCACTAATGCGGATTGAACCCACAACCTATCACGTTTTCAGTCACATTCTTGTTTGTTCGACAGATTTCAATAAAAAATATAACATTATATACATTGAGGCATGTCGTGGCGCAGTGGCACAAGAGTGTGACTGTGACCGACAGGTTCTTGGTTCGATCCCCAGTCGAGGAAATGAAATATTTAATATTTTCAATTTAAAATATTTAATGTTTCATTTCTTCGCTCTGGTAATAAGGCAAAACGCGGCGTTGAGTTCCGCCACTCAACACGCAATGCTTCAAATTCAGCGGAAAGTGGGGAACAGAAGTGGAACGGAGTGTGTTAACACTAGGTTCCCGGTTCACTCTGCCTACCCTGCCTCGTGCGGAATACAGCGTGAAGCTAAAAAAAAACTAATGTAGCTGTTTTGATATAATTAAAGTACCAGTTCAAATTCGCTGTAGAGCTTCGCTTAGTAAATTTAATAAAAAAATATATTATAATTAATAATTTAAACAAATCCAAGCAACATTTTTATAATATCATGAAGAACGTAATAGTATATAAATAAATTGATGAATGATGAAAGAAATTTGATGATTAAAGAGTGATTCAAAGTTGAATCATCCGAAATTTTTTTCACGCTTTACGCTGTATCCCGCAGAGCAGCAGCAGTAGGAAAAGGGAACCTGGGAACCTAGTATTAACATACTTTGTTCTCAAATTCCGCTAAATTTGAGACTTTACTTGTTAATTAGCGAAACTCACCGCCACGCTTAGCCTGTTCACTAGAGCGAAGAACTTAAAATGTTACAAATTGCCTTTTCACTAATGCGGATTGAACCCACAACCTATCACGTTTTCAGTCACATTCGTGTTTGTTCGACAGATTTCAATAAAAAATATAACATTATATACATTGAGGCATGTCGTGGCGCAGTGGCACAAGAGTGTGACTGTGACCGACAGGTTCTGGGTTCGATCCCCAGTCGAGGAAATGAAATATTTAATATTTTCAATTTAAATATTTAATGTTTCATTTCTTCGCTCTGGTAATACGCCGGCGCGCACGAAGCGCGGCGTTGACTTCCGCGACTTAACACGCAATGCCTCAAATTCGGAATGAACGGAGTGTCTTCACACTGGGTTCCCGGGTTGCCTCTGCCTACCCTGCCTCGTGTGGGATACAGCGTGAAGCTTAGAAGAGAAGAGAAGACAACATTATATACTAATTTACATAAACCAAAACAGAATTACCAACCTTATCACTTCCTAAAACAATAATACCAACTACCTTGTCATCCGCTAGTAAATGTGGACTAACTACAAAGCTTTCTAATTATGACCACGTTTTAATCAAATCCTGTACAATATACAAAGACATTCCTCGAAATATCCCATACATATCAAGCAGATTTCTGTCTGATGCCAACAAAGACGGGTCTGTCCGGTTTGAATTCTCTTGACCAGAATACGATGACCCTTTTCATAGAACTCGTTGCTTTTAATTTCGTTGTAGGTTTAAATTATTAAATACCAACTTATACTGGGTAGGACTATGGCAATTCAATTGTGGCATATACTTTATTAGAATCTTGGTTAATGTGGTTTTGAAATATTGAAGTTTATGTTTAGGATTTTAATAATACTTATTATTAGAGAATTTTCGTCTAGATTGAATTTGTTAAGATTTTTCTAGCCAACTTCAATGAAGGCTTATAAAGCGATAGATACAAAATTGATTTGTACGAAATTGATATATACAACGTTCGTTCATTATTTGTTTCAAAACTTATGGCTGAGTTAGGAAAGAGATCCTAATGCTAAGATACTTCAATCAACACTGTCTGTATAGTTGTCGAGATATTGAGGCGACAATAACGTTGCTCTTTGTCTTGTTACCATAGCAACGAAATGTAAATATCTTTTCTCGCGGTAGAAATCGAATTAAGAATCATCTCATTTATGATAGGCTCCACAGTTGTACCACGTTGGCATTATTGTAATTTTAAAATAATTTTTTTTTACGGTCAAAAAATATTTTAAAATTTATATATTATATACTAAAAATTATTATGTGATGTTCCTATAATATCCAAATATAAGATACAATTCATTTCTTTATTCGTAAAACGATACTATAATCCAAAGTTAAATCACTATGGTGTAAGAAATAACACTTATCTTTCCGTTGACAGCTTTATGAGTCAGGGCCGAGGCCTGGCGGTGTGAACACATAAAATATTAATACACAATTTGTACGAGTGGCCGTCTGTTAATCTACTTTTATAAAGATTTGGGAGAGGATTAATTATGTCAAAGGAATTTGCAGAAAGCGAATACTTGATCTATGCATTTAGGAAATGATAAATATTTTTATCAAATGATAAATATTTTTGTTTCTATCTATTATTTAACGTACCGTTTTCCTTTTTTACGTATATTGCGTTTTAAGTGGTAAAATATTATTCAGATAATTAATTTTGAACCCACAACCACTTCAATATTAGTTTTTATGTAAATTATTTTGAATATTTATAAAGAATATATTTATCAGATATTCTATAATTCAAAATTGTATAAAAATTGTGTTTTAATTTATGGCCGTGTATAGATTGAGATCTAGCTTGTTAGATGTTTCTTTAACGTATTTTTTAACTTTTTTAGCAATTCAAAGTGATCGTGACTCAAGAAGATATCTCGATAAGTCTCACGTAATTGCACTCGTTTTTAACGACTTTATCTGATTTTTCTGAGCCATAAACATTAGAAATACCGAATTTAAACTTTATTTCTATTCAGCTAAAGTAACTTTTCGTATAGCATTGTACAAAATACAGACAGTGGGGCATCCATCTGGATGGACAAGCATTTTGCGGAATAAGAAATTGGTCCGAACGATTTATATAAAACGATTTAAAATGTGTTAGATATTTGAAAAGAATTTGTACGTGTATAAAATGTTGACATATTATTTTTAAGTAAGTTTTCCCATAATTATATTGAGATGGAGAATATAGCTAAGTTTTAAATAAGGTCAGTGGGGTGCAGCAAGTATCTGATAGCACTATTATGACTTTCACATGACACAATTAATTCCCACTCAAAAGACCTCTACATATCATTTTTTATATGGGATACAGCGTGAAACAAAAAAAGGAAGAAAATAAATTCAGTTTTTAATACACCAAATGTTTTTGTCCGTAAACTGTCTGGTAATCCTTTATAGTTATTATTCCTGTGCACAAGATATCTGAATAATCAATCATATTCTACCATCCATGAAAGATCTTGTAATATCATCAGAGAATGTATTACTAGTACTCAGCACGTATCTACAGAACGACAATAAACACGATAGGTTATGGGTTCGATCTCCACTCTAGGAAATGTAATGTTTACATTTTTTTTGCGCCAGTAACAAGGCAAAGCGCAGCGTAGGGCTTCGTCATTCAACATGTAATGCCTCAAATTCAACGGAAAGTGGAGATCGCAACGGAGTGTCTTACCACTAGTGTATTTCCAAGTTCCCTCTGCCTACCCTGCTATGTGCGGCTACAGTGTGAAGCTGAATGAATGAATAAATACATGTTTATATAGTACATTTTTAAAATATTTTACATTATGAATTTTAATTGGCGTGCTTAATTAAAAATATATCACTCGATATCAACTAACATTAAATACACTTTTTTAACAACAAATTATTACTTTGCATTACAACAAATTATTGTTATTGTTATATTGTTATTAAATTGCCCTCAAGCGAGATATACAATATTTTTGAAATACTATGTATAGTAAATAAATTGTAGGACATTGAAGTTTTAACTAACTATAGTGTATTTATTATTACAAATGCAAAAACTAAGTTTTTAAAAAAATATAGTCGAATAAACTAATTAAATATGTACCTACTCGACTTAATGCGCTTCCTAATAGCGTTTTTGATAATTTTAAAAAATATTTTTTTATACTAAAAATGATTTTTTATTTTTAAATTGATTTTTTTCAAAGTTGAACCCGTTTATATTTTTTTTTTCTTACAAATAGATCTTGGTATAAAGATAATCTAAACCAAGTTTCATAATGGGCCCGAAAGCAGCTTTGGAGCTAGAGCAGTTATAATGCCGGAAGGCGGCGACCGCGCTAGGCAACGGCCAGCTACCCTCGGCCTCGAAAGGCGACCGTTTTTGATACTCAATGACAATTTTCTTATTTAAATAATGTGATACTAAATTTTTGCCACTCTCTTGATATCAGTATATTATTATACAAAACACAAAAATTTGTAACACTGAAATATCGCTAGTATCAGATTATTTTTTATACATTTTTTTTACTTTTCGCAAAAGTCAAAAGTGCTTTCCGAAAAGAACGGAGTGTCTTGCCACTAGGTTCCCACGTTCCCTAACCAAAATCAAAATAAAGCATTCCTCCGGTTGGAAATCGAAATCGCAATAATAATTTTAATTTCAGATCATACCATCTTGGCCTCTAATCAAACATACGTACACATATTTCTAAAACTTTAACGAATTACTCTTCTGAAGCTACTCTAAAATGCATAAATCAAGAGCAGGTCAGTTTGACACTATAACAAGAAGATCGTTGCATAAAATACCAACTTTGCAGTTGAAAAGGATGACTGATGACCGTACAAAATATTGTATAGCGCTTGACCGGCGATTTGCTTACTACAAGTAAGATTAATGATACATTTAATACAAGAAGCGTAATGAACTTTTGGTAATGTTATGTCAAAAAGTATAATAAATAATGATTTTTATAGCAGCGTATTATTATAGTTGATTTTTTCAATACTGTACAAGAAGTAAGTGATAAAAATAAATGATAAATAATTAAAATTGGTTAGTAAGGATAATTATATTTTCTACGCCTATCCCACATAATTCAATACATGTGTGAAGTAGAAAAATCATAACAACTCTTAACTAACTATACTAACTATGCCAAGTTGAGGCCTATCGTGGCGCAGAGGCACACTTCAATGCGCGTTGTTGAATTCCGCCACCCAACACACAATGCCTCAAATTCGGTGGTAAGTGGAGAACAGAAGAGTCTTAATGGGAAAGAAGTGGCTCATATACTAGGTTTTTTAACTCTTCTCTGCCTACTTTACATGCAAATAGAAACAAAATAAACTATATTAATGTAACAAAACTATTTACGTAAATATACATACATATAAAGGAAACTAGTGTATCTAACCCTTACAGCGCTGTCACATCTCCCCAATACCGCCTTAAGCGAGGGGACCATTGTCCAAATGCAGGGTCACTGTACTAAAACAGGATATTGAACTAATATTGCAGTTGAATAATCCAATTAGTGTGCTGTCGATACGGCTTGAATGTAGCCTTTGATGTAACAGACTTTGCTTCTGCAACAGTGGCTTAGTAAATCTTGCGATATGAAGGCGAGTCTTACTGATTTATAGTAATCATGGATTATTTAAATTAGGTATATATTTTAAATATATTTTAATGTAATTGATTGAATGTTCTTTTTAGTCCAATTCGAAAAGAGCTGTTTTATACGTATGTTGGTCTATGGCATATGGGTGTTAATTGAATATATTGTTAATCGCAGTGATTCTTACAAGTTTTATTAAAATTGGAATAACAGCATAAGAGCCACGATCACTTTGGCGAGATCCAGTATTGGTTTGTTTTGCTCGATTTTTTTTAAGTTTATTTTTTTTATAAAAATATACCTACTATGAAATCGTGAAAATGCAAATTGTTTTTATATATTTTTTAATAACCGATTTAATAAAAACAGTGATAAGTGATATATCTTTCACGGTTTCGAAGATACAGAAGAAAGCAAGAGTTTGATAAATTGGATAGGATATTGAGTGAGCTGTCTTCCATATGTATTGAGTGAGCTGTCTTCTATAATGTATGACTACATCATGTTATTTTCACGCAGACGCAAGGGCACAAGTGTGTTAATGTTACGTCCTAGTTAAAAAAGCGAGAGATTTATTTTTTTCACTCTGGTTACAAGGTGAAGCGTGGCGTTGAGTTCCGCAATTCAACATGTAATGCTTTATATTGCGAAAAAAATTGGGATCGGAACGGAGTGTCTTAACACTAAGTTTCCATGATCCCTTCCATGTGCGGGATATAAGGTGAAACTAAAGAAAATAAAGTCTGAAGTCTGTCTGACAAGACAGACAAAATAATTTAAAATCTAGATATATTTTAAACCTAGATAAGATAATATCTAAAATTTCAATAAAAATATTTCACTTGAACTGCACCCAATTAAATACAATCAGATCGTCCCTTAATTCTCGTAGCTATTAACTGCAAGCTTTATCTCAACCGTATCACGTCCACTCCAAACTATTTGTACGATCCTAAATAATTCTATCGAGAGAAAAACAACCAATTCTCCTCACGTCACGTACTCGCTTGCGTTTTACTTTATCGTGTCCGCGTCCGGGAATTAGTAGTGACATTGATCGATGTCGGTGATGCGAAGTGGTCTAACAGACCGATTTCTATATGTATTGAACAAATTTGACCTAAGTTTTCACTCTGAAACTCAAGTAGTTAGTGTTTACTAAAATAAAATTATTATTGTAACTTAAAATAACTTTGAAGATTCATCAATGTGACGATCATCTATCAGTTTTAGATTACTGTGAAAACTTTGAAATATTTTTTTTACTTTTAAATGTATTTTTCACAGAGTTTCCAGCATGAAGCAGAGTAGGCAGCGAGTATCTTACCTTCTCTTTATTAAATAACCAAAAAAAAACTAACTTTTATTTTTCTTTACAATAACTAATAAATATGACGGAACATTAAGTAACGAAACTTAACGCCGCGCTTTATCTACTAAAGCGGGGAAGTTAAAGTAAATATTTAAGATATGCTATATCGTGAATAACAAGATCAAATCAAAAAAAAAATTGCCTTAAATAGAATTACTACATTTTTCGAAGTAAAATAAATATATAACATCTTGTTAGTTGTTTCTAGAAACTCTAGAGCCAAAGTTACCTTTTTGCTATGAATGTGTTACGGGTAATACATAACAGTAGGTCTTGTCTGGTTGGTCTGCCAAAAATGATGTGGGCCGGAAAGTCCTTAAATGAGAGCGAGTGTTAACTCTAGGTCCCAGGATATATCTGCCTACACTGCTGGATGCTGTACGTAGCGTGAAGCTGAAAGAAATATACATACAAAAATTAAGACCGTAATCAGACTTGAATTATATGAAGCAAATTGTATGAAACATTTCGTCACAACGTTCACTCATAAATAATAACTCTACCGTATTCGATCATATAACCTAACAATTAATACATTTCATACTACCTCAATATCAAGAGTAAGGATATTACTCGTACCGCAGTGACAAATATCAGCCCGCGTCTAACAAACTATGCTATTAGTAAAATTAATTATTTACCATCGAGCTCTGAGCGTTTTGTTCCTTTGACCATATCGCTAGAGTCGCCAATCTGCTAAGAGGCAAGTTGTCGATAGAACGTTTATTCATGAGATCCAAATCCGTAGCTTCAGACCAGTAATGGATGGCACTTTAAATTTTGTTTACATCGAGGTGCTTATTTATATATTTTAATGTAATTTGTTGATAGATATTATTTTTTAATTCATAATTCTTTTTTAATTAGGCATTTCACAGTGGAAGCTTGAAAAGATCATTTATGACTTCTAAATCATTTTCATATTTTGTTATTTCAAAAACTTTCACATGTTAAACATACATATACATATTAATAAAGGTATATTTTTATAATATTTATTTACAAGCAGCTTCATTTTATTTTTACCGCAGAGTCGGATAGGTAGAGATAGTGTTAAAACACTCCGTTCCTCATTTTTCACCCTTTGTTTCCGAGGTATTGTATAGTGGCGGAACTAAACACCGCGCAAAACATTTACAGACAACTGTAAATGTGAAGATATGAAAATGAATTAATTGTTATCATCACCTTCCATGTATGGATGAACCCACAACGCACTTAATATATCTATATTAAGGGAGGCTTACAATATAGGTTATTATAGGCTTGTTCTCGCAAAGATCTATATATTAAAATATTTTATATGCGTCATTGAATTTAAGAAGAACGTTAATCATTTGTCATAACTTACCATTACTTACAATCCTCTTAAAATATATTATACAAATGTAAAGTTAGTATCGACATGGTATTAACATCTCTAAATTCAAGACACTATCTGATGTGAAATCTGAACAATACATTGGAATATATTAAACTGAAATCAACGCAGTGTACCTGAATTTATTTGTTTGGGAATAAGCTTTTACTGTATTAGAAGTAGTTAGCAAATTACTAACAATACATTGTTGCTTTACAAAAATCTTTACACTTTTTTTAATTGTTTATTTTTTAAAATCATAATTTATTTAAATTTTTGTAAGACATTAGACCATATCTTAAAAACATATATTTTTTAAATATTTGCACATGATGTAGAGATTTTTTTAATATAAGATTAAAAGGTAAATAAAGAGAACTTCATTTACATTATTAAAATTAATAACGAATGTTTAAATATTACGCAATGTAAGCGCTACAATTATTTAAAATCATCACAATTTCTGTATTATATAGTTATTTGCATTGAAATAGCAACTGTCTTTTGTCCTTTGAAACATCTTCGAAATTGCTTATTCAGTCTAAGACAGATTTCTAACGAGGTACCATATCAATTTTAGATTAAAATGTAGAAAATTATGTAATAATATTTATTATTATAACATGTTAGTATTTTTATAAAAAAAGAGGCCCGTCCTGTTGCGAGAGCACAAGTGTGTGCGACTGTAAACGCGACAGACTGTGAGTTTGATTGACACTGGAATAAAAAGGAATATTTAATATTTTTATTTTATCAATCTGCTTCGAGAATTCGCAGAAAAGTAGAAGGTGGAAGAGTACTATAGGGAACGTAGTGCCTTACTGCTTACTCTAGTGTATGTAAGATGAATCGTAAAACTTAAAAAAAAAAAAAGATAATATTTTACTTCAATACTAGTAAGCTAAATGTTGTTACAACTTAGAAATTATTTTTTACCATTCGATAAATAATTTAGCCAATATCGCTACCAAGGTACTCGTATAATTGTGTTTGTGGATCCTATAACCCACGTTGGCTTATAACAATATTTATTATGATAATTCTATGTTTTATTAAATTATTTTATACGCTCTGGTAACTAGGCAATGCGCGGCGTTGTCTTTTTCCACTCAAAAACATAACTTCAATGTATTGCTTTGGGGCAATGCTGCAGATAGTCAATCTATATTCATAATTAAAAAAAGAGCAGTTCGTAAATTTATAGCATGGGAGCTCAGAATTTCCGAGCAAGAGTTTTTTTTAAAAGAAACAGGTACTGTCACGGTTGCATCAAAGTACATACCTGTATAAAGTAATATAAAACGTGTTCGGAAAAATATCCACAATTACTTAAAGAATTAAGGCCTGTCCTAATACTAGGTACTTTTATATAAAGTTCTAGAACACCTTGTTCACAACCAACTCAACCAAGAAATGTACATACATTTCTAACAAAATATAAATTGCTTAGTTCCTTACAATTCGGCTTCCGCCATGGCCGTAGTACGACTACTTCTTTAGTCAAAATTACTGATGTCATCAGACATGGTATGGATGATCAGAAAATTACAGTGTATCTTCTTTCTACCACATCACCATGGAGTCATTTGCTCCTAATTGAAATCTGCTTAAGATCGCTATTTATTCTTTTGGGTTTACTATAAGTTCATCAAAAAGTCAAGCAATTGTAATCCTAGATCCTAGTCCTAGATTATTGCCAAGAATTGATTTATCGCAAATGTCAACTATAATGATTGATGGTACTTCCATTCTATTTTGCGAATTAATCAGAAACTTAGGTTTATACCATATTTGTATATGAGCCAGCATTTGTCTTGGGGACCACAAATAGAAGATGTAAGTAGAAAGATCTGTGCTACTTCTACATGTCCACGTAGGCTGCGCAATTTTCTACCTAAACCGACCAAAATCGCGCTAGCAAACTCGCTCCTATTACCAATTCTTGATTATACTGATGGCTGATCTTGACATTAAAAACTAAATGAACTAGAGCGACTTCAAAATCTTTATCTTACGTTCTATCACCAAACACAATATCTATAACCAAAGCTTGCCTGGAAGGGATCGCTTTAAGCGATAAGTCCTCCTTATTGTACATTTTTGTTTCTTTTTTAGTTTGTAAATATACAAATTTGTTTTTTTTTGTGTGCAATAAAATATTTTGTATTATTTTGTTGGTATTATTCCCAAGTTCCATCTGCCTATGCTGCCGTGTGCAGGATACAGCGTGAAGCTGATGGAGTATTACTGTAGGAATTACACTACAGATATTTCTATATATTTTTTTCTTAATTCAATTAGGCCATTACAAGCACTTTCGAATCGTCAGATGTGCTTATAATAGCCTAATTGAATTAAGATTTTGATTATAATTTTTGATTTCAGTTAAAAGTGGAGAATATAAAAATTTAATTTTACTTAACTTAAGAAATAATATGTTCATAACAAATAAAGTAACTAAGTAAATTTAACTATAAATCATAACAAAATAAGGATGTTGGATAAAATAAGACACTATAGTGTGAAGGGCTCTTGATCAACGCCATGTGTCTTCACCGAGCGTGGGCGACCCTCACTGGCCATACATATTTATGTAGGGGATAGTTGGACTTAGCTTAAATCGATAATAACATATTAATATATACGTAAACCGTTAATGTATTATTCACCTTCACGCTTTATTCAATATACAATCAATAAGCACAAAGAAAGCTCGGCAGAGGGAACCTGAAAGCCTAGTGTTAGGACACTTCGGTCCTTTTGGTACTTCCCTTTCCTGTCGGCTAGATTTTTAGTACTGCGTGTTGAGTGACGGAAGTTAACCCCGCGCTTTTCCTTGTTGCCGAAGTAAGGAAATGAAAATATTAAATTAGACACAAGCATGCGACTTAAATGTCGGATTTAAGTTAAGGTTGTGGGTTTGATACTCACTCGAGAAAAACAGATATTTAATATTTTCATTTACATATTCATATTTGAATAATATTTTCCCAAGTTCCTTCTACCTACCATGTGCACGCGGCTTTTTCACGCGGGATACAGCGTAAAATGAAAAAAAAAATATCCACCCGACAAATTAAGGCATTACTTGTTGAGTGGCGGAACTCAACACCGCGCTTTGCCTTGATATCGAAGTAAAGAAATAAAAATATTAAATACTAACAACAACTCAAACACTTGAGAAACATTGATAGTCATTATATAGGATTACTATACAATATTTGCATATTGTCGCGTTCAACCACACGTGTCACGCTGTCGCTTCACGCAGATTATATTTATTTTCAATTATTTAAAGTCTCAAATCTCTCGATTTCTAAAAGATAATTATTTTTTTGTAAAAAAAAACCCGTTATTCATGTCGATAAATACTATTTGCGATATTTAGCTTTTCCCTTGTAACATTATCGACTTGTGTTAACTTGTTCTACACGTATTTCTTATTTGTTAATTAATATTGCTATGGGAATCTGTATTAAAATTTTATTAATGGCAGCACTGTATATTATTTTCAAGAGAATAAATTGTATAAAAGATGATATTGATTTCATTAAATTTTTAATTGAATTTATGATTTTTTTAATTGAATTTATGATTTCTTTCTTTCATATTGTGCAATGACGGCGAGCGTTAATACTTGTATTAATGACTAATCCTACAAAATTGTCTTGACACTGAGTGCTCAAGACCTCTCTGCTTATTCTGATATGTGTGGTATAAAGCGTGAAGCTGGAAAAAATGTATAAATTAAAGCTATAAGTAAAAATGGAATGGCTTGACAACAGGCCTTCTCTCTCTCTGATTACCTTATCATTAGTACGGGATAAAGCAAAAAATCAAGCAGTCATTTAACAGTTGAAATCTTTAGAGATATTATTTTTATTCTTTCAGCTTGTCGTGGCGCAGGTACACAAGGTTTGTGCGTTCGATCCCCACTCAAGCAAATGAAATATTGAATATTTTCAAAATAATTCTAATAATTCTTTTTTTTCAGCTTTATACTGTATACCGCGCATGTATGCAGAGGGAACTTGTGAACCTAGTGCTAAGACACTCCATTCTGATCCTCTCTTTCCACCGAATTTGTGGCATTGCGTGTTGAATGACGAAACCTAACGCTGTGCTTTGCCTTGTTACTAGCGCAAAGAAATGTGAATATTAAATATTTCATTTCCTCGAGTGGGAATCGAACCCACAACCTGTCGGTTATAGGCACACGCTTGTGCCGCTGCGCCACGACAAACCTTTAAATAATTTATATTATAATTTACTTTCTCTCTGGTAACAATGTAAAGCGCGGCGTTGGGTTCCGCCACACAACACACAATCCCTCTAATTCGGCGTAAAGTGGGGAACGGAACAGGAGTATCTTAGCGCTAGGTTTCCAAGTTTGCTCTGCAATGTGCGAGGTACAGCGTGAAGCTGCAAAAAAATATCATTCCTAAATTTAAAAGCATCTTGTAAAGGAAATAAGCAATTCTAAACATCAACAAATTAATTTTATATTAAACAATAAAGCTATTCAAAACTCTAACCCAGATGGGTCCCTTTTGTAACATAATAATTTTGTAACAAGCCACCTGATCTCGATTATCAAAGAACTCATTGTACTGGATTTAATTGGACAAATACTATAAAGCATTACCTAAGCCTAGTTAGGAAAGTTAGTTAAATTATGCGATAATTTGATAATGTTGGAAATGTTTGACTAAATTCATAACAGTCCTAGGTTCAATCCTGCTTGGGGTTATTTTTGTCGGTTAATCGGTATTATAGTTAAAATAATAGCCGGTTAAAAGTTGTGCCGCCCATAATGTCTCTTATAACTAAATTAAGATGATAACGATTTGTTAAGACGTTATTAAACGTATATTTATTTTGTACATAGGAAAGTTAAAGTTTCAATAATAAAAAAACAACAATTCACAACAATATTTTTTTTTAGCTTCACGGTGTATCTTGCAAATGACAGAATAGGCAGAGTGAACTTGGGAACCTAATATTAAGAAACTCGTTTCCGCTCGCCACTCTCCACCAAATATGAGACCATGCATGTTGAGTGGCGCAACACATCGCCGCGGTTTACCTTATTACCAGAGCGAACAAATGAATGATAAATAATTCATTTCGTAGAATGGAGATCGAACTCACAAGCTGTCGCGTATACAATCACACGCATGTGTCCCTGCGCCACGACAACGTTCCTCTCTTTTTGGTCATAAATGAGCCGCTTGTTTGTAAACATGGCGATTGTGTGTTTGAACTTCAATTGTGGGAATGGTGCCCATCCATCTTTAGGACCGGCAACGCTCCTGTAGCTCCTCTGGAGTTAAACGCCGCTGTGGGCGACGGTGATCGCTTACCATCAGGTGACCCGTAAAAAAAATTGTGGGTATGATTATATTTAAATCATTTTCATTTTCCCGCTCTGTCATATGAATTTCGGAGTTGAATTTCACCATTTAATATACATAGTTTATTTGGGGAAAGTTAGGGGGCAAGAAGTGAACAGAATGTCTTAACACAAGGTTCCTCCTGTCTACCCTACTAGGAACATAGAAGATTCTTTCTTTAAATTTCAAACAAATTTTAAATAATAGTCAATACAATTGGACCGATGAAAACAACAATAAGAAAAATTCAGAAATTATATTAAATTTTACTTACAATAATATGTCAGAACATAAACCTTTTTATATTCCAAGGGCTCTATAACCAAATGAAGTTTATATTAACTTATTAAGCTTTATTTTTTCATATCAAGTTTTACATCCCGTGGATTAATACATCATTAACTGTACATTCCTATTAGTGATGTAACAAATGTTTTTTTTTGTATTTTTATTAATTCGAACAAAAATACTAGTCCTGTCGTGAAATAAGCGCGTGGTGAAAATTAGTTCATCGTAGTAACAAGGCAAGGTGCGGCGTTAAGTTCCGAAGTTCGACGGTAATTAGGAGACGTAAAGAAGTATTTTAACAAGTTTCCAAGGGTTCGCCAATCCTGCTATGTGCAGAAAAAAAAACGTGTAACAATAAAAGCCAAATAAGAACACATGCCCCGCTGAGTTTCTTGTGCCGGTTCTTCTCAGGTCTGAACGTACCAACTTTCGTGAACTGGTGGTACATTGTTTGACGTTCAAAAAATTAAGTTTGTAACTTTTTATTTTGAATATTACATTTTGAATTTTAATATTTGCTGCCTGCATTTTCAAATATGTATTTTTTTATAATGAGAAATTAATAGTATTGTCTGTCGTGGCAGAAGAGCAAGGCACAAGAGTGTGACTGTAACCGACAGGTTCTGGGTTCGATCCCCAGTCGAGGAAATGAAATATTTAATATTTTCAATTTAAATATTTAATGTTTCATTTCTTCGCTCTGGTAATAAGGCAAAGCGCGGCGTTGAGTTCCGCCACTCAACACGCAATGCCTCAAATTCGGCGGAAAGTGGGGAACGGAAGTGGAACGGAGTGTCATAACACTAGGTTTCACTTCCGTTCCCTCTGCCTACCCTGCCTAGTGCGGGATACAGCGTGAAGCTGGAATTAATAGTATTATAATTTCAATTATAGAGTGTAGGTAATTTAGCACCTATTAAACAACAACTATGAAAAGGAAGATCAAGTTAGACTAAAATATGAATCTCCATACTTTATTCCAACAAAATAGAAGTTAATAATATGAAATGATAAATGTAATCACAGATTTTTTTAATGTTTCTTTTTAAATAATTTTGTTGCAAAAATCAACGTATAATTCCGAATCCGAATATTCGTTACATCACTAATTTCTATGGAGCGTAAATCGAACCTACTACATGTTAATTAAGCATATTACACCATATCCACATGACCTATTTTTACCCTTCGCGTTATTTTACTCATTTTACCCCACGAGGGAGACAAGCTAAAGCGAACGGTTTAGAAGAATAAACTTAATTAATTAGGAAATTATTACCCTTTTTTTTAATTGGACATCCGCTATCGGGCTACATTTTTTTCATTTCCTATTAGATATTATGTATGATAAAACACGGCTTGTGTCAACTTTTTATGGTTGAGGGGTTGAAAAGGGTTGAAATTAATAAAATATTGTGTTAGCTTATTTATTATTTTCGTTTTAAATATAACATATATACTTAGGCTTCTCGTATGTTATGTCAACTAACTCTTTTAAATCAATTCATATTAATGAATGAACAAAAAATGAACTATTAGTATGAATGTAAAAGCGACGGTTGCAGGTTCGATAAAATAGAAAATTTATTATTTTCGTTTGCTTCACTCTAATTAGACATATTGTGGTGTTAAGCTCCGCCAATTACCACACCAATGTCTGGAATTCGGGCGGAATTGACACAAAATCTCATAACACTATTACTTAATCAATGTTTCCTAGCCGAATATTTTACGAGGCAGCTAGTGGAATTCAAGTTTTATTAAATAAAAAATAGTTAAGCAGTTTAAGCACCCTCTAATTTAATATACTTTCCGTCATGTTCAGCAAAAAATATCTTATTAAGAGCCTACACTACAAAACTTAGGTAGATATAATTTAATCGTTCCCTGCGGACTGGGTTCATTCGATTATATTACTATCCTGTTTTGAATTATAAAAAAGGTTTTTTTTTATTTCTGAGACATCTTTCATACTTTTACTATGTTTTAAAGTGTTATTCCACAATTAGGACAGAAAATACTAAACTTAAATTTAAAAAGCGTATAAAAATTTTGAACGAAGCAGGATTTGAACTCGCGCCTCTGGAATACCGTTCCAGCGCTCTGATCAACTAAGCCATTCGTTCTCACCGAGCTCCGTCGAAATTCTTATACGCTTGTTACAACTTATTTATGTTATTAAATCTCCCTACAGAGATGCTAACAACATAAATATATTTTTTAACGGTATTCCAGAGGCGTGGGTTCAAATCCTGCTTTGTTCAAAATTTTTATACGCTTTTTAAATTTAAGTTTAGTATCTTTCATACTTACACATATAGCAGGGTCGACAAAGACTCTAAAATTATAGCTTCCCAATGATTCAAAATATATATATTTTTTTTAATTTAAACAATTAAACTGGGTTTTAGGTGTTTAAGTAACTACACTGAGCAGATAATTCGTACGAACATGAGCTTTTCGATATTATGAATATTTAAAAAAGAAATCTTTTGATGAAAATATAAATGTAAAATAGTCATGGTGTCTTAAATATTTAATTTTTATGTTTCCTCCGCTACACGCCATCCCAAAGAGTCCTAATGAAAAGGAGTTTTTTTTTCTGCCTTATCTTAACTTTGTTTAATTGAGCCTCGTTGTTTGTGGACTTGAAATGAAATTATAATTTCTAGTGGGTAATTGCAACAATAACTAATTGCAACAATAACTATAGCATAGGATAAACTAGCGACCTTAAATGTTATTACTTTAAAGACAATATCTATGGATTAAAAACTAAATATTTTAGGTAAATAAACAAAAAATATTTGTACATAGCAATATTGTCGAACTAAATATTTTAAATACAGTAGCTTTTTGAAACATCAAACGAAATTTAAAAAAAAAAAGAAACTAAATTTTAAAGAAGTGATAAGCCAAAATACAACACTGAAAACTGCAATTAAATCTAGTTAGCCATCTCTGAGATAAGCGTGTACAAACGCAAATACATACAAACAAAATTTTAACAAAATCAATATGTTGGACCCTATTACGTTAATAAAATTTCCCTACAAGACTTTTTCAATATATCCTCCATGAATAGACAGCGATCAGTTACAGATTAATAATATAATTGCAATAAATAGCTTTGGTCTATGTACATTTGATCACATGTCTGATCAACCTGAAAACTAAACACAAATTAAAAAAATATAACCCGCATTTATTACAGGAGCCAATTTCAAAACCAATACGACCTCAACTTAAAACGTAAGTAGCGTAAAACATAGCGCGTATCCCTATCGCTTATCGAATACTTGCCTAGCTAAAAAGCCGTGATTTTTATTATTTGTATCAGCCAATTAGTGAATTTGAAGTTGACGATACCTTACCGTCAATTATATTTTTATAGTCATATATACGTCAAGTCATATAAAGTATACTTCAGTCATATATAGTTATAGTCATATAGAATACTTCAGTCAGTGTTAAATAGTTTGGTTTTGCTTACGTGGGTACTCAATGATTTTTGAAATATCAACTTGAGTAAAAGTTGGTTCGTAATTTTAAGCTTGTTAGCTGCTATTAGTGTTGGAAAATAATTGAAGAGTCCAATTACTAGCAATTTGGTTTCTTATTCTAATTACGCTGTAACATTAATAAACTTTGAAAATTCTTTGTTTTTCATTTTCTAAATAAATTTAACATGTTTTTTTTTCAGCACTATGTTGTATCCCGCGTATGACATAGAAGGCAAAAAAACTAGGGACATTCCTTTCTGTTACCCACTTTCCGCTGAATTTAAGGTATTGCCTGTTGAGTGACGGAATTCAACTCCGCGCTTTGTCTTGGTGCCAGAGCAAAGGAATTAAAGCATAAAATTAGAAGAGAAAAAATCTAGTGAACAAGACATTGTTTTGTATTTTGCTTTCGCTTGAATTGGGGTTATTGCGTGGCGTAACACAACACTACATTTAGTCTTGACAAAGTAGGAAAACGAAAATAATTGATTTCCTCAAATGGTGTTCGTTTTTTTTGCCGAACCCTTTTAAACAGAAGATTCAAATTAGCTGTGCAGTTATAACATATAAAAACAGCGTCGCCTTGTCTAATAAAGGTGAAAAGTTTGGAAAAAAGTGAAGAATGAGGTTTACCTATAAAAATACTTGAAAATCAAAAAGTCCCCTTTCTAATATAATCTAATATAAGAGGTTAGTAAAGGAAATAGAAAACACATGGTGGCCCTTAGACCCTTGGTCTCACCGGAGATAAGTTCGTTGATTCAATAAAGTCCAGCTTTTAAGGTTGCAGCTTTATTATTAGATTTTTCGTAGTTTATTTAGTAAACATTGAATTTGATTGTAAAAGGTGTCGCTTGTATATAGGTAAAAAGATGTTTTCACAATATGATATTTTTGTTTAGCTTCCCGATGTACCCCATATATTCCAAGGCAGTAATCAAGGAAACCTAGTGCTTAGCTATGTTCCTTACCCAACTTTCCGCTGAAATCCATGCTTGACCTTGTTGTTCTCCACATTGGTTTTCCGAATCGAACAATTATCAATATGAATTATTATGATGCTATATTGTACATAATATTATAATATTAAATGGTTTGTTTAATTAAAAGCACTAATCTTAGGAAGTGTTCAGTCCAAATTGCAAAAATTTTTTTTTTAATATACATATCTAGTAGAAAACTATATAATATTGCGTTAATCATTAACAAGTAATTCACTGACTTTGCAGTCCGACTTACTTTGAGCACATAAAATTATTTGCTTTGTATTTCAAGTGATAAAAGGAATATGTAATGAGAAATGAAAACTAACTACATATTACTATATATTTAAACTTCGAAGTACCTATTTTTAGGTACTATGTAATTATATTAATAATATGTTTAGTTAGGAACGAAAATGTTTTTTATATTTAATGCTACGTTCTCCAGTTCCGTCTGGCTACTGTAATATGTCCGGGTATATACAGCGTAAAACTATTTATATATTATATATTAAGTATTAGATTTTGCCTAACGTAATAGAAGATAAGGACATAATTTTATCGCGTTTTTAAGAATAAAAAGTGAGCTTTATTTAAAAATTCCATTTATTTAAATTATAAACATAATATTTTATGATCATCTCAAAGTATATACTCGTATTTGATAGCAAAATGTCAGTAATTAATCTTACCCTTTCACGAGCCGTTAGCGACGGCGAATAAAAACGGACAACTTTCAACTTTCAATTTAAATTTCTAGCCTCATTAACTAAGAATATTGATTTTCTGTCGTGGCACAGAGATGCAGTCGTACAACAGAGAACGGTACATGTTTTAAGTTCGATTCCTATCTGAGAAAAGAAATTATTATTATTTTAATCTCCAAAATCGTATATTTACCGTAGCGTTTAACGCTCCGTTCTCTCTGCCTAGTCCGCTAGGAATATAGTGTGAAGCTAAGTTGAGTTAAGTTGAGTTACTCTTCAAAAGTGGATAGTACATATAAAAATGTCTCAGTCTCATTAGAGAGAGAAGAGAGTCTTAACACTAGGTTCTCAAGTTCCTTATGATAACCCTGACAGGTGCTGGATACGGTGTATTAAACAAAGAAAACAATTAGATAAAAATATTTCAATTTAGAATTGTTTTATTTACTCTATAACAGAGCGCAGTGTGAGTTTCGCTACTCGAAACCTATAAGAAACTCAAAACCTATAAGAAACTCTCAAATTCCGATGAAAATTAAACAATGTGACTGTCCACTATTCACAATATATAATATATATTTTTAACCACTTCTATTAATGTGATAAATAAGGATAGTAGATACTTTTATTTACCACATTGATTTTCTTCTAAAAACATTCAAGCAAAAAAAAAAAATCATAATTCATAATTCTTATCCGAATTTGGCACATTACATGTTATGGAACAATTTTTAACGCTACGTTCTATAATCGGGAAATTGAAAATACTCAACTCAACTCAAGTCAGCTTCACGCTGTATCCCGCACACAACAGGGTACGCAGAGGGAACTTGGGAACCTAGTGCTTCCACTTTTGTTACCCACTTTCTGCCGAATTTGAGGCAAACACGCACTGAACACAGTGGCGCAACTCAACGCCGCGTTTTACCTTGTATCAGAGCTTAGAAATGTAAACATTAAATATTTAAATTGAAAATATTTAATATTTCATTTCGTAGAGTGGGAATCGAACCCACAATCTGTCGATTACAGTCACTCCCTTCCACTCACTCACTCCCGCCGCTGCGCCACGACGACAATGAAAATGAAAATAAATATCTGATATTAGAATTATATTATGATAACAATTCGATCAGTTTCAATAGTACTCGTAACATCGTAGGCCACGCCGCAACAGTAGGTCCCCCTCTTTATGGAATGTATTACAGCTCCATGTCGACAGCGATCGTAAAACTTTATGAACTTAGGCTCTTAATCTATCTGACAATCAGACGGTACAGAGTATTTTGCAATAAGAATCAAACGGTTTACTTTATTTATGTAGATTTCTTAATGTATGTTAATAGTGCCAGAATAATTATACATTGATCTATGACTGATCATCGTCCGTAACTTGTTGTAAGCTTTAAGATTTATAATGTAGCTTCACACTGTATCCCGCACATGGCAGAGTATGCAAAGGAAACTTGGGAATCTAGTGTTAATACACTCCGTCCCGTTCCCGCCACTCCACAAAATTCGAGGGAATGCGTGTAGTAGAGGAACTCAACGCTGCGCTTTGAAAAATGTATCCAATATGCTTTATTATAACTCAGCCCAAAAGACCTCACATCCATACACAAAATTCACTCTGCCCAATATGGTAAACGTAGGAATTGATTGAAGCTAAGTAAATTTTAAGTTTTATAAACATATTTTATATTCTTTTTAGATTTACAATTTTAAATTAAACCTATTCGCATATAGCAGGGTAGGCAAAAGTAAACATGAGACCTAGTAGTAAGACATTCTGTTCCCTGTTGAATATTGAATATATTCTTTGTATATAAAAAATAAAAACACTTGGTACCTGCCGCAGAATTTTTTATCTGTACAGTACGGCACAAAGTAAAGTAATGGCCTAACCGCGGCGGTATTTCGAGGTCGATAAGCCATAGGTACCTTTAAAAAGTGCGTGTACCTCCACCTTCAAGGCCGGCAACGCAATTGTAGCTCCCCTGGTGTTACACAGGGCTATGGGTGACGGTGATCACTTACCACCAGTTGACCCGAACGCTCGTTTGCATTGTCTTTGCCATTAAACAAAACGTATCATAGTGAAGTAATAAATAAAAATAGATATTTTGAAGAACGGTATACTGCATCATTACTCTGTGACATAAACGCTGAGATTTCAATAACGACATCCGATACGTGATTGCTTGAAGATGTTCTACATAGCGCTGGTAAATGACAGACTGACTCAGTGATTTATACGAATGTAATAAATATAAAATATTACTACCAAAAAACCATATATATACCTTGTATAGTATTAAGCATATTTAAACAAAAAGGTAAGACAACATAATATTAATGGATTCATTTGGCACATACCTGGAAACGAAACGGTTATTAGATGGATTTCAACTCAGGAGAATTAATAATTTTTATATCTTCGCTCGGTAAGAGACAAAGCTGCTGTCGTATATGTGATACAGCGAGAAGTTACTTAGATAAAAAAAAAAAAAACAGAAAATTTATTAAAAAAATCCTTCTGCACAATCTTGTGTTCGAATAAAAGAGGAATGAGAGATCAAAGAAAATAAGAAGAAACAAATTCGTCTAATAAATAAACTCGAATAGACACAATAAGGGCAAGGAGTAATGGCCCCGAACCTTTCGATGAATGTTTAACTTCAAGTATGGAACTTCTAGAGCTGTTTTGAGCAAAAAATATATTTAATAGTAATTTATGTGTTTTAGTTTCTAAATTAATTGATAACAGTTATTATAGTGCAGTATTTAATTGATATATACATGCAGATATATACATGCAGGATAATGCAGGATAATCACTGTTGTATTAAACAATGAAATTGTGACTTTATTCGATATTGAAAAGAGCAACTGTTGAGTTTCTTGCCGGCTTTTCTCAGCAGAACTGCATTCCGAGCCGGTGGTAATTTTATGTTGTGACGATTCAAAAGTGCTTGCTAAAGCCTATTTGAATAAAGAATATTTTGAATTTTGAATTTTTGAATTTTTATAATTATAAATAACAATTAGACTAGACCCCAATAGAAAACTAGATTAGAGAGCCTCTTCTCTCTGCAAACTAGAAAATGAAGCCATAAGATATTTCTATACTCTTTTGACCTATTCGTTATTACATTTAGCTTTTTTTTAAACATAGTAAATGCGGAATAATGTGGTTTTGAATTGTGTATGAGTGTGTGTATGTGTGTTTGTGTGCGTGTGTATGTGTCAACGCTGTGAATGTTATTTCAACCAGGGAAAAGTACGGTAGCATTCCGCCTCTCAACATGCAGTGTTTTGAAGATTGGAAAATTAGTGAACAGAGTATCTTTACACTAGATACCCTCTATATCCCTATCCCTAACCCTGATACATACAAATAAATAATAAATATATATAAGTAATATCAACTCAATACTTCCTTCTTTCCACGTCTACACAGATAGTCACTGATGAGGTCAGATAAGGCACAGTCCTCTTATTTATTGTACCGACATCGGACGAATGTGGCGAAACTGTTTTTTTTTTCTCCAATTCAGTTAACTCTGATTAACTATGGTCAATGTTTTCTCAAGAATGAATGATTAGTTCGGTACCAGTCTTTTGTAATGTTTATTTTACTTAGAACTTTAAAATATTTTGTTATGTCGGGGTGGCTTGGTGAAGGAGGCAATGACTGCCTCAAAAATTAATAACAAGTAGCAGTATTCAATTGAATAAATATATGTGAATATTTAAAAAAATATATAACACGTGATATGTATATTTATGTGTATAGTAAAATATAAACAAAAAAATATATAGATATCAAATTTCGTAGCGTCTTGATTTCAACCCGTGCCTCACCAACCTATTCCAAGTATCCTTGTCTCTCTACTTTATTTAAAGTTTTCCAAAACAAAAAAAAAACAATTTTAAATATTTTTCATCCTTTATAAATTAAAAAAAAATGTGTACTAAAACTTTTATTAAAAAAAAATCAAGCCTTTCAAGGCCATTTTATTAAAAAAAATCTCACCTCAGACCACCTTCTAAGCAATAATAGAAAAACATTTTATATTCTTAAAGGCTTCTAGCGCTGGCACAATGACGACTTACTAAGATATTATACCATAAATTTTACTACTGAAATTCAAAAGCTCATTTCTTCATCAATATGCATCTCGTCGTCCAATAAACGTGAATTTACATTTACGATGAATGTGACACGGTTCCGGAACAATAAAATCTTTACGGCTATTGCCTCACATCTCCTTTATACGTTGATCCTGGTTTAGAACCCTATCGAACTATTCTCAAGCTCCAAATAACTAGGTACGATGAAATTATTAATATTTTTTTATTTATTTTTTAAGGGAAACAAACAGTACTTTACAAAAAATAACTAATAACGCACTTAAATTCAAACAGAAACCAAAAAAGTTTCCACAGCTTAATAACACATGTAACTAAGAATAAATAATATTACCTATTACTATACTAATGACATTTAAACACACAAACACAAATACATACACGTCGCCTAACCAACTAATTACTATAATTACATATTTATAAAAGTTTTCTAACACAGTTTTTATAAGAATTAATTTTTAAGTTAAATATGTCCAAATCATTACAGTTTAAGTTAAACTTTTTACATGCACGTGAAACAAAATTATTAGAGGCATATTTTGTATTACACATAGAAACAGAAAATAGAGGTTTATTGCGTGCACCTGTATATATATTATATCCTTTACTTATAGACAATCAAGTACGGTTCTGTGAAAGGATTGTATTATGTACTTTGTTGTAGCATAACTAGCAAATATGTATAACCGTGTTAAATTTAATAATTTATGATTCACGCCCTATACCTCACATATAGCAGGCCCCAAGTTAAGCTGAGAAAACGTAATATTAAGACATTGCGTTCTCCACTTTCTACACTTTCTACTCATTTTTTGAAGTAATGTATGCCAAAAACGTAACTAACCCCCGCGTTTTTTTTTTTCTTTTCATTAAAGCGGTTAAATGAAAAGAATTCCCCTGTGAGTATAGATAGAAGCGAACCAAGCTATACATCGACGGCATCAAGACGATGTCATCTAAAAATCAATAAATCTAGAACGATATGTTCAGAAAATCAAATCAACTGATATAAAACACAAAGTTGCGTGCTAAAATTAAATCCGTAACACGGTTTCCTGTACCCGATGCGGTGGATCCAAACTATTCGTTAATTGATCCGTTAGCGTAAAGCGGTACTAATTACATTGAGAGATACTGACGCGGTGAAAAATTTCATTTTCAAATACGTTGCATGTAGCTACCGTGTAATCCGATTTGGAATGTTGAATTATGAGGATAAAGAATAGATGTAAATGATAGTTAAGTACGATGTGTCTTACACTTTAGGTTCCCAAGTTCCCTCTCCCACCTATGCGTTATACAGAACAGGGACAGCAGCGTGTGTATGTAAACGGGGCGGGTTGTAGTTTTGATCTCCATTCGAGAAATTTAAATATTTGATATTTTCAAATTAAATATGGGGCAAAGGAAAAAGAAGAAGAAAAAATAAAGGTCAAAGGGCAGCGTTGAGTTCCGCCACTTAAGACACAGTGCTATGGAAAGTAGGGAGCGGAACGGAGTGTTTCAACAGTAGGTTTCTAAGTTCCATTTGGCTACTTATTAATTTAGTGTTTAGTGAAAAAAATCTTTTGTGACTGAAACTGTCAAACAACAAATGACGCGGCGTATAAAATTGAAATTAAGCTTGTAGAAAAAAGTTTCTCAAAAATTTCAAATATCACTAAGTTTCTTAATATCCCTATAAGCAAAGGAAATAATAATATTTTTTGTCCCGCTGTATCCCGCACATGGTAGGGAAATGTATCTTGGGAACCTAGTATTAAGACACTCTACCTCATTCACTGCCGAATTTAAGGTATTGCGTGTTGATTGGCAAAAAATAATATAAATCTACATTCGTGCCTTAAAATGTTGTCACATATTGTCTTGTTACATATTACCCGACTTTATAGAAAATTGTCATTCAAAATCCAAGCAGAACCAGACTAAAACAGTTTACATAGATACATAGGCACTATTCCTAATTAAAAAGGGGAACAATACGTAACGGAGGTGTAATCTGGTTATATCGTCATCGACGCCGATGATTGCGCTGATGACTGTACGACGAGCGGCAATAATCCTTTTAGTTGCGTCTGACGGAAAAACTAGTTAGGACTAACGTGATATGCGCCTTAATTATTAGGTAACTGGCTTTTGTATGTAACGTCGGACGTTTTTGGCTTCTAAGAGAATAGTCAGAGATTTTACCCGACTTCGAGAAATTATGTTTGCGTAACTAAACTCTGCGCTCTGAAACGAGCTAAACTTTACGAGAGCCAATAAATAAAATAATGATTTCCTCAGAGACCCGCTTATTCACTTTGCCTTTTTCACGTTAATACTCAGCTTCACGCTGTATCCCCCGCACATGGCAGGGTAGGCAGAGGGAACTTGGGAACTTTTTACTAATATAGTTTATACATTAAGTACAAGCGTATTAGAATTTCCAAGGAGCTTGATAAGAACATCTTACTTAGTTGGTCAGAGCGCTTGAAGGGGTTCCAAGAGGCGCTTGTTTAAATCCTGCTACTTAATTTTTTTATATTTATTTTTAAATTAAAACTCAAACCATATTCAAGTATTGTCGAAATTATTTTAAAAATAATTGTTATAAAAAAAAATAATTAAAAATGGTTTAATAAATTAAAGATTTTCTTTCGATAAAAGTGTTTATTGTATTAGATATTTCCGCCTTTCTAATATGATAAAAAAATACAATATTTTTAACTTTACACTGTATCCCCCTTGTAAAAAGGTACCGTGAGCATCAACATTTCAATCGTAAGACACTTCGCTTTTTGCATAATTTTTGAGATATTAACGAAACTCAACGCTCACTCAACGCTCACTCAATTTATATTTTTCCAGTAGCACGAACCTGAAAAAAATTCTTTCCCTCAAGCGGTAGCACGAAGTAATAATTAATTAATACACCCTAATTTTCTTGAAATATTAAAATAAATATTATAAACTGAATTTTACCGCTTCCTTTTTTTTTATAGAGAAGACACGGCAAACGAGCGTACGGGTCACCTGATGGTAAGTGATCACCGTCGCCCACGGCCCCGTGTAGCACCAGAGGAGCCACAGAGGTGTTGCCGGTCCTTAAGATATATGGGCACCGGGGCCCGGCATTACCCAATGCGAAACGCAGTGGCCGAAGCCACTACTTAACGCCGGTTTTAAATGCCGGGGGTGGTAACAGTCCGATCGAGTCTGCCCATGCGTGTTGTCATTGCTGACAACGTGACTCTACCACACGTACTTTAGTCGCCTCTTACGACACCATCAGTACCAGGGTGATCCTATTCTAAGCCGGAATCACACGGCTAAATTGATAACGAATAGACATACATGTTGTTCGATATGTTTTGAGAAACTTACAGAAAAATATGGGAATAGAAAAATACATACTATTAATTATAAAACAGTACGTTTGCGAATACCAAATGAGCGTATTTGCTCCCGACACGGCGCGGGAGGGAAGTGTCGCAATGATTTACGTCGCTTGTTCACTTGTTCGATGCTAATCGTGTGCTAAGCAGTTACTTGATTTATGATCGCGGATCTAAGTATAATTATTTTCTGTTTATTTATAAAGTCAAAGTCATATGCGAAAAAGTTAAAATTGTTGGATTGAACACTAGACTACCTTTTCTATATAATCTTATACATCCTATATATTTTCCCTACTCCATCGATATTAAAAGCATCACATGTTGCGCGGCGTAACTTAACGTCGCGCTTAGTGTTACCAGAGTAAAGACCGAAAAAAATATTCAGTGTAAGGAAAATAGAATCCACGACCATTGTGCGGACACCCGGACGATGTATCACTGATCATGATAATTTTATTTCTTATTCTTTAAACAAAAGTTATAGTAGCATTATTGTCTAATAACTAAATTTCAGTACTTCCCTAACCGTATAAAAGAATATAAAGACGGAGCGATCGCGCCTCGATATACTGAGTTAATGGGCCGTGAAGGAAATGGGGCGAATGTGCTGACCAAAATGTATACATAAGTTAGAATATATATTATTTCTATATTATTTTGTTTATTTATTTATTTTATTAATGATAAAGGAAAAAGAGTGTGTGTTTTTTTAAATAATTTGTTGTATTTACTACAAGAGGAAATGTACGGCTTCGTTAGCTTTAAATATACTTGAATATATATTTTAATAAACAAAAAATTTAAATAGCTGTAGCTATAACGTATTAATATGAAGGCTTTAAAGTTGCTAGATTTATTTATTTTTTAATGATCAATTATGAGTGCCGTAATATTTTCTTCATATATATTTTTTGTGTCCTTTTTAATCTCTTTAAGAATATGTTACAAAATTTCATGATGATTGGTTTAGTAGTTATGTCGTTAAAGCATAGCAAATAAATTCACATTCAGAATTATAATATTACCACGATTGTACAACCTCTGTGCTAAATTTTTTAATATTTTTTTTGATACAAAATCATTCTTTCTTATACATTAATTTAATTATTACATTTAAATAAGTTATTTCATGTTATAAGTTCCATGTGTCGTGAATCAATTTTAAAAATACATACATAATTTGAACGACAAAAGGTTGAAAATGATAGTTTCCATATACGTTTCGTAATATAAATATACCACCGGTAAGAACCATCATTAGGCCTAACACCCATCTATTTATTGGTGAAAAATGTGTATCTAAGAGCTGTTGGACATATCATTTCCTTTTCCGCAGAATCCGTCTTAGTCAGTTGACACCCTATTAATTTATCAAGTAAAATGTAAAAGAAAATTTATCTTACCGTTTTACAAAACATTTTTAATATAATATTTTGAAAATAATTTCATATTTTTGTTTACAACAGAACTTCATACTTTTTAGTTTCTTACTTTAGAATGTCTCGCCTATAGCACAGGGGGCAGAGTCTACGTAGCGTTAAGACATTCCGTTCTCTTTGTACTGCCCAACCATCGAGACATTGTGTCGATTCGCGTAACCTAACGCCGTCACCTATACAAAAACAAGAAAATGAAAATAATAATTTCTCCGATTAAAAATCGAACTCGCAACCTTCACGTTTTTACTCAAACGCAGCGTGTAGACGGTCTCGGCACAACTTTACAGAATTACATAAAAATTTGAAAATGTAACAGTGTAAGGCAAAACTGCCACAAAAGCTTCAGATAAGCAAAAAGACGAAGGACTTAATCCCACTGTGACTGTATGATAATTCCTTTGACGCTACGTTTGTCTTTATCGTTGCGAATTTCAACTTGCACGTAAATTTGTCCTGTTACTTGTTACTTGTAGTGTAATTTTATTTATTGTCTTTTATTACATTAGTTTCGCCGTGGCGCAGCGTGGGAGTTCAATTTCTACTTACGTAAATAAAATTATTTTCTTTCAGTAAGTAAAATTGAACCCACTTCAATTTCTACTTACTGAAAAAAGTTAATTTTATTCTCTAACTTCTTCATAATTTAATGAAATTGGGTGACGAATAGACAGTGTGTCTTAAAAATGTATATTATTGAACTTAAAAATGTATATTACATAATTAAGTTCCTTATAAAAAAAAAAAAAATAGGTAAGAAATAAATGATGTAATAAGGGAAAAAACGCTTTTATTATTTACAGCGACTCAACAGCTCAGATGTGCGCGCCATTGAACATTGTGACCTGCGATATTTCCTTAACGTATAGAGTGTTCCCTTACTGATATATTTTTTTTATTTATTCACATACTATAAATTTATTTTGTCATTTTGTATTTTTTTACAAATTATATTTAATACATGTGACTATATAACTATAAAATATTTAAATTATTTAATTTTTACAATATAGTAAATGTGTTACCCATATATGAGGAACGGAGTGTATTTAAAAGGCTTTCCCTTGGAATTTCCTCAGTCTATCCCCAAAGATATATAGGGCAGACTGAATAAGAACTACTTTCAGACATTCTGTTCGCCATTTTCCGACCAATTTTTCAATACATTGTGTACTAAGTATCTGAGCTTAACGCCTTGTTTAGTTTATGAATCAGAGTGAGGAAATGAAAATAAAATCATTACCCTGATTAAGAATCAAACATTACAACCACAAGTTTTCATGGTATGGGTGGTTGGGTGGTTTCATACAAAATCTCAAAAATTGGACAACATATTACAGAAAAAAATAATTTGTTTTGTAATATTTATTCCGATAGATATAAAAATATTATCTAAAATCAAACACTCTGTACATAGACAAATTGAAAGCAATGAAGTCGAAAGCGTAAGTTCTCAATCATTCAAGTTAACGACAACTGTGAAGAGGGGTTGCTCTAAGAATAGCTAAAATCTTAAATAGATGCGGCTATTTGGATATTCTATAGAGTAAAAAAATGTAACATAATTAAATATTGTATGTTTACACTAATCATATTTGTATTTTTTAGTTAAAATATCTACTAATGCTGAGTATATATATTATTTTTAAAAAATGTGACAACAGGTCGATCGTTTCGTTTGTTCTGATAGATTTTCGATAAACCTGCTTACATTGAAGTCTTATATAGCTTACCTTATTTAGACTTAGTTAAACTAAAAGCATAACAATGTATCCTGCACTTGGCAGGAGAGGAAGAGGGAACTTGGGAACCTAAGCAGTCCACCTCTATTAATACATACGATTCCATTTCCTTT
This sequence comes from Eueides isabella, assembly GCA_019049475.1. NCBI lineage: Eukaryota > Metazoa > Arthropoda > Insecta > Lepidoptera > Nymphalidae > Eueides > Eueides isabella. The sequence goes on from CM032402.1 coordinate 3,165,574, forward strand.
TTGCTGCATTGGCGCTATGTAATGTTTGCTTCTTATGGCGCTATGTAATGTTTCATATTGATAATTGAACTCAACTTCGCTTTTTGCCTCGTTACCAGAAAAAAATTTTAAAGTATGACATATTTCATTTTCACGACTAGGGATTAAACCCGTTACGTTCACAGTCACACGCTTGTGCCACTGCACCACGACAAGTACCACAATTATTTCTTTGATCCAAAATCACATTTAAAATATACCACATCCGTTATCTAGTTCATATGAACTTATCTGTTTCTAGGGGCAATAACAACTTAATAGTGTAAGAGCATGTGATTGTCGAGCGAGCCGACTAATGGCGACTCCTAAACAATTTACCTTGCTTTATGTCAATGTTTTTCCTTTCCCTGATTATTGCTACGATTGTTCTTAGAAACGTTTAAATGTCTGTATTTTCCGTATAATTAAAGTTCACATTTATTTATTATACAGATATCGTCGTCATTGGTCCTTTAAGTAAAAACACAATTTTAACTATTCTACAACGTACGTACGTTTGTATTTTTAAGACGTAATACAAAAATGCATACACACTGGCATTTTTTTTGCAAAAATTAGTCTTTTTTTAACCAAAATAAATAATAAAGTTATCGTTACGAAATAAAACGTAACCAACCTAATAGTAGTTAGATACGACGTTAGCTTAGTATATCTCTTTCTCATGCTGGTATGATATTTTATAACTAAACTGTGACAGATCGGCAACATTTAGTAATATTTTTATAGTATTAGATGTTTCTGTCATTGATCTTTTTATAACTGGCTCACAAGTAACGCGGTAAGGATAAAAATCATGATTTAAACATAATAAAATAGAAAAAAAAAGAAGAAAAAAAAGCCCAGGTGATTATAATGTTAATAGATAATTATCTAATCAATACGAGTTCTTTCTTTTTAACCAACACTAATTCAACAGTAATAAAAGATTTTTTTTACAAAAAATATTTATTCGAAGACGTTCAGGCGTATCAGTACAGGGTCGTTCGGCCATACGACTAATGAAGTTTGTATTTTTTTTTTGAGCAAGTAAATTTCTGTTTTTATCATAAAAAGGAATTATAAATAATTCATTTATTTGAGTGACTATCAAAGCCTTACAAACGGACTGCTTACAGTCAGGTGATGTCTATGATACCTTCTTCTGTTTTTATTATTATAACTTCATGTTGTAATCCGTATATAGCACGGTAGCAAAGAAAATCTAGAGACCTAATTTTAGGACACTCCGTTCTTATTAACATTTCGGTTCAGTGGAAAATGGGGAATGGAACAGCCGTTTCCTATTTTACTCCGGATTCTTGAGGTATTTCGTGTTGAAGAATAAAAGTTTTTTTTATAATTTTTTCATTATTAAATCATATATAATCGACCCAAAACGTCCCAAATATACGTCATTCGACAGCTTTGTTAAGATTATTAAATGAAAATTATACAGACATAATTTTGATTTAACAGTCTTAACAAAGCTCCAAATATAAATATTCAAATACACATAATCTATTGGACAAAAGACAGAATCCGTCCGATAAACTTTATGTCGCCTTTTCACGGTTACCTTTTGTCAGAAGCGTATAAACGAATTGAAAGGCTTTGTGAGCGCTGCGGTTAGGTCACGTCATTTTACTGTAAAATTCTATAAGCTATTTCGTGGTACTCTTAATGCTGTTAACGTAATTGTCCAATTTTAAACTTAGATCTATAATAGAAAATTAATACTAATATAAATTAAATATCAGAGCCAGTTCCTACTAATGTAAAGAAAGTAGATGATTTTCATTTGAATTTTAATTTCTTAGTTCAACAATTTCAAGGCTAAGGGTGGCATGGTATGTGAGACAGTAAACGCGGCGAATGTAACTTCGCTTTCCACTTGAATAAGTGAAATATTTAATATTTTAATTTTGTCACTGGTAATGAGATAAGGCCTCACATGTCTCAACGCCCAATGCCTCCAAAGTTTGGCGGAAAGTAGGCAATAGAGGCCAAATTTTGTTTGTCTGTCCAATTTACAAAATGTAAATATAATCTAAATTTTATGTAGTAACTCTTTATCTACAATATTAATAAAACATACTTTAATTATGTTATAGATAAATAATGATAGTAAAATTAAAAAGTTAGTTTATTTTCAAATAATTATATACCTATAACATAAACGGCCTGTCATGGCGCAGCGGCACAAGTGTGTGACTGTAACCGACAGGTTCTGTGGTCGATCCGCAGTCGAAGAAATGAAATATTTAATATTTTCAATAGAAATATTTCTTCGCTCTGGTAGTAAGGGCAAAACGCTGCGTTGAATTCCGCCACTCAACACGCAATGCCTCAAATTCGGCGGAAAGTGGGGAACGGAAGTGGAACGGAGAGTCTTAATACTAGGTTCCCAGGTTCCCTCTACCTACCCTGCCTCGTGCGGGATAAAGCGTGAAGCTGAAAAGAAAATAACATAAATAATATATATTTTAATTACGTTATAGGTAAATAATTATTAAAAGATTTAAATATAACTATCACAGGCAGCACTACGTATAGTAGATATATATATATATTTTAACAAAATCTAATAATTTGGAATTAGGCAAAGAATTATTAACATCTTAAAAACCAAGAGAAAAATTTTAAAATACACGATAACTTTAATATACAATTTATATCAACAGTATCAAATACAAAAATCAGAAACGAAACACCTCGTGTTAACTGTTAATCCCGTTGTTATTGACAGTCCGCCCCAAACCGTTGTGACGTTACTTTGTGAATAAACAACATAGCGTTGCCATTTACACGTAAATCAATCCAAATATTGAAAAATATCCAACACCAATGCACTTTAAAGCCAAAAACAATTTCAATCCGAAATTGAATAACTTACTCGACAGATACAAATATTTTCTTGCTATTTTGTTCTTTTGCGGTTTTAATCTGCGCGTTTTTAAGTTTTTCAATAGATTTAGAATTTTATCAATTCTATACAGCGTTTTTCTTATCATCTTAACAACTTTGGCTACTGTATACTGCTGTAACAATGTAAATATTTTACAAATATGGTCTTTAGTTGAATATGTCTTGTCTGTTTCTATTTTAATAATATATAACAGCAAAATAACCAAATTCTCCTTCAAACTTCATGAAATCGACGTCTGTATGAGAATGAACTTTAACCATTATACTGGTATCAGAAAAAAAGTTGGCATAACGATAATGTTGCTTTGGATTATTAGAATTTGTTACACCATTATTCATTGTTTGTGTTATGGCTGTTTTACTTATTTTGTCGCTTTTGTAATAAGCTTATTCGCATCTTTCTCATTGGATTTGAATAGAGTGTGGCGTTTCATAGTTTTGGATATAGTGTATCATCGTCTTTCCTTACTCCGTCAAAGGCTAGAAGAAAATATTGGAAGCAATTATTATTTGTATATAAATAATAATAAAATTAACAAAGAAGACAAAATTAAATTTTGTATCAATTTGTATAGAAGTATTGCTGATATCACTGATCTAATTTCTCCTGAGTTACATGCTTCTGTAAGTATCCTTTTTTTTTTTGTTTAATTAAATTTATTATCAATAGAAAATATTTTTTAGTTTTCACACTGTACCCCGGACATGGTAGAGTCGGCAAAGGAAACTTGAGAACCTAATCCTAACCACCACAACCTAATCTTATGACACTCCGTTTTATTCACCACTTTTTGCTGAATTTCCGGTATTACGTGTTGAGTGGCGGAACTCAACGCCGCACTTTGTCACCAAAACAAAGAAATATAATATTATGTAGTATGATTTTACAATATAATCTATCCTTTAATTATTTTTCAGATGTTTGCTAGTATTATATGCAGTATACCTAAAATAATAGTGAATATTTATCACGTACTACTTGTATTAGAAGGTGTAGTAAGTAGTAATTTAAATTATTATTTAATTTAATGATTGATAAAACACCTACTTTACATTATATACATTATTATATAAAAATATACTCAGCTTTACGCTGAATTCCGCACGTGGCAGGGTAGGCAGAGGGAACTTGGAAACCTAGTGTTAAGACACTCCGTTTCACTTGCATTCCCCACTTTCTGCCGATTTTGAGGCATTGCGTGTTGAGTGGCAAAGCTCAACGCCGTGTTTTGCCTTGTACCAGAGCGAAGAAATGAAAACATTAACTGTTTAAATTGAAAATATGAAATATTTCATTTCCTCGAGTGGAGATAGTCGCACACGTTTGTGCCGCTGCACCACAACAGGCTCCTTAATATACGACATTCGAAGATATAAAATTATATATTTAAAAATAAATAAAAGTAATGCCTAATAAATTTCATTTCCACGAGTGGGAATTGAACCCACAACCTGTCGCGTTTACTTTTGCTCTTATGCCACGACTGGCCTTCTTGTTTTTTTTATTTTTTTTTATGGACAAGACACGGCAAACGAGCGTACGGGTCACCTGATGGTAAGTGATCACCGTCGCCCACTGCCCCGTGTAACTCTAAAGGAGCTACAGGAACGTTGCCGTCCTTCATGGTGGATGGGCACCGGGGCCCGGCATTACCCAATGCGAAACGCAGTGGTCGAAACCACTACTTCACGCCGGTTGTAAATGCCGGGGGTGGTAATAATCCGGTCGAGTCTGCCCATGCGTGTTGTCATTGCTGACAACGTGACTCTCCCACGTACTTTAGTCGCCTCTTGCGACACCATCAGTACCAGGGTGATCCTATTCTAAGCCGGAATCACACGGCCTTGTTATAAAAATATATATTATTGAGAATATGTAAAAATATTTTTTTATTTGATATGCTATCCAATTTAAGAAAGTCACATAACTTTCAGGAGCCAGCACAATCTATTGGTTTTCTCTCAATGCATATTTGTCACGTGTGTTTCCTTCTGTTTTCACCATGCATATTAATTGAACTACATTTGGTTGAAGTAGAAAAGATAAGGTGTCAATTGCTTCACCTTCTTATTGAGGAAAAAGGTACGATTTTAGTAGTAGTATTAGTTTTGTAGACATTTAAATAAAATAAAATATATACTTAGAAAATGTATAAATATTTGTTTTTTTAGAGTTGTTTGTTAAAGTCCGCTTAATTTTCTTCTACATTTCGTATTTATATTTCGTATTTATCGATCAATTCCTGCTTTACTGACAGTGACAGAGAGATTAGTATAAAACAGAAACATTTAAGGCGTGGATAATTTCTAATAAAGCAGAAAATCATATATAATTAGCAAGTTTCATTATACGACCATAGTTGCGCAAAGTATGCGAAAGATGATAAAATAAAAAACATTCATTTTTGATATTATTTTACTTTATTTAAAGTAATTACTTATGATTACAGATCCAAATATCAAATCGGATTTAAGTGATTTTCTAACGTATACAAACATAAGAAATTTCGAAAGCAGAATATGGCGGTTCATACCAATGAATATAAGCTTGCCCATAGAAATAGCAAGTATGTGCACTTCTACTATGATTGTGATTATTAATTTTACACACTTATATGGATAAAAAAAATATTGAAATAAAAGTTAAAAATAAGAATGTATTTCTTTTCCTCCTTCGTTTTTTCTACGTAATATTTTTTTTTAATACGTTTTGATTATTTATGAAAATTGTAAAAATAAAAATAAAAATTCTTTTCTCTTCATACTTTCTCCTCTGGTGCTAAATAAATATATGTTCATGGTATACTATTGCAGCTTTCATATAGCACAGTAGCCAGAAAGATGTTAGTGAACACCTCCATACCCCACTTTTTTTTAAAGTTACGGAATATTATTTGTTAAGTAGAGAAGCCCGACGCAGCATTTTTTGTCTTACCAAAGTAAAGAAATAAATAATAATTTCCCGAGTGGGAATGGCAGTATCACTATGACCTCAAAAAATTTAAAACATTTAATTTTAAATATAAATCTAACGTGTTGTGTCAAAAATCAATGGAATGTTTGGATTCTGATTTAATTTAACTATCCCGACCGTACCAGAAGTCAAGAAAACAATATATTTTACAATATTTTAACTAAACATATATGTACCCAGCATAAAGAAAAATAAAAATAGTAAGCAAATGCTTTATATTATAATAAATAAGTTTACTTAAACAAAGGAGACCTGCCGTGGCACATGGGCACAAGTGTGTAACTGTAAACATGACTGGCTGTGGGTTCGATCGCTACTCGAGGCAGTGAAATATTCATTATTTTTAAATAAAATATTTCATACTTTTATTTCTTCGCTCTGGTAACTAGGCAAAGCGCAGCGTTTTTTTCCGCGACACAACACGCAATACCCCAAATTTGGCGGAAAGTGTGGTACAGGACTGAGTGTCTTAACGTTAGGTTACCTCTATCTCTATCAGTTCCCTACCACCGGATTTAGCCTGAATCTGAAAAGATAAAAGCTTTAAAAAGTTTATTCTTTATAAAAACCAATGTTATTTTCCCTAAAGCTTCAATGACAGTTCGAAGGGTATGATTTGACGAGCTGACTGCACATTGGTTTAACGATGTATCTACTTACAAAGATTTGTCAAAGTCAAGTTCAGCAAAAAGTTTCTTTGATGATTTCTTTATAAACACGAATAGGAAGATGATAATAAAGTGATTGGTTTGGTTTTGTATTGGACCGCAAATTTTCTTATTGTGTATAGAAAATTATTTAGTTCCTTCAGGCAAAATATGATGTAAATTTACTAGAGTCAAAATTAGACTGTAAAAAAAATATTGAGCGAATTCGTTTAGAAATTATTGAATAAGAGTGATTTTTTACTAGGTTACTACTACGTTCATTTAGTTTTTTTCTGTATAGTCTATATTTGATAAGATTTAATTGTTATTTGCAATAGGAATTACTTTTCCTGTCTAGAAACCGAACAGAAAAGGTAGAATTTCTACACGGAAAAAATTTATACATAATGTTTTCTATTCCGCGATTTATTACATATTTTTGTCCTAAACTGGTGATTCACGTCGTCAGTTGTGGTTTCAATTTCCACTCAGTAATATTAATTACTTTCTTTTCATCATTCTGATATTAAGAAGAAAAAAGTATTTGTCAAGAAAATCAAAATAACTTCATGCAATACATATCATACGCATTATAATTAATAATAGGAAAGCTTAAGAAGCCTCAGTGTCAGTAGGGTATATTCTGGTCTGTAGGGTAGGGGTATTGTATGTGGTAGAAATTAACGCTGTGTCGTTTCCTCTTACCATTGTACTGGATGGAAATCGAACTCACGATATTTGTGTTTATTGTAAAATGTGATACCGCTGTGCCAGGACGGCCTCTCGATGATAAAGAATGCAAATAAATAAGTAGTTACAGTCGTCCACTCGGCAGTAGTGTAATATGCATTGTATGACCTTTCATAATTCTAAGAACTTAACGATTGTCTCTTACTTTATTACAAATGAGATAATAAGGCGTAAACACGCAATCTGATACTTTAAAAGAAGTATGAAGACCCTCAGATTGATAGGGGAAATTAATTTACCAGTATGTACATAATAAATTGAACTAAAAATAGTAATTTAATATATCACATCACATATAATAAATATCCATATAATCAAATAAGACCAAATTTTGTATCATTAAAGGATTCGTTCTGATATTTAATTAGAAATAACTAAGAGTATGACACACAGCAAATTTTTTTTTTTAGTTTATCGCTATGCCCCACACATATCAAGGTAAACAAAGAAAACCTAATGTTAAGACACTCTGTTCCATACTTTCCTCTCTTTTAGCGAGCGAGGAAATAAAAACATTGCATATTTTAGTTCTTCGGATCGGGATTAAACCCACAGCCAGATTAACGCACTTACAGATGCACACTTGTTGGTCTGCGAGATTAAAGCGTTTAACATAAGAAGCTTCTGAAACATGCTTCTTAAACTTATTAAATTAAGTAGAGATAAATAATTTTTATAAGAAAAAAAAACAATCGGGGAATCGTGAATTTAAATATCGTTTTGTTCATAATTTTTTACTTTATGATTTTAAATTATTCCTTTACCAGAGAAGTGGAATGGAAGAAATTAAAAAAATAAAACAGGCGTCGACACGTGACATGATCAAAGTGAATTTCGTCTCTTTGTGATCTGGTCCGGTATAAATGCGGCAGAAAAATAAATGTCATAATCATTTTATTTTAATTATATTTTTTTAAAATAAAAATAAAACAACTTTACGTTATTTACTTAACAGGGTAGACAGAGGGAACCTGGCTTTAAGACACTCCATACTCATAAACTTACGAAACATTGCATGTTAAGTAGCGGAGCTCAACGCCGGGATTCGTTCACGTCACGTTATGAATAAAAGATAATTTATTAAATGTAATGTATAAAAGCTCCGTTCTCTCTGCCTACCCCGCTAGGGATATAGCGTGAGGATAAGTAAGAAAGTAAGTAATATATTAGACAGATTTTTTGCTGTATATAACTAAGAGTAGTAAATATTATATCAGGTACACACGTGTGGGTTTAATTCGGTTTTCTAAACAGGTATCTTTAGATATATATCTTCCTCGATCGATCGATTATTTACACAACACAAAAATATGAAATATTATTTTTGTATTGTATAAATAATAGATAATGAATAATTCGTATAAGCATTATATAATATTAATACAAGCTTATATAACAGTCATTTCTCTTCCTGTTCCCCCTATGAATTTAAACTTCCTAACATTTTAAAGTTAACCTTTTATTGACGTGTCACGAGACTTACGAAAGCACTAAACAAATCGTACTATATTATTCAACTTAAACCAGTTAACGGCATGATAGTAATTAGCACACAGTGTAATAGCCTAACGTAAGTAACGCCGCCGTTAATCCGTTACGCCGTTACGCGTTTAACGCATTTAATACGTTCCTAACGTTATCTCTATACGCTTGGTGTCGTTAAAAATAAAGAGCGTCAGTTAAACAGACTGATAAGAAATGTATGTATGCAATTTTCGTAGAATATTACTTTGGTTGTTGTTAATAAGTGAATAGATGAGGTTAACATTTTGCCGGTTTAAGCCGTCCTGGCTCAGCATCACATCTATAAACACGATAGATGTAGGTTGGAATCCCATTTAATGAAATGTATTTTTTTTTATTACCTCTTTCCAGAAATAAGACAAAGCGTGGTGTAAATTTCGCCACCTAACACGTAAAAACATTTTATATTGCAGTCAAGATTTAGTTAGAATATTAACTGAAATTATTGTTACTTAATATATCTAAAAGAGAATAATTAAATATCATTTATACAAAATATCATATTATATCATATAAATTGTTTCCAATGTAAGTAGTGTAGATGTGATACAGAATAATTAAAAACGACAAAAAAATACAATAAATCTAAGTAAAAAATTTAAATGTTATTATTATGGTAATTTATAATATCGAACAACACTTATATACTTATATATTAAAGTAGGTATACAATTTATCAGCTTAACGCTGTATCCCGCACTAGGCAGGGTAGGCAGAGGGAACGGAAGTGAAACCTAGTGTTATGACACTCCGTTCCACTTCCGTTCCCCACTTTCCGCCGAATTTGAGGCATTGCGTGTTGAGTGGCGAAACTCAACGCCTCGCTTTGCCTTATTACCAGAGCGAAGAAATGAAATATTAAATATTTAAATTGAAAATATTAAATATTTCATTTCCTCGACTGGGGATCGAACCCAGAACCTGTCGGTTACAGTCACACTCTTGTGCCGCTGCGCCACGACAGGCCTCAATAGTAGGTATACAACACTCTTCATAAATATATTTATAAAATAATGTTCCGCAAAACATAAACTAAGCGCAATCATCAAACGTATTATAATAACTTTCATCGTACAAATGCGATGAAATAATGTCGAAAGTCTCTCACGACTCATTAGCAGATTTATCTTAGGCTGAGCACAGATGAAAAATCCAATAGAAGTGATTCATTTCAATGTGCAGGGAACTGCCTAACCAAGCCCGAAAATATAGCAATTATATATGTGTTTAAACATCCCTAAATTAAATTCATGCCGTTATATGTGACATACATAATAACATATATATTTTTTATAAGCTTGACATTTTTACGACCGACGCAAAAGGAAAAGTGTTATAACTTTTAACTTTCTTTTTGTTTGTCTGTCTATGGTATCATAGCTACTGAATGAGAACCAAGTTGATGCGGACTTTTTTGTCGAAAAATTAGTTTAAGAGCTGCAAGCATTATCACCTTATCTCTGCGTAGCATTATCACCTTATCTCACCTAGTGTTAAGACACTCCTGCTTGCTATGCTATCTATTTTAACTCCTTTACAGATATTGACGTATGTATTAAGACGTATTTAAAGCGGCGCATTGTGTAGTTGCCAGAGAGAAAAAAATATATGAGTGGAAATCCGCTACTTCTATTTTATGTACTTATGGTATATATTTATAAGCTTTAAACCACTTCTAAATCTGTTCTATGACAAATATATTTTCTTGATGAGTTGTAAACTCGTTGATGTGGCATTTTATCTTGTCGTTGGAACAAGCAAGTTTTAATGGTGATTGAAGGGGGTCTTTATTGTGATGTATCTCATACTTTAAGAAGGGGTGAATTTGTATAAACGTTTAGTACTACATAGCTATTAGAGAAGTGAAGTCAAATAACTTATGATTACTAATCATATAGCAAATATATATATGAAACTAAATATATATACTATGTATTTCTGGTAAAATGGTAAAAAAGAGTCTTCTTAAGGAACAAATGCTACAAAATATTGTTGTTCACATTTTTGCAGAACAGTTTCTAATGTTAGCAAAAAAAAATGGTAAAAAAATAATAATTAATTGAGGTCTAGGTCCAGAATTATAGCATCTGACTAAAGACATTTATAATTCCTATATTTTATACTATTACATAATGTCTGTCGTAGCGCAGCGGCACAAGCGCGCGATTGTAACCAGGTTGTGGGTTCGATCCCCACTCGAGGAAATTAAATATTTAATATTTTCCATTTAATATTTAATGTTCTCATTTTTTCGCTCTGGTACAAGTCAAAACGCGACGTTGAGTTCCGCCACTAAACAATAATAACTTAATAAATCCTCAAAAATAAAATAAGTATTTTAGATTACCTATATTGACATTTTTATTCTTAAATATCTTACTATTAAGAACGATAACAGACACGGATACAAAGTGTCTTAACACTAGGTTCCCAAGTTCCCTCTGCCTACCCTGCCATGTGCGTCATATAGCGTGAAGCTAAAAATCTTACTATTAAATTACATTTATCATCATCATCATTCAAGCTTTACGACTCACTACTGTAATAGTACAAAAAAACACCTTTACCCTTTTTCCGCAAAAAAAAAATTAGGGAACCTACTCTAGGTTCCCCAGACAAAACACATTTAGTAACATTACATCAAAAAGTATATAATATACTGCATTCTAATGATGTCAAGTTAGCTCTAGCCATTGCAATTGAATTAACGTCTTATACCTACAGATATATTCTCTAGAGACTGAGCTTAAGTGAGTTTGGGAAAACATTATAAAAACTATTCGAGAGCACCGAATAAAAACTTTATTGATACAATGAATAGAAAGTGCTGCCACTTGGGATGTAATACTTGACTAGCCCTCGCCTCCTACTGTGTCCTAATACCAAAATAAATAAATTCTTAATACAAAGTTTGATATAATGAGGCATGTCGTGGCGCAGGGATACAAATGTGTGATTGATGAGACAGGTTGTGAGTTCGATCCCCAAAGCGCGGCGTTGAGCTCTGCCATTCAACATGCAATACCTCAAATTCAGCGGAACGTGGGGAACAGAACGCATTGTCTTAACAATAGGTTCCTAAGTTACCCTTGACATGTGCGGGATATAGCGTGAAGCTGAGTGAGTGGAACTTACTCAGAGTTTGATATCTCTTTTACATCTAAACGGGGACGATCGTCCCCCGAAAACGTCGTAAATTACATACTGATTATTGTTCTAATTTTAATTGCTCGATCTATAGTATTCAAGAACTGTCACTTTATTATATATTACTATATATATTTTTGTTTACACTTTCTACTTAAACACGACATGTTCTGGGTTCGATTCCCACTCGAGGAAATTAAAATTTTGAAATGTTCGTTTACTTGTTTTGGTAACGGAGCAAAGTCCAGTGTTTAGTTTCGCCTTTCGACAAATAGAAATTCAGGGAAAGACAAGAAAGGTGTTCACCAAACAAATATCGCAAATGGGAAAACATATTTTAAACAATGAACTAACATAAAAAATATATATTTCTCTGCATACATATATAATGAAACACTGAAATCCGGATATTACCAACTTCAACCGGAGCCGTAATATTGCGCTCATCGCCAGATAAAAGAAGGGTCGTTTTAGTTAAATCGTCTCTTTCACGCTTTCTCATTTTCAGTTGAGTGTGTTTTTGTTCTTTTCATACAATACTAGAAAGATAAAGATTGTCCATTTAAAACATTAATTTCATAATTATTAAATACTTGCATCCAATTTCTACTTTTGGGAATAATCCGATTGTGTAATCAATTAAGATTATACAGCACAAAAAGTTGTAAATGTTATTCAAATGAATTATATATAAATTAGTAACTTTTACTTATGACTTTGCACTCGTAGTCAAATGGAAATATCCCAAAGGGTCGACATAACATATTTTAAGTTTCTCGGGTCTCCGAGCATAATTACAATAGTTTAAATTGAAACGATCAATAGTAGGCTCCTGAGATAAGATCGATAAAATAAACAATCTACCTAAGCAATAATATTATAAATGATATAATAATAAAAGGACATATACATACATATTTATTTGATTTATGGAATTTAGGGAGAAATAACATTATAATACAAATCGAACCTGCTATCTTCTCTGTATTTAGAAATAAATGATTTTACATAAAATAGTTAGAATTTTGCTCATACAATTTTACACTCAGTAGCATTCGCATACATTTAAATTTAAAGTTATGCAACGTTTGTACTCCTGAATTTTTATTAGCTTTTGTTTATATCTAAAGTAAGCTAGCAAAAATTAAGTCCAAAACATGCAACCCATACAATCCCGTAATGAAATTCGAAATCAAGGGAATACAAAACAATTGTACCTACGTTGCAAACGATTTTATCCCAATCGCAGAAAGAAAGTAACTGAAAAAACTTGCCTGAATACAGATGAATCTATTATTGAAAATATACTGTGTAAAATTTCATCGAACGGAAATTATAAGAAAATACCTATAAAGACACTAAGCCACTTTGTCCCATATTCACCCTTTTTTTTAGAGAGGTTATGTGTTGAGTAGCATAACGCTTTACCTGTCACAGGAAATTAAAAAAATAAAAAAATATTTAAATTTAATCATTACCCAGTGCGCATATTCAAGTCACAATTATCACGTTTATAATTAAACTCTATTATGTTTCTACAACGGCTCCAAAAGAAAAAGTTTCCTGCACATAGAAGAGAACTTGGAAACTTAATATTAAGACCACGTTTGCTTAACACTTCTACTTTACACCGAATTTTTGAGAAATTGTGTATTGACTAGGGGAAACTCAACCGCGCTTTACCTTAGCTAGTAAATGAAATTTTAATTCTAATATTTTTTTTTATGGATAAGACAGGGCAAACGAGCGTACGGGTCACCTGATGGTAAGTGATCACCGTCGCCCACGGCCCCGTGTAACTTCAGAGGAGCTACACGAGCGTTGCCCGTCTTTAAAGTGAATGGGCTACGGGGCCCGGCATTACCCAATGCGAAACGCAGTAGCCGAAGCCACTACTTAACGCCGGTTTTAAATGCCGGGGGTGGTAATGGACCGGTCGAGTCTGCCTATGCGTGTTGCCATTTCTGACAACGTGACTCTCCCACACGTACTTTAGTCGCCTCTTACGACACCATCAGTACCAGGGTGATCCTATTCTAAGCCGGAACCACACGGCTGAATATTATCTTTCCTCGAAAGGGAAATATCTTCTGCGTTTACTGTGGCACACTTGGGACACGACCGCCCCAAAAGAAATATTGTTCGTCAAAGTATCGCGCCGTGAGTACACATATCCCTCTGCCAAAAGCTAACAGACAGACTGACTGCCATGTAGTCGCCTCGTTTACATGTTGTTTACAGAATAAGAACAAAAAAACCTATACAATTGCACTACTCCAACCAATTGTTTGCATTTGCAAATAGAATTTGCTTATAAATATTGCTTTCTACTCAATGAACTGTATTGATGACGAAAATGTCTCTTGAGGTAGTTTTAAGTTATTGAATATTGTGTACTAGAATAATATATGATATGTTGTATTGTCTAGATAAATTGTAAAGATAAATTGTCACTCTGTCGTTTTCCTGTCATATTTATCTTAGGATGACATGAAAAATATTAAAATTAAATATCGCAAGAACCCACCATCATCTTATCTACAATCAAATGCTGTCCCACTGGACATGAACCACTGTTCATTGGATATTACTTATTAAGGTGCCACTTAAACAATAATTATTTAATTCTATATCCTATCAATTGATTACACTGGAAATAAATTGATTCAAAATATTCAAACATAATAAGATTTATTTTTCAAATATACACTACATCTTTCATATATTGATCGGGAACCTAGTTCTAAAACCTCCGTTTCCAACTTCCGATCCCACTTTTCGAGATGTTACGCAATGAGTGGCGTATCTCATCGCCGCGTTCGATGTAGCTACCAAAGCAAGGAAATTATATAATAATATTATTCATCTTTTTTTTTCCTTTTTTTTTAGTGAAAAGACGGCAAACGAGCGTACGGGTCACCTGATGGTAAGTGATCACCGTCGTCCACAGCCCCGAGTAACTCCAGAGGAGTTACAGGAGCGTTGCCGTCCTTTAAGGTGGAAGGGCATCGGGGCCCGGCATTATCTAATGCGAAACGCAGTGGCCAAAGCCACTACTTAACGCCGGTCTTAAATGCAGGGGGTGGTAATAATCCGGTCGAGTCTGCCCATGCGTGTTGCCATTGCTGGCAACGTGACTCTACCACACACACTTTAGTCACCTCTTACGACACCATCAGTACCAGGGTGATCCTATTCTAAGCCGGAATCACACGGCAAATCATCTACTCCGAATGGTCATAAAAAATATTAATATCGTTAACAGTCAGACAATGTGTTGGTGCAACTCGACAACCTAAATAGCAAATACTATATATATAATATATAACTTGTAATTCATAACGCATATTATAGTGAAGATAATAAAAAATAAGAAATGAAATATTTTCGTATCGCAAAAAAAAACAATATCGTTCCTATTTTATTGCGAAGCAGTGGAAATATCAGAAATTTATTTACGAACAATATATTATATTACGCGCCGTACAGTAAGCTATACGCAAAGATCGCTCACATTCATCACCCCCACTCAGTCATCCGTCAAAAAAGCGTTCACCGTACTTTATTGTCTAGCAACACCGCACCGGGGAAATTCCTGCCAGCTTTGGTCGTTCATTTTTAGAGATCCGCAGAACAAATTTATTTCGCCAACATTGAAATGTTTTTTTTTTTTACATTCAAACTTTATATCGGCAGAGTTAATGGATTATCATTTATTTTATTTTTTTTTATTCATGTTTTAACCTTAACGAGGTAGCCAAAGCCTTATCCACTACCACGAAATTCTTCACACGTCTTAGTGAGGATACTCGTACCAAACGATCCTGGTATACATTTTTACTGTTTTCAATTTTTAGTACATGCCTTTACGTGACATTTTGTCATCATTAGGTCTAATAATAATATTAAAAAGTCCTAGTGTTTAGTTTAGTTTTTTTTTTCAGCTTCACGCTGTATCCCGCACGAGGCAGGGTAGGCAGAGGGAACTTGGGAACCTAGTGTTAAGACACTCCGTTCCACTTCCGTTCCGCGTTTTCCGCCGAATTTGAGGCATTGCCTGTTGAGTGGCGGAACTGAACGCTGCGCTTTGCCTTATTACCAGAGCGAAAAAATTAAACATTAAATATTTTAATTGAAAATATTAAATATTTAATTTCTTCGACTGGGGATCGAACCCAGAACCTAACGGTTACAGTCACATGTTTGTGCTGCTGCGCTTTAGTTTAGTGTAAAAGCAAATAATATATTTGTATTTAATTCTTAATTACATACTAACTACTCTAGATAATATTGATGTGCTGTCAAAAACCAACTAATATAAAACAGATATTATATATGAACAAATCATTTTAGTTTTTCTACGGAACAATCAATTAAAAGATAGATTCATTGTTTATTCTCGTTTTACTTTTTTCGTAGCAACACCAGCGAAAGATATGTTTTAAACATTAGAACTGTAGGGCTGTATTGGAAATCGCTTTATTTCATATGATGAATCGGTTTAAGGTTACATGTAGCTACGAGTAGGAGACATCAAGGTGCACCCTTGCGAACTCATGTATAATAGTAGGTTTTGTTGATATAGAAACATGTTTAACGTAGAAATTACAAATACTATATTGAATAGAACAGGCTTCTCTCATTCCACCAGGAATATCTTTGAATAAGGTGGAAAGCGGAGAGCGGAGTGCCTCGATACTCCGCTCACTTTATCTACCTTGTCAAAGCACCACCCAGTAGAAGTATGTCAATGTTGTGCAATTAGAAAATAAAATAAATTTGGTATTTGTGATCGTTTCAAGAGGATGTTTGTCTTTAATTAATTTCGGTTAATATGATTAAACATGAAACAGTATGGTATTTAATATCCAAGGAGTAACAAAAAGTAGATATGAAAGTAGAGGAAGGGTTGCATTTTCTTTGATAATAAAATTTTTAATTATTACACAAATTAAAGTTTTGCTCCTTAAATAAAGTCTCTAGTGGGTGAATCTGACCTCAGGCACAAAGGGACGGCGTACATCGTATGGTGAGCTATTACCAATTGACCGCGCGGATGAAGCAGTGGTTAAGATCTAGTACGTTCATAGTATCAAAAATATTTTTTTCAAGTTACCATAACAATCATATACAAAAGATTCACTTCCAATATCAAAATTACCCTTTTACCTATGATAAGCGGATTATTAAAAAGCATCTCATTCATAGCAATATAAATATAAATTTGAAAAAGATATTTGGAAATGAAAAGCGACCACTTCCTTCGCAATAAATCAGTGTAATCCCTCGACAGTACGAAACCTTTACATTGTTAAATGATATATGGGATTCTAGTCCTTATATTGGTAATACTGCTTTATGTTATAAAGATGATATTCCCTTGTTCTGCCATTAAGATATTATTTTCATACGTTTATTTGTCAACATGTCAAAGTAGCCCTTTGATTTCCATGTATCCCTTTTCTATACAAATAGGGTTTAAATATAAGGGTGATTTTGAATTATTTTAATTTAAATAAAATGATAGCAGAGAGTACTTACCTAATGGCATTGTTTTTTCTTTTTCTCCACTTGAATTGTTTTTTCATGTTTAGTGGTAAACTAAAAAATACAAAATAGAAAATTACAAAAGATATAATTTCCCTTGACCTTGTAAAAATTACGAAAATTTCTCTCATAGTCTTCTCTATACTCCCAAACCTACCTTCATTCTAAATTTAAGCTTTTAAGTCCAAAATTCTGAACTCTTAGAAATTAAATATCTGAAGATAATTATAGCAAGTTCTTATTCTAGTTCTAATATAAATCAGAAACAAAAGCTTTTTGATCGCGAGTATATGTATAAATAAACCTCTATACATTCCACAATTTTCCTGCATCTCACAGAAAAGTATTGTACAAAACGTAATCAATGTAACCGATTCATTGCTTTTGTTCATTTTCTTTTCCACCTCAATTCCGTACGCTTAACTGTTTCACAGACAGACATTCGGTCTGTATTCAATTAACAAATCTAATACAGTTGAGTCAAGTTTTTGTACAACTTAAAATTAAATTTCAACATTGTGTTCTTTTTTATTTCTTTAAAAATGTAAAATGGTATAGTTATTTTCAACTAAGTTAGTTATTTTCAACAATAATTTTCAACAATAATTCAATTGGATGGTGTTTATTTTTGAAATATTGATCTATGTGTGTACAAAAGTAAATACCTAAGTATAGTAAAATAATAATAAGTGTTATATGTGAATCAGCATTTTTTTTTTAAAAATACTGCTATTCAGAAAATACTTAATAGCACCCATCATTGCCCTCCCAATGTCCTATTTTTTTTAACAATGTATGTGATAATATTAGATACGTTCTAAAAAACCAATTAATCTTTCTCAACAATAAACTTAGCAAAACACAATTGTAAAAATCAAATTTTCGTATTGCCTAATACGAAAATCCACAATAAAGCAATAAATATCAATTCTGAGTGAACAGCGGTCGAGATATAAACCAAACCGGTGATTAACAGATCGACGGTTAATAGACCTAGCGGGGTTAGGGTTGTCGAAAATTGTATTTGTAAGTTGAATATTTTTAAGGTTACATGATCATCGTGGTAGACGGAATAATGTTAGTGTTAAAACATTCCGATCATTTCAAGGATTGGACGCTAAGGTTTTATTAATTTGGCCTATTTTTTTATATAGGACAAGTCAAAATAATGTTTTATGAATATTTTCACTCGATAATGTTATTGTTTGTCAACGTTGGCGTTATAATTACTTTTTAGTTTTATATATTTTTCAATTTGATTAAAGGTTAAAAAAGAACAAAAATAAAATTATTATTAGGTTAAGCAAAATTGTCATAAAATTTCTAGTTTTAATTTTATAAATTGATTGTTTCATTTTTCAACCCTAAACAGCAATTGTTAAACGACTGGATATAACTCAGCAGCCGCAAGGCCATTTAATCATGTTACCGATTGCGGTGTTGTAATGAACATTACAATGCTGTCTACAATATCTATATACGAGATGTAAAAAAGCAGTTCCATCTTTTATATATAAACATAAAAAATATTTAAAAAAAAAGTGCAGCGTTGAGTTCCGCCACCAAACACATTATGTCTAACGCATTTAAAGAAAGTGTAAGAAATAATTGCCTACATATCCAGATGTGCGGGTAAAGCTTTAGTAAGTTAGACAACAAGAACTTAGTGACTAGGCATTTTACTTAACTTACGACCCATTATAGACCAGTTCTTTTTTTAGATACAATGGAATTTGCATACTTATTTTCATAGAAACGTAAATACTTATTAATAACTGCAAAATTGATGCAATGCCTCGAGTGTTCGGCAGAAAGCCAGAGAAACAAGTGTCTTAACGTGAACTACCACCAAACTCTCTCAGCTTCACACTGAATTCAGCACGTGACAGATTAGGCAAGGAGAAATTGGGAACCTAGTGTTAAGACACTCCGCTCCGTTCCCTACTTTCTGCCGAATTTGATGCAGTATATGTTGAGTGGCGAAACTCAACGCCGCGCTTTTCCAAATTTAATATTTTATTTTCTCGAGTGAAGATCAAACTACTATACAATCAACCACGTTTACAGTCACTCGTTAGTGGTCCTACACTACGACATGCCTCACTTACCGAAGTTACTAAAGACGAGGTACAATGGAAACATAAAAAATGTACCAATTTTTCATGGGATTATAAATATATATATTTTTATCAATAGGAAAAAAAATGTATATAAACTTACCTGTTTGATCCTCTCAACAATATCTAAAAAGAGCTTATTAGCTTCGAAGTAATAACAATTTTACAAAAGGATATTCACACTTTTTTCCTTTCGGGGGGGATTTTTCAAAGAAATCGCTATTAATTACTGTCGTCGCCAAGGGGCTTAAATCTTTAACCCTTTACCACAGCGAAGTATTAGCTGTAGGCATTTTCATGCACTCCTAAACTCTTTTAAACTTATTGTTTTCTTTTGTGCGAATGTCATTGAGAAATGGTCATTATTAGTGTTTGATGTTTGTTTTTGAGTGGGCTATTACGTTTTATAATTTCACCTTTTTTTTTGGAGCTTTGTTGAGTGACAGTGGAAAATTGGTGTCGATTATTTAAGTAGAGAAAAGTTTTTTTTACTAATTATCAGTTTTTTTTAATTTATAAAACGATAGTAAACAGATATTTGTAGAATTAAAAAAAAAATAAGAGCTTTTATGGTGGCGTAGGCTGTAAACGCGATGGTTGTGGACTGGGTTCCAATTGGGGAATAAAATATTTTATAATTTCATTTCTTCGGTCTGGATTTACTACTATTAATAGTGATAACACATCAAAGATTCACTGAAAAGTAGTGAATCACCGTAAATGGTAGTGCCTTATGGGGCCAAATAATCTTAGTGTGACACTAGATTCTAATCAATCAATTATTAATTTACATAGCAATGTGGAGAATAAAAGCGAAAAGCTAAATTAACTTTTTTATTTTTAAGTATCTCCCGAATTACTACCATTTTTACCTCTTTTAACTCTAATCAAATATATACTGTAATCAAATTCAACTCCACAACCATCGTGTCTACGATATTACTATATGACACAAAATAACGATTCGAGGCCTGCCGTGGCCTAGGCATAGGTTGTGGGTTCTATCCCCACTCGAAGAAATGACATATTTATTATTTTCGATTTAAATATTTAATGTTTTCATTTTCTTCGCTCTGACACAAGGCAAAGCGCGGCGTAGAATTCCGCCACTCAACACGCAATGCCTCAAATTCGGAAAGTGGGGAACGGAAGTGGAACGGAGTGTCTTAACACTAGGTTCCCAAGTTCCCTCTGCATACCCTGCCATGTGCGGGATACGGCGTGAAACTGAGTCTAAGTCTGAGTGAGTCTACAAAATAACATTGTATACCTGTCGCCGCCTGTATCATTAATCACTGACGCAATGGAGGTAGAATAGAATCTGACCTAAGCTCTAAGCACGATATACAATATTAAGTGAGCTTTTTGATTTATTGTTCTAACAGGACAATAGTGTAAAATATATTTTCAAGGCAACATTTTAAACTGAAATTACTATTGGTAATTGTCGCGAGTTTAAATCTCGCTACGTTTAATTTTTTATACATTTTCTAAAAAAAGTTTTTTTTTCTAAGTGCGGATTAATATGTAAAATTTTTAAAACTATTCAATAGTAACATTTTTTCTCACTAAATGATAATTTTAAGCAGTTTGGTTAGCAGAAAACCTCTCCCCACAAAGATGCTAATAGCAAACATATATAATCTATAACAAGCGTATAAAAATTAAACATACCTTGATGTGAATTTATGGCTTAGCGATCAGAGCGTTTGAACGGTTTCTAAGAGTCACAGGCTTAAATCCTGCTACATTACATTTTTTATATGTTTTCTGACAAATTCTTTATTTATTTTTCTTTTACTGTTGTTATTAGTTTGAGCTCCATATTTTTCTGTCTGTCTGTCTTGAAGCGGTCTATAGCACCGTAGCGCCCAAATGAATGAACCGGTTTGAAAATGTTTTTTTTTTTAATTGAAAGCTTTGTTAATTGTGGTCCTACTTAGCTACGTTTTAAAATTGAATAAGCAAATTAAATGCCAAGAAAAGTTAAAGATCTTTTGGGTTTGTGTTTTTATTTTTAAATTTATATTTTATTTACTTTCTTACTACAGATCTTAGCATCCACTATCATATCAACGACGACAAGTTCATATAATACTACCATATATAATAATACCATATATAATAACACCATATCAATTCCTGCCACGTGTGGAATACAACGAAAAACTGAGGAAAAAAAATTATACCTATATTATTATAAACTCAGCAGGAAACCCAATACAATCTAACATTACGTTTAATGTTACTTCTGTTTAGTATCGTATTAGGGATTCCCACAGAGCATCTCTATAAGACACATGAAGATCGTGCTTAGAAACTGTTAAAAGTAAGGAAATAAAGTTTAATAATGTGGGTCTGTAACATCGATATGGACAGCAACGACTGCAAAAAGGGTTGTTGAATAAATAAAAATAACAATAAAGTAACCATGAAACTAACAGTGTAGTGGTAGGAAAAGTTTGGAAAAGTACTTTGAAATAATCTTGTGACAATGTAAAACTGCAGAATGAGTGACGGAACTCAACGCCGTGCTTGGTCTTGTTACTATTCTATTTACTGGAGATTATATTACCTATGGACCTACTGATATCTCGAATAAATGTTTCCCAGGAACTGAAGAAACTACAAATCCTTCTTCATAGATTTCATTATTTAACACAATTAAAAATATATTTCTCACATGATATTGTTTCACACATCATTTGTTCATATCTCTTGTTTCTGCGGGTGATTTGTCAAAAACTGGAATGACAGTTCACGGCGTGATTTATTGTTTGCCGAGCAATTCGTGTAATGGATTTATCTGTTGAGCTTGCTAGTGTTTATATTTTCTTTTGAATTCTCCTTCTTATATCTTTCTTACCTGTAGAATATATCAATATATAGACTAAAATTATTTTTTGTATTAATATAAATACGCTTGTTGTGTATTCAAAATCATAAGTTGAAACCTAGTATTAAGGCAGTTCATTCTCCGTTTCTCACTGAAATCTCGAGACATTGTATTTTGAGTGGCGAAACATAATGCCGAGCATTGCCTTGTTACATAAATCACTGCGGCACTGACAATTTCAACTACTGTAATTAAAATAGATCAAATACATACGTAAGACAGTAGAAAAGTTTTCACGACACTTTCTAGGTATAAAGAAACGGAACTTAACGCTTCAACATAGCTATTTCTACGCTACGCCAATGTAACATTCTCTTACTAACTTACTCAATTTCACGCTGTATCCCGCACATGGCAGGGTAGGGGGGAACTTGGGAACTTAGTGTAAAGACACTCTGTTCCACTTCCGTTCCCCACTTTCCGCCGATTGATGCATTGCGTATTGAGTGGCAGAACTCAATGCCGCGTTTTGCATTGTACCAGAGCGAAGAAATGAAAAAAATAAATATTTAAATTGAAAATATTAAATAATAATTTCATTTCTTCGAGTGGGGATCGAACCCACAACCTGTAGGCTACAGTCACACGCTTGTGCCGCTGCGCCACGACAGGCCTCAACGTGTAACACAACCTTCTAAAAACATTGCATACAAATTAAACTAAAAGCATTATTCCATCTTAGAATCGGATACATATGTACATAAGTCATACATATCTCTCATGATTAAGACATAGCAATACAGAAGCCAATAGATAACATACAAATTGACACGTAATTGAAAACCTTATCAGATATATGACACTAATTACGAATCGATAATCCAACTATAATTAACCCACAATCAGGCTCAATTGACATAACGGATAATCCACGCGTGTAATTAGTAGAATACTCATATTGATATTAGAAACAATAGGTAAGCTATGATATAATACAATTAACAAGATAAATACTAAATTAAGGGACGGTCCAGTGATTATGGCTTGTTGATGGGCGTTTATACTATATGTACTATAAAGGTTTACGTTATAAAGCTGAGGTATGTCGGCGCAGGGGCTGAAGCGTGTAACTGTAAACGACAGGTTCTGGGTTCGATTTTAACTGGAAAATGAGAAATATTCCATATTTTCAAATGAAATATATAATAATTTCATTTGGTTTCATCGGTTTGGTAAAAAAACAAAGTATGGCGTTGAGTTTCGCAAACTAACATGGAGTGTTTCAAATTTGGCGGAAAGTGGAGAAGGGAGCAGAGTGTCTTAACTACAGGCGCGGGTTCAAATCCTGCTTCGTTCAAAATTTTTATACGCTTTTTAAATTTAAGTTTAGTATATTATAGTTATTGGGCCAAAAGTAGATACGATTTTGATATCATATAATATATGTTTTAGAAATTACATTTGACATTTTGTGACATCATCATCATCAAGTATAATATACACTACGTTTATTTATACAATACTTTTACTGTAGTTACTCTAAGAATTTTATAAAAGAAGAAAAAGAAATATAAATTTATAAAAAGAATAATAAATTAAGTTTAGCTCTACGCACAAGTTTATATTTTTAGTAAATTTCTCTAAACTTAAATTTAAAAAGCGTATAAAAATTTTGAACGTAACAGAATTTGTACCCGCGCCTGTTTTAAACCGGTCAAGCGCTCTGACCAACTAAGCCATACGCATACAGGTTCATGCCTTTTGCTTCCACATAACGATACCGACAAACGCCAGCAAGAGTTAATATACTCATTCCGCCCATGCTTAGAGGAACTACGTAGTTCGGTGGTCCTCTAAGACATGGAATTGGGGATCGAACCCATAACCATCACTTCACGTCAAAACCTGGTCCATGCCACAAATATCATACCTAAAATAGATGAACTTGTCGCTATAATATATGAATTTAAAACAAACAAAATTTAAATATTCTTTAATTATTTTTTTTGCTATATCTGCAATCAGTCTATTTAAATTATAAGCGGATCTATTGTGAGATACGTCTGTGGTTGAGTGTGCCTCCAGCGAGACATCTCTATTCAAAGTTTCGCTAGTCTAAAGTCTGTTTTGTAGTTCCAGAATATTATGCCTTCTCAACCTCTTAATACAATCGCCCACAGTCAATTGGCGATTCTTTAATTAAAGATAATTTCACGACATTCATCCAATCAAACATCTCACCCCAAGTGCACTTACTATCTACGTTTCTATACTTATATACTTAGCATATATCTAAATTTATCAACATTTGAAACTTTAATCTGATTTAGTATTTTAATAGAGTACCGTTCTAAATCCATTAATGTAATTGCATAAATCAATTAACTGCTAACAATACACAATACATTTACGCTTCAAACCCTGCATATGTGATGTGGACGGTCTTTTTGTCCATCTCTGTCCACCGGTCAGCGGGTGCAAATGTAATGAATAACTTAACACCCTAAATAAATTTAGATAATTGAGTTTTCGTTTAACAAGATAAGCTCAATGTACTTAGTATGTATACCGTGATACATAACTTATAAAGTAAACCAGTCAGTTTAAAGAAGTTATTTTTAACTTCCTTGAAATAAATATTTAAATACTGTACAATTTTAGAGTTGTAATACATATAAAAGGATTGGGTTGTATTTTAAAAAAAATATATATACCCTTATAACAGCAAAGAAAAGTATGAAATAATAATTCTTTATAAACTGATTAGTGTAGGAAGTGTTTATATAAAAACCAAAATAGTTTTTTTTTAAATTAGTATCTTAACAAGTCATCCAAATCTTACTATGCTTAATTGTTGATACGTTACTGCAATCTTTGATATGTCCAAAATCAACCATTAGTTAAGAGTAAAATAATAAAGCACTAAGCCAAAGAAGTGGAATATTTTGCACTTTACCAAATTATAACAATATAAAAACATTTAAAATTTGACTACAATTACTTATTTTTTTTGTAAGTAACCAAAACATCTTACTTAGTACCCTTTTGTTTCCAATTTATGGCTCGACACCCCATTTGTTGACCACTGAAAGAGTCAAAGGGAAATTAAATTCACATTTTTCTATTGTAACTAACCCTTGAAATGCGTGTCAAATTCAACGCTGCTTTATTGCATGGAAAATCGTGGAAAGGCAAAAATTGTATGGTTTAAGTGAAATATATTTTAGAGTAAAAAATATACTTTCCAAAAATATAGAAATTATAAAAGAATATAAATAATAAGACTTTTTTTTCTTTTGTTGTTGTTTTATTAATAAATTTAAGATACACGCAATAATACTTTCTTATAAGTATTTATACGTAATAATAATGCCTTTTACTATCTTTTACCTGTTAGTTAAAATAAAATTTAAACAACATAAATTCCCTATTTCAATAAATTATAATCAACGCGTTGACTCATGACTTACATCTGTATAAGAAAATAATTTCAAAGGAAACATAAAAGCAGTAAAAAAATCACGACGTCCTCTCCACAACCCTTGAATGACCAGTTCCTGACGGTAAATTTAGCATTTTTCCATTACAAGGGGTTGAGATGACCCCTTTCGTTTTGTCCATTCTATATTGTGTTTTATATAGGCTATTACAGAAAATAGAAAGGCATTTTACCCTATTTTATTATTTATTGTTAGCAAGTGCAATATCTATAAATCCCAGCTTACGCTTCATTACCTTGAAATCCAAAATATTTCTTTATGTTTTACCGTATACAGGTTTATACTTATACTACAGTAACTTACTTATATTTTTATTGATTTAATTGATTGTTGCAATAAGACTGCTTCATATACGATCTTCTTGATCTTCACACTATATCTGCACGCCATTAAATTGAATATGTTTTTGCTAATAGACAGTGATTTAAAAGGTAGATTTGTAAATAATGTATATTTATTATTATTACTTTATGACTTGTGCTCGTGAATAACATGTAACACCAATTCTTTGTTTCCTTTGCATTTTACGATATCTTGAACAATATCTTTCAATTTCCTTGTTAATAAATTATAGGCGTTTATAGCACATGACATCATTTGACGGTTTGAGGTTAAATTGCTAATCCCATCTGCGTCATAGGGTTGAATTGCTACAAATAGACCATTTGCAAACAATAAAATACATAACGGAAAAAATATGAAATTTTATTCTATTGAATTTATGCAAAAAATATAAGAAATAATTGTTTACATTTCTTTACTCTGGTAGGATAAAGTGCGGCATTGAGAACCTCCAGCCGTAAAATAAAGTAGAGAGTATCGTACGGAACTAAACATGGCGAGTTGTTTTGTAACCTACTGTAGGTTACAAAATAAGTCACCATGTTTAGTTCCGTACTATTATTTATAAAAACGGGAAAAAATCATGTCTATTGTATGGAAACCGCCTTAAATATCACATAATCTTAAGTCTGTATTATAATATATTTTTTATTCTATTCTATAATTATTAATAATCGAAATAAACATATATTTCAAAAAATAAATAAACTTACACAAATTAAGCTTCGCCACTAAACAAACAACACCTATCAAGAAAATTGAAATATCTGCAACTCTTCACAAAGTTCCGCTCCAAGGTACATCCGGTTACTTTTCCGTGTACTTACTTATACCGTGAATACAGCGCTTGATAAATTCCAGTACATTTCACAGTCTGGTGACCACTTTTGCGATATAAGCACAATGGTTACTATTTTAGCTTAAACCATGCTAATGCTAGTATATTTGTTAGGCAACTTGTTCTTATTTTTATTTTTATACAGTAGAATTTTATATAAAATATTTATTTTGGTATATCACCATATATGGTTGTACACTGTATGCAAAATATTATACGGAGTAAGAAATAGAGAAAATAAAGAAAAAGTTTGTAGGTCCCGTGAAATATTTAATGTCATCAGGCGGAAATTAACGCTTTTGTCTCAAAATCATAATTTATTATAACCGTTTCCGGTTTTCTGTCTGATTTGACATTAAGATATTGCTAGATGACAGTCGGAACTCAATGCCGCGCTCTGTCCTGCTACAAGAGCAAGAACACAAAATTAATTTATTTCCCTGAGTGAAAATCGAACCTGCAACTCTAGCATTTCTCGCCAGACACTGTGTTGCTATACCACGACGGTATCATAATATAGACCAATATTAAACCAATAATTCTTATTTTCATTTACTCTGTTTAGGTAATTTTTATTATAAATTGTATCTATCTATTAGAGTATGATCAACCCATATCATCTGTCTACATTTTCATACAATCTTTTATTCAGTAGGCGCCAGTAATAAGTTTTGTTCGAATAAAACGATCCCAAGTGACACAGATACAAAAATTTTACAAACTTGTATATTCTTCAACTACAGAAGAATATGTAGAATTTCAACCTTATGTTTTTGTAAATAAGTTTAAAATTAAAGAAGTATTATTTATGAATGGCAAAACAAAGTTGGTATTAGCATTCTTTTGGAGGGAAACCGGTGATTCGTCAAAGTCGAGTATATTTATCGTTATAGTTGAATTTTATCGAACTAATAGCTTCGGAGATATATTTACGATTGTAAAAAGGACGAAGGAAATTGCATGTGGAAAGGATTAATTTAAAAAAATAACAGTTTGAATTTGTAAGTAAAAATAAACCAAATGTTTTTAATAAATACTTTTCTTGACCCCACATTCCGCTGAATTCTAGCAGCATTGCGTGTTGATTCGCGATACTCAACGCCGCGCTTTAGTCTTTTTACCAGAGAGAGAAAATGAAAATATTAAATATTTCATTTTATCGAGTGAGGTTTGGATCTGCACCCTGTTGCATTTAAAATCAAATGACGATGCTGATGAGCCTGCACCAACGAAAGGCTTTAACGTTCATTAGGTAAGTTCTGCTTTTAAAAGATATATTTTATCATTCGCTTATAATATTTATTACAATAAACACTTAAATTTTATAGCGTCGTACAACATTTTTATTCGTAACAGATTAACAACAAAGAAATGCCTTTTTTCAGCAATTTAAATGAAAATAAAAGACAATCACTGTCGTTTCGTTATCCAATCGAATACACCTAAACCTAAACAAGCTGTCAAAAGCATACAAAAATAAAATCACTCTTTTCATATACCAGCATTTTAAAATATCACGCTCCGCTTCATATTGCTTAGAGAGAAAGAATTATTTAACGTATTACTAAATTTTAAGTGCGTTTTGTTTGTCTCTGGAGATCCAATGGTAATTAATTGATGTGTTCATATGACATATATTCAATGTTCTTCATAGGTAGCGTATGATAGTTATATATATATTTTTTAATATTTTCTTTAATTCAAATCAAATTAATTTAAAACATTAAGAGATTCGGTTAAGCAAATATTAGTATAAATCCTGTAATGTAATTTTTTTAAGTAGTGGTTAGTATACATGCATCTTTAGTTACTACGATACACGTGTACTCAGTGCTTCTGTCTAAAGTAAAATAGATTGTTAAGTAGGAGTCATCTCTTCTTACTATAGTGGACAGCGTCGCTATAATGATGAATCACTTACCTCTCAAGTAAATATGCTGTATTTTTTTAATAAAAATCCAATCACTTCAATATTACAGAAGTTGAATTATGACATTTACTGAAAAACAATCTTATACAATTCATAATAAATTAAGTAACATAATCCATCTCAAATGATGTCTCTAGAAAAGTACATTGTACTAATGTATGTTAAATTAATTTAACATATCTCCAGTATCCGCCTTACTTTGGAATAACTTAGCTTTCACTCGAATTTTACAATAAATGATATATAGTATACTATAGTAACTATACTCACTCATTCACACACTCAGCTTCACGCTATATCCCGCATATGGCAAGGTAGGCAGAGGGAACATGGGAACCTAGTGTTAAGACACACTGTTACACTTCCGTTCCCCACTTCTCACCGAATTTGAGGCATTTGAGGCGGGTTTAGTGGCGGATCTTTATGAAAATATATCTTCGCTCTGGTAACGATAAGTAACTATAAATTATTACATTTCTACCGTGTGTGCTGTTTTTCGGTATATAATTTCTAAGATGTTAAATTAAAAGAACTACAATAAATGTCGATTCAAATTAAACTAATTAATTTATATTGACATACCTTTTAAACACGGTATTGATAAATATTACAAAAACAGGTAAAAAATCTCATTTTAATCTTTACCAAAGTTAAGAACGTATTTTGAATATTCTCGACAGATGCACGACAGATGCAGTATTAAATAACAAAAGTTGAGAGTAAGAATTTCTACGAATATTATCGTAAGTTTTGCCTTAAGTTGACTTATGCCCTGTACTACGGAATGAAGCAAGAAATGGATAAGATAATATTTCTTTACCTGTAATATTCGTTTATTGATGTTTTACTTGAATTTCTTATTTACGAATGTACAACAATGCGCGTAACACAGATATTAAAATGTATTTTGCCAAGTAAAAGTATTTTGTCTTGGACCGGTTGACTCTCTCTTGCCGATGCTCTGCGTTCAACATGTAAACTATGTAACTTTTTATTTAGAATAAAATTATCTGACTTTTCACTAAAATTATCTGAATTTTCACTAAAATGCTAAATTTGTCAAAATTTATTATGAAATAAAGAAGGCAGCTTCGATACATCTCAATAATTGTTTTAATATGTACTCACTGTACCTGATACTTTCAGACATACTCAGATACGTAATGATAGCACTGTGGACGCTGTATATTCCGGCCGTGCAAAACTTTCTCGAGACAATTTCGACCAGTGCCGAAATCAATTTGTGTCTTCCGTTGAGGCATCCCTCGAGAATGTCTCCATATGGGGTGAAAAGAATCTGGTTCACTTCAATCTCCAGAAGACACAAGTCTACGCGTTAATCACTAAAAAACCCTATTTGTCGTGTCACCAGTTTTTGAGGACTCTTCGGCTAAAGCCGCGCCTAACATCAGTATATTGAGCCTCAACCAAGTACCATCCACATCATCTGGGCACGTGGCACTCCACTACTGTGCAGTTTTGTAGAAATTTCCTGCCACACATCTGTGGTAAGCCGACATTCAAAAAACGAAGCTTGTAACTTCTTATTTTGAATAAAAATATATGAATTTATTTGTATTTTCCATAAAAAGAAAAAAAAATCATGTTATGTCACGTGTATAAAGTGAACAATTTAAAATTTTTAAAATACCCGAACCCAAAAAACAATACCATATCTTGCTAAAGTACTTGTACAAAGAACTATCTTTATGATAAGGTTTTCAAATAAAAATACCGCACCCAAATCAATTCATTAATTTAGAAGTCACAGTATGACTGACAAACTCACAGATAGATGACCTTTATGACATATATCTTTTTTGCTTTGAGTGGTAAAAAAATATTTACAAAAAAAATTAAAATACCATATACCATAATAAAACTTTCGTACATTAAGCGTACTTACCTACGTCCTGTTACTGTCACAGTAAAGTTTAAAATCGAAGAAGCATTTGGATGTTATTCGCGAATTATTATGCAAAATGCATGATTTATGGTTTCTTCGATGTCGCTTGTTATGAAATGTAATGTTAGAATAAGACGAATATTCACTTAAATTTATTTCACAATCCTTGGCAAAGCACGGCGTTGAGATCCGCCACTCATCGCAATTTGGCGTAAGGATGGGAACGGAATATCTTGAACGGTAGGTTCCTAATTTCCCCTTTGCCTACCCTACCATGTGCGGGATACAGCGTGAAAATGAAAAAAAAAAAGTTAATATTCACGCCTTAACAGGATATTCTAATAACAGTTAAAGTTTGAAACTACGATATAAAAACTAAAAATAGCTATCAAATCTCAATAGTTTTTCACATGAAAATATTTAAAATTCTCGTAAAAACTGCATTTTAACGCCATAGAGCGATTTAGTTTACGTCCACCGTATATGTTGACCATTTTTATTATGTATGTATCTAATATATATGTAATATGTATGTATATAAAAGCAAAATGGTTGTGTTTGTCTGTCTTTTACATTTTTTGAACTTGCTCTACATATTCTTATTATACATTAACAGATGAAAAGAGTTTTTTTTTCTTGTAACTTTTGTGTACTTAGAAAAAATATTATGGTAATAAAAACCTTAAGAAATCACTAGTAAAAATAAGATTGGTTTTTCTTTAATCGTTACGTTAATACCTCATATGCAAAGTGACAGCATTTAACTATAACATTGACCATCACGAGTTCTTCTCCTTTCGCGGAGAAGTAAATAAATTCCATTTAATCAGTTTGGCAATAGAAAGCACATCATTTAATTCCACAATTTGACACGAAATGTCTTACTTAATACGGATGAAAATTGGAGAACAGAATATTTTATCAATACATAATTCACGAAACGGTAAAAAAATATAGTGCATATATCTATTTCATCAATATACTATAATAAACGTCGATAATATATTATATCGAGGCCTGTCGTGGCGCAGCGGCACAAGCGTGTGACTGTAACCGACAGGTTCTGGGTTCGATCCCCACTCGAAATTGAATATTTAGTATTATCAATTTAAATATTTAATGTTTTGATTTCTTCGCTCTGTTACAAGGCAAAACGCGGCGTTGAGTTCCGGCACTCAACACGCAATGCCTCAAATTCTGCGGAAAGTGGGGAATGGAAGTGGAACGAAATGTCTTAACACTAGGTTCCCAAGTTCGCTCTGCCTACCCTACCATGTGCGGGATACAGCTTGAAGCTGAGTAGATAATATATTAAATATTTAGGACACAAAAAGCCACCGACTTTACTAGTAGTCTATAAAAACATTCTAACTGTACCACGTTAGAGTTAACGGTTATGGTTAAAATTTTAACGGTTTACGTGATCGCTTTCAGAGATAACGTTTCGGGTAGATGAAATTATGAAGCTGTAAATGGATTTAACTAAATTTTTATAGCTACACCGTGAATGGGTTTTTAAATTTGGTAAAATGAACATCAGTGTGGGTATCATGGACAATCAGTAATAATGGTAACGTGACGTTTGTAGATTCGATTCTCACTCGTAGAAAGAAGTGAGTCCCGGCGTTGAGTTCCGCGAGTTGCTTTCTGAAATCATTTTTTGTAGGTTGGCAGAACTAAACTCAGCCGTTCTCTATCCGCCATGAAAATGAAGAACGGTTTGTCTTAGCACCTAGGTTTTCTCTAGTTGCTAAATTTCGATAACAAAACTATAAAAACATATAAAATATAACATATAAAATTCAAATTTGAATATTTTGAATCAAACCAATAATAGATTATCTGTTGAAATATATTATACAAATGCAGGCGGAAATATGTTTTTATTTGTCAACGTCAGTCCCCATAACAAATTACAAAAGAAGACCAAGTGAAAGTTCTTTTTCAAATGAACCGTATCTCGTTTATCTTATTAATTTAACATGGCAATATACAATACTATGTTTATATGTATTTGCATTTATATGAGGCATGTTGTGTCGCATGGGTTCAGACGTGAACGTGACAGGTTATGGGTTTAGTCCCCACCATCGATGGACAAAAAATATATAATATTTTCATAATAAAATTATATACAGACTCTTATATACGTACTCTTTGGTTTGTTGCCAGAAAGAGATAAAAATGTTAAATAATTCATTTCCGTTAGAAGACAACAAACTTATTATTTAATCGTTATATTTATGTAAAATAGTATGTAATTTATAGGATGTATATTTTCAAGTAAGTTTATTATAGGTATTAAAATAATAAGATTTTTTTTTGTTAAACATTTGTACGTCTATCAATTTCAATATTATTATGTTCTCAGATTTTTTTTTTACGGTAAAGGTTGCCTGGAAGAGATCACCCATGTTGATAAGGCCGCCTTTACACCAAAATTGTGTTTTAGTTTCCTTATACTTGTATATCTTTTTTTTTTTTGGTGTAATAAAGTGTTAAATAAATAAATAAATAAATAAACTTATCTTTACCTCAGTCAGTAATTTTACTTTAAAGTATACGTGACATAGTACGAATAGTATAGTTATTACTTAATGCAATATAGAATCACACCGCACGTCAACGCGTGCTATCGACAGCTTATGTACGGCCGCAACAATTTAATGTAAGAACACTTGCTAAGTAGATGCGCACACTTAAGGCAAACTATTATTAGCTTCACGCTGTATCCCGCACGAGGCAGGGTGGGCAGAGGGAACCCGGAAACCTAGTGTTAAGACACTCCGTTCCACTTTCGTTCCCCACTTTCCGCCGAATTTGAGGCATTGCGTGTTGAGTAGCGGAACTTAACGCCGCACTTTGCCTTATTACCAGAGCGAAGAAATTAAACATGAAATATTTCAAATTGAAAATATTAAATATTTCATTTTCTGGACTGGGGATCGAACCCAAAACCTGTCGGTTACAGTCACACGCTTGTGCCGCTGCGCCACAGGTTTTTTTAGGCATTATGTGTTCATTTGTTAAGTGAACGATTTGACTAAAATCAAAAAGTCAAAAAGTTTATTCCCCCGGTTGGGAATTGAATCTACAACAGTCGGTTTAAAATAATTTACGCGTTTGTGTGCGATATCCTTAGTATTAATTTGCATCTTGAGATCGTCTTGCAAGTTCATATTAAATTAAACTGAGACCTTAAGTCATTAGAGCCCGTCGAATACATTTTCACTGTTTAGAGGAACAATTTACTATGCGGTCACCGTATTTAGCCAGGATCGAACGGGCAACCTTAACGCACCCATAGTGTATACCTTTTCAACCTTCATCACAATAATACAAACATTTTATAACATTGAAAAACTACAGAAATAAAATGGCTTTTAAAACCAAATTGTAGTAGACATTCTTAATACAAATTATTTGTACGAAATTTCTAAAAGCTTTACTAAATTAAACACTTGAGGAGCAGTCCATCTGACTGTAAATAAGACAATTGTGGAGTCAATTTCATTTGTTGGACAAAATTTTTTTTTCTCTAGTAACAAAAGATAAAGCGCGGCGTTCGATTCCCCCAATCATTTATTTCAAATATTGGGCGTAATTTCAGAAACAGTGTGTGTTTTCTCGACCTAACCTGCATGATGTGGCGTGGGATAAAGAAAGATAGTTAATTATCGAAATAAGTTCGATATAATTAATAATGTGGCCTTCTCAAAGCGCGGCGTTGAGTTCCGCCACTCAACACGCAATGCCTCAAATTCGGCGGAAAGTGGGGAACGAAAGCGGAACGGAATGTCTTAACGCTAGGTTCCCGGGTTCCCTCTGCCTACCCTGCCTCGTGCGGGATACAGCGTGAAGCTAAAAAAATAATAATAAAATGTGGCCTTCTACAAATAATGTTTTTTTTTTTAGTTTTTTTCATTCTCCCTAGGTAGTCAGAAAGAACGCAATGTTAAACACTAAAATCCCTAACAAAATACCTAATCTGTATCGATCTCATATATTTGAACCTATAACTAAAATATGTCCTCTATTTTACCAGAACAACTTTCAACCAATTTAATTAACTAAAAGGAATTTATTGATTAACTTAAAATCTTGACATTAACATTTATTTCATCCCCTAATCTTTTTTAATAGCTGCACATACATTTAATATGGAACGTTTATGCAAATGCGGTTTTTGCCATATCCGAGTAAATTTGCATTCATTTGAGGTCTCATTTCTAAAGTTCAGTGGTACGTATGGGATATAAATATTGTCGTTTTTTCTGTTTTTTGATGGCATCGTTTAGCATTTTCCCCTTAGGTTATGATTATGCATATCGCTTAAAATTTAATTTGTTATTCTCATTTTTTTATTTTTTTAAAAAAAGCATGACTACTATGATTGTTTTAACTTTATTTATAAAAAAATATTCCTCCGTAAAGTCAAAGGGAGTAATCTAGTGTCAAGACACTCCTTTTCTTGCACACGTGATCCCTAAGTTGAATGGCGGAACTTAACGCAACATCTTGTTTTATTAGAGCAAAAATATTTTTCCTATTAAATTATAAATATATTTTTTATAAATATTATTAATACTCTATAAACGTATATGTTTGATAATCATGAAAATAAACATAAAAAAAAAAACGATTGTTTATTTTACAGGAATGTTTTCCTGCTAAATAAAATACCCACATAGCAATATCAACAATACTTTTTTTTCCGTTTACACGTTCGCACCACTGACCTGAATATACCTAACCCTTGAGATCTCTTTCAATTATTCAAAGGACCTTTGAACACGAAGGGTAAGGCGAGGATGTAGAGGCTTTTGTATAACTTATACAGTCCTCGTTGGCAAATTGTGTGGAATTTCAAGTGAGTTTTTAATATATATGGGAAAGTAGAGTAAAACCGTATCAGTAAAGAAAAAAAATATATAAATTAGCAATATTAAAACTATTGTTCGTTTATCTGATTCGTTTAATATTAGTTTCGTAATTATTAATATCACTATAATAATATAATTAAGTAACATTATAATACATTTTCACTGTTTGGCCATATGCCAAGACTACAACTGGGTATATTCAAGTATCTACTATATATATAAAAAAAATCTATAATGATAAAAAAATAATTTGAATTTTCTCCTATTTCACTCCTCAGAATGGGAATCAAATAACACAACGGTAGCTTTTACAGCTGCACGCTGGTTGGTCTCTTTGCGCCACGGCGGTCTCTAAGGCCAAGAGCTTGTACGCTGA
Source organism: Eueides isabella (assembly GCA_019049475.1). Taxonomy (NCBI): domain Eukaryota; kingdom Metazoa; phylum Arthropoda; class Insecta; order Lepidoptera; family Nymphalidae; genus Eueides; species Eueides isabella. Next base: position 3,201,834 of record CM032402.1, read on the forward strand.
TCTTAATTATACAATTATACATGCGTTCTTAATTGTTAATTGTATAATAAACTAGTCGGACAGTACGTATGAATTTCAGTCATTTGTTTATTTTTTTTTATTTCTAATGTAATCGAGCTTATCCACTAGTGTATGCAGATGAGAGATCCACTGAAGCTTGGAATCTATGGTTGATATCTAAGAAAATTATTAATTCCGATCGAAATGAGAGATTACTCTTCAGTTTTAGGACTAAAATTGTACCTCTTTACATTACATATACTTTTGCTTTTTTTGGTTTTTGAAATAATAGCACCAAAATATGCGATAATGGACCAATCATTTTGTCACAGTTTACTTCGTTTCTGTCAACATTGAATATTCAAGTACTTCTTGAATGTTCAATGTTGACAGAAACGAAGTAAAAAGTCTTTGTATAAAAAGTCTATTCTAAAAGACGACCAAAATAGATATTTTTTGTTATTTTCGATTCCTAGTCAAAATAAAATATTTCATATTATGTTTAATTTTCATTTCTAGCTCTAACAAGGAGGCAAAGCACGCACGCGCTGAGTTCTGTATCTCCAGACACTACACCTGAAGTTCAGCGGAAAGCAAAAATCGAACCTGTATCAATGGGAACAGAGTGTTTTAACACTAGGTTCCCAAGTTACCTCTGTCTACCCTCCAATATGCGAGATACAGCGTATAATATTTGTATTCATATAAAAATAATAAGCAAATATAAGTTTTTTTAAACAAAAATAAGTTTATATTTAACACTGACAGTATTCATTTGAAATTTCTGTAACGCTTTCTCACTTTCCTTATAAATATAAATTTATACTAAGTTTATCTTTTCTCCGTCTTTGTTATCGCAACCTTGCTTGAATGTCATGGACAATATTGTGTTGTCCCTGCTCGACCTATTTTTTTATATATAATTTATAAAAAATGCATATTATTTAATTTATCTATATACTATTATATATAATAATATTTTGAAGCCTATTGTGGTGTCCATAAATGCGAGAGGTTGTAGGTTCAATCTCCACTCGAGGAAATGAAATATTTAACATGTTTAATTGAAATATTTAATTTATTCATTTCTTTACTCTGGTAACAAAGCAAAACGTGGCGTTGAGTTCCGCCACTCTTCACGCAATGCCTAAATTACTTAAAATATTTGTTTGCACACGATTGTCATAGTAAATACGTATCGATAACTTGCTTTTGGTAAATTATTTAAAATATTATTATTTCCACGGTGGTTAAAAATACTAGAGTTCCGTAAAAATAGAAAATATACTGCAAGAATTATACATATGTATGTATTTTATTTTCCCTGAAATATCTTTTTAATTAATTTTTAATGATGCTTACGGGATGAGGCTGTATTTTTCATAACCTGTTATAAAAAAACCAGAGAGCTGCTATGTTAACAATTTAATAACATTATTTTAGAGATTAAAAATATTTATATTAGTATACACTAAGGACTATTTTATACATAGATGTCTTTGTTATTGAAATATTTAATTATATACGAGTACAATAAGCTAAATATTTAAATTTAAATATTTGAGGTCTGTCGTACGCAGGGCTGGGGCATTAGCATGTAATTAATTGTAAACGCGACAGACATTTAATAATTTTATCTCTTCGCTTTGGTAATGAGGCAAAGCGCGATGATTCAACACACAAAGCCGCAAATTCGTCGAAAAGTAGGAAATGAAAGTACGGAGTGTCTTAGCACTGGGACCTAGTACACTCTGCCTTGCTATACAGCTGCTGAATGCAGCGTAAACCTAAAAACGAATATTACATGTACTTACAAACTATTATTTTGTTCTATAGCAAATGACGTTTAAAAAAAATACCTTTTATTTTTTTCTTATATTAAATTCTTAATTAAATATGTTTTGTCGAATAGGAAAGAAACCTTCCAGTATACCACAAGGCCAAGGTCATCTTACATAAAAGCAGTAAAAGGGAAGCTCAAGGTTTATTCCCGCGGAGATTGTAAATTTATATAAAATGAAGAAAATTAATATTACGCTGCAGGATCTCAATGCCACTTTCATACGTCTCATTACTTGTAGTTTTCTAAGTAATACAGAATATAAATTGATACTTATGCTCAGGAAATTACCCATAATTTAAATATACAGATGAAATAACTACGTATTTTCTTTTATAAAATAGTTCAATTTAGTCATGTATTTGTGTGCAAGATCAAATATACATTTGACCTTGACCTGCGTAAGTGAGTTATGGAAGGTAGAAAGAAAAGTGGAGAACATATTTATATTCGTTTATTAACTAGTATAAATAATAAGAATAATAAAATGTTTTTTTTCATGTTTCACCTCCTGTACATAGCCAGAGGGAATCTAGAAACATAGTGTTTATACACTTTGTTCATATTTAGGTATTTCCAATCTTCACTTTCCGTCAAATTGGAAGCACTGCTTGATAAAAAGCGGAATTCTACGGCGTATTTTGCCTCACTGCAGCTTCATACACAATATATAATTAAAAGTCCTCTAGCGGCTGCGAGTCTTTCAATATACTTTAGTAGAAATAACAGAAGAACTATCAAACATAAGCAAAGAATCAACTAAAATTTATATTTGCCCTAACCCTATTGTGCAATATTTTCCAAATTCATTTCCAAACCTATAACACACCCTAAAAAGTGACCATCTACTTATCAACTATAAATGAGTCCATTCCATTTTTTTTTTCGAAGTCATTTTTTTACTAACGTATTTAAACAGAAATTCGTTTTAAACGGTAAAGTTAATAGTATAGTGGTAAAAGCTAGCACTAGGATTTATGAGCTAAATCTATCGCTGAGTTCAATGACGTCATTGACAGAAGGGTTCCTTACGTTTATGTTACTGCGCGTTACATAATTTTATATTTGTGAACATTTGTTAAAAAGGCTGATATATTTTTTTATTACTTTGTTCTTGGATAAAATTAACTAACCTTTACCGACTTATTATATTTTTTTGCTTCATGTTTCGTTATAAGTAAGAGTAATCAATTAAGAAGTGAGATAATTGCGAGTTTGACTCGCCCACTGAGGGTTCTACTATCAATTCTGTTTCCTTAGCAAATTTGTCCGAAATTGCGTTAGAAAAATATAAAAATACTTGTAGTTTTTTAATGCGTTGACCCAGAATATTGATTTTTATTCTTTTTTTTCAGCTTCACGCTGTATCCCTCACTAGGCAAGGTAGGCAGAAAGAACGGAAGTGAAACCTAGTGTTAGGACACTCCGTTCCACTTCTGTTCCCCACTTTCCGCCGAATTTTGAGGCATTGCGTGTTGAGTGGCGGAACTCAACGCCGCGCTTTGCCTTATTACCAGAGCGAAGAAATGAAACATTAAATATTTAAATTGAAAATATTAAATATTTCATTTCCTCGACTGGGGATCGAACCCAGAACCTGTCGGTTACAGTCACACTCTTGTGCCGCTGCGCCACGACAGGCCTCATTTTTATGTTCTCCAAAAAACCGTAGACTTGAATATCTGAATGTATTGAGCATTATATCTCTACAGGATCTGATAAATAGTGAAACTGATCTGATAATCGACCTACAAAATAAGGAGCACTTGTTACAATAAGGATTCAGTTTTTTTTCCTATTAAGGAACCCGAAAAATCATTTAAATTGATATATTGTATTTTTTATTAACAAATAAGAAAAACGTGATAAAAATAAAAACAATAGTAAAAAAAACCTAGTCGTTTACAACTTTTTAGTATTGTCCTATAACGCAATGTAACACCACATTCGTTACGCGTAGATGAAATTGCATCGCCATAATGTGAGCTTTATTGAGTAAGTCCCCTTGCACATTAAACCTGCGTGTATCTACAAACACACATATAATTATACATACATACTTATATAGATTTTTTAAATAGGCATTTTTTGCCAAATCAAGTGAAAACGAGTAATTATAATGAATGAAATCCCTTTTTTCTTTAGCTTCACGCTGGATCCCTGGCCTGAGGCCTGTCGTGGCGCAGCGGCACGAGAGTGAGACTGTAACCGACAGGTTATGGGTTCGATCCCCAGTCGAGGAAATGAAATATTTAATATTTTCAATTTAAATATTTAATGTTTTATATATTCGCTCTGGTAATAAGGCAAAGCGCGGCGTTGAGTTCCGCCACTTAATACGCAATGCCTCAAATTCGGCGGAAAGTGGGGAACGGAAGTCGAACGGAGTGTCATAACACTAGGTTTCACTTTCGTTCCGTCTGCCTACCCTGCCTAGTGCGGGATACAGCGTGAAGCTGAAAAAAAAAAAAAAAAAAAAAAACAATTACATATTGCCTACATAAGCCATATACACTTATAATATAAGCATTATAATAAATTTATTTTTGGTTATTTTTTTCTCATTCAATATTTAGAGGACTGATTTTATATAAGTTGAATCAAATTTTTGGTCCATATTTCTAATTTTTTAGTCACAAAATTCGAGCGTGTTAGTACATTTTACGTAACTGTGTTTTGTAATGACTATAAGAAAAATAACACTTATGTTTGATTATTCATTTTTTAATGATACGCTGTATCTTGCGTATAGTAGAATAGTTAAAAGAAACTTAATACGTTATTCGTTCGCTTTCTCCAAGTAATGTTTCAGTCATTCAGTAGAAGCACCAACACTGCGTTATGAAACCGAATGAAAAATGTCAACAAATCAAATACTAACATATATTATGAAAGTCTTTATAAAATTATATCTCAAAATCATAACATAAACTTTAACTGGACACGGAACATTAATAAGTTGCAGGAAGTCATAAACATATTTTGTATAATTGTGACAACAGTATGGTCGGAGGGCAGCTATTTCCTGTAAACATGTAATAATATCTGAAGCATGGTGATTTTATTAAATTAATTATATATGATAGCAAGGGTAGAGGCAAAAAAATAAACAGAATTTAAATTTTATAGTTGTGGGTTCTGATTCCATTTTGGAATGGAACTTTTTTATATACAAATACAAGGCAAACGAGCATAAGGGTCACCTGATTGTGAGTGATCTTCGCCGCTTACGGTCCCGTGTAACACCAGAGGAGCTACAGATGCGGTGCTGGCCAAAATCCTTTTTTTTATTACCGTGCTATGGTGAACAAAATCGTGGTATTGAGTTCCGACAATGAACAAAAAATATTTAAAATTTATAGGAATATCAAATAATTAAAACGTGGTATCGTAGACACCAGGTTCTCTTTACATAATTAATAAATTTATATGAGACAGTATAAAACATTAAATATTACTATAGAAAACGATAAGAAATGGTTTATTGAAACCCTTTCCAGAATAGGAGCAAACGTAAATAAAATTGTGAAGTACAATTTGTTATAAATATATTAAAAAATACTAATAAATAATGCTTATCAATAAGCTGTAGAGCAGATTTTAAAATTCAGCTATATTTAATTTTTATTACCACATATTAATGTCTATAATACTTATATCATACCTACATCTGAGTCATCATCATCCCAACACTTCAAGAGTCATTGAACTCTTAATCCCTACTAGTGCAGTCACCCAACTACGCTCACGCACACATACACACGCACGCACGTCACTGCGTAAATGTGTACGCACACACGCACAATGACCCAGTTATTCCCCATTTTTCTGTAATTACTCACTGCGGCTTTGTTGGTACCCTAAGGTATGAGCTGCGACCACGGTAAATGTGACTTTAAATATTCAACATGCAAACACGGGATAAAATGAAGGCTTAAACGGTATATACATCTTGATTTTTCATCTGCATTTATTTCAAATTTAAGAGATAACAGAGAAATAAATGAAGCGTCACTCTGTTAGTTCGGTCGATTTAGAGTATTTAAATCAAGGTGAAAATCGAACTCATAATCCATGTAATTTTTAACAAATATCCTCAGCCTGGAAGCCATCTTTAGGGGTTTGCCAGTGGGATAATTAAGGAATGGATATTAAGCGTCGCGAACTAACGCATCGCATCTGAGAGGTCCACGGTATATATCAACATATGTTGATCATATGTTGATGAAATCAGAAAAACCAAAATGTATAACTCAGGGAGTAAGAGATCGTTTTAAAGTGGAAAATGCCGTTATTAACTATTCAGATCAATACGTATATCTGGGACAATCAATAGCACCAAATGATAATATAGGCAAAAATATACAAAGAAGAACTGTAAGTGGCTGGAAAAGATATCGAGGTAGGAAGGCTGAAAAACAAATACTACTTGCCTTAACATATGTTTGCTAAATATGGTCTTTTACTTAATCAAACAAGAATAAACTAAAACCTGACACCGATTCAACAGAAAGGAGATTATGAGAAGTAAAGAAATTACATAAGCTAAGAAGCCAGACTATCAGATGCAAGACAAAGTGATGTACTCTTACGAACATCAAGAGACTCAAATGGACAGGATACATAATGAAATGCAAGAATAAGTAGAGCAAGTTAGCCACACAATGATGCCCAAGAGAAAGTAAAAGAAAAAGAGGCAAACCACCAATTCTATAGGATGACGCTATAAAACATGTAGCAGGGAAAATATGGCACAGTATGCCGTAGAAAAGATTGGAACAGACATTAGCGAACTGGCGAACAGGTGTAAAGCCCTAAAAAGTAAATCGAATTAGTTTAAGTAAGTAAATAATCCAATCAAAGTGAAAGAAAGATAGTTTTAAATCAAAGTTAGTAGTAATTTAATTGAAGTTAAATTAAAACGATTTGTAAATGCTAAATTATTTTTTTACTGATTTTACTTATTATTACTTACAAGTATAATATAATTGTAAATAATCTGTCTGTTATATATTTCAAGTAAACGAATTTAGGAACCTCGATTTGTATAAAGAAGAAGTATTTTTTAAGTACGGTACATTCAATGTATATCGATGGTTGACTCAAAATATTCTAAAAATGAAAAAAAAAAAAATGATGACTAAGTTATTAATACCATAATTATATTCATACATTTAAAGCGTTCAAGGCCGTTGGAAGAATTTAAAAACGGAAAGAATGTACAAAATATATAGTCCGTATTTAAATCTAAGATTGTGAAGTTCTTCTATACAAATCTATTTACAATAACTGCAATTAAAAATTTGTAAAATAAATTAATTTATATTCAACGTATATAACATTGTAGTAAATGATTCGTTTAGGCTTTTACCAGTCAGTATAAACATTTATTTAAATCCTTTTTTTTTTTTTTCATCTTCACGCTGTATCCCGCACTAGGCAGGGTAGGCAGCGGGAACGGAAGTGAAACCTAGTGTTATGACACTTCGTTCCACTTCCGTTCCCCACTTTCCGCCGAATTTGAGGCATTGCGTATTGAGTGGCGGAACTCAACGCCGCGCTTTGCCTTATTACCAGAGCGAAGAAATGAACCATTAAATATTTAAATTGAAAATATTAAATATTTCATTTCCTCGACTGGGGATCGAACCCAGAACCTGTCGGTTACAGTCACACTCTTGCGCCGCTGCGCCACGACAGGCCTCATATTTACATACTGACTGGAAAATTTTATTAATAAAAAAATACTAAAGAAATAATGGCTGACAAACTAAATTCACAGTTTACGTAGTATCAACATACCGAATAATACTTCAGAACGGGGATCGCCAACACCTGTACATCCCTCCAGAGCCTGAAACTAGGGGAGTATGAAAATCATCACGCTCTTATCACTTCATTACACTCAAAAGAGACTAGGTAATGCCCAGCATAATTTATTTTGAAATGTGTAACGTGACTTAGGTTTTAAAAGATGTAAACATTTATATTATATAAGTTGGGACAAAAAATAAATAATGTATCATTAGATTTTCTTAGCCTATATATGATACATATATCTAAAATATAGCAAATTATGTTTGCGGCGTTGAGTTACGCTGTTGACGCAAATCTCAAATTCGCGATTCATATTAGACTGAATCTAATCTGAAAACGTGGACAAATTTGACAAAATACTGGCGTTTCAATGATTTTTTTTAATGGTCATGATCAAATTAGTCATACATTCTCCAGCTACGATACAATAGCGGATATACCTAATTAATAACATTACTAACAGTACAAAAAATATATCGTCATATATTATCATAAATATCTTTGATCAAAAAGAGATCATATAAAAAGAAAAAAAAAGCGTAAATAAACACCCTTTGACCGCAGAATCCATTCAAATGTTCCGTTAAAAGGCCTCAAAAGCCACACATAATACATTGAAACAACATAACCGGAAGCCTAATTCAATAAACACTCAATCAAACACGTACATCGATGTAGATTATTTTGAAAGAGCACTATTATGATATATATTTTATTCTATTGGACACCGTAATGAGTTCCACAAAGTCTTGCTAACTCAACGGGTTTGACTCCCACTTAAGGGAGTAAATCATTTTTTCTTACGTCACTCTGGTAATGAAACAGTGTCTAATTAAGCCTTTCAACACACAATATCTAAAAAAATGGCTGTATATGTAAGTTCTCAAGATTTAGGTCTACCTTTCCAGTTGCAACAGCAGCAGCAACTTGCGGGATATAGTGCGTAGCTAAATACATAATATACTTTATTTATTTATGTTTCTGTACTAAGTAGGATTCTGTTAATGCAACGATCGTGGACTCCACTCTAGTGTTTACATTGATTTATTTTTTTTAGCTTCACGCTGTATCCTGCACACAGGAGGGTAAAGGGAACTACGAACGGAACGGAGTGTTATAATATTAGGTATATTATAACACTCCGTTCCGTTGCCCATCTTAGGCCGTATTTAAGGCATTGCGTGTTGATTGGCAAAACTCAACGCCGCTTTTTGCCTTGTAACCAGAGTGAAGAAATGAATCATTAAATACTTAAATGGAAAATATTAAATATTTCATTTCCTTGAGTGCGGATCGAATCCAAAGCCTTTTGTGTATATAGTCACACGTTGGTGCCGCTGCGCTACGACCGGCCTACAAGTGTTTTTATATTGTTATATTTCAATCATTTATATTTTTCGTCTGAGCTATGTTACGTTGAATTCCTTTACTCAATACACAATGTTTTGAAATCGGCCAATAAGAGAATAACGGAGTACCTTAATGAAGAATCATGAAAAATGAATGAATCGTGAAAAATGCATGAAGCTGTTAATATATTAAATTTCAATTCAAAATTTAAAGTCAAACATAAACATTTTTACATCTTATAGTATTTCTTGCATTTAGTATAGAAAAGCGTAGTTTTTTAGCATTTTTTTTAATTGTTTTAAAGATGAATAACAAATACAGCGCAATATACTGTATTTTCACTAAATGGGATAAATATATAATTTTCCAAATAAAAAATACCTTCTAGTGAACACATCTAGTAAAGTAAAACCATAACGCGACATGTGATGAAACATTTTCCATTCAAATGAATAGCCCGTCCCTTTGATCTTTACCAAGCTTTGGTGCATTGAAAATTTTAATCGAAACTTTGTGATCGTTGACGCTTTATCGCGATAACAAGTTAATTGAGCGTGTCTGAAACGGAATATGTGAGCTTTGATAATATATAAATGTTTAGGGCTGGCTCATCAGATAATAATTATGTGGAATAAAAACAAATATTCGAGTTCAAAGCAGGCATGAAAACAGTGTGTATGTGTGTGAGTGTGTGTGTGTGTGTGTGTGTGTGTGTGTGTGTGTGTGTGTTCCTTATGTTTACAAAAACTTACACTGTTTGAAATCTACTAATCTAGTGCAATAAGTGCGTCTTAAGAGATTAGTGGAAAATGGTTAAAGGAGTGTCACATTACCGATTTTACTATTAGAGTAATCTTTTTTACAGATAGTAAATATGTCAAAGTAGTGTGTGTGTGTTCTACTTATACAAAAATATAGTGGCACTTTGTATAATGAGCAAAGCTTTTCCAGCTTAGTGTTAGTAGTAGCTTAGGCTTGGCAAACAAAAAGGATTGTATTAACACTAGATTAGGCCTCTCGTGGTGCAGGGGCTCACCATGAGACTGTAAATGCGATTAGTTGAAATCAATTTTTAAATATAGACCTTTCCTTGACCTGACATCAAGGTAAAACATGAAATTTAATGCGGCCATTGTGGAAACTGAAGTATACTGAAAAGGAAGTTATGATAATATTAAATTCCTAAGTTCATTTTATCTATCCTCGTACACGCCAGCTGCGGGATAGAGCGAGAAACTATATTTTTTTTACCTAAGTGCTAAACAAAAAGATTAGAAAAATAATTATATTTTTTTAACAAACAAAATGAAGGGCAACCTTAACGGAAGTGGGTGCCAACCTTTACTTGCTACTAACCCTTTAGTGCGGAATAGTTCAAATAGTTCTGCATTTTTAAAATAGGGTTAAGTGCGGCGCAAAGTATAATAAGCATCCTGCAAGCTATGTATACTATAAAATTACTGTTTGTTTCTAATTAACAACACACAGACGTGTCTGGTTTATGTTTTTCACAATATTAAAATCATATATATATATATATATATATATATATATATATATATATATATATATATATATATATATATATATATATATATATTTTATATCTCTTTGAAAGTTGATAGCTTTTACCTGCAGCGCACAGTTTCATGCTCCTTCCCGCAAATACCAGGATAGGCAAAGGGAAATAAGTGTCAATCCCATAAGGGTACTTCCATTTCCCACTTTCTGCCGAATTTAAGGCATTGCGTGTTGAGTGGCGAAACTCAACGTCACAGCAAAATTTATATAACTTTAAATAAACAATATGTACCTCTAAACTATTAACTTGATTTAATTAAAATAACTACATAAAAAATGAGGGCATTTGAAAATGAACACAATTCAACTAAACTGATACGATAAAAAAATGTATATAAAATCTACGATAGGAACAGTTCTATAATACAAGGTGATGTAATTGAAATAAGTGAAATTGAAAAGCATACGATACGAATATAGAAAAACATGTGACTTGTAAGTAATATTTGTACATATTAATTTTCTCAATTCTCATATATCTATATTTTCTATGAAAATAATCTTTTGTATCTTATTTACTCTGTGCTTCTACCAATTGAACTTACGGTAAAATTTCTACAAGAGGAATTTTATGGCCAAGTCAGACTTGGTCATGTAATATTTAAATATCTGATTTACAAATTTATAATATTTTCTTTCTTTTCTTTAAGCTTCACGCTGTATCCCGCACGAGGCAGGGTAGGCAGAGGGAACCCGGGAACCTAGTGTAAAGATACTGCGTTCCACTACCGTTCCCCACTTTCTGCCGAATTTGAGGCGTTGTGTGTTGAGTGGCGGGACTCAACGCCGTGCTTTGCCTTATTACCAGAGCGAGGAAATGAAACATTAAATATTTAGATGAAAATATTAAATATTTCATTTCCTCGACTGGGGATCGAACCCAGGACATGTCGGTTACAATCACACTCTTGTGCCGCTGCGCCATGACAGGCCTCAACAAATACAAATTAAATACAAAATAAAAATAAGAACAAGAAAGCAAAAACAACTGACCTGAAGATATAATTAAAAACCTTACACAATATCTTAACAAAAGAAATAAAGCAGTGAAAAGGACAAAACCAGAGGTCTATTCATAAAACCAGATCACTAACATCAATTCTAAAGAATCTCTTGAGATGATTGAATTTGAACACTATACCTGCGATATATGTACGTGATAGAGTCATCTATTAAAATATTCAGTTATTCATAGAAAAACGATCCATATCTCGGCTTTCAGTGGAAAATGTATTAACATAACTATTTCCCATTGTAGTTTCCCTTTAAGTTTTTGCTGACGACGTACTGTACGGTGCGTGCTGTAGCATAATGGGAGGGTTATACACCTCTAGTTGGAGAAAAGCTAAATGGATGTCAATTTTTATTTTAAGATTTTTTGTTATCGTTTTAAATTATTGTTTATATTTTGGTTATGTTCACGTAGTATTAAGATCTTTCTTCAAAATTGAAAAGAGTGTTACTGTACACACGACAGTTCATAGGATAGATTCTCACCCAAACGAATTCCCAAAAAACTAAATAAACAAAAAAAGAGAAATTAAATATTTATTTAGTATGTCTTTGGTTTTCGCGATTGTTACAAATTTTAAATAAAACACTTTTAAACGAATTAATCGCCTATATAGGTTTTTGATATTTTTTTTAGAAAGCCGACGTTTCGAACACTTTACAGTAGTCCGTGGTCACGGGTTAACCAATATACGTGATTAATCCATTTAAAAGTGCTTCATTTAAATATTTATTATTTTCATCTCTTCACTCCAGTAATAAAGCGTAGCGTTATTATCACCGTGCTTTAAATTCAGCGGAAAGAAGGGAACGAAAATATCTTAACAGGAACGGATTGTCTTAGTACAAGGGGTTCCCAAGTTCCCTCTGTTTCTCCTACCCAGTGCGAGATAGGAGATAGGATTCATACATTCTCTATTACAGGTTCTTCTACACTTTAAGCTGTACATAATCAAAATAAAACAATATTTTTTACGAGGCAGAGCGGCGAGGCTATCGTGGCACAGCGGCACAAGCGTGTGACTGTAAACGATAGGTTGTGGGTTTTATTCCCACTCGATGAAATGAAATATTTAATATTTTCAAATTAAATATTTAAAGTTTTCATTTCTTCGCTTTAGTAACAGCGCGGCAAAGCGCGGAGTTGAGTTCAATGCCTCAATTTCAACATAAAGTGGGGAACAGAAGTAGAACGGAGTGTCTTAACACCAGGTTCCCAAGTTCCGTCTGCCTACTCTCCCATGTGCGGGATACAGCGTGAAGCTGGGTGCTCTTTTTTATTAAGTGTGTACAGTAGAGACTACTGGACTTAGTTATTTTAAATGAAGCAAGTTGGTAGATTAGCGAGTAAATAGTAGCAATAAAAAAGTATTGAGGAGAGAACAAATTTTAAATACAAAATTCATTTTTCCATTTCCCGAAACAAAGTTTCCGGTGACGACTTATGAAGAGTATATACGCAATAAGACGTGAATATTCAAGTACTACAAACATAGCATGTATTGAGTTTTGTACATTTAAAAAATATGAATATTAGGTTTCAAAGATTACTTTTTTAATATTATTAAAAAATATATGTAATTTAAACTTGATTTATTCCGCGCTGTATCCCGCATATAATAGAGTGGGCAGGAACAGCAGAGATATTATTAAGACCTCCCCACTTACCGCCAATGCATGCATTGCATGTTAAGTTGCGTAACTCAACGCCGTGCTTTGCCTCGACCAGAGCCAGAGCGAAGAAATGAAAATATTAAATATACAATCTATCCTCAATAGCTATATCGATATTAAAGCTAGCAATCTGGTAAATGAAATAGTTTCCATAACGCAAACTTTACGAGTTCGAGTTAAAAAGCCAATATGCATATCCCGTATTGTTTGACGCCGCGAAATGACTATTCACGAGTGCATATTTGTCATGCACCCATCAATTCATACGTTCTATAATACAAAACAAAACAAGCAATTTTGGTATATAAACATATGGAATTATAGGAAAAATAAAGTCGAAATTGGTTTGTACATTAAATTTTATGCCATGCAAAGCTTAGTACAGCCTGTATATGGATAACAGCTTTTGGCGCTGTGCGTTAATGGATTTCAAGTACAACATTGTTTTCGAATACATCGAAACAAATGGAGAATGGACATTCGCAATCAAAGTGCGTTTTTATTGAAGGGTTCATTTAGATATGTAGAGAATATTACAGTGGATTTACAATAAACATAGTATTATTTGCTTAGTTATGGGATGCATGTTCTTATTTGCTTATGGCTTAACTCGCGCTTCTGGAAAAGTTTCTGGGAAGCGTATATTTGAATTATGCTATTATTATGTTTAACTTATCAAGCCTGTTGTGCCACAGAGACGCAAGCGCGTGACTATAAAGGCACAGGACACGAAATGTCAGGCATGGAATGTTAGACAGGTTGTAGGTTCGATCCCAACACGGGAAAATAAACTATTTCATATTTTCATTTGTTCGCTGTGGTGACAAGGCAAAATCCAGTGGAAAGTTCGAAACTTAACATAGTGCCTCATCACTACATTGCCAAATTCTTTCCGCCTTCCATGTCATATGCGGAATACAGCGTGACATACTATGAAAAAATAAATTTTAATATCATTTTAATAAAAAAAGAATACTGAATTTGTATCACATACGCGTTTATTTTGTTATTCTGAAACTTGATTACTTATTATTCAAGCTTTGGGCAAGATTGTTCAGAACGCCGTTAGGAAAACATCGCTGGTAAGTATTTTTAACAAAAAGACAATAAACGTTTTTTTTTTAAATATTCGCTTGCATTCTTAGTCAATTTATTAAAAATACAAAATGGAAACGTTTCAATCTGAATACTCACGGCCTTTAATATAATCGCTTTTGTATACTGTACTTAATTTATATACTAGGGTGTTATTTTGCTTGTCTCGGTTTATCTCGCTTGGACTGTACTACTAAAATTTTAATATTTATTTTACTCTCTTACTTAGCTTGATAGATGCTACTTTGCCTGTGGTGTATAATTATCTTAAGAAATTAGATTGTATAGTACCGTAACGTTCGACGAAGGCTCCGTTCAATCGATAATATGTGAAACTAAAGAAAGAAAATAATGAATAAGTACACGAAATCTATTAGAAGCCAGTACGCAGCGGTATAGCGTTCAACTGTACGCGCCCGTCAAAAATTCGATTCCCATTCGAGGAAAAGATTTATTTTCATTTTGTTCGTTAGTGGAACAAGACGAAGCGCGACGTTAAGTTTATTTACACGCAATGTCTCAGAAAATGGGGCAGAAGATTAACATAATATCTTCTCATCAGGCTACCTCTGTATTCGTTACCATCGTATTCCATCATTTAAAATTATAATAAAAAAAGTTAAATTAAAATTAAATCCAAAATAGAGAATAACACAAAACGTATTGCTATAAACTGTATTCTTAGGATAAACATGAAAGTTTAACTTAAATTTAAAAAGCTTATAAAAAATTTGAACGAAGCAGGATTTGAACCCACGCCTCTTGAAATCCGTTCAAGCGCTCTTACTAACTAAGCCATTCGTTTTTTTTCTTTTTTTTTTTTTCAGCTTCACGCTGTATCCCGCACTAGGCAGGGTAGGCAGAGGGAACGGAAGTGAAACCTAGTGTTATGACACTACGTTCTACTTCCGTTCCCCACTTTCCGCCGAATTAGAGGCATTGCGTGTTGAGTGGCGGAACTCAACGCCGCGCTTTGCGTTATTACCAGAGCGAAGAAATGAAACATTAAATATTTAAATTGAAAATATTAAATATTTCATTTCCTCGACTGGGGATCGAACCCAGAACCTGTCGGTTACAGTCACACTCTTGTGCCGCTGCGCCACGACAGGCCTCCAAGCCATTCGTTCCGTGCTTTTAAAATTTAAATTTAGTAGTTTCTGTCCTAAGTGTGGAATAACACTTTATAAAAAATAGTAAAAATAAAAAAAAAACAAAGGTGTTTGTTAAATATTTAGTTGTACAGATTTTTATAGTTACTGTAGTTTCATAGCACTGGTGCGAATGTTCTTTATTTCCACTTACATACCCTATAGGTATTTCTATATTTTTTCTTTATTCGTCTAATATAAGTTAGAAACCATTATCTCTAACCCTTTTCCTTAAATATAAATATAACTATCTCTATATCTCTTTAACATCAAACGACTAGAGCAAAGCTACCTTGCATCTAACATGCTATGTACCGGAATAATTATAAGAAAATATAAATGATCTTTTTTATGCATGCGAAAGGGATTTTCTATAATAATTATGATATGCAACACGTTTTACTGGATAAGCTTAATAAAAATCAATTCTGCAAACCCTTGCACACTTCAACACGCACTTTCTAGGAAGTTAGACAGTGCGAACGGAGTGTTTTGACATTAGTTTTCAAACCATATACGTAATACAATGCGAACCTAAGACTTGCTTACTTAGCCTCCCAGGGTAGACAACTGAGAGAAGCGCCAAATGCTACGGTCCCGGTATACTTCTTTCGCCTCGTCCTCTGTCATCCACCTCTCCATACATCCCTCCGGAGGGTCCTCATGCTTTTAATATGACCTTCTTCATCGTTATCTCCGTTACCTTTCCTATCACTCACTTTTCCTTTATAAATCTTACCTGAGTCTAAAAAAAAGTAATTATTATGTTGGTAACTTCCTGCATCTTTAATTCTCAGTTAAAGGGTGCATAAAGGAAATTCAAAGGAATGTCGCAGGATGTACAATACGGCCGAGTTCAATGCACCAGCAAACACAGGGTTTGCGGGTCTCTATGTTAATATGTTAGTGACAACTTGGGGGGTGACTCTACTCTGGGTAGGGTGACACTACCACTTTTGACCTGAGGGAATAGCGGCTAGATAAAAGTTCTATTGATATGAGATTTTTCCTAAAACCAAAAGAGTTCTTAGAATTCATATATTTTTTATTTAACTTATTGTGTAAATAGAATCGTCGTGTTTCACGAGATGATAAGATTATCGATTTATAATGCAACGTTTCTGACTTTAAAAAAGTAGAGAAATAAAAGAGCAAGCAAATACTGTCCAAAATTTATTAATGAAGCACAGTGTGTATTGCAGGTAACAAAACGGTGTATTAATATAAAAAAAATGACTAGCTGCTCAAAAACTATCAACTTGGTACATAAAGGCTATACAATAACTATTAAAAAACGTTAAACTCGACTATACAAAAATGACCTGTAGTTCATAAATATTATAACAGTCGAATATATTCCTTGTAACAAAATCATCTTAATAATTATCATATAGCATCGTAATTGAGTGGAAATCTGAAATTTAGCTTTAAATAACGGGAAAAATGTGAACTACTTATATTTTTTTTTTCGAAAATTAATAAACTTAAACGAGGGTATGGTAATGCGAGAGGGGGTAGGGTGAAGTAGTACTGACAAACATCAGAAGTGGTAAATATAAAAAACGTTTTTTTTTTTTTTCAGCTTCACGCTGTATCCCGCACTAGGCAGGGTAGGCAGAGGGAACGAAAGTGAAACCTAGTGTTATGACACTCCGTTCCCCACTTTCCGCCGAATTTGAGGCATTGCGTGTTGAGTGGCGGAACTCAACGCCGCGCTTTGCCTTATTACCAGAGCGAAGAAATGAAACATTAAATATTTAAATTGAAAATATTAAATATTTCATTTCCTCGACTGGGGATCGAACCCAGAACCTGTCGGTTACAGTCACACTCTTGTGCCGCTGCGCCACGACAGGCCTCCAAATAAAAACGTTATGTAAACAATGTAAACTCTAATACTTGATACTTTATCGATTATATTATTTTAAATTAAAGCTTCGACTTACAACCCAGGTGTAGGCTTCAGGGATCCCTTTATGTATACTTTATATTATACACTAATATTTAACATTGCTTATTGCAGATCATCTCGCCCATGACAGATCATCTAGATGTAATTATAAATAAGTCTTGAACCAAATTAATAATTAAAATATACTTTGATTAAACAATAGAGTCAAGATTAGACAGCAGCATAGTACGATACTATACTAAAGACAATAGAGTTTATAATATTACATTAAGTCCAATTAATAAAATTTAATTCGTTTCTTCATAACAAAGACACATAGAAACATAAACGTAGTGTGCTCAAAAAGTAACACGAATTTTGTGTTTTTCAAAAGTAATTTATTTGTTCAGAAATATCTATTTTGTCACCTTCAAAGTAATCTGCACGAGATATTATGCACTTGTGCCACTATTCATACAATTTTTATTTTTTTCAATTTAGTTTTGGAAACCAGGGGGGGGGCCAGATCTGGGGAATACGGAGGCTGCGGCATAATTAGTGTGTTTGTTTTGACCAAAAAGTCGCACACTAGCAACGATATGTGAGCAGGAACGTTATCGTGGTGTAAATGCCAATTTTTGGTCTTCCACAAAACCGGGCGTTTCTGGCGAATTTAACTGGCAGATAATATTACTTATTGAATATTATACCTTTGAATTCTGAACTTCATTTGTATGTCACAGCCAACATTCAGAATGCATCCGCGCACTTAATTTCATTTTTCAGACAAAAATTTATACGGATTCATTGATCCATTTGTTTGAATCTATAATATCGAAGGACACACGCAAGTAAAGCAGCAGTCAATAATTACCAAAATATTATTAAAAAAATCGAAATTAACATTATTAAAAAAAATCGAAATTCAAATATACGTAACTCGCGAATATTCGCGATACTTTTTGAACTCACTTTGTACACGTACATACATACTCATAAATACATTAGCGTCTGAATTGCGTAGTCGGGTAAAAAATACCAAAGAAGGTGTACTTTACTATAACTTGTATAGTTACCATCAGGCTAACCAGTCCAAAACGAAATCCTAAATCAACTACAAATACGGATCATTGGTTTAATCCTTACTTTGTATATATGGGCATGAACAAACAATATGCTAATCTGTTGACATCGGCGATCCGTTAATGATTTGATCTCGCACGCGTCACTGAGATATTCATATAAAGCAACGCCTGTATATATTATATTCGTTTATGTAATAATAATTATATAGGAATAAGTGGTAGTGGCTTGGAAACGCTTGGAGCATTTGAGGGTAAGCGCGATGTTCGTAGGTTCGATTTTCGCTCGGGAATTACTGTCATATCCTTGATAAGACAAAAGGTGTGGCGTTAATTTCCACAACTTAACAAATAATTCTAACGAAAGCGATGAATTATATTGATACTATTTCAATATTTTCAGATTGAGTATACTTTTACCTACACAAGAGGCACTAATAGTGTCTGTTATAATCGACCGTCGTGTAATAATGGCGCAGAGTCACAAGCGTGCGGCTGTAAAAGTGACAAGTTGCCTGTTCGATCCTCACTCGAGGAAACTAAATATTAATATTTTAATTACGACCGAAGTCCATCCATCCATTCCGTTGTGAATGCAACTCTACATACTTTACGTATTCTTACAGAGTGTGCAAATTGAATGGTAATAGAATGTTTACAGACTGGTACTGGACTAATTATCCCACTGTGCTTAACGCCATGTATATACGTTACATCTCTTTAAATAAGAAAGAAAAACTAAGGCCAAACAGCCAAAGGTATGTGGCTGTCGTTGTACAGTAGTACAGCGTAGGACAGTCAACGACGGTAGTAGATTCGATTCCCACTCGAAAAAAATAATTATTTTTATTTTTTTGTTTTAATATCACCATCAAATTCTATGTTGACTTCCACCTTTCAACATATATAGAAAAAGAAAGATATAAATAGGTATTAAAGTAATGATGATAAAGATATTTCATTACTCTATTCTCTCTTGGTCCATATAACTCTCAAGAAGCATTACATTAGCAAATCCCATAGAAGAACGAAGTTCTTGATACTATCGACTCCTTTACGTCCAATTTACACAAATTGCCCCAACTGTTGGAAATTGAGACAAACTTAGGAAATATCATTACCATACGGGTGAGATAGTTGTAGGGTTGTCTAACTGAACACGATAGTCGCAGGTACAAATATATATATTTTTGTCGAAAACTATAAAGCTACGACTAGACAGAGAGAAGTAGAGCGAAGGAGACAAAGTAGTAGTAAAATCAAAAATGCTGGTCCAAATCCCCCAAACCTTATACATTTTCTTATCGTACTAAAAAAGGTATTAAAAATAAAGGCACCATTTTATTAAAGCTTAGATTAAATGTAAAATAATCTGTTTAAAATAAAATAAAATGTTTATTAATTTAATATCGAGATGCTCTCAGGTTGTTTCAATCAATTGTTGTCATTTTATTACATATACATTAGTTTTCGCAATCTGACGATTATTTCCAAACATTAAGCAACCAAAGAAAACTTTGTCTAAGACCCACTTGCGTCTTTCGACAATTTTTTCCCGATATCGCATGTTGAGTGGCCGAATTGAATACTGCACTTCATTTACAAGAGGTAGGTAAAAGAAATAATTAATTTCTGTCTGTGGAGATCAGGCCCAAAAACATCACGTGCATACCATGAGACCATGAGCCATTGTACTACACTAAAGTTATATATACCTATACTTTTGTTAAGTTAATAAAACATTACTTCAACACAATTTTAATTAATAGATATTAATCAATACATATAAATATAGAGATTGAAAGTTTCAAATAACTGTTTTTTGTCTAGCACATATACCTGCCTGAAACTAAATAATACTAAAACTATTTTTTTTCAGCCTCACGCTGTATCCCGCACTAGGCAGGGTAGGCAGAGGGAACGGAAGTGAAACCTAGTGTTATGACACTCCGTTCCACTTCCGTTCCCCACTTTCCGCCGAATTTGAGGCATTGCGTGTTGAGTGGCGGAACTCAACGCCGCGCTTTGCCTTATTACCAGAGCGAAGAAATGAAACATTAAATATTTAAATTGAAAATATTAAATATTTCATTTGCTCGACTGGGGATCGAATCCAGAACCTGTCGGTTACAGTCACACTCTTGTGCCGCTGCGCCACGACAGGCCTCAAACTAAAACTATTATAAATTGTAATTAAAAAAAGATACAGGCGAAGCCGCGCGGGAGCTACTAGTATTAAATAAATTCATATAGTTAAAGTGGGTAAATTAATAGCAGTAATTCATTAATAATTTACTTTCAACGTAAAAAATTATGGAACAAAACTTTTATACACGTATTGATCGATTCGATACAATGTTCATCAACAGTAATTAATCAACGTTGTACGGTATGAAGTGTCATAGAAAAGTTGACTTATTAAAAAACAGTTACTATACAAGTCAAGGCAAATGTAGTGTTCTAAGAAAATATAAAATGCCTTACTTCAACAAAAATATCTGTATTAATATTATTTTGTATTTTCGCTTAATATTCGGCTTATATTCAGAAGTATTTCCAAAAAGAAAATTTATAAATATCGTCGCTAAAGCCTACTGCGTATCTGTAGCATGTATCTGTTCTGTTAACGGTTTACAATTACTCAAGGCAATTAAAGAAAATCTATCCCAAGTTTACTATTACACATTCATTTACAAATTAGTTATTTTTAATTCGGTAACTGCAGTTTCTATTTTTAGTTGCAAATCAAATTTCTTTAATTTTTTATCCGAACTAAATTCAATACCATACACTTGCAAAGGAAGATTACATAGATTTGAAACGTTAATTTCATTGTGTATGTTTATAATTATATTAGTGTTCAATGTATTGCGAGTCATTATGGCAATAATAGTATTTGGAATCGAAGGTGTTTTAGATTTTTCCACAGGATTTGTTGTCTTTGTAAATATAAGCCTAAGCTATTTAACATTAATCATAATGTTTGAATTGGCATTAAGTAGAATCAAGGCACTGAGGAAAATAATAGAGAACAATATTAATTTTTCACATATGTCAAACAAAAGCCAAATGACGTTACAAAGCTTAAAATTAAAAATGTATTTACAAACATATAAGAGGCTAGTTGAGATAAATGATAATTATTTTGGTGTAGCTTCGAAGTGCTTGGTAAGTTTTTAAAAAAAAATGTGTTAAAGTTTAAAAGCAAACCCAAAATTCCAAATGACAAAGCCTTATCCAAAGTACAGTATATTTATTGTTTTATTAGATCTAGAAGAACACGTAAAGTTACACAATTATGAAATACTTGCCGAAAACAGATTAACTTAAAATACTGCTTCCAACCACAACAACCACTTCACTCGGGATAAAACGTGATAACCAAATAGGATTTCTTTAAAACTTTGTTTTTTTTTAGCTTTACGCTGTATCTCGTATACGGCAGGATAGACAGCTGGAACTTAGAAACCTAGGGCTAAGATACTCTTTTCCCATTAAGACACTTCTGTACCCGCTTTTCGCCGAATTATAAGCATTGTGTGTTGAGTTGCCGCCGCGTGTTTCCTGGTATTATAGTGAATAAAATAAATAATTAATACTTAATTTCCTAGACTATTGATTGAAACTACAACCGGTTTCATTTGCTCCACCACAGTCTTTAAATTAATATATTTTTATCTTATAACATTTCCTATTTGCAGGTGCTACTAAGTTTGCCATCTTTCTTGTTTTACATGATCTCTACAGCTATAGTTCTTAGTCAAAATCCTCAGGTTAATGTAAATAATGTTTTTCTTAATGTTTAAACGATTGTGTATACTTAACCATTGTAACATAGTTTTTATAATTTAATTGTTGCTGTAGTATCTCTTTTATAAACAGCTTCACGCCTTATCCCGAACTTAACGCCGGTTTTATATACCGGGGGGTGGTACTAATCCGGTCGAGTCTGCACAAGCGTGTTGCCATTGCCGACAACGTGACTCGTTCATACGTAGTTTAGTCGCCTCTTCACATCAGTACACCATCACTACCAGGGTGATACTATTCTAAGCCGGAATCATACAATCCTATTATACATTCGTTCCCCAATATTCCCCGAATTTGACACATTGCGTGTTGAGTGGAGGAACTCAAGGCCGCGCTTTATCTTGTTACCTTTTTGTTAGCTTCACGCTGCATCCCGTACATGGCAGGGTAGACAGAGGAAACTTTAATGTTCCCAACCTAGTGCTAGGACACTCCACTTCTACTTCCGCTTTCCATTTTCCGGCGTATTTAGGACATTGTGTGTTGAGTGTAGGAGCTCAGCGACGCGCTGTGCCTTGTTACCAGAGCGAGATATTAAATTTATTGTCTTGTGTGGAAATCGAATCTATAACTATTTACAGTTGCACGCTAGTATCCTTGCAGAACCACAGGCTCATTTCTTTTTAATGTATTTTTTACATCGTGGCATAATTGAGCATTATCTGACTGACTTAATGATTGTAAATTGAAATATCAATCGGACATGATTAATTTCCATGTTTTCTCTGTGACAAAAGAAAACATGAGTTTTGCTTATTAATACTCTATAATTAGAATTAGAAGGGAATATATTGATCCTAATCTCGCTCTGCTGTAATATATATATTTTTTTTATGGATAAAATAATTCTCTTCACTTTTATATTACTTTATTTAGCTTTATTTATCTTCAATATTACAAGTTCTGTGTTCTGTTTTCTATACTTTTGGGAAACTTCTTGACCTTGTAAGAGAATATCTATATCAGACTAGCATTTATTTTATGTTTAGTATCCTATTAGGGTTTCTTTTTTTTCCCATCCTTTTCCATGCTATGTTAAGCCTTCTGTTTACTATATTCTTGTTTCTGTTTTGCCAAATGACAATAAATTTTCCAATATATTCAGTAACATATTCTGTTTTGTTCCTTTCTCATATGTATTAATATTATAATGGAACCTTTATTAGTATTTTAATAAAAGTATGGATATTGCTATCGAAAAGACTACTACTCTATAAGAGATCCTTTAAATTCCTGATATGTTTCTAGTTATCGGTCGGCAGTATGGATATGGTCGTTGGTTGAGTAGTTTGGTTTATTTTTTTTTTTATGGAAAAGACGGCAAACGAGCGTACGGGTCACCTGGTGGTAAATGATCACCGTCGCCCACGGCGCCGAGTAACTCCAGAGGAGCTACAGGAGCGTTGCCGTCCGTTAAGGTGGAAGGGCACCAGGGCCCGGCATTACCTAATGCGAAATGCAGTGGCCAAAGCCACTACTTAACGTCGGTCTTAAATGCCGGGGGTGGTAATAATCCGGTCGAGTCTGCCCATGCGTATTGCCATTACTGGCAACGTGACGCTGCCCATGCGTATTGCCATTACTGGCAACGTGACGCTACCACACGCAATCACCTCTTACGACACCATCAGTACCAGGGTGATTCTATTCTAAGCCGGAATCACACGGCATAAATGGTCGAAATTTTGTTCAGTTGCTTGGTTTGTGTAAATTTTTGGTTCTATCCAGTAGAATACGACTCAGTAGAGAATAATAAAGGAGAAAAAATTGCGGGAGTTTTTTTAGATATTGAATGTATGTATTTATTTTGCCATTCGACATATTATGGGTGTTTCTATCTATTGCGTAAATCTGAACACTCTATGGTCCGATGAGAAAATTGTCAATTTCGGCACATCTATATTCAATATCAATTTTGGAATGTTCATCAGTGTGTAAACAATTTAATTCCTCGTTTTCTGATCAGTTGATATTAAAGTCCATGTTTGAGACGACTTCTTTTTTATGAACGTATTCATTATTGAGAGTTGGAATTCGTGAACGTGATATCGTGAAATGACAGGGGTTTTTGTTCCACATAGCTGTTTTTTGTTCCATATCTATAACTCTTTAATATCATATTTTATTTTGATTTTGTTTGTCCGATGTTTGCACTGAAATCACAAACAATAAAAAGTTGTTTGTCTGATATTTCTTGAGCTGCCTTCAGGATCATCATAGCACTTGACAATTTATTATTCGCTTAAGCTTTCAATGGGTGCATACGTTTGGATTATGCTAATTGGCAATTGATCAAATAGTTAATTGATAAATCAAATGCAAATGAATAGCAATTCTTTCAGATATTTCTTGAAAATTTACTATATTATATTTTTTATGCTTTTTTATAGGAAATTCTTCTGCATACCAGCCTGCTGTTTCACCTATATAGCACTGAATATAGTTATCATGTTCTTCTATTTTTTGACTCATTCCTTTGATTTCTGCCAGCTTTGTAATGTCTCAACACATTTTTTCCTACAGTGTTTTTAAAGTAATATTTCTTTAGTCGATAATGATCTAACGTTCTATGTGCATATACTGAACTGATACGTTTTAGGTTGCTTTTTCTTTCCTTTTTATTTGATATTTTTTTATTTGTTGGCATTCGTTCTCGCCTACGAGGGTTGTATTTATTTTCTTTTTAATCTCCTGTATAGTAAGTTGTTGTTAAATTGAAGTTGAAATTTTAAATAAATTTGCAATGTATTTAGTCTGATAATGAGTATGACTTCTCTCACATTAATTAAAAAGCTCCATATTTGCGTGAAATGTGTCTCTCTCCTTGGCTTTGTGTATTTTTAATGTTGGAACCAGGACTATCTGAAATCTTTCTTTCCTGGTTTTCTGTGTAAAACATATATGTTTTTCCTAGTTTTGTCATCTCTTTTGTAGTACTGTAATGGTTTTCATGTCAAATATATTTGAGCGCATATAAATATATGCGCTCAAATATATTTGACGAGAGTATTTAGATCTTCGGTGTCTGCAAGTTTTGGCTCTGGAAGTCCGTGTATTAATATGTTGTTTTACTTACTATTTATTGATATTATAGTTTAATATTTCGGATTTATTTATAGTTTATGTTTCCTTTTTAAGTTTCTTAATCTCTTTTTTATCACTATTATATTTACAATATTTTATTTTATTTTTACAGATAGATCCGATTTATGTAACAGATACTATACTACACATAATTTACCCGTGTATCTCAGCTCTACTTGCAGAATCAGCCATAGTGGAAGTGGATAAAATTAAAAGACACATAAAAGACCAATTTCTTGAATGTTCAAGTAATTAACAATGAATTTAACTCAATAAATTATTTCCATTTCTATATAGTACTTTGTATTTATGTATGACAAATGAAAAATCAATATTTTCTACCTTTCTGTCTTCATAAACTTATGAACATTTGCATATTTTATAACATTGATTATATATTTTTATATCATAGACTTTTTACGTTTAACTAAGTTAAAAATATTAAAGAGGCCACCGTGGCGCAGCGATACCCCCGTCTGGCAGTTCTCGCTCTGGTAGTAGTAATAAAACAATACGTGGTATTTGATTTCACTCTTTCTCAGTAAGCAAAATTTAAAAAAAAATGAGAATTTATAGGTTCCACTCTATAAATTTTCAATTATGATATATACATACATAATTGAAAATTAATATATAGGGTGAAACTAATAAAGACATGTGTATTTCTTTCAGATACAACTTTCAAAAATAAATTGTATGATGGAATAGTTTTCCTTGAATTCAAAACACTGAGATACAGCGTCCTACGAGCTTTCTGTGTTAACATCAGTTTGCCATTGACTCTCATTCGCATAAGCACAACTTATACTATTATTGCTATTCAATTCAGTCATTTAATTCAATATTAAAAGAAGTATTTATAAAATCAAAATCAATTTAAAATAATGGACAGTAAATGCTGCGTCTAGCACCTGTTCAAAACGATCCAAGCGTTCGTGGCTATTTAAATCATACGTCTAAAGATTTTAAGTATTTTATAACTTTAAAAAATAATTTAATTGAGACATAAATCACCTGTACCTATCCTATCACTTTCCTTCGTCCTTTGGTCTTTTTAATAGTGGGTTGCCTGGTAGAGATCACCTGTGGTGATAAGGCCGCCTTTACACCAAATTTTTTAGCGATTTTCTTCTCATTATTATGTTTAATTATAAGTGTTTTATTATAGTTGGTGTAATAAAGTATTAAATAAATAAATAAAATGTTCTTATCGCACAAAATTATTTTACGCTTATTTCAACATAATCCTCCATCAAGTGTGTTGTTTTGTTTCTGGAGCAGTTCTTACTCATGCTCATATTCTCAACGTAAGCAAGTCTTTAGTTATCACACCCTTAACATTATTGAGAATTGGAATTCGAATTTTAATATTGTATGAGACGTTATCATATTCAGTACTACACTCCATCATTATATTATCTTCTAATCTTGTTTACTCTAAGATCTCAGTTATGTGACAATATTTAAGGACTTACACATCAATTTGGATAGTTATGTCTAATTGCTGGACATTTTTATTAAGTCACTATAGATACTGATCAATAATATTTGACTTGTCTCTAAAAAATGTTTAAAGTTGAGAGGTGGAATATTCGATGGTCCTCAAATATGGCAATTGATGAAAAACTGATTTTATCAAAGTTATGACTGCCCGAAAAATAAAACTTGGCAAAGTTTTGTGTCGGTGATCGAAAACTTCCTAGATAGAGCACCAGATCATTGAGTAATTGAACAGTTGAATCTAATATGAGTATCAAGTCATCATCTGTCTCGTCAGTCATCTGGATAGTTTAGGAATCTACGAGAATAGAAAGGAACATTGTCACATGATGGCAGATTACTACTGGTTATTAAAAAGATTGTACCCCAAAAAAAAATTAAAAGAAAAGCTCATAAAAGGAATTTTTGAATATATCTTTTCTTTTTTTCAAAACAAATTTAAAAGTTATTCTGGAGAAGATCAAGTGCTATATCCTCATACGCTTTCAGCGCAAGCATGAAATAAGTCTTGTAATTGTCTTGGTGGTGATTAAAAATAATCAGAATTGACTTCAACTGCCTAAATTTTTTCTCCTTGCTTGTGTGCATTGTGTATATTTTATTAATTTATAAAATATTGTATAAAAAATACAACACGGAAACAGGTTTTTTATTATCTCGGAGAAAATTCTTAAAATATATTATAAGATCATTTAAATAATATTTAAAAGTATGGTGCACTAAAACAGGATAATATTTTTAATAATACAATAGATAAAATTGGTAGATAATATTTTAATAGACTATAAATATGTTAGTTTCACCACTCTATTTCTTCCCTATAATTTTTCTGAACATTTCGTTTGAAACTGAACCGTTGCCTTACATATGGTTTGACTTCAACTGGCATTTTCTTTACAATTTTATATTTTCCCTTTTCGACCCACGGACTCAAGTTGATTTTTGTATTATTGACAGCATCAACAATAGTACCAACAGAGACGACAGCCAGTATTATTCCCACAGACACTATTAATCTATCCATCATTGGTATGTATTTATTTAACGTTTTTACTAATTCATAAAATGTATACATTTTCTCCTTTTTGAAGATTTCACAAGGCTTCTCTAATAACGCAAAAGGCATTGTTATCCAAAGTAATATTCCAAATATTGACATCAATACTGATACATAGAAGTTGAGTGTTTCATTGGTTTTCAATTTTGTTTTATAAGGTTCCGGTTTTACATTCTTTATAACAAATTCTTGACGTGGTTCATTCAATCCAATGTATTCTATAAGCCTGCAATATGTTACAATTATAAAAAAATATAGATTAAGTAAAAAATAAGGAGAATTAAAAGTATAAATTAAAAAGAAAATATGCTGTTATATATTTATTCAATATGTTAAGAGGCGTTAAGTCGCCGCAGCAATTGTCAAACTGAAGAATTTTATCTATGAGGTGAGATGAATTTTATATAATTAACATGTTAAATTAGTCTTAAGTGCCATACAATTGCTCTTATGAGACATAATAAAAAAATGATGGTTTTCACTACTACAATGCAATTGAAACATCTGTTCTAATATAATTGATAAGCTCAGCAATTAATTCGTTTATCCAATACTCAAGATCTTTAACACCATGGAAAATATTAAGAGAGGATGTTTAAAGTATATTCTCTCTACCTTTTTACATGGAAATAGTTATTAAATTAAAAAAACAGTAACTTACTTTTGCCAAACTAATCGATAAAGAATCATTTTTATCACTTCTTCCTTTCGTCTTGAACTAGTATTATAGACACTAATCTGATCTACACTTTATTCAACGAACTACTAACCATAATACCGTTGTACAAGTTTGTAAGTAAGTTTAGCTGATTAATGATATTTAGTAATGAGGATGTTGTCGTTTTGTGTCATTTGTCTTAATTGATACTTAAAATGTTTATTAATTGTTATTTTAATTTAGTCTACATCTAGGACCATCATGGTGCAACGTCACTACATCTAAGTATAAATGCAATGGAATGATTATGGTTTCCATTTTCAAACGAAAATTACTTTGTATTTTTGAAACAGAGTAAATAGATGTATCTGTAAAAGAAATTCAAATGAATAGCCTTTCAAGTGTTAGTCTTTAAATATGTGAAGATGTTACGAGATAGAGAGAAATATATCAAATGTATCGAGTGTATATGATGTTGTGCTTATTCTACCTTTAGCTTCATCGAGCCTCGTTTATAAATGTACTGATTACTTTATTGGATAGTATTGACAAGAGACTTCAAAGTGAGAGAAATATCCACTTCTACTGAAATATGTACTTAATTGACCTTAAAAAAATATTTAGCTACGCCGACGCTTCAATTAGTTTATTAAAATCAATAAAACCTGTCCACCTAAGAGAAACAATAAATTATTTTTATTTAATCGCTTTGGTATGAAGACTAAGAGTTGTTTTTAAGTTCTGCCTCACGTAATGTCTATATATATAGAAGACACGTGGTGATCGGCGTTTTTTAACTTTAGATACCCTCTGCCTATTCCGAAATATGCAAAATTAGAATGTAAAGATAAAACAACATGTACTTAATCTCTTTAAATTTCTAATGAAGTAATCAATAAATCAATAATTAATGAATTTAATTAGGATTTTATATTAATTATACCATATAACTAGCCGACTAATAATGTCTGATCAAATGTTATCATAAGAAATTAATAGATAATTAATAAAGCACTACGACGTAGTGCTATAATTTTTTAATATTATTTAAGAAAATTGGTATAGTTATTTTAGTATAGTTACCTAAACTGATACACGTGGTTCACTATTAAAGAATTTGAGAATGCCAAATATATCCTCATGATATAGGTACATTTAAGATGAATTGATTTGTTGATTATTTAAATTGGGTTGAATGGTCCCTGATGAATGTCATATTACTTATATAAGATCTATTGTTCTCTTTATGACCCGAGAGCTACCAAGGATCTGTTGGACTTCTTTTGGAGTCTACAAATCTTGAACGAAACTTTATACAATGGGGGAAATACAAAACATTTTAACTTTATACAATCCGTTTAATTTTATTAAGTAAATTGAATAATACCTATTTATATTGACAAAATGCCAATTGAACTCGATCAGCTTAGATGACATTTTGTCTATTAAAAAACATTCTTATTTTCTTAACAAATAAAATACGTATTTTCTTAATAAGTAAGTGCAATCAATAACGTTATCAAATATAAGGCTTTTTGAATATTTTATCTTTATACTGTGAATTCTATAGTATACCTCGTGTATACGAGTACATCAAAGCAATTGATATATGTATTAAACTAATTAACTTAAATTGACAAATGGTAATTCATAACGTTAGTAGGTTTTAGACAAGTAACACATCAATAAAAAAAATAAAAAAATAAATATCAGTGACCAATTTGTGAAAATAATAAAAAAAATCAGTATGATTCAAGTAAAACCTCACACAATACCTAATAAGCTCCTAAACTATAAAATCAGACCTTTATCAAAAACGTTGAAAGTGTTTTTTATACTATCACAACTTATTTTCGCGATTGACAATGGATTTACAAAATTTATACCCTTACCTAAGTTTATCGTAAAATTATTGACTGTGTTTTATGCTTTGACCATCAATATAATATGTTTCATTCTAATGAAGTTAAAAGTTGCAAAAGTTGTCTATCGCATCTGGTATTCTAAATATCTTGTTGAACACATAACTTATGTACTCATTTTTTTATTTATACCACAAAATAAATCATTTTGCGATTTTTTGGAACATTTGCAAACAATTGATTGTCAGATTGACGTAAATCGCAAATATTTCAATTTAAAGATAATTTTGTGTTGCGTTACATGTTTCTCGGTGAAATTAGTATTATCGGGGGTGTATTGCTCTAGAAATCAGGACTGTATCTTAACTGCATTAGCACAAATTTTGTATTTTATTCCTTTTCTCGCCTTGGATTTACCTTTTATTATGATGGTATTCACGTTCTATGCAACTCGCTTACGACTTGTGGCTATTGGAAAATGTCTTCTAGTTAAAAAAAATACAAAACAGATGCACCAGGTCTACAAGTCATTGGTCGATTTAACGGAATCTACCAAAAAATCTTTTGATCCTGTCGTAAGTTACATTTTGTTGCATCGAAATAAAATAGCAAAACACTTAATTTTAATTTTTATTTTGGCTCTTTGTCATTAGCACAAATTTAAGTCGAACAACAGTAACTTAATATTTTTTTTTATTTAAGGCTTATTACACTTAATCTTATAAAAATATACATACACATAGCGTATGTCTTAAATATTATTTTAAAAAAATAATATATAAGTAGACATACATTCGACACAAGAATATAATTAAAAACAAATCTATCAAAATGCATGAACCGTCTCTAACACTGTGCTTCTTAATTTATGCTGAATAATAAATAAATATCAATACTTAATATTGTACAGTTAAAATATTTCATTGTTTGAACATTCTTATTTTAAGATCTTTTTGAATCTCAAATTATTATATAATTTATTCCTTGTATATTGAGAAAAGCTATATCTCATCCGCATAAATTGTCACCTTGTATACAGTACTGAACTTGCGCGCAGAGTAACCACTCCCACATTTTTACTGTATTATGTGGCATATGACATCCAAATCTTATTGCAGTTGACATTATTCATGATTTTAACTGCAAATGCACTAACTAAAATATATTACAATTGTTTTATGCTCCTTAACTTAATTTATAAAGATATTTTTTGTTTATTTTAGATCATTATGACCTTGTTCTTCAATATACCAAGCGTTATGATTATCATGTATCAAATAATATATGAAATTAAATTGAGTATGGTAAGTGTAATTATTTTAATAATACCTATGTATGTATATAAAACTACGACAAACTCTTTAGTCAGTTAATGTCGCTTAATTGTCGTAATGTCTTTACAAAATTTTATAAACAATGTATGAACAAATTCAATAGAAATATTTGTATATTTCGTAAATATATTATTTTTTATGTATTTTCCTTTCTGATAACCACTCAAGTCATCTTTTTCAACTCTATTGGGAATACTGACTGTATTCGCAATAGCACTAAAATATAAACTAACAATTCTTACAGAAATCGCCAGTAGACTACGCGTCGGAATGTTTTTCCTTGACTTCGTTGTTGATAGTAATTTTTGCCCCGTGCATGTTCGCTTCATCTCTTCTAACTGAAGCGCAAAATATAAAAATAATTCTACATGATATGAAATTTGAAACTGCAGGTATGAATTAACATTATGTGATTTATTTTAGCTTCACCCTAAATTCCGCAAGTATCGAGATAGGCAGAGGGGTCATGGGGATCTAGTATAAAGATACTACGTCCCCATAAGATACTTCCATATACCTTCCACCAATTGTCGAGACATTATTATTAGTCTAAACAAATGTCTCTCGAGTGGGTATCGAATCCAAATATTACTTAATACGAGAATAAGAAAGCAAATGTTTATTTTTGCTATATGGAATGAGAACCTAGAGGCCACACGCTGCGTTCTTGGTTTCCGCCCAAATTTGATTCGAACACTCGAAAGTTATTTCATACCAGAAAAATAATTCAATTCGTTTCGCTAAGAGGAGTTCAAGCCCACTGAGCCATAGCCTCACATTTTTTATAATTATTTGACAGCATCGAGACGTAGCATTTGGCTGTACGTGCGACGCGAAAATACTCAGCTTCACGCTGTATCCCGCCCATGGCAGGGTAGGCAGAGGAAACTCCGGAACCTAGTGATAAGACACTCCGTTCCACTTCTGTTCCCCACTTTCTGACTAATTTGAGATATTGCGTGTTGAGTGGCGTAACTCAATGCCACGAAGGTGATTGTAATATTCTAATTTCTTATTTAATTTTCCTTGAATGAATATGGCCATAATGTGATTATTTGTTCGAATTGATGCGAATTGTGTGTTTGCTGGCCACTAGGGGTAATAAGATAATTGGTACTTTAGGAATGTAGATATTTTTTTTATTTTTTCAAAAAATACGCTTGTTAAACATAACATTTGTTTCAGATCGAAATCAAATGGAACATATTGACCGTTTCATTCAATACGTGGAAGCTCGCCCCTTCAAGTTTCATATACTGAAGATTTTTCCTTTGGATGCTACATTCCCTATTATGATAATGAATTTGTGTGTCACATATCTTATTGTTATATTACAACTAACTCATACATATTAAAATATTATCATAGAGAGTTTTTAAACATATTTTAAATATTTGTACAGAATGTTAGCTCTTATTTGTCAACAACGACAGTTCGATTTTGTTCAGTACACGACCCACTCTGTGATGGCTAAGAAAATAATGAGCGTATACATAATTGGTGAAGCCTGTCACGGTGCAGGTGCACAAACGTGGGCACTTAACTGGACTTGAACTCGATTTCCACTAGAAGAAATGATAAAAATGACAACTTTTTATCTTTGGAAATCTTATTAAAAAAAATTTCTTCCCTTGTACAGCCATTCCACGTTCATGGGAGATTTCAATACTTGCATTTTAAAATATACAGGCGAAGTAAAAAGCTATGAACAATTACAGATTCATGTAATATGTACCTTCTCCTCCTCTCTGCTATTCATGTTTCCCCTGGCTGTACTCCCTCGCTTTTCAACCTGTTAATGGTGTCTTCCCCAAATCTCGAAATGAAAGGAAAAAGCTAACGTTTTTTTCTATCATGACCTTATATATCTCTCTTACAAAATTCGTCCTCCTAAATTTAATCAAGTATTCTTCTGTGACGTGATTTTGTTGGAATGAACAAGGATCCTTTGTGTGAAGATGCTAGTAAAATTGACTGGAGTACAGTAACTAGAGCAGATACTATAAATAACAAAGTTGAAATATTTAATTTATTATTGGAACAGTTGTACAATGTTAACGCACCTGTCAGGCTGATTAAAATAAAGCACTCACCTGCTCCTTGGATAACCATTGGCATCAAATTTATAACACATAAATAAAACATTTCTATACACAAGTTTAAGCTTGGCTAGTAAAGCTAATCGGTTAAAATATGTTAAAGTACGAAAACGCGAAAACAATATGTAGAGCCACATATAGACGTCATATTCATAATGTGTCTAAAACCACTAAAACTTTGAAATTTCTTGAATCACTGGGAGCTGGTAAATCACATCAATCGATTTCAATCAACATTGATGTTGACCTCCTCAATAACCATTTTTCATTGTCTAACGTAATCGATAGCACTCGTAAGAAGCAGACGATTGACGGTCTTTAACTTTCACCTAATCACTCCCAACCGTTTTACAAAAGGTTTGTCACAGAAAATGATATTAGAAAGAATATATTAACTATATCCTCGAACGCCGTTGGGTTTGACTTGAGATATTTGGAAAAATGCACAGGTTATCCTTTTACCTAAATATAAATACCTAAAACGTTCTTACGATTTTCGTCATATTTTCATTACGATTTTCGTCATATTTTCATTCTTCCGTTTTTATCCAAAATAACGAGTACTTAATCCATCAACAATTGAGCGGCTACTTTAGCACAAATTCTCTGTTAAGTACTTTTGAATCTGGCTTCCGAACAAATCATAGCACGAATTCTGCATCATCATGTACTATCCTTACGTTCATAGACTTCAGCAATGCCTTTAATAATGCTGACCACGATATATTATTAACCCTTTTGTATTCCATTAACATATCTCCATCTGCGATAGAATGGTTTCATAGTTACCTGAAATGGTGGCGGCAACGCATACTTATAGATGAGAAATCTTCATCTTGGTGTGACGTCCTTGCTAGGGTACCTCAAGACGGCGTGCTTTCTCCTTTACTTTCTTCAATTTTCATTAACTCTATTACTAATAATATTTCTTCTCTCTATGATATGTGTGCAGATGATATTCAAATTTATCGTCAATGTACCCTAGATGTCCTATCTAGAGCAATTAGTGATGTCAATAAGGAACTTTTTGCAATTAACAAGTGGAGTCAGTCTTACAGTATTAATGTAAACTCTAATAAATCACAGGTAATTGTTATTGGTAGTCCAGGTATTATAAATAAGATTGATTGGACTAGTGTACCGCCTGTTATTTACAATGATACCTACAGCCCTTTTTGCAACAATCTGAAAAATCTTGGGGTGTATTTTGATCAAACTTTGTCGTGGTCAGTACACATTAACCATATAAGTAGGAACTTTCTAGGCCTTATATTCTTTGCGTCGATTGCGGTCTGTACTACCCATACCCACCAAAAATATGCTAGCAAATTCTCTGTTTATACCAATTCTTGATCCGTTCGTTCGTGTCCGAGGACCAACTTAATAAGCTTATACTTATACGAAATTCTTATACGCTTATTACAACTTATTTATGTTGTTAGCATCTCTGTAGGGAGATTTTTACAAATTCCGCTACCCAAAGACAACTCGTAAGAATTATTTATACTATTCGATTTATATTTGGTTTCCGTATATATCCTATAAGTAAAACAAAAATATATAATCAGTCGTTTACAGTTCAAGCAATAAGATTATGGAATGACTTACCTACTAATATTCACTCACTCACTCACTCAGCTTCACGCACATGGTGGAGTAGGCAGGGGGAACCTGGGAACTTAATGTAAAGATACTCCGTTCCACTTCCGTTACCTACTTTCCGCCGAATTTGAGAGATTGAGTGTTGAGTGGCGGAATTCAACGCCGCGTTTTGCCTTTTACCAGAGCGAAGAAATGAAAACATTGAATATTTAAATTGAAATATTTAATGTTTTTATTTAAATTGAAATTGTTTGTATGTATACATATAGTAAATATTTTTATGTATTAATATTTACGAGTATATACGAGTATATATCATTTCTATTGTATAACACGTACATTTTTTTTAAGTATATATTATTAATTTTGTTCTTTACCTTCACCACCTACCTGTTAGTTTTAATACCCGTATCTTTTCACCCTAAAGGTTATCTGTAAGAGATGGCTATTTAGCCATAAGATCGCCTTTTGTGCATTGTCTCTCATAACTTATAATTCTCTGTAAGTTTATTATATATGTGGTATACAATTAAAGTAATAAATAAATAAATAAAAATGGATGAGAAAATAATTAACATTATCATTTATCCGCTCCAATCAAGGCAAAGGGCGGCGTTACGTTCCATCACTCGACACGCAATAACTCAAATACTATGAAAAATAGGGAATGTGACAAGTTCTTTATACCCTGCCATGAGTGGGACACTTTTTTTTTAGCAAATAGCTATATTATTAAAATATATATAGCTAAATTATTCAGTATATTAAAGTCCCATCAAGTTAAATATTAATAACGTCATATTAGAATCGGACTCGGAAGTGGCAAATGCTTTTGAGAAGTTTTTCTCAGAAGCACCAGTTAAAGTAACTTGTTCACTGCCATCATCTCCCTCTCACGCAGTATCCATGTTAAAAAAACATGTAGTTAAATCAAAACATAAATTCGTTTTTAAGCATGTATCACCAGATGAGATTGTTAAAGTATTCAAAATTGTTATATTTTAGAAAACTGGTGATTTATGGGATATGTCAGTAAAATTGCTTGGTACTATTATAAGTAGTATTGCTCCTTACCTCGCGTATGTTTTTAATAGATGTATAGAAACCGGTACTTTTCCAGACTTAATTAAATATAGTAAAATAGTACCGCTTTTCAAAAATGGAGATAGACTTGATCCTGGAAACTACAGACCAATATCGATTTTACCATCATTAAGCAAAATATTTGAAAAAATTATTTTTGACCAGATTTCACTATTTATACATAGAAACAATTCTATACATAGTGAGCAATATGGTTTCACCAAAGGCAAGTCAACGACAGATGCGGGTGCTGCACTTCTCAAGCACATATATGACGCATGGGAGAGATCGCAAAATGTAGTTGGAGTGTTTTGCGATCTATCCAAAGCCTTTGATTGTGTAGACCATGAAACTTTGCTATTAAAACTTTCTCACTACGGCATACAGGACGCAGCTCTTGACCTTGTTGCCTCGTATTTAACTCAAAGAATCCAAAAGGTTAATATAAATAATGTAAAATCGTCTGGATCTCCTCTAAGAATGGGCGTTCCACAAGGTTCTATTCTCGGTCCCCTTTTATTTTTGTTATATATAAACGATTTACCATTTTATACAAAGAATTTATGCGACATTGTACTATTCGCTGATGATACTTCTCTAATATTTAAGATTGACAGAAGTAAAGTTAACTTTGACGAAGTGAATATTGCTTTGTCGCATATTATTCACTGGTTTGACGTAAATAACCTTATGTTAAATGCAAAAAAAACTAAATGTGTACAATTTTCGTTACCTAACGTTAGAAAACAAAATTTTTATCTTACTATTAAAGGTGAACCTGTCGAGGTGACGGAATCAACGGTGTTTTTAGGTATAACTATAGATTCCAAGCTTCAGTAGAATTCCCATCTTGCAACACTCGCAGATAAACTCAGCAAAGCCGCGTTCGCAGTTAAAAAAGTAAGGCAAATTACGGACATTAATACTGCCCGATTAGTTTATTTTAGTTATTTTCATAGTATTCTTTCTTATGGGATGCTACTATGGGGCAGCGCTGCCGATATTAATTCAATATTTATACTGCAAAAAAGAGCCGTAAGATCTATTTATAATCTTAAAGCTCGAGATTCTCTGCGAGATGTTTTTAAGGATACAGGTATTCTTACGGTTGCTTCTCAATATATTTTTTACAATATTTTGTTTGTCCGGCAACATATTCAGTGCTATAACAAACACAGTGACAGACACACGATTGGGACGAGAAGCAAGGACAAACTTGTGACGCCTAGTTATCGCCTCCAAAAAGTAAATAAGTCATTTATGGGTCTGAGTATACGTATCTACACTAGTATTCCGCAGTGTATTTTGAATTTGCCACTAGAGAAGTTTAAAGTAAATGTTAAAGTAATGTTAATTAAGAAAGCGTACTACACTGTCGAAGAATATTTGAATGATAAAAATTTATTTAATAAAGGTCATTTGAATTTCATGCAGGATAATCACTATTGTATTAAACAATGAAATTGTGACTTTATTTGATATTGAAAAGAGCAACTGTTGAGTTTCTTGCCGGCTCTTCTCAGCAGAACTGCATTCCGAGCCGGTGGTAATTTTACTTTTTTTGTGACGATTTTGTGACGATTCAAAAGTGCTTGCTAAAGCCTATTTGAATAAAGAATATTTTGAATTTGAATTGAATTTGAATTTATAATAAGGTAATAAGGCAACGCGCGGCGTTGAGTTCCGCCACTCAACACGCAATGCCTCAAATTCGGCGGAAAGTGGGGAACGGAAGTGGAACGGAGTGTCATAACACTAGGTTTCACTTCCGTTCCCTCTGCCTACCCTGCCTAGTGCGGGATACAGCGTGAAGCTGAAAAAAAAAAGAAAAAAAATAATAATAAATTATTCAGATATAAAACAAATCTGTTAATAAATAGAAACCTATTTTAGAACCAAATCGATATATCCATAACTTATCTTAACCATACTATTGCTATAGGAGTATTAATTTACAAATAAAAATAGAAGTTTATTGGATGTCAGTACAAGTACTTATCACAAATAAATAATCACAAGTTGAAAAACTATGGATGTATCAGGTTTTTATCTAATACAAAATATCTTGAATATATTTGCTTTGTTTTCTCTTCCATTTATTTGTGAACACATATTTATTTATGTACAAAAAAATACAGAAAATATGCAATGACTGAACGTATACAACTGTTTTAGTATGAATAGGTAAAAAAAAATAAGTCATTTAAGTGATTAGAGAATAATGTATGCGTTTGCTTTTTATAAATACAAAACAACAACAGTTCAATCACATCTTAATTTATTTTAGTACTGCTTTTAAATTTATTTGAATATCCTATCATAAATATCCTTTAAAAATCAGCCATCTCTCGATGAAGCTTTTTTTCTATGAAAAGAAATTAAATCACTAGCTCAACTCATAACAATCATTACTCTTATATTAGTAAAAAATGCAGTGGTTTTGCTCTTTTCTTCATCGAGACTTGGCTGGTTTCTTACAGAATGTCTTAGGTGGGATGTCATTTCTTTGTGTAGAAATAAGGTGCTGTTAAATTATTGCAAAGTAATACTAACAAATATACCAATAATTTTACGTTCATACACGTCACAACAGAAGAAATCATTAAATCTTTTAAACGTCTTAATGTAATAAAAACTGGTGAGCTTTGAGGTATATCTGTTAAGTTACTGATATCTATTATAAAACATATTGCACTTCACTTGTATATTAAATAAATCTATTGACAAAGGTATTTTTTCAGACCTCATAGAAAATTTTTTTGAGAAACCAGAGAGACTGGTTGAGAAAATGATGATTCTAGTAATTACAGATCTGTTTCTGTATCGCCATCGTTGAGTAAATTATTTTTTTGAAAAAAAAAACTATTATCTGTATATTTCAATAGATATAGTATTTTAAACAATGCACAGTAAGATTTTACAAGATGCAGATCTACAATAAACATGGTAGTTGACCTCTTTAAGTAATTATTTATAACGCTTGGGAAAACTCACAGAATGAACGAGTGTCTTGTGATTAATCTAAGGATATCATGAAAAAGTAAATAACATGAACAATAAAGTGAACTGTAACAAATGCTTCACTGGTTTACTATTACTAATTTAGCATGAAATGCCCAGAAAATTAAATATATAGAATTTACTATGCTGAACGTTAAGGAACAATAACCTAACTTAGGCGTTAATAATAAATTTCTCATTTTTTCTGATATTGCGTTATTCTTGGAACTAATCCTAGATTTAAAATTACATTCATCTGTTTTCTCCTGCAGGCAGACTGACTTCCACTACTTATGCTGTCAGAAAAGTGAGGCAGTTTACGGGTGTTGATACTGATCGGCTAGTGTAGCTAGTGCACTTTAGTTATTTTCATAGCATATTGTCCCATCGAATATTACCTTGTGACAATGCTGTAGATATCGAATCTATATTCGTAATTCAAAACAGAGCAGTTCGGGCCACTTACAGCATGGGAGGTCGGGAATACCTAAGCGTTTTTTTTAAAGAAACGGATATTCTTACGGTTGTATCACAGTACATATATATAATATATAACTTGTTCGAAAAAAGATTTATAATTACTTAAAGAACAGTGATAGACATGATATGAATACAAGAAGTAAAAACAAGTTGATCACTTCTTGTTTACGTCTTCAAAAAGTAAGCAGATATTTTATGGAACATAGTAGTACACGTGTGTATAATAAAATTCTATAAGTAATATTAGAATTGCCACTTCTAGAATTTAAAGTGTAAATTAATAATATATTGATGAATGCTGTTGGGACTCACTCAGGAAGCTGCTATTTATTTTATATATTTACTTTAAGTTATATTTTGAACAGAGCAACTGTTGAGATTCTTGCCGGCTTTTTTCAGCAGACCCGCATTCCGAGCTGGTGGCAGCTTCGTAGGATTAACACTACCGACATTCCTATGTAAATTGACGATTAAAAAGTGCTTGTAACGGCCTAATTAAATAAAGAATATTTTGATTTTGGAAGGTTTCTTTTCCGACCGGCTTTTACGGTTTCTCCAATCCATCCAAGAAGGGAATCAAGGTCACTGCGTAGGTATGGCGGGATAACAGTTGTCACGAAAGAGATCAGTTGAGCTCGTCATGTCAAAGATATCATTAAGGTGCATTTTGGCAAAAAAAAATAAACCAGCCCAGGAAAGAGGAACCATGTAGAAGAAACATTAATTGCTCGGAAAGTTCCAAAAATATATTTATATTTATCAGTGTTAGATTAAAAAATATATCTTTATAAAGTTTTAAATAATATGTTGGAATAAATAGATTTTTTATTTGTTTTGTTTCATGTGGTAATCCCATACCATAAGAGGTACCCAAATGGGCCTTTAAGGAAAATACTCGGTATCTATTACGACAATTCTGTTCTCCATTTTCACGCGCTCTGTGCCTACTTAGGAGGCCTACATCCAGCTGTAGATACTAACAGGCTCAGTTGATTGAAATTTTGTTACATTACCTTTATTTTAACTTTTTGTTAGTGAGGAATACATACGTAACAACAATATTATTTTAACATTTAGTAGTTTTATACAAAACATTTTAGTAATTCACAATAATTTGATGTATACATTATCACACGATCCATTATTGTAATTACAATATTGATTAACATGTCTTCTTTTTGATATACTCGTACGTGTGTATTTAGCCTTCAAGTCCCTATTTCCATTATGAAATTTTCCGTTTATTCTTGAATTTTTAAGCAAGTCACTTGTGGAATTTTATTATACATACCATACATACCATGATGTATGTCTTATTAAAGATTTTGTTACTTTTTGTAGACTAAGACAGGAAGCGATCAACTGGTTTTTATTTCTTATATCATGTTTTATCACTTTTCTTTGAAATTATTTTCGCAAACAACCAAAATATTATAAAGATCATACTTAAATAACAATATATAAAAAATATTTCTCTTACGACTATGAATATTTTCAAAATAAACCGTAATGCATATTTTACATATACTACATATTTTATATATAATTTTTATACCTTACATAAACTATAACATTTTCTTTCGACGCATTTTATATGTTTGTTTTAGTTAAAAAAAACGCGCTGAGCCATTTTTTTTGAAGTCATCGGATTTCATGTTCATCGCAGCTTCATTTCATTAATTTTTACATAAAATACACGATAATATGGGATAGTAAAAAAACACAATTTAATCAATCATTAGCTTACGCGAATAACAAAATGGAATATTTAGATAATTCTCTGTATAAGTATTATATAGAGGATTATCTAAATATTAAATAATGATCGTAAGAGTGGAGTTTTCTATTATCATAATGAGCTCAATAATATCATCATATGATTATTGTAAGAAATTATATGACACAAATAGTGCGTACTTGCCTGTAAAATTCAAGAGTTTCCGTCGAATTCCATCCGATTCGACCAACAATTTCTGTATTAGTGGTAATATTACGACATGGGAAATATTAAAGACCGCCGAGGACAGAAAGACATGAAAAGGTATAGTGCATCAAGTGATCACCAATGACAATTTAGTCTAATTACTACCTTCAGCATTGAAGGTATCGACTAAGAAGAATAAAGCGATTCTTAGATCAGCGCGTACAAACGTGAAGACAAACCAATTTTAAAAATAATTATTTTCGGGCCCCATTATAATTATGACCTTATCCGTAAAAGATTTTTTTAATATATCTTCTACGTACAGACAGTGATCGGTCACTGATTGTAAGTATAGATTATATGTTGAAAAGAGCAATCCTACTAAATCTAGACACAAATAATTTGGGACTATCAACGTCCTGCGTAATACTCTAAGTAAGAACTAAAAGCATCCTGCATACTCATTCTTGTTATGTTAAACATTAAATATTCGAGTGCATTAATATGCATATCAAACATCAATATAGTTGATTAACTGATACTATAAATGATGCAGCAAATAATGTAGCAAACACACCACTATCTCCTAGATCATAACGTCAACTAGTCGTCAATAAGCGCATTTATTGATAGTAAATCATGATTTGTGGGAGACGAAATTCAAGAATAAAGTGGATCCATAAAAGAAACAAAAATATTGAAAAATCTAAAATTATCCAAATTTTCTTTACAATAATTCGAAGCTTCTTCATGTTAGACTTCGGCTTTATAAGAACTGTGTCTAGAAAACAGATTTTTTTATATAAATTATTTACTGTAACACAACTAATTGTCCTTGTAATTCTGTTTGACGTGATTTTATTTTCAAGTTTTGACTATGATTACGCATTTTGGTGGAATCTGTACATCATTCAATATATTTTCAATGTTATCATTCTATTGTTTTGTAATGAACGCAAAACTTTGTGTACTCTGTTCGAAAATCTACTGTTAGCTGATAAAGATATGCGCTTAAATATTGAAAATTGTATTGGATTGAAAATTATTATTTATACAACGACTGTATTCGTTTACAATGTAGCACTATGGATGGTACACTGCAATTTCTTTCCGATGATCTGTAATAAAATCCAAAATTATTATTATTGGTTATACATCCTTTTTCTATATGGTCAGAACCTACCTCTGATGATATATTTCTTTCTTTTTTACGCAGTTTACTGTCGTTTAAAAAACTTAAGAGTTGCCATTGAATGGAGCCACCATGAAATTATTTCTAGTCATATTTTATACAAATTCCTTATAGATGCAACGGAGCAATCCATAGAAATATTTGATTATTTGGTAAATTTTATAAGCTTGCTTAACAATAAAATTTTAAGAATTCTTTAAAAATATAATCTATAAATAAACTATTTTTCAGTTTTTATCCATGCTAATCATTAAAGTACCAGAAATAATCCTGACAATACTTAATATTATACGAGAATTTAAGGATGCCACAGTAAGTTGTGGACTAATTTTACATAATTGTTGTTCGTGCCATTTATATTTAATACTTATAATTAACAGTTTAATAGTAATGTTTTAATCTTAGACTGTAAATATTATGAGAAAAAAATATAGCACATTTTTTAAAAACTCTTCCTGGAAAAATCCTCTGTCTGGAAACTTTCCAAGCGCTCCGACCGACTAAACCATACGTTCTTATCAAACTATACGCTTGTTACAATATGCTATAGCTTAGTTTGTCAGAGGTGTGGGTTCAAAACCTGCTACGTTAAATTTTGATATAAATTTAGTAAATGTTTTAATTGTTACTTTCATTATTCCTTTTAGAACACCCCATATCACCACTTATTGATTTATACAACAATATTACAATATATGCTGCTATTAATTTTACCAGCGTTCTGTGCTACGAAGCTCGAAGCTGAAGCGAGTAAGATGAAGATTATTCTGCACGATAAACTTCTTTACATTACAGGTACCTAACTGTATTATTTTTTTACTCTTTACTGTTAAATTCTAACCATTAAAAACCAATATATTTTTCCATAAAAAATATTGCTTCAGGTCACCATCAAATAAAGGAGATACGAAGGTTTATCCAATATATAGAA
This sequence comes from Eueides isabella, assembly GCA_019049475.1. Classification (NCBI taxonomy): domain Eukaryota; kingdom Metazoa; phylum Arthropoda; class Insecta; order Lepidoptera; family Nymphalidae; genus Eueides; species Eueides isabella. The sequence goes on from CM032402.1 coordinate 3,245,942, forward strand.
ACCAGACCATTTCAATTTCTAATTTGTAATCTTATACCACTGAATTCTAAATTATTAATTACTTTAGTCAATGTACACATCACATATGTAATTGTTGCTGTGCAGCTCTCACATTTGTATTAAATTAATTTAAATTGTGCTTATGAAATTAATTCTTATTGTGGGGAACGGAACGGAGTGCCTTAACACTAGGTTCCCAAGTTCCTTCTATTTACCCTGCCATGTGCGGGATACAGTGTGAAGCTGAGAGAAATGTTGTAATAATATTTAGGTAGATATTATCTTAACTGCCACGCGTTAGCAGGCACTTTAATAAATTAATGAACAATATATTTTTTAATTTCACGATGTATACCGCACCTGGCTTTGTAGAAAGTTAACTTGGAACCCTGTTTTAATATGTCCCGTTATTAGCGAAACTCAACGCCGCACTTTTCTTTGTTGTGTGGATAAATGATAATATTAAATATTTAGTTCCCCCGATTGGGAATCATGCTTATAGGTGATCATCATCACCGGTAGTGTAGCCGGTGATGATAATCACATCACAAATTTAACAATCAATTGTAATTGTAAATAAAATAAAAGTATTTAAATCACAGGTATGTACAATTTTAATACAATCACCTTTATAAAACCTACTGTTCAAGTAAACATTTACTACCGATCATCATCTGTAGGCATCTTCAGAACTTTTACTGTTTACACAGGGTACTCAAGTCTTTCTTTTCATAATATCGAGTGTATAATTTCAGAATTCAATTGCATACAATTATTTAGACAATACTAAAACATAAGCAAACAATTTAAAATTGTTTACCCAATACTAAAACATAAGCAAAAAAAATATTTTTTTAAGAGTGGGTCCCTGTTGGTGGAAAGTTTCCAACCATCTTCTCTATTTAAATTAGGATGTTTTTGTATTTAAATAGCCTCGCGGATCATTCTAGGGATATATCTATTCTGCCTAGCGAGTATATGGGGTTATCAAACCTGGTGTAACTGGTTGGATTTGTTCATTGTATGCTTACACACAGCTGACTTCGGCCACAGTCACAATTGACTTTGCACCTGCACACTGCAAAGGAATATTATATTTTAGTGGTCTATTGCTGGGTTATATCAAATGACAGACGAATGCCACCTCAGTCTACCCGTGACCACGGACTTCTGTAAAGTGTTCGAAATGTCGGTTTTCCAAAAAAATGTTTACCAATCAATATACGGGATTAATCCGGTGAAAAGTGTTTCATTCAAAGACAATTTGATAAAATTGTCGATTGGCAAGAGAGAATGCTTTTTATTTTATATTTTTACTATTGCAAAGTGTTATTCCACACTTAGAAAAGAAAATATTAAATTTAAAAGCATATAAACATTTTAAACGTAGCAGGATTTGATTCGTGCCTCTTGGAAAGTGTCCAAGCGCTTTGACCAACTAAGCCATGCGTTCTTATCAAGCTACGTCGAAATTCGTAACGCTTGTTACATTTTATTTATGTTGTTAGTATCTCTGTAGAGGGAAGTAATTGAATTTATTATCAAAATGTTTTGCTTAGCTAAGGAAAATATTTTATTTATATTATTTAGAAGAGATTGTATAGCATTATTTAAGTCTAATAGGTCTTCTTCATCTAAAATATCAAAATATTTTTTATTATTAAATCAACTCCTGGAAACCATGTACTCCTTTTATATTTTGTGACTAATAAATGGGGAATAAAGGAAAATGGTTTTTCTATTTCCTTGAATTTCCATTATAAGGGGTTTGAAATTCTTAAAACACTTATTTTTATATATTTTTAATGTTGCAGAATAAAAAATTGTAAAATCAGCCACCACAGATTTTGTCTGTAAATAAATATTTTCATATTGATTAATACCCATTTATATATAAAAATTAAAGCTCACTCACACTTTATGAAATCTTAGAAACTACAAGTGCTGAACATTGCACCGGGTTCTTTTTAGGTTTACGAAGTTTAATTATGTAAAATTTAACCCATAGGGGACTATTTTTCTCTTAACAAAAAATTTAAGACTGTTAACACATGTAGTGTTAACAGTCTTAAATTTTCTTACTTAATATTTTTTGCAATTTACCAAATAAAATATTTATAAACCGAATCTTTTCATTTATTAGAAATATAATAATAATTATATGAATTATAATTATTCTTATATACTTTATTGGATATTATTACCACTCTGTCATAAAAAAATGACAAGAAAGAGACATCAAAGTCTCTCGTTCATTTATTTATAACATTAAATTAGTAGAATCATTTCTCAATGTAAAACAAAACAAAGCAATGACTTATAACATTTTTGTCTATTTGTCAATGCGTGATTACCACACATTGACAAACAGACACAAATGCTCAAAAATTATATTAGTCTAATCCGAAAATGAATGAGGAACGTTTCAGAAGGATTTTACAGGATTATGCTGATTTGAACTATGAAGATGAAAATGATAGCAACTTCGAGGGTTAATCAGTGCAAGAAGGAAACAGTGATACTAAGCAGAAAGGGGAGAAGCAAGAGTTGCAACCAAATGTGGCAAAGATCACAATAAGAATATATTCTTAAAATATAGTAAATCACTTATCGAGTGAAAAAGGTGAAGCTATGAATATGAAGGAACTGGGTGCTATTTGGAATTTATTCTATTCTGGTAATACGAAACGTGAAATAAAGTTATACAACACATAAACCCAAATTTGATAGGGATAAAGATTGCATACCAACCAATTTTGGATCTTTTACTTTTTTTTGCTGTGGTGTGGTGTGAGAAGGTGTGAGAATAAATAGTCGTTTAAATGCCTAATATTTATTTAATTTCTGATTTTTCTTCACCAGATATTCTACTAGCATCCCCTATGTAAGATGATGCAAAAATGTGTGATGAAAGTAAAAAACTGGAAATTATATTGGACTATAATGAAACCGTGGAATCGTTAATACGGGAGATATCATGCTTGAAACCTACATTATCACAAGGCGGTATCAGATGACCTACGGTGAAATATAAATAAATCTATGTCACATATGTTCTGAACATTCTTAACAAAAAATCTACTGTAAATTGTTTTCAAAAGCCTTTTAAAGATCTTATAAATTCACAACTGACGAGATGTGCTGTGAACCCTTGTCTACCTTAATTGATAAAAATTGCTAAAATTTGTAAATTAGACGGCTCTAAGTCAACTGTGACAGCAAATAACAACAAAATAGGTCATTTTCATTATTGTCACTCTAAAAAAAACGTCAGACTCGGTATAATTGCATTAATTGTAAGGAATATTTTTAATTTTATGGAGCATGCTATCATAATATGTTCAGATTGCCATGGTAAGTTATCTGAAGCGGTTTGATTTTTTTTTCTTAGTTTTATGTTTGATCTTTAAAAGTATTAGAGTTTCTTCAGTTTTTAATAAAAAGAAGTATTTTTTGCAGAAGTTTTTGTAGCTGTGACTGAGGCTGTATTAGACTGTTGTTCGAAAATAAAAGCTAGTATGTTATTTAAAACTTTGTTTGATGTGTTTTGACATATTCTTATCCATAACCAAACTTAATTATGTGGTTATATTTTACTAAATAATCTTTAAGTGTTTCACGATTTCAGGTGAATATAAGAAGGTTAAATAAAAACATTAATTAGCATATAAAGTATTATATGTCCGGAAAATTGCTACAAAATAATTGTTTTAACTGAATCTATTTAAATTGAAAAGAAGAGAGAAGACTAACAGAGCAGACCGGCATAAAGTTAGCCATGGGTGGGATGGGCAGCAGCACTCCCCCTTATTCACAGACCAACTGTGACAGCGCTCGCCAACCCGTCTGCCCAGCATGACGAGTATAGGCAAAACTTTTAAATGAGCATTCAAATAAAATCCAGGCCCACGGCTGCCACCTTAAACTGACATTGGCCCTGGTAACAAACAATATACGCACGTTGAGGTATCTTCTGGTTTGTGGAGCTAGAAGACGAATAGAGTAAGTTGAACTGGGTTATAATTGGGTTATCGGGGGTGAACATCAATCCTTTGTAAAGAAATTTGTCCGTATTACTACTATTGAGTTGTAAGAAAAAGTCCTTTGTAAAGAAAATTGCAACTATCGAAAGTGTGTCAAGCAAGGTGCCATACTGACAGGTGACATACATTCTGATACTCAGAATACCTCAAAAATATTCGCTGAAGGTCATTCAGGTATACGCACCGACCTCGTCACATTCAGATAACGAAGTTGAGGTTATGTATGAGGACGTAAGTGGAGCTCACTTCACTGTTGATTAAAGTCCCCCTTAACGCGAAACTCGGGAGCAAGAGATATGATTCAGAATTGAGAGTGGGGCAATTTGGATATGGACAAAGGAACCATAGGAGACAGACACTGGTTGACTTTCTGAAAAAACAAGGACTCTTGTTATGATAAAATCCTATTTTCAGAAGCCGCCTCAGGGGAAGTGGACCTGGATAAGCCCCAATGGTACAGTTAAAAAATGAGATAGACTCGAAAGGGCTCGACTGATTTTTTTTATAGAGGAGACGGCAAACGAGCGTACGGGTCACCTGATGGTAAGTGATCACCGTCGCCCACGGCCCCGTGTAACTCTAGAAGAGCTACAGGAGCGTTGTCGTCTTTTAATGTGGATGGGCACCGGGGCCCGGCTTTACCTAATGCGAAACGCAGTGACCAAAGCCACTACTTAACGCCGGTCTTATATGCCGAGGGTGATAACAATCCGGTCGAGACTGCCCATGCGTGTTGCCATTGCAACGTGACACTACCACACGCACTTTAGTCGCCTCTTACGACACCATCACTACCAGGGTGATCCTATTCTAAGCCGGGATTACACGGAACAACATTTCTACACTTCGACTATCTAATGCCCATATTCAAAACCTCGAGAGCTTTCAAATAGAATTGAAGAATCGCTTTAGTACTCCAAAGGATTGTGTTACAGTGGATGATGTCAAAAATAGATTTGTGGCAACTGTCCACGAAGTGGGGTCAAAGTTTTTTAAACGACGTAAAGATAGACAAAAATAAACTACTGTAAGGTTACAGTAATCTGAAAACTTACAAAATATTTCGTAATCCAAGTTGTATCTTATTTTTTTTAAATACTTACTGTGTAGATTTACTAAGAATTTCGTAACGTGACCTATATATTTCATATTGTCAATTATTTTCTTATAGATTTCGATGAATTCCTCTAGCTTCTTAATATTTGTATCGATCCCTGCCTCATCAACTTTGTTAAAATTGTTTAGTATCGACTTTTTAATGATTTTTAGTTACACCATAAACATTCAAACATTATTTGTTATTTTCATATTAGTTACATTCAAGTGTAATGATAATAAGAACATTATGAAGAGATGCAAAATATCATTAGCCTCACTTAAAATATAATATTAAGATTGAATTAAAATTCGGATGATCATCACACTGAATACACAAAAACTTATTCAAATTCAAATTCAAAATATTCTTTATTCAAATAGGCTTTAGCAAGCATTTTTGAATCGACACAAACATAAAATTACCACCGGCTCGGAATGCGGTTCTGCTGAGAAGAGCCGACAAGAAACTCAAAAGTTGCTTTTTTCAATATTGAATAGTTACAGTTTCATTGTTTAATAGAATAGTGACTATCCTGCATTAAATTCAAATGACATTATTTAAATACATTTTTATCATTCAAATATTCTTGAACAGTGTAGTTACACTTTCTTAATTAACATTACTTTAACAGCAAGACAATATATTAAAAATAACACAATAAGTGATCATGATCATTGATTCTTTAAGGGAAAAATTTAAAGAAATTAATATAAAGACCGTTGCATCGCAATACATTTTTGAAAATATTATGTACGAATATGTTAAGAAAAATATTAATGAATTTAGCAAAATTGGGGGTAAACATAATATTAATACAAGAAATAAGTTTAATCTTAGTGTACCTATAACTCGATTGCATCGAGTCCGTAATTCTTTTATGGGTTAGGGTGTACGCTTTTACAATAGGATCCCAAAAAACGTCCGAGAATTTTCTATTTCACAATTTAAAAAAAAGTTGTGAAAAGACGTTTGTGTGTTTAAGGTTATTACCAAATTAACGATTTTATTAATGATAACTCAACTTGGAAATAAAATGCTAGCTCCAGGCTATTTCGAATGAATCATTGTCACATAGTTATATGATCTAAAATTTTGATGAAAAAACACATGTTCCGCTGAGTTTCTTTTGCTGGTTCTTCTTAGGTCTGCGTTGGTTTGCAGTAACTTTAGTGAACTGGTGGTAAATTGTTTGGCGTTCAAAACACGAAGATTGTAACTTCCTATTTTGAATAAAAATAGCAAGTTACAATCTTTATTCAAGAATTTTGACTAATTTTATTAAATTGTTTTTACCTAATTCTGTATATTGTCCGAAGAGAAGTTAACCATATAAAATGTTCATTCATTCATTCATTCATTTCTTCAGTTATGGTGTTTCGAGTGTGCCAGTTGAGCACAGTTCACTTCGGCACTGTCACATTGTGTGGAAGACTCACGGGAGGAATTAATCAGTACAAAACGAACAATGAACAATATAATACATGTAAAAAGGCGCCCAGTAAAATTACTGCCATCACGTATAGCAAAACATACAAATATTTACAAAATATACACATACAACGTATTATGTTAGTAATAAATAATAGAAGTAGAATATCTTACGTAAAATGTTGATTTTTGATTGTTGTAAAAAAGATAAAATTACACAATAGGAATGTCAAAACAGTCCTGTTACAATATTGCCATAACCAATACAACAAAATAACAAATTTATACAAAATATTAACATAGAAGGATAATGTTAGCTCACAATTTTATTTTGTTATACCTAATATATTAACAAAAAAAATACATAGAGGGCTAAATGCAAACATTAAAAAATAGCCAAGTGAACCGACGTACATTTTTATCCAAGGCGCAAACGTTAACATAACATTCATTCACAAAATTTTTGATAAAAAAATATCGGGTTGCTTTGGGATTATGTTGAACAGTAGCGTTACGTTACCTTACCATTCTGAGATTTTAATAAATCCTAGAATTTGGACCGAAAAATATCCATATGAAAGTAAATCCTGGACCAAAACAAAACAAAAATATCTTAAGTGCCATACTGGATGGCTAAATTTGCGCAAGAGTCTGCAAATTGCATAATTCTTTTTGAATTCTTAAAATAAATGAAGATCTCTTAATCTACTATAAAATGCATTACCCTTTATAGCCAATATGCAGCTTATTGAGTTAGTACAAATAATAGTCAGGATGTGAACAAAATTGCTTTCAACAAGCAACTGCCTCTATAGTTATCAAATTTTTAATATAATTTGGAATTTCCAGCAAGCTGCACCAACACCGCTTTTCTTAGATAGTTTCGATGTATCTATAAAGATGAGGATATGATTTGGCCAATTCTCATTTACTATGGACTTAAATTTTGTCTTAGTATCACCAGCTCCTTTTTGGTCAGTTGGGGGAAAAGGAAATGGCGGAAATCTATACATTCCACCTGCAGTACGATGGTGTGAGACAACTATATTGCACCTGAAATAATTTTAGACATTTTGTATTCGATTCTATTGAGGTTTTCAGTATTAACGAGAAGGAATCTAGAATAGACAATCCATAACTAATATGGCTACCATTTTTTGAACTGTACAGTCATTTTTGAGTATAGATGTGTGTACCACACAACACACCAGTCTCACTAGACGGACACAGACAGAAACATCAAACAAAAATAATAATTTTTTACTCAGCATGGGCAATTCCGTTCAGTCTTTTACCGAGAATCATCCTTAGAAATGCATCTTGACTTTCTGTAATTTTATTACTTCATTAGATAAAAAAAACAAAATTTGGAATGACTCTTTTTGGTAAACCAACCATCGCCTGGTATTTTGCTAATAATGAGACCATGATTTGGGAGCCACTGAATAAGATAGTGGAAAGCAGAATTTTAGAGGACGATCTTATCCTATCAAAGTTATAACCAGACACTCGAGTATTACAATAAAGAAATTAGACCTAAGTCCTGAGGAAGCTCAAAACATACCTAGAAATCATGACAGTAAGAAGCGCATGATTAACAGATAACGTTCTGCTGGTTAGAAAAAATTATATAAAAAATATTCAACTTTAGCGAAATACACAGTCTGTCTGTTTATCTGACCGTCTGTGGGTTTGTACGTACTAATCTCAGAAATAGCTTATTATATTTTATAGCACTATTATATTTTGGCAACCTTTTCCTTAACATTTAGTATTTGTAATACAAAAACCATTTTACAAATCGAAACAGTATTTTTGCGATAAGTGCTATCAACCAAACAAACAAATTCTTTAGCTTTATAATAAATATATTATAGATTTCTATTTATGGTTTTATATGTACTCTAGTTAGGTATTTAAATTTTGTAAAATGGATATGCACATTTATACCAATACTTCAAGCTTATTCATTTTAAGACATTAGTTAATTCTTGTTGTGTGTCATTAGGCATTCTATTGCAGTAATTTTGCATTTCAAACATCAATATAGTTGATTAAATGGTACTATAAAATGGTGCAGTAAAACACTTTGTAACTCATTTATAGCATGAACCTCACCAGATCGAAATATGTAATATAGTCGTCGAAAACGCCACTAATAATACTTTGACAATGATTTACGGAAGACAAAGTACAAATTTAAAATGGATCCAAAAAGAAGACAAAAATATAGATAAGTCAAAAAGTGTCAAAATTTTCTTTACAATACTACGTGGCTTTTTTATGTTAGACTTCGGTTTTGTAGGCACTTTTTCAAGAAATTGGAACATTTTATTCACATTATTGACTGTAATACAATTCATTACTACTTCAATTTTATTTGAAATTAAATTATTTTCAAATTTTGCCTTTAAGTACGCATGTTGGTCCAGTCTATATACCCTTCATTATTTATTCAATGTGTCCATCCTATTGTTTTGTAATAAACGCAAAACTTTATGTACTCTATTCGAAAGTCTTGTATTAGCAGATCAAGATATGCATTTAAATATCAGAAACTGTGTTGAATTAAAAATTATTATTTATATAACTATTGCATTCGTTTACAATGTAGGACTATGGGTAGTGCATTGTAGTTTATTTCCAATAATCTGTGGTAATATCCAGAAGTGTTATTATTGGTTATACATTCTCTTTTGGTTTGGTCCAAATCTTCCTCTAATGGTCTACTTCTTTTTATTCTACGCCGTCTACTGTCGTTTGCAAAAACTAAGAATTGACATTGAGAGGAGCCACCGAAAAATTACTTCTAGTCATATTTTATACAAATTTCTTATAGATGCAACAGAGCAATCCAAAGAAATATTTGATTATTTGGTAAATTTCAAATACGTAGCACAAGTAAATAATTTAAAAAAACTTAAATCTCTATAATATATAATTAATAGACATTTTATTTTTTTAGTTCTTATCTATGTTAATCATTAAAGTACCAGAAACAATCCTGACAATATTTAATGTAATACGAGAATTTAAAGATGTTACAGTATGTATTATAGAATTATTAAAGAATTTATGTGTGTCTATTATTTATGTATATAATAATACTTGTAAATAATAATCAAAATTGTATCACACACATTGGGAACTGGTTTCTCAAACCATTTGAAAAGTCATATTTCAAAAGGTATGAGAAACCAGTAAAGACTTTAAAAATTAACTAAATATAAGTCCATTAATAAAATATACATCAGTTTTATAAATATTTAAAATACATTACATTGATTTAAAATATAGTTATAAAAGTTCAAATATTATAAATATTAATTGGCTTCATCAACTGCTTCCAGAACCTTCCATATCATCACTTATTGATTTATACAACAATATTTCAATATATGCTGTTATTAATTTTTCCGGCGTTTTGTGCAACAAAGGTCGAAGCCGAAGCCAGTAAAATAAAAATTATTCTTCACGATAAACTTCTTTACACGTCAGGTATATGCAAACTTCTTTTATTATTATTCTCAATGGAAAATTAATAGTTTTAAAAAAATATGTACTTTATTAAACATGTAACAAATTTATATATTTACTAGCTGGTGCCCACAAGCTTCGTCTCGCCAAGGGATGTTTATGCACTAACAGAAGATAAAAAACTATTATAATAGAGTCATGTCCGTATGTTTTTAAAGTGAAGCCGTGCTCTTGGTGTTGCATGCCAGTTAGGTAGGCAGACGGACCCGGACGGACCGGAGTTTTAAAATAATCACTTCTCATAGATGTTGATCAGGACACTTTTTACTTCCACCATACCAAACGTCAAAATACATAGCAAACTGACGGAGTTTCATACATCAAACGTTTTCATTTTCTTTAAGGCAGCATTTCCAAAAACTCCTATTGCGTCATTCTTAATTTCTAACCAAATAGCCAAATATTAATTTTAATCGAATTAACTTCAACACCATCATCATCATCTGAGCGTTACTCCCGGTCGCGACCAGAGCCTTCACTCCGGTGTCCGGGGTCCGCTTTCCGGCTAATTAACTTCAACACCGACGGAGTTTTATACAAATTTACCTCCCACCCTTTTACCCCCTTATAAAACGAATTTCCAAAATAGAGATAGCTTATACTGAGTCCACGGCAAGAGCAACCTGCAGGTGGTCCAGAACCTCACCCTCCGACGAGTGACCCAGGCACCACTCTTCGTGCGCAATGTTACTTTGCATCGCGACATGAAAATGAAAAGCCTGGAGGTACAGGACATCGCCCCATAGTATACTAGACCGCCGGACGCCAGGAAGCGCCACCCCAAGATCTTCTTTCCCATCCTGATTCTGACTCCTGAGCTGTCACCTCGGTCGCTGGTCGCCTAAGCTGGGCCTCCCCCGGGCAACCGGTGGTCTCACCCGGCTGGGCTGACCGCCCAGGTGGCATATAGCTCATCCCTTCTTTTGAAATCTTATCCCCTGCACCTGCGAGTAAAACCGCAGGTGCTTGTATTCTCCTGGGCATAGCCCACCCAACGACGTTAACGCTCGTTTTAACGAGCGAAGTTAGCCACGGCGGAAGAAAACCATGCTTGAAAGCCATGCATGAAAGCCATGCATGAAAGCCATGCATGAAAGCCATGCATGAAAGCCGTTCCCCTGCTCACGGACAGGATGGAAGAAATCAATCAATCAGATAACTTATATCTTAGCGAGAGCTAATAGCTATTTTTTCAGCCGTGTGATCCCGGCTTAGAGTAGGATCACCCTGGTACTGATGGTATCGTAAGAGGCGACTAAAGTGCGTGTGGTAGAGTCACGTTGCCAGGAATGGCAACATGCGTGGGCAGACCCGGTGCCCATCCACCTTAAAAGACGGCAACGCTTCTGTAGCTCCTCTGAAGTTACACGGGGCCGTGGGCGATGGTGATCACTTGCCATCGGGTGACCCGTACGCTCGTTTGCTGTCTCTTCCATAAAAAAAAAGCTATATAAAAAAAGGGTCATTAAAATCTGTCCAGTAGTTTTTGCGTGAAAAGCGGACAATAAACAGACATTTTTTTTTTCATATCTATAATGTACAGACAGAATGGTGAGGATGTTATAATTTTATTATATGTATAGATTAAAATAAATTGTTCATAAAAAATATTGTTTCAGGTCACAATCAAATGAAGAGGATAAGAAGATTTATTCAATATATAGAGACTAGACCATTTCAGTTTCTAGTTTGCAATCTGATACCACTAAATTCTAAATTATTAGTTACTTTATTTAATGTACACATAACATATGTAATTGTCGCTGTACAACTATCACATTTGTATTAAATAAATTTATGTAAAATTCTGCGTCAGGCACTATCTAATATTTTTATATAAAAATTTTACGTTTTTGTTCAAAAAATCAATATCGATTAAATCTTAGTCATAAGCGTTTCAGTAACTAAAATTAATATAATATTAGATCACTTATATAAAAGAGGGCTGAACGGAATGTCTCTATGTTTCCAAATTCTCTATGCCTACTCTACCATGTGTGGTATGAAGGTTTTTTACTATTTCCTCTCTTGTTTAAGAAAATGATTTTGAATGACGTAGATTCCATGTGATTTCATACTTATTCACAAAAATATACAAATGATATTAAAACATTCAAGAAAACTATCAACTCTTGACGCTTCTGAGCTTCAAGCGCTCTAACAAAGCAAAGACATGAAAATATAAAATATATATAAATATCTTTGACATAGCACAGAACGAAAGAGACACCATATACTTACCTAATTTCTAAAGAAAGAGGCTTTTCTCTTTTTTAAAAAAATAATATGGAAAACAATATTGAGCCCACTCACCACCGATGGTGAAATTAAATGGAGTGCTGAAATTCATATTTTATATATTTTTTGTCCGTAATATCAATGTTTTGCTGCCATAAAAGTGTGGGAGCCTACGTCCAGCAATGTACGCAAACAGGCTGAGCTATTGATATTTTATGGGGCGACCAAAAATTTCGTTACATGAATGAAAACCTATTGTTAAGACACTTCGTTCAGTCCCAAACTTGTGATATATTGTATCAATATTTTTTATAATTAAAGTCAACAATGTATTCAAAATTGTTGATTTTTATATTTTTTTATTATAAAAACATGAGCATACTCGTATGTAACAACAACATTATTTTTACATTTAGTACCTTTATTAAAAACATTTTAGTTATTCATAATAATTTAATGTACACATTATCATACGGTCCATTATTGTAATTACAATAACGATTAATACGTCGTCTTATTTTATTTATTTTTATTTATACTTTATTGCACACAAAATAGCAAATACAAAAAATAAAAATTAAATTAATGTACAAGAAGTATGCAAAGGCGGTCTTATTGCTTCAAGCAATCTCTTACAGACAACCTTTGGTAAATGAAGGATTAATTTCAACATGATAGTGAGAATAACATTATAGTGCAATTGATAAAATAATATAATAACAATGAACTACAAATAAAATATCATATACTACATATACTACTATTATATATAGTTAAATACAACATAAATGCAAATATACAGTATACATACACAATACAAACGCAATATATATACACAACATACATATATACTTATATATCCATAAAATAAATTATTGTTCTAACTTGAAAAAGTATTCTTTTAAAGAATGGCAGATTTCACAGTAAAGGAGTTGGAATAGAACTGTGTACGACAAGAAGGTATTTTAAGTAGATTATCGTTTCGGGATCTAAGTTCGAAGCGAAGGAGGGAATCCGAACCAAGGAAAGAAAAACGATCTTTTAAATATGAGGGAGTGAAAGGATTATAAAGGATCGAATAGAGGAGAGTGAGCATATGGAAGTTACGGCGACGTCGAATAGGAAGCCATCCAAGTTGATGTCTATAATCAGAAACATGGTCGAATTTACGAAGTCCATAAATAAATCGTATGCACAGATTTTGTAACCGCTCTAGTTTGTTCAATTGTTCCTCCGATAAATCCGGGTAACATGCGTCAGCATAATCTAAAATCGGTAGCAGTAGAGAGTGAGCTAGAGTAGTTTTGGTTTTAACTGGTAGGAAATGTTTATATCGTTTTAGGGATCCAATACTAGCAAATAATCGTCGACTGACCTCCGCAATCTGTGCAGACCAAGATAGTGTGTTGTCTAAAATAATCCCAAGGTTCTTGATAGATGTACTGATATCTAATTTAACGCCATCAAGCTGTATAGGAGGCAGGCTATCAATATCAATTTTTTTTAGCTGCTTAGTACTGCCTATAAAACATAATTGGGACTTGCCAGGATTAATGGTGAGGCCATGAGACTTACTCCACCTACAGATATTCTTTAAATCCTCATTAAATTTACGTATGGCTTCTCCCACATCACTTGGTGGTGTGGCTAGGTAAATCTGTAAGTCATCAGCATACAGATGGAAGGATGAGGATAAGGATTGGGATATAGAGTTAATGAAAATAGAGAACAAAAGTGGGGAAAGGACACCGCCTTGGGGAACGCCTGCAGTTAGGGAGCAAAAAGAAGAATATTTATCATTGGCTTGTACGTATTGTCGCCGGTTAGATAGATAGTTTCTAAACCACTCAGTAGTTTCAGAGGAGATATTTATCGATTTTAAGACTGCAATCAATAGATCGATATCAACGGTATTAAAAGCGTTACTGAAATCGAGCAATGCAATAATAGTCAGATTTTGAATTTCCATTTTGTACCGTATATCGTCACACACTTTAATTAAAGAAGTAACGGTGCTATGTCCACTTCTAAATCCAGATTGGAACTCTGACAAAATACGGTTTTCTAAAAGGTATCGATTCAGTTGTTGAGAGACAATACGTTCCAAGACCTTTGACAGAAAGGAAAGAATTGAGATAGGACGATATTGAGAAAAGGATTTTGGATTTTTAGACTTCGGTATAGGAACAATGCGAGCTATTCGCCACGCGCTAGGAAAGGAGTTAGTTGAAAGGGAAAAGTTAAAAATATGTGAGATTATCGGCGCTAGCACTTTCAATGATACGATTAACAATTTACGATTGATGCCATCGTCACCAACAGCATCCGATTTAATCGCTAAAATATTTTTTTTAACTTGGATAGGTGTAGTTAAATCGAAACGGAATGGAGTCGTTTTGGGAGGCGGTAAGGAACGGATAAGATTTAATGTATTTGCCTTAACTGTATCATCCAAGGGTACAATTGATGCAAAATGCATATTTAAGGCATCAACATTAATGTTCCCAATAATATCCTGACGTTGGCGGCCGATACCCAGTGACTCCAGAAACTTCCAAGACTTGCGTGAATTTAAATTGTTTAAATTTGAGTCTATATAATTTCGTTGAGCATCTCGACAAACTCTGTTACATCGATTACGCAAGACTTTATACTTTATAAGATTTTGGTCAGTAGGATTTTTTTTATACCTAGATTTAGCCGAATTTCTTTTAGTCATTAACAATCTTATATCTTGCGTAATCCATGGCGCAGGTAGGTGTTTTAACTTTATTGGCCGAAAAGGAGCATGTCTGTCATAGAGTTCAGTTAAAATTGAGCTAAGTATGTCTGTTTTTTCATTAATAGTTGGTGCCCTGAAAATAGGATCCCAGTTGATTTTGTTAAGATCGCACATGAACTTATCATGCTTAAAATTTTTAAAATTGCGTCGCATAACCACAGACGGTTTTACCCTAGGTGGCCGAACATCATAAGACAAATACATCAAATCGTGGTAGGAGAAGGCTTCGGCAGACATTTGCCCATGTAGCTTTACATCATCAACCGAGGAAACAATTATAAGATCTAGTTGGGACGGGACACAATTAGGGAAGAAATGTGTCGGATTTGATGGAAGTAATTTTAAATTAGTACTATTTATAATGTTTAAAAGCTGTTTTGTACGCAAGTCATTTTTTATAATACATGTATTAAAATCACCAAGAATTATAGTATGATCAGCATTGGGTGCGTGCTTTTCTAATATAGTTTCAAAAGTATGAAAATAATTGATGTGTAGAGAAGGACTATAGAAAACACCAAGTAACAATTTAGATCGACTGAACATAATTTCAATAAAAATATATTCGGCAGCTTCGGAGTACTGCGATGGAGATTCAGTGATAATTGTAAAAGGTATGTGGTTGCGAATGTAAATGGCTACGCCACCACCGCCCTTACCAGTACGGTCGTTCCGTATAAGGTGGAAGTTAGGTATGGAAAAGAAAGCGGAAGGTAGGCAAGGTTTAAGGAATGTTTCAGAAATTAAAATTGCATGTACGTTATCAATGTCAAAAGAAGTTAAGTCGTCTTTTTGATAAATTGTGTATTTAGCCTTTAAGTCTATTTGTAAAATTTATTTCAATTCAATTTAATTTCAATTTCATATTTTCTATAAAAATGTATAGCTATTATTAAAAAAAAATATACATTGAATCCAATTTAATTTCAATTTCACATTTTCTATAAAAATGTTTAGCTATTATCAAAAAAAATATACATTATTCAGTTCTATATTAAAATGTTAGAAAATTTTAAATGAAACACTTTTAACCGGATTAATCGCGTATATTGAATGGTAAACATTTTTGGAAAACCCGACGTTTTTACAGTAGTCCGTGGTCAAGGGTAGACTGAGGTGGCACTTGTCTGTCATTTCATATAATTATTATATCAAACTACCGCCAATGATTCCTTAATTTCCTCGCGTACTGCTTAAAATATTTAATGTTTCATTTCTTTGCTCTGGTAATAAGGCAAAGCGTTGAGTTCCGCCCCTCAACACGCAATGCCTCAAATTCGGCGGAAAGTGGGGAAAGGAGTGTCATAACACTAGGTTTCCGAGTTTCCTCTGCCTACCCTGCCTGGTAGAGGATACAGCGTGAAGCTATAAAATAAAAAATAAATAAAATAAGTAACATCACTAGTGATGGAGTGAAATGTTGGTCGCAACAAAATAATTGCGTTGAATTCTCAATAGCTACTGCAACGAATTTATTTTTGTTCAATCCCATTCTATTCGCTTATTTCGTTATAAAATTCATCTTTGGACTGTAAAAGAATTATCATATCTGTCAGCATCGCTCGAGGCTTAGATGGCTTCCTAGTAAAGAATATCGGAATCTTCACACTATGACTCTCCTATTGTCTATCTTCTTCCACTCTGAAACTGAAAGTTTCCTTCTTGGCTCCAACTCCCGTCTTCCTCTTAAGTCTCCACTCCCAGAATGATAATTTGCTTGAAATTCTTTTATGTCGCACCTGATGTTACAACGAATCGTTCACTGTCCAAGCAGCCAACGTGTTGATAGTCCAATAGAATCTACAAAAGATCTTTTGGTTGCACTTACTGAAACTCTTGTAAGCATCTGGAGAACCGCTGATGACCTTCCTATACCGTCCAACGTTAAACAATGGCAATAATGAACTTCCTACAATGGAATAGTAAAAGAATTCTTACCAATAAGCACGAGGGTGTTGTTATACTGTGATGGATTCTCCATTGTTGGTAAACATGATTGATGATGTATCTCTCTGATTCTCAGTGATGGCTCTCATGGGTCTCGGAGCGTTTATCCAAATCAGAATCCAAGGACTGCTGATTGATCTTTTTCTATCTTCCCCTTTTCTTGCATCCCAGTTATCATGGACTCTTCTACCTTCTACCAATGGTAGTGACCATTTCCTTATATTTATTTCGTATTCGAATAAGTACGCCGACTCTGTGGATTACATGTTGGGCAATCTTCCTGAGTCCACTAATTTTAAGAATATCATTCTTTGTTATGATTGTTTTGTCTTTACCATCTTGCCTACGGCAAGCTTGCCATTCAGAAAAGGAGGCATTTCAATCCTTGGTGGGCCCAGGAATGCACTGATTCTTTCAATCACGGAGTCATATGCAGTTAAAAGCAAAGATGCGAAGTAAAGAAAGTTGATAAGGAAAAAGAAAAAAAATCCATGTTGAATGGGCTAATTTTTGTGAATCCCTTAGTCTTCGTTCTCCTTCCTTACTCGTATGGAAAAATGTTAGGAGATTTCGCCGTTCTCATAAATATGATTCCAGTCCAAATCTAATAATCCTTCTTTATGGCTGTGTGATTTTGCTAACAAATTGGCTTCCGCTTTTGTATTTCGTATTTTGTAATTTTAGTTGTTACTTTGGCATGGATTCAGTTCGCTGATCACTCACCGTCAGGTGACCCATACCCTTGTTTGCCTTGTATATTCCATAAAAAAAAAGAAAAGTAACCACTCACTGTGTGAATGTAGCCTGGACGACGGCTCCCCTTCTCACATTCTGTTTATATGTTAAAAGTTCATCTTTGTTAATATTTATGTTTAGTCCTTTATGTAATTTTTATGATATAGATATAGATCTTCTTTTTCAACATGCATTCTTCTATTGTGTAATACCATCAATTTTTTACCGTAACACCTCCTTCGTATTTTCTCCGTACAACGTAACATTGGCGAAGTGATATGTGACCAACTTGCACGCTCGGAAAGCTATAATTAAAGAACGATAGCAGAACAAATACATTTTTTCAAATACATTTGTAATGTGCTTGGAAAAATCTTTGAATTAAAATAAAGCTCTTACCGACACGGAAGGCAAGTCTGCTACGAAGAATTGACAAGAAAC